>JADMLD010001389.1:1200000-1800000 GCA_017589585.1 Phylloscopus whistleri
CAGAGTGAAAACAAGTGAGACACAGAGACAGCAACAACATGACTGAACAAAACATTCTTATGAAATCACAGTCTGGAGAGGCTATGCAGAAAGAAAGTAAAAGGATGATTCTGTCATTTTCTCAGCTGTAGAAACAAAATCACTGTCAAAAGCATGTACATAGGCTAAAGAAAGTGCAGGAAATCTTAGCTTTGATTGGGGATGAACAGACAACTCTGCTTAAGATTGATGTCAAAAGTGGAGCACAAGGATGTGAATTCTTGTTTTACACAGGGCACTCATGGCAAAGAGAATTCTTAATAAAAGAAGGAATAGTAGTAGAAATTTCATTTTGAACAAAGTTTCCAAGCAACATTTTCTTGAACGTAGTTGAACAATGACAGACGCTCCTGTTTTCAATAAGTTACTAAATTTTGAACATTTTCTGATTAACAAAATAAAAGGTACATGTTCATCTTTTTGTTTATTTCCTCTGACTCCTGTGAGCTGCAAAGGATGGCATGGAAGCAATTGTCTCCATGGGGTCTGGAATCTGGCACACGTTTTCAAAGACAAATTAGATCACTGGAAAATGTCTCAAGGGTAATAGTCTTTTGGCCAAAAGTTCTTGATTATTTATTTTGAGAATACATGTTTGGAATGAAAAAATTTCCAACTGATAAAGGACCAATGCCTGTAATTTCAGAAAATAAAAAGAAAGAATTACAGATTGATAGGTTAATTTGAAATTCTTAAAAATATGAAATATTATTTTTAAACAGCTAGACTCACACTTGACACATCAGCTTAAATCACCTGTTTTCAGTTTTGTGGGAAGAAAGGAGAAGAGCTATTTATGTCTCATCTGTGTTAAATATTAGTCAGATACTAGGAAGGAAGATATGCCTAGCTGGAGAATATGTCTGATTTTGTGTCCAAGAGGATGAGCACTTTGTTTCTTCTGGGAAATTTGTGTATTACAGTGGGGGATTTTTTTTTCTTTGTTTTCCCTGAGTCTTTTAATGTCATTGCACCAAAGGAAAAATTATTTAAAATAAAGTCTATGGCTGCTTTACTATCAGAATAGGCCAGATGTGATAAAAAGGTATAAATTATTACAAGCTACACATTGCAAAAACCATGGCTTAACTATTCTTTTTGTCACTTTTTCCTCTATTAGTTTAAAACCAAAGATAAGCATTTAGATTTCCATCTCTCAGAGGAGCACCCAAAAAAAGCATAGTATGGGCTAAGACGTGGTATCTCTTTGTCTCTCTGCCTTTGTCTTAACCTTTCCATCTCTATTTGGATCATAGCAAAGCTAGAATCTCATATCCATGTCACAGAAGGAAAGCAAGCAGGCATTCAGTGTGTGCTTCTGAGCCTGCTCAGAAAGAAGGGGGATGCTAGTCATGTTTTTTAACACACTTAACATATCTTGGATGAAAGTCCTATAATAAACAAAAAAATTCAACTCTGAAAAAGAGAATAATAGAACTTGCAAAGAGCCTTATAGTGTTCCACTGAGCTGTGGAACATAAAACTTCTTTTAGAGAGTAGCTACTGCCTGAATGAACCCCACATCTACCAACCATTTCCCTTATGGGTTCTGAGATTAATCTCTACTTGCTCCTTGTTCACATGATGGGCATTTCTGTATAAGGGACAAGTCTTTTATGAACGATCCACCCTTCTTTCTCATTTGGGAGACGGAGCTTTGCACTTGTCTTTTCCCCAGCCCCTTCACACCTCCTCCATATTTATGCAGCGAAAAGAAGCATGTGGCCCAGAGTAGCTAAACTGTGTGGTATGTCAGGGAGTTCTGCCAGCCTTGGCAGAAGGAGTCACGTAACTCCAGCTGGTTGCAATGGCTTTCCTTGTCCAAGAGATATTTATTAGTTATAAATAAAAAGTCTGATTGCAAACCCCAGATAAACTTTATGAACTGTTACAAAAATGTATGACCATGAAAGAAGTTTTCAGCAAAATATTTCTGGTTTTCATCCATGTTAAAAAAAAAATCCCGAAACAGAAGGTGGCAGCTTTTGAAGCCTTCTTCATGAGGCATGATATCACAGAATTTTAATATTGTACACTTTCTTCATCCCAGAGGATGTTCTCATTTTTCTGAGAAAAATTGCCTTTACTCTCCAAAGCTGGTTGACTGCAGAACTTGAGGTGAAGTACAAGGGGTGGGGTGGGTATAACATATAAATTAATATGTTTTTCTATGTTACCCTTTTTAAAAGAATTCCAAAACAAGACCAACAGTAAATTACCTCAAGTCTGACTTCAAGCCATGGAATGCACTGAATAATATCCTAGAATCTTTCATAAACAAACAAAAAGGAGGAAAATACCACTTTGTCTAAATCAAACTTCAAAGATAACACCTTCCATTTCATCCATGCCTGTGTTGATCAAACTTAAAGTTCTTCTTCACTTATTTTCATTGACAGTGGCTGAAAATGAGACACATTCATACACAGGGCATTTTTTCCCCTCTTTTAAATGTAATTTTTCTCCACATATGATATTTTTTTTCTAAGCAGCTACAGCCAAAACCCATCTGATTTAATCCTTTCCTCCCAAACATCTACTGTAAACCAGCAAAGACACCTGTGAATAAACGGTACTTTCATGTATTTTGTGTTTACAAACTGGGGCCAAACACCAGCAGAGTCTGTGTTTTGGCACATTTAAGCACAGAAAGTATGAGCCCCTGGTGAGATGTGTGGAAGGAGCTGCAAAAGGTTTGTGTGCAGTGTGCTTTTAGGGCAGATGCTGTGCTCCACAGGGAGCACTCAGGACTGGCTAGAGCAGTGGGATGGGCTGTGGCTGGTGGCCCCACAGAAAGCCTTGGCTGCACCCTGACAGTGGCCAGCTGAACAGGGATGTTATCCTGCTTTAAGATGCTGTAGAGTGCTTCATCCCAGCGACTGAGAGATATTATTTTGGCATGTATCAGATGAAAAGACAATTGCAGTGTAAGTACCTGAGGCTTAACTTTGTACTAGAGCCTGCTATATCTGTGAATAACAAGTTCACACTTTTTGAAGAATCACATGAATGTATTACTTTATAGTAATGATAATCTCAAAAGCTGCATCTTATTTACTATGTATCCTGGTACAGTAAAATTAGTACCTGGACCATCTAAACCTACTCTCTGAAGTGAAAGATTGTTTTTTACCTCTGTATGTGGCTGTAAGGGACCAAGCACATGCTCTGTACATCATTGTAATCACCTTTTATCTTCTCAGGAAGCAAAGGGTCACTTTCAGAGGGAAAAGGTACTCTGAGAGGGAAAAACTATTTTGGTGCAAAAGTACCCAACACACCCATATGGTGAGGGTTTCTAGCTGGGCAGAAAAGATTGAAAAATAGAACATAATTTGACAAAGTAGGGCATTCATTAATGTGTCATAAAATGCCATGATTTTATGATGGGCTATAATGAACTTGGATCCCTCCAGTTTTTGCCAGATTATTGAAAAGGATATGATGGACCTTCTTTTGGGCATCTTAGATTCAAGAAGTTTCATAGTAGATTAAAAGAAATCCCAACAGAATAAAACCTCTAAATCATACAGAGATATTGTATTTAAAAACACTTTTAAAAGTGTCTGACACTGAAGTTCTCAGTGCTGAACTTAACACAGACAACCCCAAGGTCATTGACCAAAAGTCAAAGTACTAGTTCACTAGCTTTAGACTAAGATAGATTTTTCATAGATTTTTTAATGGATTATTCCTGAAAACAGTGATTTTGGAGAGAGCTTAGGTATTACAGCAAACATTAAAATGCATATGATTTCCACTCTGGTGTAATAAGCATAAGAGTAAGACAAAACAAAACAAAGAGTCATATTGTCAGTTCTAATGAGACTATTAACTGGCAAGACCATTACTTGGACACCACCCCTAGATATGTTGCCCACAGGTGGAAAGGCATCTTAATAGTTTGAAAAAAATTCTAAATCGATATAAAATTATTCTGTAGCCTGGAGTTTATTTTTTATCCAAAAGAGGGCAAGAGTTTATCACTGTCCATGAGCACTTCCAGGAGCCACAGAAATTAGATAAGAGTGGTATTTAAAGAAGAAAATCATAATAAACTCTAAGGACTGGAAGCCAATAACATCCAAATTCATATTTTAAACTCTAAGGGCAATTAAAAGTTGGCACAATGTTTGAAGGTTATGACTGTCCAAAGTGCTAAACATTTTATTGGACAGAGAGTTTTTCCAAGAGTTATATTCTAAGACAGCAAGAAGTCAAGAACTTGGTCCCGAAACCAGTTGGTAAATTTACGTGAATTGTGTTGTGTTGACAGTCAACACGAACACAACAATATTTATTTGCCTTAGAAATATACCAAGAAATCTCTTTGCTGCACTGAAGATAAAGACATGTTTTGGTGAAAACTGGTGTAAATATAAGCTGAATTCAGTAGAAGTCAGAAATAATAAGTAACAGTCAGAAATAATTAGCAGTCAGAAATCGGGGGGAGGGGAAGTGGTGGTGTTGTTCAAGTAATGGTTTAGCACTAACAAAGTTGTAACAATTTGATTTACTATGAAATGTCAGTTCTCTAAATTGAGCATATGCCCAGTAGTAAAATTCTCTTAAAATAATTCTACTACATTTGAAAAGATCTCTTCGGTACAATTGTGCTATCTTCAAGTACAGCTGGAGATTGCTGAGGATATTGTTGATGATATCTAAACAGCAGGAATAAATACAATTCCATTGCATTCAGATGTGCTGGATGCGCCATTCAAACTATTACTTTTAATACAGGGTTACGCCAGTTTAAAGCATGTCTAGAAGGTACATGTAGAGAGAAAAAGCAGAGAAAATTCATGTTATCCTGAACCTGATACCTGTTTTGTCTGTTTCATTACTAGGATGAATATTATTGTAATATATATAATAATTTAGTATTGTAATATATAATAGTAATACATAACAATATAGTCATAATAATAATTATAATTGTAATAGGCATTTATTATCTTTTAATATTGAGTTGGCAAGTCGTTCTCAGATGATTATTTTATTCAGGTAAGTTCTTAGAAATTTTTCAAAATAGTGTCACAGAACTATGTCATCAAAGAGGGATCAGTCGGGGGGCAGTGTGCGACCAAAACAGGCAGGGCCGAAATTCAGGCCAGCTGAAGTTGCACAATACTTCACAGGAATGACTGAGCTCTTTGCAGGACCGTGCTGTTCCGTACATCCTTTCTGGGCAAGAAACTGTTATTTGTTTGTCACATATCTTCCCAAGTGTAACACTGCAACACTTACAGCAAACTATGAAATGAATCAATGATAAAGTAATCATGCTATTTAGAGGGCAATTTTTGTGTTTGAGGGCTTCCTTAGCAAATGGCAATAAGTGTCACAGTGTGAAAGATCACAGAAATAACAATGGCAGTCAGAGGAAAACAAGACGTAAATGACACTGCACTGATGTGGAAGGGACTAAGTTTATCCAAATTAAAGCACAATCAGGAGATGAGGAGAAAATATTGCATCATGCAAAATATGAAAAGGAATTTAACTGATTTGTGAGTCTGCAAATTATTTTAGAAACACTGTTTTGTCTTTTCTTTGGCATAGTCCTGCTTTCTTGTCATTTTCTGTCATTTTCCGAGGTCAAAATTCACTTACTCAAATAATGGGGACAAATAGCACTACAGCTTTGGCTACATCAGGAAACCAGGACTGCATACAGAACCAGAAATTTTATTTACTCATCATGAAAATAATTTCCTAGTTGTCCTTAATATTACTCATGTTATGTTCAGGGACTATATTCTCAAAACATGAGCAGCAGATATGTCCTGAATAGCATTTGTATTACAGGTAAATGGCAGGTTCATAAATCAACTATTAGATGAAATTACCTAAGAGGTAGTTTAGGTAACTGGCATTAAGGGTGAATAAACTTAAATAAACTTAATAAACTTAAATACACACACAAACACCAGGAGATAGAAAGAGATCTTGTTTTCCTGCAGCATTTGACTTCAGAAGGTACGAAGCAGAGGGGGGGGGAACAGTGTAAGGAAGGCCTTTCAGGGGAAACCTAATAGTTAAAGCACCAACAGGCTTCCAAATTCTTTCAGATACTGGCAGTAAATGATGTATTGATTTTGCTGTTAAACTGCACAGATGTAACCAACACATTAGACATGGAAGATAAAAGCAATGACTAAAAGCACCTTATTTCATCTGTCACACCTGAGTCTCTGCCTTCTTCAGACCTTTAGTGTATTAGCACAGAAAATCAATTAGGTAAAGAGCTAAACAAATGAAGGGAAAATAAAATTTAAAAAAAGCCTCATTCACAAAGAGTCAGGAGCATCAGCCAACCCTGGAGACTTCAGCAAAGTGTAAGACATCTCCAAATAAACCACAACAACTTTTCTCAACTTTTGTTTTAGTAAATGATTGAATACTGCTTGCGTACCCCAATAAACATCTGTTAGGGTAGGTCTAGCAAGTGATCAGTAATCACAAGCACAAGATTTGTTTTCATTGAAAAGAAAATGGGGAAATTTATTTCTCGGTTTATGTTGTTTTGGATATCTATAGTTCTTGTCATCTTAATCAGTGTTGAATCAGTTGTTCATAATTTACACCTAGAAATAAAGCTTTCCTGAGCAATACCATAGTACAAGGCATTGGTAACAAGTATTTCATTAGGGTCAGGGACATATTACTGGAGCTGACGGCTTCAGTGATATACAACATATTGTTACTGTTTTCATAAAGCAAAGTAAACCATCTCTGACCCCAAAATACAGTAAGATTTTTCTGCTGCCACATATAGTTTGCACCCAGAGAGCAGAGCAGTTCACAGAAATTTCACTGATTGATTCATAGTGGATAAAATACCACAGCGATACAATGGAGATAACAAATTGAGATTTGTCAGTGGAGCAGGACTCAGAAGACCTGGATTTGCTGGTGTAAACACGTACTCAATTTCCTACCTACAGCACAGGGAATTTCACCCCTTAGTTCTGTCCTCCTCTGTCCACTGAGGTTGCAAACTCACTGAAGAGAATTTTTAAAGATAGGATTTCATCAGAGCCAGTAACTGACAAGACAGATTTGTGATTTCAAGTACAGGTCAACAAGACTTAAATAAATTATTATTTAAAAGGATGCAACTAAGCAAATCTCAAATTTAGAATTTAATACAAGTTCCAGTGCATTTTTTTCCTCCTTTCTAATATTTTTCCCTGTATGTGTCTGAAAACCTCAAAGTAATTTTTGCATAGAAGTATATGTCTTTTTGGGCTGTGACATCTGAAAAAAACACACCTTTGTTCTTTAAAACAAAGTTTTGCTTTCAAGCACGGAAAAATAATGTTATTTTTTTTAAGGAATTCTCAAAAAAAAAAAAAAAAGAAATTAAAATAAAACTGAATACCAAAAGTGCCAAATTGTGAATCTTCACACGTTTCATCAGTGCCACCTAGTGGAAACACCTCCCCACCCCCATAGGAAAATCCTTTGCCTAACTTAGCTCACTTAGGGAAGGGTTAAGCCTCTGCAGCAGGTAGCAGGTCTACAGGGTGGTTTTCTAAGGTGTCCGGGTTGTTTCTGCAGACAGCTACCAGCTACTGGAGAAGAGGAAAACACCACCCCAGCTCCTGGTGCTTTCCCTGGAGTCTGAAGGACTCTATTTCAGAGAGACAAGAGGGATTTTTCATGTTTCACCAGCCCAAAACATGTAAATTCAAGATGAAATGACAAGAAAAGCAGTACAGACCCCTAAGAAGATTTGAAAATATGTTGCCAAGAAACAATCAAAATGTCTATAATTTTCTACCATACTGTCAATCTCTTTTTTTCTTTTTTTGGGTGGGGAGGGTTTGCTTGTTTGTTTGGGGTTTTTTGAGAGAAAGAAAAATTAAATTATTCTTCTTAAGAAACAAAACAGGCACGGTGGCACTAATCTTGAAAATAAATGCTAAGTACAAGTCCTGCTTAGTTTTCTGATATCTTCTGTTATTCCTTTTCTTTTTTTTTCTTTTTTTCTTTTTTTTTTTTTTTTTTTTTAATATATTTCACATCCAGTCAGCTTTCTCCACCTCCAAGACCAGATTGAGTACATAACTATAGCAAGGGCACCATGGCATTAAACGAGCACATACATCTCAGTTTTAACCCACCAGTACAGAAAGCTTCCAGTTGGAATCGCATGACACATGGGCACTGTAATTACGTAGATGCACGTATAGTTATACACACATTCCCTGACACCAGATTGAAAATTATACTGCACCCTCCTGAACAGCCACCTTAGGAACAAAGCAGCTGAAGAGCCATTGTGGGAAAATACCATGGTGTGGCATAAGAGTAGCAGACAGCACTTAGAAGCTGAAGTACAGTAGCTTTGTGCTGCAGAGCACAGTCTGAAAGAGCGTCGTAAAAAGAGAAGAGTGAACTGTGAGCTTGTGTGTGTCAGAAATAATGCTCTAATGGGTGTCAGCTGTTAACAGATTCCTGTCATTTAAACAGTTTGAGTTAGCTCCCCATCACCTCCTTTCTCTAGGCTGAATTACCAAATCATTATTTCTACACAACATCCTGCAATTCTTTGACTAAAAAGTAGTTCTTTTCTCTCCGTGGTTTGAACACACAAGTAAACACACACACAAAAACATATATGCACATAAGACTAAGGTGGGCTTCTAGCTACACTGAAGCCCCCAGCATTTTCTTACTGATTTCAGTAGAAACAAAATCCCACCCCAGGAACTTGAAAGGATTTTCTTGCTGGCTATATTTCCTGGGCCAGAAATTGCACACAAGCACAACCAAATAAGAGAGGATGGAAATGTCTAGGTAAGTGAATGAATAAAGCACTGAAGCCAAGTAGTTCAGGCATGATTAGAAAGAGGAAGGGCGTCTCCTTCTGCACTGTTGAATCGGCCATTAGTGTCAGAGTGGCTTTTAAATTTAGAGTAATTCTTCCCGTCTCTGCACTACTTGAGGTGTTCACCCAATGTTTGCCTGTATGATTAAAGGATTGAACCCTGTCAGAGGGCAAAAGCAAATTACCTGCAGGGAGTCAGGGGCCAGATGAGATATACCTTCACTGTGCTCTTTGCTTTAGTAACCAGTGGTAAAAGACTACAAGGCAGCTTTTATGTAGATGTCACATCACTCAGTGACTGGAACACCCAGCTGTGATAATAGCAGAGGAAGCGGGGGTGGGCAACCATTACTAATTCCTCCCTTATCCAACCTTGCTATTTGAATTATTAGCTAAATTGCCATCTTCAGAACTTAATTTTTTCTAGCTTGCAGGTTCAAGAAGTTTATTTCATATGTTTAATTGCATACGTTATTACCTATTGTTATCAGCAAGTGCCTATTTTGCCTAAGAAATTTTTTCTTGCATTTTGTTAAGTATTTTGCAATGATTGGTTGTCACTATTACATATCCAAAGGGTAAACAACAATGAAAACAATATTTAAGCTTTTATTATCTTTTTTTTAAAAAGAGATAATTCATGGTATTTCTGAAAAAAAAATCACATGAAGCTCAAAACTTCTCATGTTAATGATTACAGAATCTGGAGAAAGAAATAATTAACTCAAATAGAAGTGAGAAAATATAAATAAACTGCTGGATATGGACGAGACATACAGTTTTTTGTTGATTTAAATATTTTTGTTAATTCCTCCCACTTAGTTAGTCTGCATAAATATTTTAAAAGAAAGTTTTGTGATGTTTTGTAAAGAAATCTTTTCTTTCATGAAAGAATGCATTGATTAAGCCACATTAATTTTACTATTGAAAATACAAATGTATGTAAAATAATGCAATCTACAAAGTGTTGTAAAAAATAACAAAACAAAATTTATATCTGTTGTTTTTTCATACCTTTTCTCTACCGCAGAAACACCCTAAAAACTGCCATTGCTCCTAGTTCCACATGCCATTAAGTGGGGAGTTAGTCAGTGCAGGAGAAAGGTATAGATGTTTTGTGATTCTCTAAAGGCACTGTCTGCACATTCCAGCAGCATATAGAATTTGCTTAAGCTGGAGCTACATTGCCTCTAGCAATGTGCGTGCACAGCATAATATCACAGAACAGCTTCAATTGGTTACAACCGATTTTCATGTTTGTAGCTCGTTAAAACAGTCAGCTATTAAAAACAAACCAAAACAAGCTATTACTCCTTCCTTTCTTCTTTGCTGTTTCTTTTCCTTAAATCCATTCTGAAAACCCATTATTCCTCTATATCCCCATGCATGATCTCCTAATTCCTTTCCTCAACTCCATGATATCTATGAATCTTCCAGGCTCTTCTTCAGCCTTTATGCCTTGCAGCTTTATTTCTAGTTTTCCATTCAGTCACCTCTGACCCTGCCTTCGTCAACTGGGAATTTAATCTGTCCATAGGCCTATTTTCAAATATGTAGATTGGGTTTTGCATGGGTTGTATGGCATCTATTCAGCCGTTTATCTCCCAATCTCTCTTTGTACTGTGTTGCATCAGG
The DNA here is from genome assembly GCA_017589585.1 of Phylloscopus whistleri. Taxonomy (NCBI): domain Eukaryota; kingdom Metazoa; phylum Chordata; class Aves; order Passeriformes; family Phylloscopidae; genus Phylloscopus; species Phylloscopus whistleri. The sequence continues at coordinate 1,210,514 of JADMLD010001389.1, forward strand.
AACATTTCAGATTATTCAAAGGAACATTAGAACCTCTTGATCTTCACAGGCTCTCACTAGTGGTAATTTTACATTCCTATTGTTTAGCATTACCTGAAGAAAAGGTTTTACTTAGTAACAAGATGATGCTTGAAGTCCTCAGTCCTCACTGGAGAAGACCTTACAAATTTAGTTGTCCCAGTATGAAGTTTTTTCAGGAGCCATCTCTGAACCATACATGGGATGATAATGTTAGTGTTAGCACTTCTAAATTAATACATGTTTATTTTTTGCATTTCAACCAGTGAATTTTCCTTTCATTTTTCTTTATTTGTTCTGACATTGATACTATTTCCTTGTGTAGTTTATGCCTATCCACCCATGAACATGTAGAAGCCACTGGATGAAAATTTTCAGGAAAAAGAAAGTTTTTTTCTTTTTTATCTGACTGATGAGCATTTGGGAAGTGGAAAAAAATCCTTCACCCCATGCTGGCATACTGCAGTATCCACAAATGGGAAAAGAATGTATGCCCTAGCCAAATGTCAGCACGTACAGATTACATTTGCAGCTGATGTAGCTAAAATGTCATTAAAGCTGTTAGCAACATCACCCTGGGAAGGGAACAGGTTCCCTTTGAGACTGTGAGGGACAGTTAATTCCCACTTGGCTTCAGAAAAAAACTAGATTGCTTTCAATAGGTCTGGTATATGTCCTTACAGTAAAACCACCAGTCATTGGCATCAGCACCAGCAAAAGGTTGCTGGTGCTTCAGTCATTCATAACAACTTCCTTCTTACCCAACATGTCCCATTTTCATCAACCTTCATGCTAAATAACAGGCAATCTTGGGAGGCCTCAAGCTTCTTTCAGAGTTGAATACAGAGGAAAAATTTAGCCTGAGCTCTTGTTGCAGACCCAGGAAAACTTTGATGGTAAGTTGACCCTCAGGTCTAAGGGTGTAATATTACTTTCGCAGAAATCTCTGACAATCAAGATATTCAGTCTGATTGCGCTGCTTAATCATGATGAACAATAAATTTCTTGGCTGAGAGCTGTATCTTTCGATAGGTTGAAATTTTATGTTATGGAACATTATGTTGGACTCCTGCTTTTGCCCTAGTTAAACCTGAAAATAGATTAACACCTCTTACAATTGGATCATTTTTCCTTTAGCTTTGTGCACAGGTGGGTTATAAATCAGATAGAAACAAGAATGACCACTTAATTAAGAATTCACAGAGTGTCTCTCAGTGTCCTAGACTGAAGATTAGGTCAGGTTTTCTCTACAGTGATGTTTCAATAGTCCAAACATTTATGATTAAGCTTACTTTAAAAGAGAGAGTATCACAATCAAAACAGTACTTAGTAGTTTTTATGGAAATATATGGAAATACAAAGGCTGAAGACAGTAACATCTCTAAAGTATGTCAGATACTTTAAAACACCAATCAGAATCCTCAGCTGAGGTCATGCTTAGTATTAGATCTGATGTTTCATTATAGTCTGTTTGAAAAGTGTTTTTCATTTCTGTCACATAAAGTTGAATTGCTTTACTTAAAAAAATACCTTTAGTGATGGAGATAATGAAATATAAGAATATCTATCATAAAGCATGACAAAAGAAAAAGTTCAAACATACAATAACTCTAACTCTGAATATTACAATAAGATATAGAAAATGAGTAGATATTTGATCAAATCTTTGAAAACAGAAGGTCATCTTATGGTATTATAAAATTTTAAATTATCATAGGTTTTTTCTTTTAACTTGGATCCATCTCAACGACATGCATTAGAGGAAAACTAATTAAATTACGTCTGTGATACATCAGAAAAAAGTCTGAGATATCAGCACAATTGTCACTATAAAAATAGTACCATAGAGTCAGCAAGAGCAGTGATCAACACAGAAATATTTTATAATAAAATTAAGTTTCATTCATGTGTTGCTACATCCTTGGTTACTCCAGAAACCAGGTGTTACCATGAAGTCTATTCAAACCACTAGTAAGAATCAATCAAGCCTGACTCTTACCCAGGCTTTCTGATCATATACTATCACATGACACATTCATTTTCAGTTTATAAATGTTACTGAAACCTTAGGTTGTAGATTTTCTGAAGGGACTGGTCTTTTTATATAGTATCTACAATCTACTTACTAAAATGCAATTTTCGTCTCAGTTTGGGGTTCACAGGTTCCTTATGCTGGTTATGGAGATAATTTTATTTAGGAGTCAGTTTAAATCTGCTTCACTTCTGTAGTTATTCAGACTGCTGTTACAGTGGTGTGATCCCCTCACCTTTTAGAACATGTATTTTCATGTTTTAGTTCCTGACCCAATGCTAGTGCAGTTCTGTAAATCGTTCTTATAAAACTTCTTGATAATGTCGTATTTTTGACTGCTCAGAATTTTCCTCTCATCTTTCATGACTAAATTGTTCCTGATGCTTTTAAAATATACATTTATAAATATATATGTGCTTGTGTGTGTGTTTGCAAGAATCATTTCTATTTTGAACTCTGCAGACCTTGCAATTTTCTTCGGTAAAAATATCACTGATGAAAAGCATCTGAGCAGTGCTGGCTCATAAAGAAAAAAAAAGCAAGCATGCAAGGCTAGAACACTCATTTCCCCTGCTCATTTATACATTTAACATACACTCATAGTCAGAGCTCAGGTATGGGGGTGACTGAACTTAGTGATATTTGCTTTCTCTTACCACCTCACAACCGCTAGGAAAGACCTATAAACTGCTAACCTCAACCATTCAGCGAGAGCTGAATCTTTAAACTGTGATTTGGGAGAAAAATAAGAGGGCAAGGGAAGAAGATGAATAATCACTGGGTTTAGTTGTTTTCTAATAAACCCTGCAAAGCAAAAGTAAGTGTAACTACTGTTCTGTAAATCACATGCTGGGAGAAATTCTTTGATTTTTTGAGGCAAACCCGAGGAACTCTGCCTTCCTTTCTTAAAATACTATCATTTACAAGACCTTTTTTTTTTTCTTTGCAGTCAACTAAATTCTGAGCCTTGCACAATAATAAAATTAAGTTCAGATCATTTTAAACCTGATATCCATGTGACTTTTATCATATATAATCTAAGACAGATTTTCACAATTTGCCAGCCATTATGCTTTACAAAGTTGCCTACATTCAGTTGTCATCCTTTGCCTAATGCTTTAACTGGAAGATCTTTAAATCAAAAAACAAAAACAAAATCTTTTTGTTCTGTATAATGGCTAGGATTCCTAGACACCACTAAAACAAAAATATTAAAACAAAAATAATAAATGATTACTTCAAAATGCAGAAACAAAATGCTCTTACTTTTCTTCAACTTCCTAGAAATTGTTTCTGTGTTGACTTTCTGCATTAAGTTAAAGAATGATCTTGCATTCATTATGCACAACCACCACAGAAGCCCTTTCGTGTTCATAATTCAGCTCTCTTCAGAAAAGCCAAATGCAGATTGAAGAGATGGAGAGAGAAGAACAGTCTAAAGTTCAACAAAGGCAAATGCAGGGTCCTGCACCTCAGGAGGAATAACCCCAGTCACCAGCAGAGGCTGGGGGTCGACCTGCAGCTCTGTGGAGAAGTATCTGGGAGCCCTGGTGGACAACAAGCTGTTCATGAGCCAGCAGTACATCCTTGCGGCCAAGAGGGCCAGTGGGATCCTGGAGCGCATTAGGAGCAGCAATGCCAGCAGCTCGAGGGAGGTGATCCTGCCCCTTCACTCAGCCCTGCTGAGGCACATCTGGGGTGCTGTGTCCAGTTCTGGACTCCTCAGTACAAGAGATACCTGGAGTTCCTGGAGGGAGTCCAGTGCAGGGCTACAAAGATGATGAGGAGACTGAGGTATCTCTCAGATAAAGAAAGGCTGAGGGAACTGAGCTTGGTCAGTCTCAAAAGGAGATGACTGAGAAGGAACCTCATCAATGTCTGTAGAAGTCTGAAGGCCAGTGCCAAGAGAATGGATCCAGGCTCTTCTCACTGGTGCCAAGCAATGGGGCAAGAGGCGATAGGAAGAAGGTGATGCACAGGAACTTCCATCTGAATAGGAGGAAGAACTATACTGTGCAGGTACTGAGCATTGGAACAGGTTTCCCAAAGGGATTGTGGAGTCTCCCTCACTGGAAATATTCAAGAACCATCTGGACACAATCCAGTGCCATGTGCACAACTGGGTTCCTGCTTGCACAGGGAGCTTGGACCACCTTACTGTGGTCACTTCCAACATTAGCCATTCTGTGTTTCTCTTAGTGAGCTCTCTGTAAAGTTTTGGTTTTTTTCTATCAATTGAGCTATATCTGTAGTTCTTTCTATCTTTGTCCCACTTTCCCAGTTTAGGCAACAGAGTGCAGCATCTTAGTGTCATCAATGCTGTGCAAATGTGGACTCAACTTTTGACCCTTAGTCTTTGATTTATACCTCTGACAAATGCACAAACCTTTTTTGACATTTCATTTGAGCAACTGCTAATCTTGAATCAGGTGTTAGGAAGTTGACTTCTGTGAGCAGATCTATATATGCTGCTGTGGTAATATTAAACTTAGCTATTTGAAAGTATTCTGAATGTAGGTCCATTTTGCAAACAAAACCCATTTGCATTTATTATAACTGCTTATATTTTGTTATTTTTGCATTTTTAAACTGTAAGTATTTTATATTCTGGACAGTCACATAGATGTCTCAGAAGTCCAGTGACTCCATGATGTCCCTCTTGCTTGAGGGCACCCTACTGTTTTTTTGGTGACAAAGTTCAGGTAATAGTCGTGATCCAGTTAATACATACTTTTTTTGATACTGCCAGGAACTTTTTTAAGTCCAAATTTTGCCTTTTAACCAAACTTCTCCATAACATGTAACCAAAATTCTTCATAATGTTTGATAAAATTGTACATGCTTACCTGCTTAACCTAAATAATACATTTTAATTAATGCAAGGAAAAAAAAAAGTCAGCTTGTTATACATGCACTTTTTGCTACAGAAATTTTTAAAGGAAAGTTCTACAACAGTGCAATGTGATTAAAACAGCATAAGCAGTGTTGTATGTATGGAGAGTTTGGGGTGCTTCCAAGTAGGTTGATCTTGGGTATAGATTATCAATACCATCAAAAGGAGTATTCTGGAAGAAAATGTATACCCTTAAAAGCCCTGTGCTCTAAGTAATCCAGGCCCTGGGCAAGACTGAACCAGAGAAATCCAGTCTTAACAGCGATGTGAGGGACTCTTCTGTTTTGTAGTGTTAAGTCGATGGAGTTCAACCTGTTTTTTTGGGTCCCAGCTAATAATGTTAGTCTTGGAAATTAATTTGTAAAGCTAATAAACTATTCCCATGAATGGAGTACAAATTCTTCAAATTTGGCTTCTCAATTCAGTCTTCCTGTAAGAAGAAATGGAAACTAATGCAGTTGCTTACATGTACTAAAAATAATATACTAACAGACCAGTCATAAAAGTAAAACCCTCTCTTGAAAGACATTGTATAAGTGGAACTAAAAAGTAGTTTTTTACCTAAAGGAATAGGAAAATAGAAAGGTTTCTGTTTTTCTACAGACCAAAGAGTATATAATTTTCTCAATAGGAATACAAAAAGTAGTATGTGGCCTCTTAGCAGTGTGTTCTTATTCTGAAATAAGAACAATACTTTCAAGAGTGTAAGGAGACTTAGTGGTACCACTGCACTATTAGTTAGAAATGTCTATTAAAGTGAACATGTAATTTTCAAAGTCAGTGTGTATAAATTCAAACAATTGCTTCATTTTCAGCTTCAAGTTACAGAAATAATCAGTGCAAATTTCTTTACAAGCACAGAAAATTCCTATGTACCTGACTGATGTGTTCACGCAACAACAAGCTCCATGTCTCTTGTGTGTGTGTTGATTAACTACACTTATCTCCACAAGTCACAATATGACTGCTCTGTGTAATCTCTTTGCAGGTGGAGGGATTAATTTTCATATGATTTACAAGCCATACAAAGCTACATCCCTTTGTTTTTATACATTGGATAAGCCACACTTGATATGCAAAGATGGATTTATATACAACTGTTTTCAGGAAGAAAAAAGATATTTAGAGCAGAAATACTATAGATCTGAATTTATATGGAAAAATAGATTAATAGGTAGATATGAATCTAAAAAATGTTATAAAAAATGATAGATGAGATTTAGTTTTCTTGGTTTACCTGCTACATTTGGATCTCTTTTTTTCAACCAGTTCAAAGTTATTCTATTTTTGCATACCATGCAGACACATTGAGAACAAGTTCATCTGCACACTAACCAGAAAAGTTATGTTCATTAAAAAAAAAAAAAAAAGGAAAATAGTGCTGGATATTCCTAATAGAAGCACCAGACAGGCCTTACATAAAGTATGTTGTCCCAAAACATGTCCATAAACTTGTTCTTTATATGCATTGTATGTTTTCTGTGTTTCCCTTTCTGGCTTGATTTCCTCTCATTAGAGGTCTGGCAAGGATGAAAAGGTTACTGAAATTCAGAACAAATGACAGCATCACCATAATATAAGAATTATGTTTTATGCATCTGTCCACATCATGATGAACAGCCGTAATTTTTGACTTACAGCCTAGGAATTTAAAGATATATTACACTAATATCTTTGCTTTTATTTTTCATTCTGTAAAACTACTTGTGCATATGAGTTTGAGTAATATATTTGCAGAAATACAAAGTGTTTCTCACACCACTAGGAATAATTGTTCATTTCTCCCTAAATAATTCAGATTATGTCAGTTTATGTTAAAAAAAAAAATAATTTGCCAGTGAATCAGAAAAACGTGTTTGCTTTTAAGAGAAGAGGGAATAATGGTAGACACTCCCAAATGAAAATGCGATCTTGAATAATTTAATAAGGTGTATTTTCTGATATGAAATCACAGTAGAACCATACTTATTCTGTATATGTCTTAGTATTTCCTTGGATAATGAAATCCCTTAGACCTTTTTTTTTTTTTTTTCTTACTTGTTCATATAATCAAAGTTAAAGTAAAATAATCTCAGCATACTTATCCTGTTAATTTCTTCAGATTTCCAGAAGACATCATCTTTTGCAACTTTTTTTTAGTCTCAGGAGAGACTTGGTTCAGGTTAACCTTTTCATATTTCTCTAGCTTCATGTAATCTGCCTGCCCTTCCCTCTGTCCTTCATCTTATTGTTCTACCTTTGGAATAATGAAATCAGTGGGACAGCCCCACACCACATTCCAGAAGAGACAGTCCTAAGACCTTAAGCATTCTGCCCATTTTATGAGTCAGTCAGCTGCTATAACTTAAATTTTTTATTAGATGATAATTCCTGTACTTTATGATTGCAAAATTCAGACTTGTTTCTTCTAATTAGTTCAATAATATTCATTTCAGAAAAAACTACCCTAATAATTCTTTATTCTCTTTATTTTCTAGCCTGTAAATAAAATAAAGATAAGAAAATACATATTTCCAATGTGTGTTTGATTTATAAGTATATGTATAATTTCATATATATGTATAAATCTATATATAAATATAGAATTAGATCTATAGCTATATTAATAAGCTTTATAACAGGATTAATCAGAAGAGATTGAGACAAGAAAACTGAGGGAGAACATCACCCCCAGAAAGAGACAAATGTCAAAACTTTTAGTAAACAGAAGCAAAGGGCTTCTGCTCATGGAGGAAGGCAAGGGACACAGAGAATTGAATTTCAATTTGTAGTGGGACAATGGTGCACAGACTATTAGGAAAAGAAAATGCTAAGAGAAGAGGAAGGCACATTCAGGAGCAATTCAGAAGGGAAGGAAACCCTTCAGAAAGGAGATTGATTCTATAGCTTACCAGAGTCAGAATTGAAGGAGATCATGGCTGTTAGGGGCTTCAATACGCAACAAGAGAAAAAAGGATGATTGGGAGATGATTAGAAAAAAGTGAAAGAATCTGGAGGGGAAAAGGTGTTAGAAGGAACATGGGTGAGTTCAGTGCAAAGGGACATCCTTAATAAGCTGGTGTTTTATAAGATCTTTAATGTCAGTCTTCCCACCAAAATGTACTGTCTTGCTGAAATTAGAACTCATATTAATTACCTTTTACCATGTTCACTGAATGTGTTTAAAGGGTTTCAGCAGAAATGAATAATCAGGGATAAAAATGGAATATAAATACATCATATTACACTTCTTGGGTGTTGCAACATCACATATTTCCAGAATAAAGCTCTGTATACAATATTGCAGCATTTAGTTGTTTTAAAAAGTTATTAAGAATAATTTAATGAGGATAGAATAACAACAAAAGAAGCAAACAACTTTCATTGTTCTCTCAAGTTACATATTTTGGATCACTAAGGAAAAATAGAGCTAAACTCTCATTCAACCGAAGGTGTTAAAGCCCTTTTTTTAACTTGATGCAACAGGTTTATACTGACACTAATGAACTGTATTCTTTTTCCTTTAATTTTATTTCACCAGTCTTCCTTTATCCCCTCAAAACCAACCCAATCTTTCTCCATCTTTAAAACCTTTATTAAGCAATTAAAGAATATCTCCTCCTTTTTCTGCCTGATGATTTGAAGGAATGTCATAAAAAGCATTCCAGAGCATCAGAATGACTGAGGTTATTATCTGATGGGTTTAAAATATCTGCTGTGTGTTCCTCTATCCTTCTTGTGTAGAATAAATATAAATGAGAAACATAATTGCATATTACATACATTTTCTTTCCTTTAACTTGCGTGACAGTGATACTGCATGTTAAAAACGCCAGACTGTTGTTTCAGTCATACTTTGAAAATTCTATCAGCTCTTAAGTAATCTGTAAATGTCCATATTCAAATAAATGCATCAAAAATATGTGTGCATATGTGTTTTGAAATTTTGTATGCATGTATTTATTCTCTGGTAGCTAGTCAAAAAATACAGTTTAGGAAGAAAAAGAAATCTTATGTCTTACTTGAAGTTCTCATGCCCCCCAGTGATAACTTTAACACAAATCAGGTGAAGTTCTGGTGAAAAAGGTATTGCATTAAGGTGGTACATGTGAAGTTTGGTTTGTGTTGGTCTTTTTGTACCTGGAGGCAGCTTTTACTGAATGAGGGAGGTGTGGAACTTTGAAACTTAAGCTGGAAATGAATGTAAAGGAAATATACCAAATGACCCCACTAGATTGACATCCCCACCATGGATATCATGGATATCAATCTCACTGCTTCAAGTGAAGAAGTGAGGATGCTGATGAGCAGCATGTAATGTGGCCTGGCTTTGGTAAGAGGGCTGGAGCATGTTTCCATCACAGAATGTTTGCAATCTAAATTATTCAATATTTTGGTGATTTAAAAAAAAAAAAAAAAAAAAAAAAAAAAAAAAAAAAAAAAAAAAAAAGAAAAAAAAAGAAGAGAGGTTAAGAGTACTTTAAGTCAGTCTCATATCTCAAATACTAAGATATTAGAAATCCTATACTAGTAATCTGAACTACTCATCTATAACCAACCAATGCAAGAACTTTCACTGATTTTGAAATAGTTTAGATGACTAATCTGGAAAGCAAAATTGTAACTTACAGCTAAAGTGAAAGGAGTTGAATCCTACTTCCCCTAAAAGCATTTTTGTCAGTCCTTTCACCAGCTTGGGTGTATTACTGAATCTTTACTACTCTCAGAGTCTTGATTTCAGAGCTTTCCCAAACTGGGTCAGCACAAAACTACTCCCTTTTTTGATTGATTCATGTTTACACCATTTTTATTACAAAATATCTATCTGGTTTCATATCTCATATTCAAAAATATCATTACTAGTTCTGTTATCAGCTGATCCTCCTGCTGATGCTGAGGTGTATATGACCTTCTCTTCCAGCCAGTCAATTGATTCTGTCACTGACAGTGCAATACACAACCACATACAAATGGTCAGTTTAGGTATTTTTTCTACCCAGGTCATATGTATGTCCATCCTATAACTGAATAATAACATCTGAAAATCAAAGCCATGGGACTAAAATATATCCTTCTCTTGTAGCATTGTTTTTGTGTTGTTTTGCTTTAGTTTTCCTTCCAAAACCAATCTTTATGCTTTTCTTTAAACACAAACTTTACAATAATAGCAACTTTTTCCCCATACATTAAATATATTCTAAAATTCTGAATAAATGTTTTGGTTTTAGCAATAAGAATCTAAGATCTTGTTTTTTATGGTTTTATTTTTAGCAAGTATTTAAAAGAAAATGTGTTGTCCAATAAAAAAATAATGTCATGCACACCTTCGTGAAGGAAATTAAAATCTCGATCAGTTCCAGTGAGATCAAAGAGAGGAATACACATGGTTGAGGCAATTTCTGGACTCTGATCATCTTTGAAAGTGTCGGGGGGATGGTGTTGTTTTCTTTTTGTGTATGAATACAGAACTGATGGAGCCCATGGGATAATGTTACAGTATTATCCATTCAACTATGTTTTGTGCATTATCTGAAAAATTTAATTATTTCAGATTGCTTTGTCCCATTAGTACTTCATTCATCTGACCACTGTGATAGGTTTTCTACATTTTTGCTGATAAGCATGAAGTGGTTCCTGGAATAAATCTAAGAGTTTTTGGCTGGCATTATTTAACACTATTTAGGATGGATTCCAATATTCAGTGTGTTTTTCTTTTTTTCCTGGTATTCAAGTATTTCAGTATGTGCTTGTTTGACATGAACACCATGACTGTGATGCTATCGTTCATAAGCATTATTTGATCCCTGCAAAATGGAGCAATATGCCTCTCTATCTCTAAGCATGGAGAAAAGGATTGAGTAAAGTGGTGATACTCATTTCCTGATTTCCAGATGACCAAGTTTTCCAGTGTCACTAATACTCATGCACTTACAATTTCACTCAAATAAATCCCAGCCTTTTCTCAAAGGACTTCTCCATTTCACCCAGTGTGCACTCCTGGCAACAGTGAATTGGTGATCAGTTTGCAGCAAGTCCTTTGCCTCATTCCAAGGGAAAAAGAACCATTTGCCAGAACACCTACTTGTCTTTCTGACTTCCAAATCCATGGGAGATATAAATCTGTATAGAGAAAAGAATTATTTAATTTCTTTGATTTGCCTCACAATTTTCTGCCAAAATAATAACTGAGGTTTTCTTACTCTTCACATCTTTATGTATATTGAAGCCATTGCAGACAGGCATCCTAGTACCTCCTTGGGACAAGAGGTTAACTTTAACCTACCTTCTTGATATAAGTCTAAATTTTTATAACATGACTAATGAGTCAAAATCAGCATTGTTTCATAATGTGTGACCCACACCATATATTTATAGTATCTTTACATGAATATATTTATTTATATACATACAGATATTATCTAAGGTTTTAATATCTTGATCGTGGCACCTTGGAGACCTTATAGCTAAAAGTTCATGTTTTTCCAGCATCAGACTTCAATTTGAATGTTCTCACCGTTTTCTAAGGCAGAAATTAAAAATTGAGACAGAAACAGAAATTAAAACAAACTGTAAATATACCATCTTAAATTTTGGTGCCTTTTTTTTTTTGAGTTAGACAATACCTAAGTTCTCACTTATAAAGTATTAATACAAAAAGTCACATAACTATTTCAAAGGATTTGGGAAGTTTCGCTATTGCAAGACTAGCACCACTGATTATACAAAATCTACTAGTGCTAGAAAATACAACTTTCTGCCAAGCTTTCTGGATGCCTTAGACACTTCTTACTGTTGAAATAACAGAGCAAAATGGGGGTTTTCTACATTCTCCCGTGGCAATATATAAAAAAAATACAGTACTTGGAATTTCCTATATATCTCATATAGGATATTGCTCAAAACTTGACAAAAAGTGCTTTGATTTTTATTCTAGATGCATATTTACATTTTTGGAGAATGTTTTCAGTTATAAATATTTAGCACAGAAGGTCCCAAGAATTCACAGCCTAATAACACACCCATTCTTTGATTAGAATGGCCGTTTTCTGGCAAAGAGGAATACTACTAAGAAAAAGAGTATCTGAAGAATATACTCTATTGAACCCATCACGCTGGCCAATTGCCAAGCACTTAATATGCCAATATTTTGAGGATACAAGTTAAGGTAACAGATTTTCAGCCTAACACTTACTGTGACAGAATGTTTACAAGATTCTTCCTAACAGGTCATTAAGGATGCTACAAAAACCTCTGGTGACAAAGCCAGTCAGTGCAGCCAGAGAGGTTATAAACACTGGTATTTTTCCAGGGTGACAAGAACCTGAAAAAGAGAAAGGCTATGAGATGAAAAAATACAAAGTACAGAGGCTGAAATGACAGTTATAAACATTGTGAATTATATTCTGAGAAAGGCCACAGTGTGTGCCAGCAAAGTGAATTGCTGGCTATCAAAGGCTTGGAGGGGGAGGAGAGAGGGAAAGGAAGAAAAAAGAGGTGTATAGTTATAAACTGCTTAATGGGAACTTTTCTCATACTTTGCTGACCTGGCAGAAATATTTTGGGTTCCTAATGGCAGCTCTTTTCACAGTTCAACAGGCACCAGGTTTCCCATCATATATGAGTTTTTCTAGTCTTCATTGTGCTGTCTGGAAGTGACAAGAAGAAAAAGAAGCTTGTTTTGACACATCATCCCCCCCCCCCCCCCCACCAAAAAGCAGTCAATGAACATTTGATCTCAAATGGGTCATTTGTTGATAGTCAAGAGATATGAAAAAATAAATTTGTTTTATATTTGCCACTGGTAATGGGTGGACTTAGAGGTAAAATGGATATAAGAAGGGAGTGATAAATAACTCACATCATCTCTGTTATTTTATTACAATACTGGGGAAAAAGGAAAATGTGTTGTAAATGACTAGAGAAGTTTAGGAACAATGATGAAGAAAAAGAGAGCTATCAATAATTGATCCACTGCTACTCTCATAGTGATTTTGTATAAGACAAGAAAGTACATGTTACATAGAAAAAAAGTAATAATAATAAATAAAATTTTTTGTCCATTAATGAAATTATTGATGCAACTTTCCCCCTCAAATATGTACATGTGTGGTGTTTTCTTCAAGAGACAAGTTTAAGAGGTCAACTTTATCTTCACAGCAACTTTTATAAAATTTCCATGTGAAAATGAAACACAGAATCAAAGAATGGGTCAGGCTGGAAGGGACCACACTGAGCCATCTGGTCCAGCCTCCCTGCTCAAGCAAGCACAGCCACCCTAGAGCACATGGCACAGGATTGTGTGCTGACAGTTCTCGAATATCTTCTGTGAGGGAGACCCCACAACCTCTCCAGGAAATCCGTTCTGCTGCTCAGTCACTTGCACAGTAAAGAAGTTCTTCTTCACGTTCAGGTGGAACTTCCTGTGCATCATTTTTGGCTCATTGCCTCTTGTACTGTGGCTTAGCACCACCAAGAGGAGCCTGGCTCCATCCTCTTGGCGTCCTCCCTTTGGAGACTTACAGACATTGATGAGGTCCTCTCTCAGTCATCTCTTCTTGAGCATGAACAAACCCAGCTTCCTGAGCCTTTCCTCAGAAGAGACACGCTCCAGGCCCTTACTCAGATCTGTAAAGTTCTGCTGGACCTGCCCCAGGAGCTCTGTGTCTCTGTTGTGCTGAGGAGCCCAGAACTGGGCACGGCACTCCGGGCTCACCAGGTCTGAGTAGTAGAGGAGCAGGATCTTCTGGCAATGCTCAAACAAAGACCTTTTTCTCTTTAAATCAGCAGAAGTCTGAGTATCTCAGACACAGCATACAGCTAATTTGCTATTTAAAAATTATTATAATTTATTAAATTTAATAAGTTACAGCAAATACTGTGGAATAATTCATTGTTTTCCTTCCACAGAAAAGGACAAGGATGGACAAAAAATTTAACAGTGTCTGATTCATGAGACTTACAGAAGTGAAGATGATTAGTTGCAAGGTTTTTTTAAAATAAACCAAAGAACCTCTCATTGACAAAATCTTGAACAAAATGTTCACTATGACATGGTCAAAAAAGCAACATCATTGGTGGACTATGTTAAGTAACATGTAGTAGGGGGGTTGCTTGTTTGTTTCAATCCAATCTTCATTTTATCTTTGGGAAAATAAAAAATTTAAAAACCAAAACAAAACAAACAAAAAAACCACCCCCCCCCCAAAAAAAAAAAAAAAAAAACCACCCAAGAACCACCAAGCTCTTGGTTTCATCAAGTACTATATAAGATTTTAAGATTTTATGAAAAAGTTACTTTAAGTATATGGCTGATTTGTTTCTGACAGGGAAGGGACAATGAAGGTGTTAGCAGAGGTGTGAGGAAGGAGAAACTGTGAGTGTTAAAACTATCAGGGAGAGTTAAAATCTTATTTGCACTCACAGCTGATTATTATATAAATAAGTAGTTTAATTTGACAAACATATGAATTGCTTAACTAAAAATTGTGTAGATTCAAATTATTTAATAAAACTTAAGTCTGCAATCTGATAATAAACTGTCTAAACCATGTCAGAGTTTAAATATGGCAAAAGAATGACCAGAAAAAATACAATGATACCCAGTCCATAAAAAACCACAAAAATACTAAAGCAAAAATCTACTATGATTCTGAAAGCACTCTACACCAAGAAACATAGAACATCTGGCCTTCAGGGAGCATAAATCCAATTAACAGTAATGGAGCATGCAAATTCATGCCAGCTGAGAATCTGACCCCAGCTTTGGTCAATGAATTAGAATTTTCTTCCCTCATTTTTATGATTACATTTATGTCTGTATTTTAAAAAGAAAATAGCTGATATTTCTTCCATTAAAAAGTACTTTGTGGTTTGGCTGACTTCTCTGACAGTGACACATTGAGGACATTAATCTAGGTTTTGTGGGTTTTTTTTCTTCCAGAGGTCCCCATGATAAGCAACAGCAGATTTCCTGGTAAATGTCCTAATAGTGAGCAATACAAGTGCACTTATAATGGCTCAAAATAAATGAATGAGTTATCACTCAATGCAGCCAGGAAATGCAGTACTATCCTACAAGTGGCAGGGCTGACATATCTCTCTGTATTATAATGAATTACTGACACCACATAAAAAAAATTGAATTATATACATTATTATAAAAATATCAAAATATCAAATCATCCACAGGCACATTTGAAATAAACAACTTATTAGGCCACAGATCCTTCACATTGAACAACAATTGAAGAATGAAATAATTAACCATTAAACTGTGAGTCATAGGGTGTTAGGAAGCATACATGCCTTTCTTAATTTTACAGTATAGCATGTATAGTCCCCATTAAAGTTAATGACAGAAAGTTAATGACAGAACACCCATTAACATAAACACTAGACATTAGTCCATGCACGGTTTTATAAATCTATCACATATCAGATATCATCTATCAGCTATCAACTCCGTGTGATGTGGAAAACAACTGATGTGGAAACTTTAAAACAAATTTCTATGACATTTTTAATAATTAGTAGTATGTCCTCTGCCTGACCAATAATCTGAACACTGCATCTGAAAATGTAATCACCAGGCCTTTTCTGCCTCTGTTAGGGCCTAATTAATTGTTTGATGGATACAAAAGATTTTAAAACCCCTGATAATCTTTCCAGCAACTTCTCTGAGTCTACATCAGTTAACAAAAGTAGGAAAGCCATAACAATATCAGGAGTAGCAAGAGAAAAGAAAATTACTCTGCAAAGAATAATAAAATGAAAAAAAATCTTTTCTGACAAATATTTTTTGAAATTACTTTTTACTGAGTTCCCATATGTAGCAGAATAACACAGCTCCATATACAAACCATCTAAAAAGCATGATATTATTCTTGTTTTCTTAACTTTTGGAGGCTTGTTCCATGTATGAATGGCACTTCATCTCACCAGGGTCTTAGACTGCAGTTTATTTGCACTTATTTACTGTTGTTGGGATGCCTTGATAAGAAAATTGACTATTTCCGATTTCTTTTTCTTTTGTGACGTGGAATGAGATCAGAACAAAGACAGAATCATGTAATCTTTCATGTGTTCTTTTTGGGTAAAATAATAATATTAATCAGCTTCACAAATTGCTGGAAAATATATTATTATATATTTATATTATGTATATATTAATTCTATACACACAGACATATAAATAAATAACAAAACTATTATAATTATTCACACAAGGCTATAAGGAGTACTTATCAGAGAATAAAAGTAGTTGCACCTCACGCTCTGTAATGCCCAAAATATGCGCAGTAGTTTGGAACTGCAATTTGCTGTTACTTGTTTTTCATTCATTGATTCTGGATATCTCTTCATATCAAATATAATACCACTGATACGATTTGCAATATCTCTTGGTCATGGCAGAAAATAAAATAATTTTATAAATAAAGAAGCAGTCATGAATTTTGCTATATGGTTTACATTTATTGTTATTAAGCTATTTTTCATATTGTAAATACTGTCAGGTGAATTAATTTATTGAGTCTGTAATTTATTTTTCCAGATGCTTTTCTTTAAAATAACTTTTCAAAAATCTTCCCTGGGATTTAAAAAAATAAATTATTTTCGATAGACCATGTGGGCAGAAAGTCTTACATTCTCATTAGTGGTGGTCCAAAACTCTATGGGAAAAGATCTGCAACTGATCCATAAATTAATATATTTTTAAAGTTTTAAATATAATGAGAAAACAAATATGATCTACAAAAATTTGTAAGCATTAATACTGATCCTTTGGTTCAAAAAGGTTCAAGGATTAATAGTGGTTGGTAAAAAGGTTCAAGAATTAACACCGGTTGGTCCATGGAATATTAAAATTACATAATTCTAATATCCTATTTCATATGCCATTTTACCTGTTTCTCTTCCTTAAGCTAGAGATTCACATAAAGAAGGCAATTAGTATCACAAAAGGTAACTAGATTGGATGGTCCAGTCTAATTTTCTGAATGTTTAGTCTTTGATTTTTATCAGGTTACCCTCCTTATGCATTTAGTTTGCAATCTGGTTGAATTGGGACACAGTAGACTCCTGTGTGTACATAATGGCAGGACAGATGTCCCAGTATGTAGACAATTCCTTATTCCCACAGTAGTTTATATCGTTGTGATTTTGAAAGAGCAGCCAGGAGGAAAACATGATACAAGTGCCATAGGATGAGAACATTATTTGGTAAAGTGCAACAGCAAGTTGAGTAACTATTTCAAAAGGGTACTGTAAGTTCTCTGAGTATGTTATTTCTAGAGCTGTGTGCACCTGGTAATTTAGAGTGATGAAGAGTTCAATACATCTTTGTCCCAGGTGATATTTATCTATCCATCTAGTGTGTGACTAGATCCCAGTGGAGTATATATAATAATTAGACCTACACTCTCCTTGATTCACTTGTAGGTTAAAGGCCACAATCTGAAACTCTCTTCTGTTAAAAACATATTAAATATGATATTAGTGGTCTAAAGCTATATACTTCCCTAGAGACTCCCACTTTTAATAACCTCCAGTATAATAGATAAGGCAGAGGGCAGTAATCATTACTGAAATGGATTTTCTGGCAGAGTTAGACATCACCTCCAGGAATCAATAATCATTTTAAGCTAACGTGGTGATTAAATGACCTTCCTTTTATTTTCCTTCATGTTGAGTTGGTTTTTATCTTGATTTAGAGCCACACAGCCAGAACAAAGATAAACAGAGGGCTGGCAGCATTACAGAATCACAGCAAGGCCTATCCCTTATACAGGTAAAAGCATTTTAATGTAATGAATGCATTTGTGACCAATCTGTGACTTCTGAAGAATTACAATAAAAATTCTAGATGCAGAATATATTAATGGATTATACCCCAGGATAGTTCTTGTTTTTTAAAATATTTTCACCATTAGCTTGGCTGCAGCAGGTGTTATGCTTTTATGTTTAATAATTTATTGTTGTGGAGCTTCTTTTTAGATATCTGTGTTGAATGGTGTTCATTAATCCTTTCTTCTTCCATGTCCTCCTGCTCTCTGTGAAGGAGTATTAGATGACTACATTTTTTTTTTTTTTTTTTTTTCTCCCAAAGGAGGGAGATTGAGAAGCAGCTAACTTCAGCATGCTATGGTTTTGATGTGCTACATCTAACCAGATAAGATTGTTGCAAAGTTGACTTTAAATTCTTGTGAGGTTTACATTCACTTCTTGAAATCTTTGTTTTGGTTTGCTTTTTTTTGCATCTTCTGAAACATACCCCTGTTTTCTGTGGTTTGTGGGATGTTTTGTTTAGGTTTTGGCTTTTTCTTTGATTAAGTCTTTGGTTTTTGCTTTTAATTTGTTTGTTTCAGATACAGGATGAGAAGGGGGTTTAAGTCCAGATTAGAAGACTGCATGATGAATGTTCACAAAATAATGCACAGAACAGACAAGCCTGGAAGGATACTCACAGAAAACCTCACAAAATTGATTTTGTTGTCTGTACCTGTTTGAACAATTGGGGAGGAGCACGTGATATGAACATATAATACAGTGCATCATCTGTAGGGACACTTGTGCTTGCAGAGTACATTGCACTCTCCATTAAAACAACTCTTTGAGGCAGATTTTTGAGCACCTTTTAAATCTTCATTGTCAGGTTTGGTTGGTTTTTTCCCAAAGGCTTATCTATAGAATTATGAAAACACCTCTGAAACTGAGTTTAGATTTCACTGAAGAAGCAAAAGCAACAATTTAAACCCATTTAACCCATGTGGCTTTCATGTCTCTCTTTTCTTAGAATAAAATGTGTGTATATTGCAAATATCTTTTCTGGGCTCCTACAGCAAAGAGCAGAGCATTGTGCCCTTGGCAGGGAGGAGTCGATCCCAATGAGGCAGCTGCAGCAAAAAGAGCACATGGCCGAGTGCCATTTCTCTCCCTCATTCACTCGTTCTCCAAACTCCCATTTTCCCGTACAAACTCCTGCAATGCCTTTCAGTCCCGACTTCACTGCTTTTCTGCTCTTACTGTGTCAGATGTCATGAGAGCTCCTTAAACTCCAGATAACGCTCTGAGGCAGAGGATTAAGACAAGATAGACATTTTTTGTTGCCCAAAGGTAGGAACTGGCAGCTTATCTTTGCCAGTAGAAGCTTCCTGTGGGGCAGGCTGATTAAACCAGATGAGAAACTAACTGTTACAGTGTTGGAGGGCTTTGGATCTGATGGACAGTATACGGCTGTGAAGGCAGCAGCATAATGATTTCTTCCTTCCTTTTTTCTTTCACGGAAAAAAGGTGGAAAGGACAAAGTGCAACTACTTCTATTACATGCCAAGATCCATGAACCAGAAATCCTAGGATTATATTTGCTGCAGATAATTCAAAGTCCAGTCCCTTCTTTTCATAATTTTAGATAATATTTTGAAATTAGTCCATATCAATATTGTATTCTAATGAAAATACTCATTAAAGTAATTATTTAATTGCTATGAACAAGTTAAATAATAATTACATGGTTTCATGTTGCCTTATTGCCAACATCTCAGCTAACCACTGAAGTTACTCCCATAATCAATGAAGAAAAACAACTACCACATTAGGGTGGGAAGAATTCATCCACTGATCATAGAGCCAGTCCAGTTTTAAGTGTAAAGCAGACTTTAAAGTTTTATGGAGTCAAAGTCAGGAGAGAAGAATCTCCACATGTAAATCTCCATATACTCCATTCAGGACCTTTTGTTTGCATGTCAAGAACACTAATCCTAGTAGTTTCCTTTTAAATCCCATACTCAAAATATTAACAGACCCAAAATGTTTTTATAAACCTGGAAATCATTATAAGGTCAGGATATTTAAACAGAACGTTATGAGAGCCATACATCTAAAATAGATCCTAAAAGTACAATGTACCAGTCTAAAAGATTTCCATAGGTAAGGGTTCTTATGGTTTCAAAGAAACAAGTCTGTCCTATAAATTATACAGATATTTTAACTACTCTTAGATTTCTTGTAATAAGATAAAGAAAGGAATGATGCAAGTACTTAATTTGATCCAACTCACTCACATCTTTTGTACGAAATTATGAAAATAAACCAATAGTCATTACTCCATTAAATGCATGGGTCACTATAAAATCCAGTGAATGCTATTTTCCATTATTTAGATTTTACAGTTTCAAGATCCTTGTGTCCTTGTCTCATCCATGCAGGAATTCATGCAGCCTCTTACAATACATAAGCCAAAGGAAAATACCTTTATTTAACAATATGCATTATTCCCTCAACCAAGTTCTGGTCTCCATTATTATTCCCAGCTTCCCAGCTCTGCCCCCTGCTTCTCAGCACAGCCTAGGATAAGCACTTCTTGTCTAGCTCAAGTGCACCACTTGACTGTGCAATCCTTTTTTTGAACAAAAAAAAAAAAAACAGTGATTCATTTTGGAAAACAAATATTTTAACTGAAATGGAGCATGAGTTCATGCCTGGTGGAAACACCATCTAATTAGTAAAATAATTGCAAGTGTTTTGATGCCAGTAAGTCACAAATAATGTAACTGATGCTCAAATTATTTTCTTCATTATTTATTCTTTGTCTCATTATTTTTCATTTCTGAAAGTATTAATTTGTATGTGCTTTCTATAGTAACATTACAGTGCAAAAACTTAAAAGAATTAATGAAAAATGTGAAAATCCTACTAAAATATTAATTAGTAAATTGTTATACTAAAATAATCTATTGTTTCATTTCTGCTAATACTACAAGACTGGAACCTGACTGGCATCAACAAAATACCTTTACATGCCCATGGAACATAAAGGAGGCTATATTTATGGAGATGAGGTCAGATTTTTAACCTTTCTTTCCCCCACTAAGAAGCAGAATGTGTGCTTCTTGCAGTAAGTATGCAAATCAAGTTGCCTTTATGACAAGTGTATAAGCGACGTGCATGTTCTGTGTTGTTTAAAATATTAACAAAAAATAGTAAGGGGGTTCTGAAACTTAAAATTTCAATATGTTACATGAAAGGATAAAGTAGTCTGCAGAGCCACCAAAGTTTACATTCACAGTCAAAAAATGGATATAGCCTCAATCTGTACATAGGAAGACTTGGAGAAATAAAGAACATTTGATACCTAAGTGTTTTGCATCCAACATTTGATACCTGATTAATGTTCTTAAAAAAAATGTGGCCATTGCTAATAACAAACCCAAGCAGGTTTAGATCACTAATACTTTACATGTATCAATATTATTAAAAGAAAAAAAAAAAAAAGAATAATAAAAAAGAAACAAGGCTACAAGGCTTAATTTGGCTGATACTCAAATAAAACCTATCAAGCGTTCATAAAGCTGTTATCACAGTATTTAATTACAAATTACAAGAATTCACATTAAATTAAACCAAAAGGAGATTTAAATATTAAGTAACATAATATTCTTAAATAAAAATGATGAATGAAATTTGTAGATATGTATCTCTTATTAATAAAGAATAAAACAATTATTCTGTGATTGGAGGAAAGTCATGAATCTTATCTCAGTGTGAGCGGAATATTTCTTATAAAGGTTATTTAATTTGTGGGCTTACTACAGTTTTCAGAATATTTTTATTTTTTGCTATAAAAGGAACTATCAAGGATCTTTTTTCTTTGTCTTTTATACCTTTTAAAAAAATCTGGTTTTTTCTATTTTCTTTCATTTCTCAGAGCACAAATCCTCAAAACTCACCACACATTCCACAACAGCTATTTAGAGGACTAATACAGTCATTAGGAATTTTGAAGTTTAATGTGTGGATTTTATGGGAATACATGTAAACACAGCGGCATAAATTGAAAGTGGCTTGGTATAAGTATGCTACGCATTAGTGGATAACTGATTTCAGCTGAACTACAGTGGAGATCCTATCTTCAAGTCTATGCCATAAAAGCAGTGCCAAGAGGTAGGAAGAAATGTGTCTGGCAACAAGACAGCAGCTCTATTAGGCAGTTATCCAAAGCTTCTCAGCCTCCAAGATAGGAGACAGACATTAGCAACTGAAACAGTATTCTTGGTCATTGTGCTGCTCTAGATTTCTGCATTTAGGTGAACTCCTGGGGGCCTAAAGTCAAAAACATAATTCAGTAAGAACCATAAGGCTTACTTGTCTGTTTTGTTCCTTATTCTGCTGCCATATGATATATATAGACAATGAAAACACCTTTTCAATACCATTTCACAATTCCTGATCCAATCCTATTGCAGTTCCAGAGCAAGAACGGTTCTGAAATGAAATTTAATGGTGATAAAATGTTGACTGAGTCTTCCACAAAGTTTGAAGCTAGCTCTTAGGGAAAAAAAGTTTTTTTAGTGTATGCATAAAAGACCCGCTTCCTTGCAAAACTGAATTAAACAAAATGATGTAAGCCTGTGAGGAAGCTCAACCTATAGCTGCTGACCACTTTTGCTTCTATAATACGTAGCTAAAAATCTAGTCTCTAAAACTCTCAAATCAGCTGAAAATTTGAAAGACGTAATTTTTCTAATTCCAGTGTTTAAAGCTTTATTTCATTTGAATGTAGTCTAATCATAATATCCAAACAGAAAATGCTGTCAGCATAATAAAAATTAAGTTTTATTAATCCTAAAATCTGGAGCAGCATTAATAATTTATGTCAGATTTATCATTTTATGTCGGATTCAGTTGCAGTGCATATGTCAACAGAATTTTTCCTCCTTGACTCTAAATTAATTAAACATATATCAGAATACAATAACATTGTTATGGTAGTTACAGAGAAGTATGAATACAGAGACATAAGAGGGAACCCTCTGAAGTGTCATTATATTATACTCTTGCAGAAACTGTGTTCAAGGTACTCTGGACACCCAACCTGATTTATCAACAAAGTACTTTAGAGACTCTCTCAATCTCCTCTTTGCAGCTAACACCTCAATTTCTGTCAGGCTTGTACCCAAATCCTGACACCATATAGTTCCTCACAACCAAATTCATTAGAGTGTTACGAGCTGCTGACATGCACGGAGTGCTAGATATGTAACTTCGACTCTTAGTGTTTTCTTTCTAGAATGCTTTGGACAATCCTTCTCCTGTTCATACCTCTACTGCATCTGGTGCAAAAGCAACATAAACAGACTCTTAGTAACCTGCAAAGAATGGCAAATCCCCCTGATTCTCATCCACCCCGTTCACATGACATTCTCCCACCACCAGCCTGCCCTCATCAGCTGTTTGCTCTAATACCTTAGAAAGAAATGTGAAACAGAAGGTGGGCAGGGCAAACATTTGCAGGAAAATAATCCTGTCAGCTGTCTCTGCAAGATTCAATAGAGTTTTTTGTTTGTTTGGGGTTTTTTTTGATTTTTTTTCCTAGAGCAACAGAGGCTTGAAAATTCATTCTGTTCTCTGCTGTCAGTTGGAAACAGTGCCATCAAAGCTTTTGCTATGGTGCTGACAATTTCTGAGTCGTCTGTGTTGACACAACCCTCACACTGTCTTTGGCTAGGTGAGTCTGGCTCTCAGCTCTGCTGCAAGTTTTCCAAAACATTTATTTCTTTCTATGAATGACAAAAAATTCAGCCTGCTTAAAGCCAGTGATGGGCTTAGAAAAGACAAAAAATATTTTACTGTTAAGATATGAGTGAGGTACAAAATATATCTGTGCCCAATACTAAACCAGATAAACTAGAATTAGGTTAACCCCCCAAAAATGTCATCTAACTGTCTCTTTCTCAGCTGTGCTGTTTGTTGAGTTTGGTTTTGTTTTCTTTTTTTTTTTCCTTATAGATGAATATTCATCATAACTAATTTTTTTACACACAATCACAAACATACCAGCTCTGTTGAAATTTTTGAAGAGAAAGCGTCTTCCTAAGCCAGCTGGTTAGTAGGTGTGAGTCATGGGCAGCATACAGAGAGAAATACTAGGGTGTTATGATGATATTCTGTTGAAAAGTAAGTGAAAAATTCAGGTTTTGGCTTTGTTTTTCCTCTCAGTGACAGGTGACAGTTTAGCCTCCAAGCCACTGTGATGTGGGTACTGCTCACATTGGGCCTATTCATTTTGTGTAAATAAACTTTCAAAAGTAGAGAGAAATGGACAATTATCTTCATTATTGATGCTTTTGCTGTCAGACAGTAGTCACTATTAAGGCCCTAACCATAGGTATTAAAAATTCTACAAACAAAATGTGTTTTATCTCAGAACGAAATCATGGAGAGAAAAAAAGAAATCCAAGAGGCTTGCAAGCTATCCCAGTCAGCCACATTTAAGAACATATGTTTCTGCAGCATACTGATACTCAAAACTTCCAATTCCTTTAGTATGTGTACTGCATATGTATTTCTTTGTAGTGTTTGGCTGCTAAAGAGTGTAAAGAATTCTGATTCTACTGTTTGAAAAAAAGAAAAGAGAAATAAATAGCCTTAATTAACACTTCTTGCACAAGATCTGCCAACCTGCTGTGCATAGGCAGTTAATAAAAAAAGGCAGGCAACTGAAAGAATAGTCCATGCTCATTTATCCATCTAAGCTGTGACAAACTAAGAGTAGCTGGCATTGGGCTTTAACAGAATAGCATCTAATTGCTTATCAGGAGAAGAAGGGTGAGTGGCTCACTACCAGTGAGAATTCAATCTGTTCCCTCAGGAATCTGGCTGTTTCCCTTGGCTGCATTTTCTTTATTTTTAACATCACTGATATATTTTTATAAGGTTAGCAGGTTGCAGTTAGGAAACTTTTGAATTAAATTTATTTTTGTTTTCATGAAAAACTTTATCCTCTGAGAATTCATTTCACAGGATTTCTCCTCTTCTTTTCCAGTAACTGGCAGCAGGGACACTTGGTTGAATGACCTTTTTTATTTAACTGGGTTGAGAGTATACTCATACATAAGAAAGAGGGTTTGTTTCGTTTTTCCTGCTATGGTTCTACTGAGAAGTTAAAATTCAGTAGCTGAATTAATCATTGTTTCAAGATTTTAATTATGTTTGCTGTAGCAATCTGCCTCCTCACCTTGGTTGGGCTACATATTTACGGAGTGCATAGCTTATAACTCAGCCAAAATATCTTATGAAATCAGTTTTGCTTGAATGAGCAGCACTAAGAAAAGACATTTAAGATTTAAATGTAGTCAGCACATTTTAAATACTGGAGTTATGACACTTTGTTATAAACTAGTATATATCCTAAGCTTTCAAGTGTATTTGTTTCAAGTGTAATCAGAGCAGTTTTACTTCACCACGGTCCCTATTATGCCAAATCACACCTTCATGTACCGTGTGCAATTTTTCATCTAGATGTTAAAGCAAGTGAATCTTTAGGAGGACAGTGAGATCTACCAGTATGGAAAATCTCTTTATAATAACACCACATTTTAAGCTCATTTCTAATGGAAATCACCATGGCATGGTTACTTTTTAGAGGAGCTGCATGTGATCCTCTTAAATATCAAATACTTGGAAGGTTATTATTATTATTATTATTATTATTATTATTATTATTATCATCATTATTATTATTTATTTAATCAATTTATTTCATTAGTTTACCCATTTTTTTCTTATCTGACAGGTGTTCATTCCAGGGGCAAGCGTGTATCAGGGTGTGAGGGAAATTAAGGCGTCTGAACACCAGCATGTAATGCAGCTTGGAGGTTTCAGCTATCAGTGACATGAAATATTTGAGGTTGTCTAAAATCACACAGGACTGCTGTGTTCAGGTAGGGAAATCTTTTTACACAGTGTCTTACACATGCATTCTTTTGGCTCCTTATTCATAAAGTGCATGGTTTAATAACCTGGCAGGTCACTTGGTGAAAGCATTTCCTGCTTTCATGCCAGCATTCTCCAGCACCTCACTTTTGTAAGGAGGTAGTAAACTACCTCCATGTAAGTCCCATGGAAAGCTTGTTTTTATTGCCCCAATGTTTTGTCCTGAATCTCCCGGTGCCATTCTGAAACATAATCTCTCTGTATATTGGATCCTTATAATTTGTGTGCTGGTTCAAAACATGATGTACTAGTGAATCTGCGTGAAGAGCCCAGATTTGTGAGTCTATAACAAATGAACAGTTTTAAGCAGTCTGTTCTGGATCATTTAGCAGAACACTCATCAGCTTCCTAACACTTTTGCCCATCTAAGAGGGTTTTGCCTATCATCTCTAAAGCTGATCTTTGGCTGGTATAATATACAAAAGAGAACACTACATGTGCTGATTGCCTGTCATCCTCTTTAGTGTTGTCAGTTTTTCCTAAGCCCAGTTTTATGATGCAGCTGAAAAGGCCTGATTCTGCCAAATAATTTAATATCCACTTCAATGTCATGAGCTGGCTGATGCAGCCTTTTCCTAATTTCTGATATGATTTTCATATCAGGGATGCTGATGGACAAATACCCTAAAATTTTGTGTCTGATCTTTTATACTATTCTCATGCATGCCAAAATTTTTGGAAAGAGTGATTTTAAAAAATGTTTCTGAGGATCAGGTTGTTGTTAAATTAATATTATGTCATGACGCTATAAAAAGTTGAAGGCAAACTTAGAGACTTTATATTTTAAGAGACATCTATTCAGGAAATACCTTTTTGATATATGTCATACAGCATCATGAAAGCACTGCTGATAGAAAGACACATAAATTGGAAAGTATACACAAGCTAAAAAATTAAACTATGGAAGTGCCTATGAAGCTGGATAAGGTACTGAAGTGCATTTCAATGCAGCTACACTTCAATCCATATAAAAACTAAAATGAGAGAGAAAAATCTTGAACACAGTGAGTTCGGAAAAAGCCAGTAGAAACTAAGAAAGGACATAAATGTACCAGTTGCTGAACTAATTTTAGTTCCTATTCTGAATGCTGGCATCTAGAAAATGGATGAATGCTCAGCTGAATTGTGCCTTTGTTTTTTTAAAGCCCGTATATGTATCAAGTAGCTTAAATAGCAGGGTTTTTTGGTGTGAACAAGGTAATAAGGAACACATTTTACTGTTTTAATTTCCTAATTTAGTAACATTACTTTTGGATTTCTAATCCAGAGTTTCAACATTTGCATCTCTAGATCAAAATTTCCTTCTTTCAAGTTTAAATTTCATCAATATTTTTAAGACTTAAATTGAGGAGGCTGAGAAATATGAGACGCTTTCTGCAGAAAAAAAGGATGTATACAAAATGAGACACCCTGACAAAGTCTTGGAAGCCCATAAGCCAAAACGAATCTAGGAATATCAAGATTTATGTTTCCTGTTTTCTCCAGGGGTCAGTTTAAGGACAAAGTGACAGCTTACAAGGAAACATTTCTGTAAGAGACCTTGCCTAATCTAGTGAGAAAAGACATCTTGTAGCTCTTGTTGCTCCCTGGTGCAGACACCCAGGTGCAAGCTGGAACATCACAACACTCCTGATGGCTGCTGAATCAAATATTTTACAGGAAAATTCTGTTCCAGCTACATTTTCTTGACTTGGACTGAACAATCTTTGAAATCAGAAGCCAATCAGAAGTAGAGCTTTCATGTCTTTTGCTTTTTATTTGTGTACATTTTGATCCTATGTTAAATGTCAATCACAGTTCAAAATTTGACATTATAAAACCAGCCTTAGCAGTTTTTGAACAAGTTAAAGGGAGGGAGACATATACCTTATTCATTGTTACAAAACACTTGATTGCTTTTGTTTTTCAGTACTGGTGCTCTTCTGCTGTGTCCTTTGAATGATTTTTCTTCTTATGAAACATAGAAACGATGACTGTAGCAGAACAAAAGAATTTATCCGAAACCGTGGATGACATCTGGTCTTTGCACTTTCCAGTTCTTTGTTTTTAAAGGTTATCTTCATAATTTTTTGTTATTTGTGTTTGCATTTTCTTGTTATAGAATCTCCAGCTGAATTCATTTGAAGTTGTGTAGTTCGGCTGGATTCTCCTACATGTTTCTCCAGATCTTGATAATATATTCTGGGTCTGTTAGCTGGGGTTTTCATGACTGATCTTCTAGAGATTTCTTGAAATAATCTATTTTGGCTAGAACTGCAAAGAGTGCTATTTTAATTCTTTTAGCCTGCCTTTTTATTTTCCTGACACAGTGACTTGTTTTAGTTATTCTATGAATGTTTTCTGATCTGACTCCCATTTCATTTTGAGCATTTCCTCCTTGTTTCTGATGTTATCACCATTGCAAATAGTTTGAGTTTGATTTAACCTATACACACACCTCCTCACAATACCCCCCAAGATTTTTGGTTGAGGATATATTTTCCTTTCTCTGTGCAGGATGCTGGTGTTTCTCAAAGAAAGAATAAAGCTATGAATTCACCATCATTTCAGAGACTTCCTGAGCAGTTTTCGCAATACCAGAATCCTGTCAGGCATTGACCTTGACTGAATTTAGGCATTCCTGGCTTTTTCCTTTCTTTGTGCTGGGCTGGTTTCAGTCTTCTCAGCAAGGCAGATCAGGCAGTGATTATCTCAGGCACTGTCCTCAACAAGTAGCTACATTGCCCACCTGACTGGGGGCTATTTGGGGGGTGTTCCCACTTTCTAGTCTCATGCAAAAAACTTGCTTGTCTCCTCTTAAAAAGAAATGCTATAGCCAGTTCAACCAAGAAAAAATTGAGACAGAGTATGGCCGGTTGACAGTTTATTCTTCTAAGTAAACCAGTTTGTATCCCCTCCACACCCAGCAGCAGCAGTCAGAATGGGGTTCAGAGAAGAGCCAGGCATAGATAGACTCCAGTTGCCTGCACCATTCCAGGCAGCATCAACTCTGGATGATCAAATCCATCGCTTGAAATTCCTGCAGAATCCTGCTTGAAATGGCTCACTCCTTCTATTCCTCTCTCAAAGCCATGATTTTACTGTGATCCAATCATCCTGCTGCCTCAGGCAGCAGTTAATCCACCTGTATTACACCCGTCTCTGATTATTATTATTATTGTTGTTGTTAGTTGTTTGTTATTATTATTATGGGGAGGTTTTTTTGTCACATGTGAACAATCACAAGCACAGTGAAGATCAAGGAACCCTTTTGTCATAGACATTGAACACATTCAGGCAGCAAAGATCCACCAGAGAGTTTATAACAATATAGGAAGTTTGGGACAAGAGGTAGGTACAGACATACAACAGAACCTTAGAGCACGATGATCTGGTAGGCTCTCTGCCTACCAGAAAGCTAAGCATGGCTTTTTCTATTTATTTAGTCCATGTTTTGTTTCTCCACTTACTTATTATGTGGAAAGTGTGTTGATGTTCCCATCATCAGAATATGGCTCTGTCCATCCTAGCTGTGTCTCCTGCACTGGTGCAAGGAGGCATGGCATGGCTGTATTTGTCTCTGACAAATACAGTTGGAGTTTGTCTTCACTCTAACTCTCCATGCAAGACAAAACACTTAAGCTTGGATCTGCTTTATATCAGCAGTTTCATATGAACAGAAAAATGAGCTAGAACTGTGCATTCCCAACCAAAAATATCTCAAGAGTTCCATTTTTCCTACTATAACTTTTTTGTGGTGAGCTTCTCATGCAACCAAAGGATAAAAACAAACACAGTACCTGCTAAACATGTGTAGTGAGCTCCTCAAGAAGCAATGCACTTTACCCATGAAGTTGGAATTACTATGATTGAAGCCCCTTGTTTTCAGAAAAACATTGAAGAATAAATATTTTTGAAATACACCAAAAGGTAAAATGACACTAAAAAGCACAGGGGCTAAGTTCAGTTCTATCATAGCCTATTTTAACCAAGTTTAAAAAAAAAAAAAAAAAAGAAAAAGTGAATTAAACATGAAATTAAGTACTCAGGTAGAATTTGTGTGTCATCAACTTCAGATTAAATTCTATTACCAAGAAAATTAAGCTTCCAGGGAATATGGTACATTTTTAAAGGGGAAATGGAGGGCAAATAATATTTCCATAATTAAATTCTTAAATCAAGTTAGAAAAACTGATCCAAATAAAATTACCTAAACATCGCAATATGAATCAAAAGTTGTAGAAAACACTGTTCAATTTAGTTACTAATTGTAAGTGATTATTTCTGAGCGAAGGCATCAAATGTTGAAGTTAGATTAGAGGAAGACTATTTTATGCTTCATGTTATGGCTGGCTGGCAGATTTTCTCTTGCTGCATGTGGTAGCACCACTACTGTATTTAGTGCAGGGGTTTGAACTTCTGCTTGCTCATTTTAAGAGAAGTTAGTAGGAGAAGTAAGGCATTTTCTCTCAGTGATCCTTCACAGAGAAAGCCATTCTCTACTCCCTCTCATGATTCACAGAAGGCAGACTCGTTAACCTTTCTTAGAGTTTATTAAGGAGCTGGCTTTTATTTCTCTGGCTTATGATGAAAGGGGTAGGAAGGAATGTCTGTTGGTTAGATACAAGATATCTTATTTATCATTGCTAGTATTCCCTTTATCTTGACTGAAGGAATTTTATTCCTCCTTTCATATTTCAGTAGAATAAGGAAACAACTAGAACAACATCATCAAAGAAATTTGGATAAACTTACAACAGCTTATGAGATTTTTAGAGAAGTACCTAAGAGATCTATCAGAAAATACTAAATTTTCAAATTAGGATATGAAAATATGAACAGTCCTACTACTTTCAAAAGCTTTTGTGTCATGAGGAAAAATATACATACACATATATATATATGTCCATGTGAACAGACACATACACACAGAGCCTCAAATATACAAATGACTACAAAACCTCCTTGTATTTTCAGATTCTGAAAATTTATCTTAAGTGTCTTTTGCTATTTGTCTCCAAAACGTTAGTTCTGGGATAGGGTCAATGCACCAGAAAATTGGTTTCTAGGTTTCAAATGCGAAGTAGCTGCTCTCCATAATTTTAACACTGAAAAAACCAGAACAACAGAACAAAACATACCAAGACAACAAAAACAACAACAAACACCAAAATACTTCTTTTTTCCTCATGAAATAATTCAAGTAGTTCCAAATGTCAAATTAAAGCTGAGATAGAATTTTTGATAAATAAGAAATTTGTAATCTTTCCCCCAAAAATAGAAAATAAAATATTTTTCAAGGTAAGAGAAAAGTATATTTATAAATTTTGGTCAAACTGAGGTCTAACATGACATAAAAATGGAAAATATAAATATTGGAACATTGACATATCCTATTAAGCAAAAAATATTTGTTTTGCATTTTTAAATGACATTTTTATTAGTAAATTAATTTCTGTCACACAAATTTTTGCCAGTGTCACATTCCATTATTAGGCATATTTTCTATTGGACATTGAGCAACATATTGAGAAATTGCAGTTGTTACCATGTTGGATA
Organism: Phylloscopus whistleri; assembly: GCA_017589585.1. Classification (NCBI taxonomy): domain Eukaryota; kingdom Metazoa; phylum Chordata; class Aves; order Passeriformes; family Phylloscopidae; genus Phylloscopus; species Phylloscopus whistleri. Next base: position 1,241,743 of record JADMLD010001389.1, read on the forward strand.
GTCCTGTTCCCAGAGATAAGGTATTTGACAGCTCCAAAAGGGAAAGATCAACATAAAATGCCGTTTCAGAACAGTTTGATGTCAGTCTACTAATAATAAATTTGAGTTTATTTTCCGTTTAGCAGAATGTTAAAAAATGCTAAGTAGCTGGCTTGAAATTCCAATTATTGTTTCTGAAGGCACATTCATGGACCTCTTTAATTTTTATATTGGAGAAAGCACAAAAAACAAACAGTTTTAAATTTAATCTTGCTTAGAATTTGTCTTTTAAAATGAACCATAAAACTATACTCTATTTTCTGCATTTTAAACCCTACCGAGATTAAAGTTTCTGCTCACAATTTCTTACAAGTGGTTATTATTGAACTTTTAGTCAGTATCTTCTCTTAGGCAGGAAACAGCTTTCATACAAGAGTAGAATTTTAAGTAAGAAACTTTAGTATTTCTCTTGAAAATTTGGCTTAAAAATTGGATATTAATTTGGATTCAGCATTAAATATTCAAATTATTGTATTGATTGACTTGACCAAATTATCTAATTAGAACTTATACCCAAGAAGAGAGCAAACTTCTTAAAATTTATAAAGATTAATCATTTTTATAATTAATCTAATGTTTTAATTTTAATTTTATATTGAGTCTGCCTTGATTAATTAGATTTTGATATGATTTTGATCTGACAGTGCTAGTGAAGCTTAGTTTTGAGGAGATATTTTTGAAAGAAAAGAAACGAATAGGAAAGAAAATAAAATTTAAAAAAAAAATAGTTCTACACATTTCTTACAATGAGCAGCATGGGTCCATAGCTGTGCAGGAACTGGGTGGATACCAGGTGGCCAACTTAAAAGGCTAATCTGTTTTCCCTAATTAGTCTTTGGTTCTCACACATCTACCTCCTGTAAAGCAACAGGGTGCAGCAGAATCTTCACAAGCACAAGTTGGAGAGGAATTAGTTCTGTCACTTGCTGCTCTTAGACGTGCTAACAATTCACTTCTTGTTTACGGGTCTGTGTTCATCTACTGCAGCATCCTGACAGCAGCTGCTGATCCTCTCTAATCTGTATTTTAAGTCATTCTCATTCTTAACTTTTCCATTTGAAGGCAGCTCTCCCATAGGTTTTTTATGGGTTTTTTGGGTTTTTGTTGTTGGGTTTTGTTTGTTTGTGTGTTTTGGGTTTGTGGGGGTTTTTTTGGTGATGGTAGATTCTTATCTGGCTTGAAGAGGCTCATGAGACACTGCTGTCAAAAGTATCCACTAAAATGCGTGGTCAATCTTTTCAACACTATTGATAGGAAAGTCATCCCCTCCCATAGGTATAAATGTCCTATCCAACCAAATCCCAAAAATTCCTTGTAATCCAAGCAGATTGATATGCTTAGCATACTGTTGTTCAAACCTGACTTTAGCACTAGATTCCCTTTATAAACTGTCACTCTTAAATCCTGAAAGCATCTGTCCTGAACTGTTTTGACCTTTGAGACATTTTAAGGTTTTAGATTTAATAGAGGTTGCAAACCATCTGAGGAAGTGGAGACTGTGGAAAGTTTAATCAGCCCCCTGATAGTCCTGCAACAGGAACAACTTCCCAAGTGCCTCTCTCTGGAACTTCCCCAACCTTAGCATTTAGACCTTTTATAAGCTCTTGATTCACTTTTAACTACTTGAGTGTTGAACTATGAAGTGCTTCTTTTTTGCCTTTTTTTTTTTTCTTTGGGTGGGGGGGGCATTGATTTAACCTTTTGGCAGCCCACTCTTTAACTTCATGTGGAGGATTTAATTAACTCTATGTTTTCATTCAAACTGGCATCTTCCTTGACATCTGACATGACTGCCAAGCTTTCAGATACTTAATTGCCCAAATACTCAGCAGGGATGAACAGGAATAACCCTTCAGACTTCTGTGGAATGATATGAATTTAGACCAGCTGACAAAGCTGGAACTATATGGACATTTTGAGATGTTAGATTTTATCTGCCTCATATGTTGCTTTTTTGGATGAACCCATTCTACATGCCCTCTTACCAAACTCATCCGTAATTTTTAGTTCAATACAATCCTAATAAATAATAAAATGGAGACATTTTTTCTCTTCAGTCAGCACCAGCCTTTAGAGTTTTGGATGACCTCAAAAACTAATTCTGTCCTTTTCTTTATACATAACATATTCACACCCTAATGGCCTCGTCATCTGATATAGGGCAGCCAAAGGATTTTAGTGAGATGATACTGGGATGTTCTCCAATTTTGACTGATTCTCACTGGAATTTTTTCAAGGGCAAAGTCAGTTCCCAAAGGAAATCAAAGAGACTTTGCTATATAACTTCCTCTTTAGTCTCTGAAAGACTTTTTTTAAAACAAGGTTTTCAAAATAAATTGTATTTCTAAGCTTTTACCTTGACCAATAATATTTGCATAGTCTTCAGATTAAAGTTACATAAAGATGAAGACCAAGCAGACTTCATGACTTTATCAAAGAATGAAGATAAGAAATCATGACACTTTTAGATAAGAAATCAAGACATATTTCTGATACTTTTGAAAACTTTGGTTTTACCAGGAGAGCTCCGAGCAGGGCACTAATCATTGCAGTATAAGAAGCATTGCTTAGCACATCAGATGTAACAGAAACATTTCTTACCTGTCCGTACAATATGTTCAATGGTTTCAGATCGTCTGTGAATATTGTGTCAATTTTCACTCAGTGTTCTTGCTTTGTGAATCCTCTTATAAAGATTTTCCTTAAGTCTGTCAAATATTTAGTTGACTGATACTGAGCTAAAGTTTTCTTTCCTCTTCCTTTCCCGTTACTGTCCTGCTAATTAGATTTGCTAATGAAGGTGGAATATGGGTGCAGAGATGGAATTTTTGATGAATTTTTGGAACCTGTGACAATAATGTTCTACTAGGAATTTTGGATTCGCGGTAAAGTGACAAGAATTATATTGCAAAGTCTAATTATGGTAATTCCCTAGACTGGGAAATCTAATTAGAATGTACCAGTCATCATCTCAGATCACTCATTAGCAGTGACAAAAAATTTAAATAAAGCTTTCCATATACGCTGAAAAATTGGACATGGTAATTATGGAAGCCTTTTAATTCAGACATAGTGGATTTTGTAAAACGTAGAGAAATAGACGCAATGACCAAAAGAAACTGTTAGAGGCCTTCTCTGGCAAAAATACAAGGTACATGTCTTGATGGACCTTAAGAAAACCAAATACAGCAAAAAACTTTTATTTATATAGTAACCTGAAATTCCAGATGTACCACATGCTGCAGTATGGCTGAATGGCTGTTCCACACAGCAAATATAACATTGAGAATAAATATGGTCCAAGGATTTTTAAATAACAGAACCTCTCTCTTACCCCATCACAACCTTTTTAGGCTAAGAGTCACCTGTTGGCTGTACAGCCTCTGCTCTTTGAACCTACACTCAGACCTGGTGTAAATTCCATTTTGCCACTGCATTAGTGAGAGATGGACTGGTATGATTAAAGTGTTTGCAACATACTAAAAGCATCTGGGCCTTGCCCTCTCTCATGTATAGCATTTTTTTCTTGGTTGTTGTTTGTTTTGTTGTTGTTGTTGTTTTGTTGGTGGTGGTGGCAGTGGTTTGGGGGGTTTTTGTTGTTTTATTTTGGTTTTGGGGTTTTCTTTCTTGTTTGTTTGTTTTTGTTTTGGTTTGGTTTTCAGTTTTTTTTTCTGTTTTCCTGTTTTAACTACAGAATTTTTAATTTGTGGTGAAGTATGTGTGGTAACGGTGGACAGGCTCATCCCTACTGGCCGCCACTAACATTTAAAGCTGAAAATTTTTACTGAGAATCTCTCTTAAAGCTCTACACATAATGTGAAACATTATCTTAGGGCCAACAGAGGAAGAGAACTTTAACAGGAATATTAAAGTCCCTTCAAATAAACTTTCCTACATTTATCTAATTCTGGCCTGAATTTGTGGAGTTATATCTGGATCCCAACATGGCTGTTTGCAGAGCAAAATCAGAATATATCACCTAGAAATGGCTGTAATCTCCCCTGATTTTTTAAACATTGATAAACAAAGATTGATACGAGTTGTAAACGGAAATGTATACATGCGAATATTGGTAGAAAAAGCAAAGCAAGGGTTAAGACAGTGGCATGTAATTTTAACAAAAACCACTGTTCTAGCAATAAATTTGAAAAATGTGTTGTTTCTACCAAAACTGGAAAGCTGCAGTCTATAAGGCCAGAGCACAGGGAACTTGCTGGCAGAAGGATCTGTTTGTACTGTGACAACAAGAGGTTGAAAACAAAGCTACAGCACAACACACACACCATTATTTCTTCTGTTTGACCAAAAGGATGACAGACTGGAACCATAAAGATTCGTGTGTTTCAAACAAAGAAAAAGAGACAATGACTGGCAACCTTGACTAATATATATGGAGGTTTAGATAAGTTAAGTGCTAATGCAAAAGAATCACTTAAGCACCTGCAAGCACCTAAAAAGTATAAAAGGACTATCAGAAAAACTAGTTTCTGATCACTAATTAAAAATAACACAAGGGATGTGATGTGGGATCAGTAGCTGGGTATAAAATGTTACTGGCTCAACTGTTGGTTTGAATCCCCAGCTTGCAAAGACGGGAGTGTGACAGTGTGAGTAAGTGAAATCACAGAGAAACTTTTCAAAATAAATGTCCCCTTCTTCTTCCATATATTCTCACAATCATTTTTGTTACACTGCTTCCTACACAGACTCCCATAAACCAGAAATGAAAACAAAAATCTGGTCCATGGTCTCATCAGTGACATTTTAAAAGTGTATTGTGTGCAAGATCCTGTAAAATATCAAATAAATTAGTGCTATTGTCTCTGAGTTCTGTATTCAGCTTTGAAATTTATATATATTTAATCCCTAAGTGACTTTCAGGGACTTTTTCATTTATTACAGTGTTTTCTTACTTTTGATAAAAGAGAAAATATTAAATGCAAAATATAAAAGCAAAATCTTAGCAGGAAACTAGAAGCCCTATCAATTCCACTTTTTAAAAAAATTGGCAAAAACCAGTGTGCAATTTCAGATAATTACATGTAATCCTTAGTAATCCTCCTCAGACAGCGTGAACTGGCAGTCATTAGTATGCTTTGAGCCTATTATTTTGCATACACACCAGGATATGCAGGATGTTAGTGTCCTTGCTGACTCTCCAACTAAAACATGGGAAATAAAGAAAGATCAAATCATTTCAAAACTTCAGTTGAGAACTAGGAGAAAAAAAAAATAGTTACCATGAAGCAACAGCTTTTTTTTATCTCAAAGACTTGAGTAAAAATAAAATGCAGAAGTCTGTTTCGGGCGATCTTCTTTTCTATTTCAAATCCAATGGGTAATTGAGTACTTGCTGTTCTGACAGCTCTAAAAGAAATAAATTCAGTCCAATATACTGGATTCAGTTTAGGGATTAGGGCTTTTTTTCACCTTTCTTGAAAATCGAAAAAATGTTCAGAACTGGGGGAAGGGTATTGTCTCAAGTCCATACATTTTAAAAAGAAAATTTTAAAGGTATTACTATACCATTCAGCATTCATTTTTTCATGCCTGTTATCAAAAACCTTGTGACTCAGGCTCTCATCTGGGAAGAGGAGGTAGGTGACAACCACATTCTGAATTAATAAGCATTCAATTAATACAAATTGAAAAAGCTTCACACTCCAGGCTGCTCTATAACTTGCTGACTAAGGCATTTTGTTGTGAGAGAGAAAATTTCCGTCGAAGTTTTTGTTCTGAGCTAGGAAGAGACAGAATGCTACAGTAGCCTGTCTCTTCAAATAAACTTCAATAAACCTGTCTAATTCTGCCCAGAATTTGTGGAATTACACCTGAATCCCAACATGTCTTCTTGCAGAGCAAAATCAGAATGTCACCTAGAAACGCCTGTAATCACCTCCTCTGATTTCTTAAGCATTTCATTTATTGTTTTTAACTGAAAGTATATATTCAATCCAAATTTGTGGGTAGCTTCAGGTAGTATAAAGAGTTTGGTAAGTTCTTTCCAAACCAAAAGGAAAAAAAAAAAGCAAACCTTTTTATCACAACGTGTTGTATACTCAAGAAAGTCAAAATTTCCTAACACAAATTAAAATGTGTTTTAATTGCTAAACTACAAGCAAATGTAGAGGCGTAACACTGCAGAAGTCTTTTCAGATCAATCTTTTCACACAACTAACATCACACTTGAAGGCATTGTGACCATTCTATTCTAACATATTAAACCTTGACAAATCCTTCCTTATCCTGTTAAGTAGTGCTCTGGCATGATTTTGGCCTGCTCAAACCAGTATTCTCCCAGATGTGGCTTGAAGTTTGTATTAAAGCAAAGAGAATTTCCAGTTACCTGTTTGAATGCAGATGCCATATTCTAAAGGGTAAGAAAGTTTAGCAATGGCTAATTAGCTATGGCTTATTTTTGTTGGTTGGCCTCACAGGCAGGGTCTTGACAGTGTTTAATTTACTGCTTCTGATGTAGCTGTGTCCTGGTTTCTCAGAACATGCCTTTTTTTCTTTTTCTTTTTTTTTTCTTTCTTTTTTTCTTTTTTTTTTCTTTCTTCCTAGAAGAAAGGAAGAAGGAAAATGAAATTATCTTGGTGGGAAAGGAGAAATTTTATCATTTGTGTTGGATTCCCAGGAGTACAGTTGCTCCATCAGAACAAGAGCAATTAAAATAAATTAAAACAAAAAGCAATTAAACCTCTCTGCAATTACATAGAGCTGAAATCATCAGGAATGCACTGATTGTTCGCAGAGTGCATCAGTAAGTGTTTAACACACCTGACATATTTGTAGACTGCTGAACTGGCTACACATGCATGTATTTAGTGTTCACATGGTGCGTGCAGAAAATGGTAAATACAACAATCTAGCATTGCATTGCACAGTTCACAGTATGCTCATTCATATTGTTCCTTGGCACTTTGGGGACAGGAAAAAAAAAGAAAAAAAAAAAAAAAAGAGAGAGAGACTTGGTGTTTGCAAATTGACCTAAATATTTAGATTACAATTTAAAAGTTTGGTAGTGACATCCAGTTCATGGTGCAAAAGTTGTCATTGATTTCACAGAGATCCAGATCTCTCATTCTGTTACTGCAGCTATTACTGTGTAATTATTCTGAAGTGTGTAAAGTGCCTTAGCTGTAGTAGGTCTGGGATTATGCTGACTGTGGAAAAGTGATATTATGGAACACTTGGATTAGAAAGGTGTTCAGGCTATGCCGCTGGACAACTGGTGGAGACAGATGTAGTGTAGAAAAAAAGTATGAGGAGAGGAAGAAGGGAAACATCCCATCATTCAGAGTAGCTGCAGAGTAGCTCACTGTGGCAAAAGAAGATGAAAAATAATTATGGTCATTGGCATGTATCTTTACTTAAGGGATTCTTGAATAGGTTGACTAAAACACTTCAAGAAATAGAAGACAGTCTTCCAACCTTCATATAATCAGTTAAGAAAATTGCACATTTTATGACAACCCAGCTGATACTCTAAAGAGTAGTTAATATTCATCATGAATGCAAGTATGTATCATGACACTGCATGAAATTACTTCAGTATATGGAAATGCTTCTTAAGCCTTATTAAGTAACTTTTCAGTGAAATGTGTCTTACAAAAGGTAGAATGTTCAGGGTGGTTTGATAGCAATGAAAACATTCAGCACTTGATACTTTGGCACGTTTGAAATTAGTTCTCATAACAAATTAAAATTTAAAACTCTTTAAAAGCCCTTTAAACCTGTGTTAAACCAATCTGAGTAGAAGGTATTATTTAATATGATTTGGCTTGTAGTTTAAAGTACTTCAATACACTTTCATATATCATTCACATCACTGAAAATATCTGATTATGGTACATTCAAAGTTTATAATATTAATTTCTTAAAGTACTTCTAATGTGTTTTTGTTCAATATTATTACATAGATTTTACAGAAATCAGACAGATAAATATTCCGTGATAATCCCAAAGTACTTTTTCTTATTTCAAAGCATATCCACTGGCTTTGTCCATCCTTTCTTGCACTATTGAGTGCTCTAGTGAAAGAAGCATTTTATCACTGGTAGGACTTACAGCTGCTGCAAGTGGGTTTTTACAATTGCAAGCAAGTTAGTTCCAAATTTGAGTTGATGTGTATCTTCACAGATAGAAAAAAATGCCTCTGTATGTAACATTGAATTATGGGAAAATACTAGCATGGAAAAGCAAGTTTAACATTTATATAATATCGTTTATCAGCAGAAATAAGGGAAACACAAAAATCAAAACAAAACAAACCCTCTGGAAGTGGGTTACAGCTTAAGCAAAAGGAGAGTGACAGAGTGAAACAAAAGATGGAATGCCTTTGTACTTTGAGGAAGGAAAGTAATAACAATCATTTTAAAAACTCTAAACTAAAAATGAGACCATCTATAACACACAAATAATTTTAACTATTAGAAATTTGCAACATGATTTCATTTTTATTTTGATCTTTTATTTTGTAGTGATAATCTGAAAATGCTGGAAAGTGAACTTTAATTGTCTATTCTAAAATAACATATTGGTTCTGTCTAATTAAGCAAAATTGAATGCGCTCATAAAATCACGAATTTCTTGTCTCAACTCCCACTATGTGTTACAACAATTAAGAAACACGTGCAGCAGTAAAGATGCTACTTAAAAGGAAAACAAGCGTAGATTAAACTACTAACCTTTGATTTCATGTTCCACACCTTTTAAATGCTAGATGATGTCATAAAAAAGCACATTAATATGACAATATCCTCCAGTTGCCCACTAACCTGCCTTATGAAACACCTCTAGAATTTGCAACAACTGACCTTTCCTGCCAACCAGGCTTTCATAATATTTTAAGTATACTGCTTTAATATATTTTTATTTGCTGACCTACAGAAAAAGCAGTCATTCGTTCACTGCAATAAAGGTATGTGGTCTTATTTGCGTGATTCAGCTGTGTTACACCTTAGAAATTTAATCCACTCTGACTACACTTAGGCTTTCCTTTAAATTTTCATGTGTGGAGTATGTCTGGTGCACACACAATTCGCGTCTTATGAACTTGCTAATTAAATTATACTTTTGTTGACTTGTAGTGCCTCACTGTGTTCAGACGAGGTAGATCATTTTGTTGTTCCTATGCCTAACTTTAAAATTACTAGATCTACTTGTTATGGACTACCAGTTGTAATCAACTGAGTCTGATGTTCAATAAGCAGTTAAAAATAATTAATCCACATTAGTCTGCATGCATATTATACCCATGTGGGATATTTCAGTAATGGACCTACTTATTTTATTTTCCAGTAAAATACTGGGTTTGTCCTGCTGTAGGAATGACCTGACTTGTAATAATGGAAGTTCCAAACCGTAGTTCTCCATCAACTCAAATTGAACTTAATTGCCTATGTTCTCTGTTCATTATCACCTTTAAAGCCCAGTAGCTCACAAATAGCAATTCTTGGTTTATCACAGCAAAGCGAATAACGCAAAAACAAACGAACACAACCACGGGAGGAGAAGGGAGGGGAAAGAAAAAACGCAAGCTCCAAAAGGCAACAAAAACAGGACCAGAACATCTCTGGATGTATCCGCGTTTAATCCGGTTTCTGTGACACCTCCGGCTGCGCTTCCCTCTGGCCGGGACGCGGCCGCCGGTAGGAGGATCTCTACCGCCACCTAGCGGGCAGCCTCTTGAACGGCCCGGCGGAGAGGCGCAGCCAAAACCCAGCCACGGCACTGCCACAGCGATTGTTGCTGTCATACCCAAATAATCAACACCATCTACAGCACCTGCGGGGGTTAAATAGCTGAGACACGTGAGTTCTGCTGATAGCTGTTGTCTAAAGTGGACTTTGGTGGTAGCGAGCACATTTCTGCACACTGTGAATGGTGTTTCAGTTTTGTGAAACTCAAAGCCTCATGCAGGCTTTCTCCTCAAAGTGTCTCACTTCTGCTTATACCTACACATATTTTTCACAAGCTGTGTGATGGAAGGAGAGTGACAGAAAAAAATTCTATAAATAAAACCCTTTGAGAATTCTTTGCTTCTTTCTGTCATCAAAATTCAGACCAGAATAGCAGAATCTACCTTATCTCAGTGATTACCTTTCATTTGGTCTGCTGAATGAAATGAAAAATCTGCAGTACAAATTGGCCAAGGTTTAAAAAGAGCCTTTTCTATTAAAGTGAGTGCAATATGCATTACAGAATCACAATCAGGAAACTGTGGAGATACGGAAATCTTTGAATTCCTGTATTTTATCTCCTCAAGCTGAAGGTGAGTTCATCCACTTTGAATACACAGGGTAAAGCACACTTTCAAGGAACTGAGCAGTTCTTATTCTCTTTGAAATTACAATAAGGAGAGAATGGAGGTAATGTTTGCTGGTTCCACACTGCCTTGAGAACGCTTGTCGAACAAGTAAGACTCAGATTTCTTTTTCTCTTTGCTCACTGAGAGTTTTGAACTCATTTGACAGGGTCACTTGTCTTTCACTTGCTCTCTTTCTGGATTTCTGAATCAAGTATTCCTGACTGCAGAGTAGCACAGCTTCAAAAGGAAGAGTTACAAGGACATGGAACACTCAGGAAACTCATGGTCTTGGCATTAATGACTATGTCTAGTCTATTAAATTAGGTGGAGCCAGGACATGGGGTCTAATACTGGCAATTTCTTGTAGTGGTCTATCATCAGCCTGCTTCCAGAATGGTTTTTGGCCCATACCAGCCTTTATCACACTGGCACTTTCCTAGACACCATCCCAGGCATAGCCAGACTAAGGTTTGTTGCAGTTAAACAGCATGAATGGGACCCCAAAGAGAGTGCTACCATAAGGACATGAGTTATGTCACACCACTTACCCTGGGGGTCCTAGTGTTTTCTATTTACTGATTTCAAACAGAGAGGAGATGGAAGTTCAGATCTTCCCAGGTTAAGGTGAACTGTACCAAGAACTGTGATGCCTGCAGTGTGCTCCTGCCACTGAACTATTTTCTTGAAAGGCAGAATTTTTACCTGCTTTTATTTTAAGGGAAAAGCCTGACCTGTTCATATGAACTGAAATGCAAGCTGAAAACCCTAAATCCCAGTTGTACAGAATCTGCTACGCAAGACCCCGCAAGAAAGGCACTTCAGATGCACCTCTGTCTTTGATGCTTTTTATTCTAAGATGCTAAAAAAAGAGTCCCAGAATTCAGCATTCTGTGTAGTTTTTCTCTGCATCATTATCTGTCTAATTGCATTTCTTCCTGGAGGGGCAGGTACGGGGATATGTGTAACACCTCAGTAGGAAAACTGAATTATAGTCTCAGGGTTAGGTGCCTGACTTAGAGACATTATAACCCAAAGTGTCATGAGATCTAAACCCACTTGCTCAGCTGACTATGAATATTTTGAGAATAATGCCAAGATATAAGCTTGAAGATTTAGTGGTGACAATATGAAGGTTTTCAAATCATTTTAAAAAACTTTAGATACTATTAGCTGTTTGTAATATTAAGTGTCTAAAAGCTTGCAATAGCAGGTGCATATTCCCAGTTTTAATGGAACAGTCTTAATTTCTGATATATGAAATAAATTTAAAAGATCAACAAAGAGTTCAAGCCTTTACACTCTTTCATTTTTATTTATAATTTTTCATCATTTCACCATTTCCTTCAAATTTACTAGAAAACTGAAAGAAAGTGTTAGCCATGTAGAAAGGGATAAGTAGTCTGTTGTAATGGGTATTCAGGTTGGTGAACAATATTGTAAATGCAGAGAACACTTAGATAAGAGAAGTGGCAAAAATTTTATGCTCAGAGTATGAGTTGTATTTAACCTATTTTTCATTTTGCCTGTATTTGTAATAGATACACAGGAGAATAAATACACATTTTGTACACATTTTAATGCTATTATATTATCATTATTATTGTAATATTATCATACTATATTATTATTCTAATTTCAATATATACATTTTGCTGCAACAGCAGCTGGCAGCCATCACATGACAAGACACAGATTTGCTTTACATTTTCATGGCTTTAAAAATGTCACCTTTGCCAAGTATGCCAGGATTCTGCTCTGGAATTCTGCCCATCCGTTCTGACAGCCTACACCTGAAACATGCCTGTATGAATAGGCTTTGTTATTTTTCTGTCTCTATTAAAAAAAAAAAAAAAAAAAAAACAAAAACAACAACAACTACAAAAAAAAACACCACAACCCACCAAAACAAGACCAAGTCTAAAAATAGTTCCTAAGGATTTTCCAGCTACAAAAATGTTATATCCTTGTTCAGCTTACAGGATGTATATTGTCAGGAGATTATGGTAAATGTTCATCAGTGAACGACTATCATAAAAGACCTAAGTAAAATTTTCACAAAATACCTTTTCCTATGTTTGGTTTAAGGAAAAGGCATTCCCAAATGCCTAGTTATACCCGAGATGGAATCTCTGACCTTTATAATTTTAATTCATGTAACACTTGAGGTTTAACCTACTGATCTTTAATAGATGTCATACACAATTCTATAATGTGTGTGTTATTTGAAATTTGTTGAGACTTTGACAGTAAAGTCAATCAAAATAATTTTAATGTATTAATGCAAAGCATCTTCAAAAACTACTTAGGAATTTATTTAAAAATGACAAAATCTCATTTACAATCTGTTGATATATTCTGACACAGTGAAAAAACATCAAGAATCCTTTTTAATATGGTGTCTGTAAACATTAAATTCAGACTATAAAATATTGAGGCTTTTTCATGTTACATCCTTTGTCAAACTGCAGACCATTGTTTAGAGGCCATAAAATGATTCCATCAAGAAACACTGAGTATCCTTTCTTATCAAGGGAAAAAGAAACTTTGCCAAGAAAAAGGAATCTAAATTTAGTAACAATAAAGTATCTCTAGATTGAGTCAAAGATCCTGTAGTATGTAACAAATTAGAAGTTTTCTATTTCAATTTGTTCTTTTAGTCATACATTAGTGTGCATTTCAAGAAGTTGAATTCTCTTGTCATTCAGTCTTTAAAGAAAGGGAGGTTTGGCTTAAAAAACAACACATAATATAAAAAATTTTGACCATGCTAATCACTTACGAACCTAACAGTCATTGCTTGAGACAATGGTAGATATTTGAAAAGTAGAATTCAATGTAGCGTATAGGATCACGAGAACAGAGATTAGGAGACTTTGCCTATATGAGGGCTAATGCCAAATAACACTTAATAAGGACTGGGGGATTTGGTGCATAGACACATAACTTAGAGATTATTAAATTTCACTTACTAAATGTTTTATCTTATTGGAGGTTTGCTAAGAAAGAAATAGCATAATTCTTAAACTCAGTCAAGAGCATTCAAAATTGAAAATTCTGTACCTGTCATATGAAAAAAAAACCAAAACAAAAAAACCAAAAACAGAAAGAAATACCCGTTTTAAAAAAATATGTGTAATTCTCCATACTTGTTTGAAAAATCAGTAATACAGGAGATTTGTGTGCCAAGTTCTTTCCCTGTTCCTCCAAATTCCTACATCACTAAAACAATGTCACAGTCAGCTGCAGGCCCTCTTCTTTCTGGCAGGGAAAAAGACTAGTTTGATATCCTGCCTGCAGAAAACAACTGCTGGAAACCTTACCATAACAAAAGGAGCCAAAAAAAAGCCAAGTGCATCATCACATCCCATTAAAGAGGAGCTTTTCTTTTGTAAATGTGTTAACTTGCTTTTATAGCTGTTCTGCAGAAGTAAAGAGGTTATTGAGGTAAAAACACATTCAATATGAAGAAGAAAGGCAAGGTGCCATGCTATCAGGGATAACACTAGTAACACTTCTTGCAAATACGACCAGTTAGTGCTGCATTTACTGACCAGCAGAGTGACAACAACCTGAGGGAAAGATAGGCCCATCTCCCATGTACCTCTAAAGAGATGCCAGAGAGAAGGCAGGCTTTGACCTAGATGGTTTCCACCAGGAGAACAGGGAGCAGTGTGCTGTAGGACATTCTTTAGGGTACAAAATGTCCAGGAAGAAGCTGCAGTGACCCCAAGGACTCTGAAAGTAAGAAGACTGGAGGAAACGGAGAGGACAGATGTGTTACTTCAGTTCTGATAACCTCTCTAGCCTCCCTAGATGATAACTGAATAACAAAGAAATGTAGGCATTATCAAACTAAATCAAAACCATGTGTATCACCTTGTGTGTAAATAAAATATTTTCAGAGCTGAAACTTTTTCTCTCATCAATAAAAAGCCTGTTTTCTCTGTGGTAAATCTTCAATTTCTGCAAGCAAAAACACAGAGTATCTGCTGCACCTGTGATGCTGGGGATAACTGGGACACTAATACATACCAGAGTTATATTCAACAGGGGCAGTAACATTGCACCAGAGAAACCTGGATATTCTCTTTGAACAGATATGAGACCACTTCAAAAGTCAGTAAGTTTCAGCTGGTATTCTACAAGCCACCTAAACAAGTAAGATATATGCACTTAAACAGACAGAAATTAGACATTTTTTCCTGACTGGTACCTGGAGCAGATACCTCTGACCTGGCAATGGCACTACAACAGCAGTCCATCAGGACCCATTTGTCCTGAGTGTGTCAAGTACTGTTGCACTTGCCCCCATCATCCCTGCCCTATTTTTTAATCCTGATCTTTATATAGCTTAGTGATTTTAGCTCTTTTTAATGGCCACCAGTGAGATAACTCACTAATATTTTTGTTTGCACTAGCCTCTGATATGTTCTGGAAACTCTAAGGCTTTTAGGAGTGCCCTTGGTTGTGGCTTGTGTGTATGTCTCATGCTAAACTACACACTGCTTCTAATTCTCAATTTTCATAGTTAATTTTAACATTCAGGTTTTCCATCAATTTTTTTTTCCATATATATATTCTAGGGATATCATGGAGTATAGGTGAAGGGGATATGTTAGTTTTAGACTATATTAAGGCTAAGATAGAATCCATCAGTATAAGGGTATCTTGTTTCCACATTGCTGCTTGGAGCTTGGGACTTTTGTCTTCATGCACCATAAATTATCTTTATCCACATGCATTTGACAAGTCATATATCCAGAAATAACTATGTAGATTAAAAAAAAAAAAAAAGGAAGAAAAAGCAAAACATAAGCTGATAAGTATTTGTACAACTAAGTAGTTATTCCCTTATTCATTAATAAGGGAAAAATATTCAGTGCTGAGTGCTCTGCACGTACAGCCCACTACTTATTTCCAGTGGTAAATAAGTGTGATGCGTCAGCTCACTCACACGACCCTTCTCAGCTGTTTTCATGTTGTGATTTCCATCCATGAGGTGATATAACTCCCTATTTAAGTCACCTATAAATCTTCTCATGAAGGTTTATATTTGTACTATCACGATCACTAACTATTAGTAGAAGCAAGGGTGAACCTAGAGTTTCTTAGGATGTCTTCACAAGATTAAATAATTTTAAAAGCATGCTGTTGCAGCTAAAGATAGACCACCCACATCCTGCATTTTTCCTCAGCCGTGCTTGCCTCCCAGCCCTCGACTTCTGAAAAAAAAAAGAAGAAAAAAATAAGATGTCAGTGTAAGGAAAGCAACAGAAACACACAGTCAGGGTACAAATTAACTGGGAAGGAGTTAGGTGGACACTTCCATGCCTGTTCCAGGGCAGGATTATGGTAGTTCAATCAGGTTGTTCCAGGCTTTCATGTGAAGCTATACGAAATTCAAGATAAGAAACTTTTAAGGGAGTATTTTGTGATTTTAAATGTACTACTTTTTTAAGAGGCCTTCTCATGATGCTTCCCTCAGTTTTCTGTTCACAGTCAGAGCCAGGCTCTCGTGGAGGGCCACCAGCCAGTGCCACTCCCGGGGCAGGACAGCCAGGGGGCACCAGGCACCTCACTGGGGATGGAGACAGGTAAAGGTCAGGCTGGGACACGGGCCCTTGAGTGCACCTGGCTTAGGGGGCTGTGGTCAGGCAGGACAGAGCTGTGGGGAGCTGGAGACAGGTTCTGTTGTGGCATGGGAAGGGTGGGCAGGGATAGCAAGAGCTAGCAGTGGGCTTGGGTACCCTCACAATCGACAGCTTTATCTGCAGAAAATATTCAGTGGGTGAAATTGCAGCCTGTGCATTTCATAAGAGGGAGAAGCAGGAGCATGAGCAAGTCAGAACTGAAACCTTCTGTGGGTCTCCTCACATGTGAGCTGAATTCAGCTTTCCACCAGTGAGGGCTTTATGAAGAAATGCATTCACAAAATCTTTCTTGCTAGAATTAATTATGAAATTAAATGTTGAACAGACTTCATCAATACTCCTTTTAATATTTCTCCTTTCAGGCATTAGGTATAAGGGAATAAAAATTCTAACAGATCTGCTGCTTGTGGAAAGCTTGTGGAAGGTTACTTGTTCTTGGGCTAAATCCACTAGCTTCTAGGTAGATACATCAGCAAAAATCTTGCACGAGCACTTATGGACAGCCCTCGTGCCAACTGCCTCTGTGGACAAGGCCACAAACTGGTGGCTCTTGCAGCCTTTAGGTTTTGACTGGTGAACTAAGTAACCCTGGTGTAGAACAAAATGGGTGACCACGCATCCCAGAGCCCACAGCCCCTCTTTGTGACTCGCACTACTCACCTCCCTCTTCCTTCTTTTTCACAACAGGAGAGAATTTTTTCTCTCTGGTAGCTTGATCCTGCTGTATGTGGAGGTGCTGCCTGCTCAGGGCTGAACTGCAATCACCATCTATACAGAGTGTACTGCATAGATTGATTTTAAAGTAATGTATGCATTTGTTTGAGTGGAGGGAATGTTAAAAAATTTGTTACAAATACTGAAGGAGGGGAGAGAAATCTAGGGGCAGAGTTACAGTGTTGTTAGGCAGGTTTTTCTTTTTTATCACTATTTGGATAGGAATGGAAAAGGAAAAAAAACAGTGAAAAAAGATGCCCACCCAGAGTGAAGATGGAAAAGAGAAAGCACAGAGCAAATGAAGTATTAGGCTATGAGATTCTCCTCTGCTTTTTCTCACAGAAAGGGAGCCAGATGAGGTAATGTGAAAAGCAGCAGCACCAACTAACCATAAAAGAAAAAGGTCTGGCTGTAGTTTGACCTGAAAATAATGATAGGTGATGTAGACAGAGTTTGAGGCACAGAAACAGCAACATCCTGGAGGTCTAATGTGAATTATCACCATGGGGGGAATAGCATAGGGGAACATATACAAATAAAGATCATCAGGATTCTGTGGCTATGACAACTGTCTTGGAGTGTGTCCAACAGCTTCCTTGGGGCTCAGTAAGTTCAAATAGTAAACCTTGTTGTGCCTGGACAGTCTAAGCAGACTCCCAGGGGTTCCTTGAATATATGAGACATAGAGAAAAAACAGAAGCAATGGACAGTTCATATAAAATCACAGTCAAAACAAAATATCAGCATCTCTTCTCTAGATATATTACTCTTACGGGACAACAGTGGGCTGGTGTCCCAGTGTAGTTAACATATAGAAGCAGAGAGTGGAAGACACAAGTCAGATGCCTTTTCTGAATCAGACAGAAAAATTACAGAATCAGAATTGGTCTAGATACCAGCATGAAACTAAGCATTTACTTCTTAAGCACTGTAATGGCTGTTTTTCATGTTAGACTGGCTTCTCTACATCCTCTGTAAGGATTGTTTATATATTCTGTGAGTCAGGAACTCATGCCCTGGAATGTTCCTTTGGGTTTTATCTGACATATTCAGTAGAAAAGGTGGTGATTTCAATTAGGTGTTAGAACTGTCCAGCTATTTATATGACAAGGATTGTTTTCCTTCACCATCCCACAATTCTTAGCCTTAACACAGAATTACAGGTAACATTACAGACATTGGTATGTCTTCATCTTCGAAGAACTCTCTTCAAATAAATGAGTTAATGTCTTCAGAGAATTCTGTAATTTCCAAATTGCTGAATGAAATATATATTCAATTAATCCATTTTTCTTTTATCTTTAGATTTCTTACAAGAGTCCCACACCAAAGATATTATTTTCAGTTATAATGAAACAATGCTTTCAAATGAAATGAAACAAAATTTTACATCTCTCTGCATAATAAAAAGAGCTTTTTGCTATATTTAAGGAAAAAAAAATAACAAACAAAGCATGTGACAATTGTGCTTTAACTAACAAATTGTGGGTGTTTAAAAATAGCACACTGAATCAGAACAGTATGTTTGTTTTTAGAGCATCTGAAAGATACAGCAGGATGTGCTGTTTAGAATGTGTGCAGGTGTGAATAATTAAAAACCCACCAGGTTTATGTGTCTTTGATTACACAATCATTCTCATAGCTACAAGTGATTCTAATCAGCTACATTGAGAGGTGATAGGACTTTATAAATAGCATATAAAGCAAAATTTTGTAGCCTCTGTGTAGTTTAGACCTTTCTTAGTATGCACATTGCTGAACAATAATAAAACTAACAATAGTCTTCACACATTTTCAGAACATTTTTCCTCTCATTATATTACAACCTTCAAAATAACTATCCTTTCAGTGTTAAATAGTTGTAAAATAGTAGTTTCCTTCCTCCAAACTAATTCAAAGCATACACTGACATTTTAAATGTCTTAATGAAAATTTAATTATAGCAAGCCAGCAGACATCCATTATTTCAATAAGCAAGAAGAATCCATACCGAGTGAAGTCCTCCTCTCTTTTGTATTCTTCTAAAAACGAAAGGAAAAAAAACAAAAACAAAAACAATTAACCTATGACACAGGTTTGTATGTCTTTATCTAATCCAAGGAATGATGCCTATTCACAAAACAAAGCTTCTTCATGAACACTACACCACCGGTGACATGCTGTTGTACTCACAATCAATTTTTAGACAGTTCTTTTCCCCTTCCCTTAGTGCACCTGGTCTTGATTCTCCTACTGCTTCTTTAGTGAAGAAGCAACATGCTGATCCATAAAACTTCTGTGTTTCCAGTGGATCTAAACCTACCAGTTTTGTAGGTGACGTTTTCTGTCCACCCACCTCTCAGCTGCTTTTTATTAATGTACCAGTATTTTAAGTGTCTCAACGAAATAAGGGATCCTAGGTCCCAACCACTTTATAAGTTGCTCGTACCTCAATGAATTAAATAATCTCAAAGGACACAAAGGACAGAGTAGTTAGAAAACTAAAAAGGTAGAAGGAGTTATGACCAAAATTGCAGGTCTTTTATGGATCAATAGAAGTAGAATTTGGATCTCAGGATACCTATTCAATGCCAGGTCCCATCAGTACTACAATGTAAGCTGTCCGCATTCAAGTCATTAGTCATGAGACCTAAGGGACAATAAAGTTTTCTGATATAGATTTACCAGGTGGGAAATAATAAAACAGGAGAGGATCAATAGGAAAAATAATTTCTCTCCTCACAAAAATCAGGAGTTAATCTGGCCTTTTCTGCATCTTAAATTCATCTTTTTAATAAAGCAGTAACAGGGGGCTTTGGTAAACATTCAGAGTAGAAGAAGACATTTGTATGTGAAAAAATCACGTTTGTAGATATTTTTCCAAACCAAAGAAAGGTCATATTGGGTAAAGTTGTGAGGTTAAAATCTAAAAGACAAAAAGCCTGTTATTAAAGCTTTATAACAACCAAGGAAGTTTCAACTACGGGTGTGCAAAACTCAACCTTAGTTTAAATGTGAAAGACTGGTTTTTATTAGACACTTAGAAATGAATTTATAAAAGGGAGAGAAATTAAAAGACTTTAAGGATGTGATAAAAGTAAGTGTTATATAATCTGTTAATAAATTAATTTGACTTGCTACCAAAACTATTTAAGCATGATTTTTTGCATTGCTCTTTTGATAAATCTGTTCCATAGTGCTGCAACTGTGAGGCAGCTGCTTTCCATGTTTCACAATAGTATATGAATGTCATAAATAACACAATGATCTGACTGTTTGTCTGTGAGTCATGAAGGTAATGAGTGAGTCCCATTTGCATTAGCTCCAATCCCATACAAGCATAAAATCTAAGCTAAGCAACAAGACTTCAGTAAAACATCCATATGTCCAAATTGTTCCTTTACTTGTGTTTATAAAACTTCTTGGATATTAAAGGGAGGAAGATAGGTGATGAAGAAAAAAAAAAAAAAAAGCCCACAATGACCCATTTGAGCAACACTTCCACATGTATCACATGTTAAGAGTTTGGAACACATCTGTATGAATGAGCACCTGTCCTCTTAGTGTTAGATGACAGTACCCTTCCTTCTTGAAGGGTTATGCAGCACTTTTCTCAGCAGTCTCCAATGTCCCCTTTCTTGTCTTCCTTAGCCAGTTCGGAAAATAATTACCATGAAGCCACAAGTGAAATATTGAACCCTGAAGTTCTTCCTCTGTCTTCGTGTTCAACTGTACACAAATTCAGAGTTGTTTCACTCAAATTTGTTTGCTTATTTTTGAACTCACAATAAAGATTCTTATTTTTCATTCTTATATCAGCAATTGTTTTTATGTTCTAGGTCTCAAGAGAACTTACAGGTTCCATGTAAGTCAGAATTGTGACAGAAGGAGCATAGCTGTTGCCTTTGAAGTGGTGTTTTGGATTTAGAAATTGTCAGCAGTTAACTATAAGCCTTTACTATTGAACAAAATTACTGAAATAAAAATAACTCTGGTTTTCATTAAAGAAAGAGAGTATTCGCTTTTAGGGTAATTAAAAGACAAGATATTTATGTCATCTCCACTTAAAACTGCTTTCAAAGGATTATACCACAAGTATAATGTTCATCAATATCTTAAAAAAAATAAAAGAAAATAAAAGATATTCACATCAGTGGCAAAAAATTACAAAACTGTTAGAAATAAAGTTTTTCTTTTCATGTATTTCAGTAACACTACTGTTTAAGTTAAACTTTCCTCAAGTTTGAAGTTCGGGTTGGGGATTTTTGCATATCTTCTAAAAAATATAGAGCATTATCTAACAGTTCTATGAAAGATCTACAGAAAAGATAATAGTTATTTCTTAGCTGTTCTCTCAATTTTAAAATAACTAATATAGAATTAGTTTATTAAATACATATATGTGTACAACATAAGAGTTAAATAATACTAAAATAGTAAAAATAATTGCAGTCACATCACAGGGTTTAGATAGAGCAAATGAAATTTTCCCATGAATGTATACCTTAAAGAAAAATTATTTTTGTCTAAATTTCTTAAAATCCATTTTCTTTGAAATTTTATTTTATTGTATAGTTCCTGTTAAACCAGAAATAGTTCAAACACCATAACTTATATTGGAGAACCAAGATTATTCTAATAACAGGAAATGGAGAAAAAAAAATGGGGATGTGCTGGTTTCACCTGAGGTAGAGTCTTTTTTTTTTTTTTTTTTTTTTTTTTTTTTTTTTTTTTTTTTTTTTTGCAGTGGCTAATGTGGGGCTGCGCTTTGAGTTTGTGCTGAATGCAGTGATGACAATACAGAGATGTTTTTGTTATTGCTGGGCAGGGCTCACACAGACCCAAGGCCTTTTCTGCTTCTTGTACTGCTAGGCTGGGGAGGAGGCTGGGGGTGCTTGGGAGGTTGGGAGGAGACACAGCTGGGACAGGTGACCCAAACTGACCAAAGAGACATTCCAGATCATGTGACATCATGCTCAGTATGTAAAGTGGGGGGTAGAAGGAAGAAGAAGGGCACATTTGAAGTGATGGGTTTGTCTTCCCAAGTCACTGTTCCATATGCTGGGGCACTGCTCTCCTGGGGATGGCTGAACCCCTGCCTGCCCATAGGTAGCAGGTAATTAATTCTTTGTTTTGCTTTGTTCGTGTGCATGACCTTTTTTTTTTCTTTTTTTTTTCTATTGACCTGTCTTTATCTCAACCTATGAATTGTCTACCTTTTACCCTTCTGATTCTCTCCCTGCTCCTGCTGGTGGGGGAGTGAGCCAATGGCTGCAAGGATCTTGGCTGCTGGCAGGGTGGATGGAACCTTAAAAATAAACTTAGGGGTTTGGTGGGGTTTGTTTTGCTAGAAAAAGAACAAGAACAAACCTATTTTTCTTAACATCTTCTGATTTTTTTTTAATTTGCTTTTTCACATGAAAAATAATTAATGATTTTCAAGCTGTTTTAGTCTCTCTGCTAAGCTGACATGTCTAGGTCAGGAAACATTAGCTTAAGGAAAATGTTGTGATAACCTTGTTAAGTTTAGTCACTGTCCTTTGTATGGATGCACAAGAAGTTTGCTCCTTGTCCCCTGAAGTCATATTCAGATGTAGAATCAGTTGAAACAGCAGCTTCACACACTAGTTTCAGAATTCAAATCCTAGACTTATCTTGAAGTATAATGGTTGCCCATATTTCCACAAATTATAAATTTCATATGCTCCTTTTCCTCTGTCAGTGAACATGTACTGATATTACCCCAACTCTTGTAGATTCCACAATCACACTGTCTGAACATAACCTGACAGAGAATTAGAAAATGTTGGAGCACTAGTAGTTGTCTAAATAAATACCTTCAGCTGCCACCCCAGAAGGGTGTGGGATGTGTAAATTCCAAGCAGATGTCTTGAATAACCCAGAGTATGTAAAATAGCCTATGTTTAAGCATCTCATTCTGCCCTCACTAGTTTAAGAATGGTACACACCATACCAGAAAGCAAACACCAAGACAGTATTTTATCCAGCAGACTTTGGCTGGACAGTTAAAATTTCAAGAATATGAGGTTCCAATATCTTTTGCTGTCTGGGTAACTCACATCCCACAATTTTCTACATATAATAGCCATTCCACCAAGAAGTAAGCCTGGGGCTAAAAAGTCTCTTTCTATTACTGCTATAGAAGCTCCACCATGTTTGTGTGAATTAAGGAAATATTTACTTGGAGAAAAACAAAAACAAACACACAAAAACAAATACAAAAAAAAAAAAAAAAAAAAAACCAAACAAACAAACAAAAAAACCCCAGAGAATTTAGAGATGGACCAGGTATCCATTCAATCCTTCTATATGCCAGTGAATATTTCATTAACTTTGTAATTCACTGACTCCACAGAAGAGCCTGATGTATGTAAAGTCATAAACAGGTACAGAAGTCTAGCCCTGGAATGAGTTAAAGCTTTCCTAATTTGAATACAGGTTCCCTCAGGGAGTATCAAACCAAAGGTGAGATGCTTACAAAAATGAAACTGTGAGAAAATAGGGTTCAGCATAAATCCTTTTCTGGGACTGTTTTTTGCCTAAGAAGATCTCACCTGGTCTGGATGTTTATCTCCCTCTGCAGAGTAATGTCAGTGTTTCGCAATTCTCATATAGCAAACATTATTAATTTAGTCACAAGTGTATGACAATGAAGGAAAAAGTCAACATGTTTTCTACCACCTGACATCTTTATCTTCTGTTACTTCTGATAGGCTCTAAAATAAATGCAAAGACATAATATAATTTAGAGTTACAAAAGTAGATCATCTACATCAGCTACTTTACTTTTATCTACATCTGGTATCACTCATCACAGACAATCCGTGTGTGAGACAGTGTTTAACAGCTCATCTTTAGTAGGAAAGCATGCTACCACAATATTTTTCCTTATTGCATAATAAACTCACATGTGTACTCTTCATACAGTCTTTCATTCTGCAGAAAGCAAATTAAGCAGAGCTTGCAGCTGTTTTCACATTAAAAAAAAAGACATAGAGTACCATTAAGAGAAAAGAACAGTAAATAAAAGCCAAATCTGATTTATGCTATTTAGTGTTACTACTTTTAAAGATGCCAGAAAGAATCATTTACATAGTAACAAAAAAAAAAAAAAAAGGTGCACACTGAAAATACCCACCCTAAGATTACCAATGCATCTCTAACATACCATCCCAAGCCAAAGTCAAATCTCTTGCTGGGACAGCTTGTAGCAGGATGGCATTTAGCTCATTTCATTCATTACAGTCTGGGCAAATGGTTACCATACTGGGAACTCACTACCAAGGACCAAATGAAACATTAACATGATTCTCTCCCATGGACACATCAGCTCATAAAGATACTGAAAGATTTGTTACAAGACCAGTTGTCATTGGTACACATAAATGGTAGCCATGTCCTTTGCCATCTACTGGCACATTTCCAGAGTCAGTGTGGGCCCTGCTACTTCTTTGCCATGCATAACCCTGGGTGAGGTGCAGATTACATCTGCATTAACAAGCTGCTACCCAAAGGGAGCAGATCCACACAGAGGAGCAGCTGGTGCTAAGGATCCAGTGTGCACAACACATTACGGGAAATTTTACTTCTGACTCAGTGCACTGATTTGTGCACTGAGTAGTCAACTGGGCATGAGGTATATTAGGCAGCTCCCAAAGTGGGTAATCTATCTTAGTTTCAGCAGAAAGAAGTCTAAATTATGTGCCCGAGATCTCTTTGTGTCACAAATGAAAGCAAATGCATGCTCTCGATCCAGACTGAGATGCTACTCCAAAGCTACTCTGTCCTCAGCAGAGGCATCTCTCCCATTTATGTGCAGGGAAAGTTGCAACTCTATAGTCCCTCTCCTCTGTCCTGTTAATGCTAAGGAAGGTCCTAAGGCAGATCATTTTGCAACAGCTGACCTCATGAGTGCTTCTCATAGAAAGGGCACTTTTTATAGGAAGGGATAGTTCTTGAGTATTGAAGCCAGTCCATTAAGGGCTATTACATCACAATTTACTTGTTAATGAATCAAATACCATTTATGAATTAAGATTTCTTCCTGCATATTCCCATTGGAAATCTGAGGTACAGGATAACAATTAATCTAGTGCCACCACTGTCCACTAATGAAATCAGCTATTCTTCCTGTTCCCTCAATAGCCCTCATTTCCCACAAGCCTATACATACACACTGACAAACCATGCCCTTCCTTCCTTCCTTCCTTCCTTCCTTCCTTCCTTCCTTCCTTCCTTCCTTCCTTCCTTCCTTCCTTCCTTCCTTCCTTCCTTCCTTCCTTCCTTCCTTCCTTCTCTTTTCTATCTTTTCTAGACTTTTGCTAACCAGATTTACATTTTGTACTCTGTGCTTATACACTTGACTGTTGGGGACTCTAAATCATCATAGCCGTTTTTTGCATTTATTGAGGTTAAATTTACTCTTCTTCAACCTGGGCAACCTGCATGACAGAACTGCTCACAGTATCTGTTAAATTGTAAGCTCTATATTTTGTAAAAATTTTTCCAAAACTAATTGAAAATACTTGGACTGACATTATCCAGGATCACATTCCCATTTTCACAGCCAAATTATACATGTTGCTCATAGTTGACCTGTAATCAATTAATGTGAAAAGTTCTTTCTCTTCCATAATAATTTCTATCTGCTGATATTTTCAGAGTAACACTTGGATTGTTTTTATTAGTTCCTAAGAATCTTCTGAAATTCTTACCATTAAATTTTATTCATAAGCATTAGATAATTTTTCAATTTTTTTGATACTCTGTTAAGCTTTCATTGTAGTGGTCTCTGAATTTTAGAATATTGTAGCAAATCTGAGCAACAAATTGCTTTATTTATTTCTTTATTCTTTGTTTCTTTATGTTATTACTAATGTTAATATTTATCCTATTTTGATCCTTAAGGAGTTCTGATAGTAATATAATGTTCCTAATATCACTGCCTATTTAAATTTTTCATTTTAGCTGGTTCTTTTTTATACATTTTTCTGGTTTAATTAAAGATTTTATTTGTCTCTGCTATGGAACCGATATTTTACTAAAGGTCCAGAATCATGGCATCTCCTGTGTTTCTTTGATTTAGAAAAAAAGTTTATTAAAGAAAATTACCAGGTTAATTTGCCAGTCATTAAGTCTACCAAGTGATGTTACACCTTATTTCATCTACCTGAGCTGATGAATTATCATAATGTCCACAGTAGAAAAAATAATCAGTACTTACATAGTACTGTGAATTATTCAAAAGCATTAGAAATAGATATTTTGACACAGAAAAAGGAGAAAACTTTTTAGATATGTTGGACTTGAAAACAAGAGAAAAAATACCTAATGGTAATGTCAGCACTGAGAATGAAACAAATGTTTTGGAGACCCAGATTCACATTCAGTCTTTCATTCCACAGAGTATACCATGCAAAAAATTATTAACATATTTGCACTTTATGAATTTTATGGTATCTTATGGAGTTGTGAGAGAGCAGCATAAATTATATAAGTGACTGGATATACTTTTTGCAGAAGACGTTGAATCCATACACTTTTATGCTTTCAGGATGAAGTGGGAAATAAAACAGAAATCATTAGAATTTGTTGGACTTCATGAATACTTGCTATTTGATTCGAAAAAACAGTATCTGTCAAAACTTTTTCCCTATTTTTCGAGCAGGGTTTCTAACAGAGCCAGTACCATGAAATTCTAACGTTATCCTATTCCTTTTTGTCTGAAATTGTCTCTAAACAGGTATGAATATTTATATGACAGCAAGAACTGAAAGTTTTTCTGTTTAAGAGTGGACCTAAAAAGCTTTATTCCTCTTAAGGGAAGATTCTCTTTAAAAATTTCTCATAGATAAAACAGTAATTTTATAATATTCTGCTCAGCCATTCCCAGCATGGTTTCTTTCCATGCATATTAACTGGGACTATGAACATGTAAGGTTTTAATATTCACCTTCTACATTTCAGTCCAGCAAAATATTTTATGATGACGTTAAAAATAACCATTATTTCATTATATTATAGTATAAGGCAAAAAATTTGGGAAAGATCATTTCACACATGCACCTTTCATCTTTGACTCTCTTTGGGGAGCATTTTTCTCCTTCTATTTCCCCTTTTTTCCCCAGTAAATAGTTCTCTGAGAGTTTGTTCAGCAGATTTACTGACTTCAAGTACAAGTTTATTTTGCTGCACATCTCCAAGAGAAGTCTGACCCCATCTTCACTATACTCTGTCATTAAAGAGTTAAAGATGAGCACTAGGATCCCTATTTAGCTTTTCGGATTTAGTAAGATCAGGTGTTACAGTCCCACCTTATAAATGTCATATATATGTATCCACAAATCAGAGAAATGGTAAAAACCTCTTTTTCTAATGTTCATTTATCTTATATACATGGATACTCTTAAATAATCAATAAATAAATGCATGAATAACAGTCATATTTCAGGATGCTCAATCAGAATTATAGAATTTTCTGAGAAATGTAAGGAAAGTACAGATTGTGTGGAAAAATTAAAATCTAGTTAAATTTAAAGGTGGTAATAAATCTTCCTTTTTTGTTCCTTTGTGATAATGAAGTAGTCTATTGGCTGCATCTGCAATTTTTCTTTTTAATTGCAGTATGACATAGGATCCCTACTTAACAATGAGCAATGAACTTGAAACAAATCTAATAATCACTACCATCAAATCAAGTCTGGCCAACTGAGGCACTGACTTCATTCTCATCCCACACCGTGTTAAATTCAGACAGAAAGGGGAGGTGATATTTTGTCATTTTTTAAAACCTTGGTTTGAAGTTTTCCAGAATAAAATTCTAGCAAACCTTTCGCACATCACCAGAGTGATAATGATATGTGTTAAAACTAATGTTCATTTCTCTTTTGATCTTTGAAGCAGAAGAGGTGACCAACAAAATTAATAGCTGCAACACTTAGTGACTCCATGAAAAATGGAAAATACATACAATTTTAACTGCTGGATGGAACACTGTATTTACGCTCTAGTAAGAGCATTTTCTTTAATCCAAAAATCACAATCTTCTACACAATTGCTGTGAAAAATAAGAGCTGGCAAAGTGTTTTAAATACTTGTTAGATTTGTCATCATTTTTTTTTAAATGACGACAAGTCTGACAAGTAGCCAGCAGCAGACAGTAGTGGACCCAAAGCTAAAATATATGTATCAAGCAACTGCAGTTGAATTCACAGTTCAAAAATATGTGTAACAGAATGTGTTTCACACTCAGTTGGAGTCAGTCAGGTCACATCATGAAACACAATGCCGTGAGAGGAATAGAGAATCAAGATTTGTTCAAGCAAATATACCTTTTTGCTGGAGGGGGAGCAGGGGTGGGGAACGAATCAGAACAAAGTAGAAAACTATTAATGCTAAAAAAAATCTCTCTTCCTTAAAACCATAGATAAGGACAAATATTTAAACTGATGATTGGAAAAATTGGTAAAATATTTCACTATCCTCATCTCATCTATGTGCCTATCTATCATCCGGTTTAACACGATCAGTAACAAGAGGTTGCCATCAGTACCTCATTTTCTTTGAGAAAGTAGTCAGTTGCTTCTTAAACTGCCTCTAAGATGCAGATTGTGCTTTTGGACAGATGTCTTTCTTTGATCCAGTTGAGCCAGTAGCTGATATTTCTCCTCAACACTTTCATAAAGCACGAGTCTCTTGAAAACCTACCATCATTGCAGCACTATGAATACCAGCTCCATTATTTTTGACAAAAAAAAAAAAGTGGTATTAAATTGTTTCAGCAAATTAGGGAGCATTCATACAAGTTATGTAACTGACAGATCCATGAAGGCCAGAACTTTTCAGGAATGCATAGGCAGTTAAACAAAGTAACCTTTTCTACTGCCATAGACTGATCCAGAGGAAGATACCTCTTTTCAAATTGATTGTATGACCTTTACTTGCCCTTTCCAAGGAAGTTATTTATTTGCTAAAACTAATTTCACTAGTCGTTTCAACTAATCTGTTAGATTTCTAATTGGAGAAACAAAATAAGAGCAAGCACACTGGGATCATGCATCAGTTGCAAGACAGAAAACTCAGTCAGGTAATTCTAATAGCTGCACATCCCAAATCATGTTATGGAGAAAGATCTATGATACTGATTTGTTAAGGTTTGTTGTTACCAGAGTGAACCTTCAGCTGCTGTCTGAACTTTATTTGTTTAACCTTTCAGATGTGCATGTAGAAACTCACAAGTACTTACAAAGGTGGTAACAGATCAAGAAATTAATCTGCTGCGATGTCCCCCTGTACCAGTGATATAACGTAGATGTGCCACAATTTCTGATCAAGCCCACTAGATAGCTTGTGCTACTTTTGCAAAGGTTTTAATTTGGTCAAAAGTCAGTTCATCCTGTGAAGATAGATAAACAGTTCTGTTTTCGCTCAGACTTTCCATTTCCCAAAATTTTCAGGGGAAGATAAAGAAATGTCTAGGTCATCTGTTTTAGGCAACTGTAAGTAATTTGACCTAGTTCTGATGATATTCTGTAGCCCACCATCTGCAAAACTGTAAATCAGGGGTTCTAAGACCTCTTTTGTCTTTAAAAATCTATTTTTAGAAGTCTGTTACGTTTATGAATGAGAACTATTTAAATATGATACAAGACTTTGCCTATGTTTATCATAAATTTTCTCTATTTTGCATTCAGACAGCAAGATCTTCGTAGCCAGCTTTTTATAGCAGTTTGGACAGATACTTCTATGAGATTTCTAAATGTATTAAAGTGAAAAAGGAATATCTTGCTTGAAAAAATGCATTCAGCAAAGCTGCTCTTCTCCCTTTTTCCCTTAAAATTGTAAAGCCATGAATGTTATAAATTTATTCTGGGGGCTAAGTAAGAATGATAACCTCCAAAATGAACAATGTTCTGTTGGAGGGATTATATGGTCTTAAATTATAATTTCTAGAGGAAATAACTGAATCTTTAGAACCTCTTATGCTGTGTATTTGGGAACTGTTCCTATGTAAGTGTGTATATATAAAATACCTATTTTAAAAAATACATATTTCTTGTTAGATGTTAATTTTTTATTCAGTTTAAGAGACATTCCTTACATTTCCAGACAGATTTTAGGAAAAATAATAGTTCTTAAAAAGAATAAAAAGAAAGAAAGAAGCCAAAAAATAACACTCAGAAAAAGACAATAAGTTTGATGAAGATCTGGTTTTAACTATATACAGAAGACAGTGTATATTTAACTTAGAGAGTGTGCGTATAAATCATTTTGTTTTCACACTGGTGGTACCAGATACTCAGATTAAAGGGCTGCAAAGATTCAAGGCTATCAACTAAAACTCAGGACACAGAGTGTATAAAAATATACTAAAATACAAATTAATGATAATGAGAACATATGGTGAATATCCAAAGGAAACACAGAAAGAAGAGCAATCTACTTTACTACCTGAAAACATAGAAGCTTCTCAAATTTTTTTACTTCTAAGTATTTACATCAAAATTCAAACAATTTTTTAATCGGCAAAAGCAGTTCATTCCTAAATATTGTGTATTGTTCCATTTTCTTTTATTTCTATTCATGAATTTGGTAACCAGTCTAAGTTACTTGTCCCAGTTCCTTCTAAGACAATGGAGAGCCACTGGCAGCCATTTCCTCTGCTGATTTACTTCCCCTGTTTTAAACACCTATTTTAGAATAGGATGAAACGGCCTCCAGAGGTGCCTCTCTCTCCAATGACCTAGTTCTGCTGGAGAATCAGTGTCTCCAACTTACACACAGGAGTCGAACAGCAGAGAAACCAAGGTCACGCATAAAATGGGGATCTGGGCAGGATTCAATACGGTATTTCTGAGTGTCACTGAAATTCTCCATATAGTAGATCAGCAAAATACAAAATTCATTCCTCTATTCCCTTTTCTCACTTTCTTTTGCACAGTTATCCTATTTTTACAAAATACCTTTCTTCATATGTAAAAAAAGGTTCTTTGCATTGTTGCCTGCCTTAAAATTCCTGGTTTAGAATCTCCTTTTCCTAAAAGGAGGCAATTCTTTAACAAAAGAGTGAAAAGTACAGTCTTAGAACCCGACAAAATGAACCGTCTAATGACTTATGGATAAAAATAAGAAGGGGAAGAAATAAATGAATAATTAAACAACAACAAAAGTCATATCCAAAGGTGGCTTGGTTGAGTAAAAAATACATATGTAAAGACATGGAAATACGTATTTTAACTTTTTATGCAGACAGATTGAATCCCCAAAAGGCACACAAACAAGAATTTACTTCTCTAGTAGAAAGTTTAGCTCATCCGTCAGATCTTTAATCCATCTGTCACTGAAGAAAAAACCAAAAACCTTTAGCCAAAATGATTCAGACATTTCTAAGAACATGTGAAGTAAAAATATTTTGTTTCCTTGTGTTAAAAATACTCTGGAAGATTTTTCTTGAGAATGTTTAGCATTTCTTATTTCAGGGTGACAAATTATGTATTGCTGACTGATGGAGATGATCTTTGTGTCTGAGATGTGTCTTTACTGCTGCTAAAAATCCATCAATGTGAAGTCAGACTGCTCTGGGTGTGGGGAAAAGAAAATGAAAGCTAGGAAAAAATTCATAGGTATTCTGTTCTACAAAGAACAAAGGAAGGAAGGGAAACTTCTTGACATTTCCACACTACAATATTTGATTTTGCCATATGTTCTCTAATATCTCGTCTTTCTATTTGTGATTGTGAGCATAGTCTGTTTGTGTGCGTGTGATTGTGCTGCATGTTGGACACTGGTATTTATTTAGTTCTTTGCAAAAAAAAAAAAATCAAGCTTTTTTTTTTTGTATGTGTACAGAAACAGACACTTGAGTTGTTACTGGTGTAAAACTAAAATATATCCAGGAGCAGTAGTATTTTCTTAAAAGGTACATCTTATGTTTTATTGAAGTTACCATGAATCAATTTCTTTATTCAGAGTGTACTCCTAAGTTTGGCTTTTTTACTGTAAATATTGACAGGAGTGAATTTTTCCCTCATGCACACATATATTAACAGGAAGTGAAAGCCCCGCCAATGTTCTTGGGACACTGTTTGAAACAATTAACATTCTGTCTTGTGAGTTTAAAAAAGAGTGTTTGAAGAATGCAAAAACTGCACAGAAGAAAACTCATCATATTGCATGCACATCTATTTCAAATCAAATGGTCTGTGAAAGCATTATAGAGCAGTCTGTTTCATACTAAGGAACTGTGATATTTCAGAATAAATACAACTTTCAATGCAGCATCTTTATTCTTCCTTGGCCAGAAATTAGCGCAACTCACAAGCCAGTCCTAAACCAGTTTCAAGTTTGAGCAAAGAGAAGGAAAGGAACAAAAGAAGTCACTTAAATATAGAATATCCTCCAAAGACACCCCCTTTTATTCATTGCAACAGAAATCAATTAATAAGGAAGATCAGAAAAGGCCTTGTATTCAGTATTAAGGCTGGCCTATGTTTTACAGAAGCTGTGCCTATCATTTTCATTAAACATAATGAGAAGAGATTAACAAGTGGAGAAAAATGTACAGGTAACTTTCCCCTCCCCGTCCCCCCCCCAAAAAAAAAAAATGGCTAAGGATAGGACAGAAAAATAACTGCTGGTAAATCCTGGCATCCCATATTTCTCTTCTGACAGGACCAGGAGACCAACATCTAAAGTGCTGTTACCATGTGCAGAACATTGTGTGTCCTGACAGTTCAGTAGCCTCACTACTCCCTATTCACTGCAGTATCTGGAGTGGTTTCATTGTACAATTATCATCATTGCCACTAAGCCAGACAAGTTGCTTATTCAGATTAAAACTACACCCATCCCTCTGGGTTGATGTGCAGAAAGAGTTCAAATAAGAGTATGAACCCTTATTTATATGAAGTATGAAGTATGAGTGGATTAATATACAGTTGTCTCACATTAACTGAATGGAGATAAAAATAAAATGTACCTATTTATTCCGATCAATAACACCCTGAATAAATTTAGTTGTTGTTTTGTACCAATGGTTTTTGTTTACTATAACACAGTATTGAGATGCCAGTAATGTTATTCTTTTAAGCACACTCTTCAGAAGCTTTTCTTTCTTCTTATTATATTTATCTATGTATCTGTTATTGTCCCTTTAGAGCATAATAAAAGCTGGTTTATTTACAGCACTGGTCTATTTAAGAGATCTCAGTCAGACTGTTCCATCTAGACAAGATATTCGGTTCTTATTAGCCGGAATATGTCATGAATATGTCCTTTTATTTCAAAATAGCCACATGACAAAGGATCTATAGGAAGATGAAGATTTCTGTTGATTTTCTACCATCCTAATAAAAGATGGTTTTACTGAAGTGCAGAATGATTGAGCTGTCACGTTTTCTTTTGTTTGATTGCTAAGACAAACAATGAAGACTTTTATATGCAGCATCTCTAAATATGTAAGGCTACAAAGTCTTCTTCTGTTTATAAATTATGTTACTGCCTTATAATGAAAAAAACATGAAAATGAGGAGGAGAGATGCCATTAAAAGATAATTGTTTTATCTGCAGCTTAATCCCTTGAATATCAGGCTGCAATTTTCCTTCAGGAGATGAAATACTTTGAAATGGTACTGCTAATTTGAGCAGAATATCAGGACATTAATCAAACAACAGTAGTGCTGCTTTGCTGGGTAGGCATGACAAATCTTTAAGGAATTGAGCTGGCAACCTGAATTTCTAAGGCATCTAGAAACACAAGTAATTCAGTGGATAGTTAAAATTCTACACAAACTGAGGTGTGGGACCATTATGTTTACATGTATATTTAATTCCAAGCTTAACTTATTCGTGGAAGATTAAAGCAGTTTTGTTTGTAGTTACTAAGCTGAAAACAAAATCCTCGAAGCCTTGACTAGCTATATTGTCTATATTTTAATTCAGCTGTCAAAGTAGAACTGACCTTAGCAGGTATAACATAATTCACAAAAAGGTCGTCTTTGAATGTGCTTTCCTACTGCAGGTAATCAAAACAGAGTATAGCAGATTTTGTTGAAAACTGATCGTAGAGCAGATATGGAACAGGATCACTGGATGGGATTATGTGAGTAGTCCTAATGAAATACCACTAAAGTGACTAACCATTTAGAATGGAAAACAGACTCATGGGATCTAGGGTTTCACTCATGGTAAAGCTTGATTTTCTGGCTCAGTAGCTGCCAGGCACATGGGTGGTGTTACATCTACCTGATACAGTGATTTGAATCACGCTACTTCACTCTGTTCTTGCTCTCTATTCCTCTTGAATTGTCAGGGTTATTAAGGCAGCTGTTCTGTGCTGCATTAATTCACACTGTGTGCTTTTCGTAAAACTCAATATTACATTTACATTGCCAGATTAACATTTGTGGATTTGAGAAGACAGTAATATTCTTTAAAATACTCTTTTTCTTGACATATTGTTGTATACGCAGCTTCAAACTAATGACATGTTTTTTGCATATAAGTGAGCTGGGAGTGAATGAAAAAGCTCAGTATAAATAACTATCTGCCTCATAAGACCCCACACTGGCTCAGAGATCAGGGCTCTGATGTAACAAGACAGGAAACGAGCATATTAGGAAAAATATCACAGCTGTTAAATTCATCAAGGTCTTCTTGTGGAAGATTATGCTTAGATTATCACAGAAGGTCTGAGTTTGGAAGGGACCTCTGAATGTCATCTAGTCCATCTCTCCTGCACAGACCAGGGTCACCTAGAGCAGGTTGATAAACAGTGTGTCCAATTGGGTTTTGAGTGCCTCCAAGGATGGAAACTCAACAACTTCTCAGGAACACCTATTAATTATCATCCTCAATCTATAGTATTATCATGTTTGTCAATCAGTACACGTTTGATGAACTCAAGAAACCAGAATTACTCCTCTGTAAACAACGGAAGTAAATTCACTCAAATATATCTGCAATTTAAACTTAAGTCATATTTAAACTTAAGGCTTGGAAAAGGTTTGGAAAATTCACTCTTTCTTTTATTTTTTTTTCAATCTTTCTCATCCATTTCACAGTTTAAGGCAGAACCAGGAAGAGAATTATAAGCTCTATCAAGCACCACAGTCCTAGCCAAGCAACAGAGTAGCAAAAGCAAATAATCTCCTCAACATTACTGAGAGGCTAGTCAATTCATTTGAGAACTCCAGTTTGGTTTGCAAAGCTGGGCAGCTCAGATATGGTTCATATTTGCATATCTAAGCTAGAAGATTTAATTTTTGCAAGCTATTTTCATCATTTGTTTGTGTTAGTTAATGATTTTTAGTTTTGTATTTAACCTTTGAACACAAGTTTTCTTCTTTATTAGTAATTTTAATAATATTTACAAAAAATTGTCAACAATGTTTTTCAAAATTAATCATATTATCTAGTTATAAAAATCTGATTTCTATAATAAGAAGGAATGTTAGGGTCAACTGTTGATGAATGACATAGAGTTTAGTTGAAAAAAATCAAAGACTGAAGTTTTTCATGAAAGCACTTTCAGCTGAATGATTACAATAGTTGCCATTCTACATGTTCAAATCAAAGAATTCTCTCAAAGAAGAGCAAATTAGGAAGAAATTTTCTTAGAATTAACAGAATTACACTTACTTCAGTGAACTTTTGATCTGTTTGCCATTTCTTAAGAAGAGTTTATAAGCTCCATCCTCGGGCTTCCAAACTAAACCTTCCAAGCTTCCCATCTGCAGCTCTCAGAATCAGTCCAGCATGAATCGCAAGGAACCAATTACTGCAAAGTGTTGCCATGCCAGCAGTGGCATTCACTTTTCTTTAATATTTTCACTAACCTTATTTCCCCTGTGGGCTAAATAGCTGCTGCTGTTTGTTCAGACTTGGCGGCTGTGGTAGGACTAGCTGTCAGACAGCCTGAGCTCCTCTTGCTAATTTCAAGCTCTGTTGAGCAGTACTGTGGTGGCAAGACTATTGCTCAGTGTTTAGGAACAGCACTAGCAGGATGTGGGGAAAAAAAAAAATTAAGGAAATATATAGACCTTGCTTATCAGGGAAAAAAATGTTGGAGATTTTTATGGAAGAATTCAGTGTTACTCACTTCTTCAAGCAGAAGTCACCAGAAGACACTGAACAATAGCAGCTGACCACATATGCTGACCTATGCTATGGGTTAAATTATGATGATTTGCAATGTTAAGAAAACCTGAATGAGAATAATTTAGTCTACTGAAATTATCAATTCTGTAATATCAAAGTAGAACATATATGAGAAGCATTGGTACAGAAATATAAATTTAGAAATAAAGGGACTGCTATAATGATGTAGAATATACCTCTACAGAGCATTGACCATGATCAAAACCCCATTATTGCCTTTTTATTATTTTTATTTTTCATTTTTATAAGTGACGTAAATTATATGTGGCATTATTGTCCACAGAGAAAGTGCACAGGCATCTTAAGTAGGCCCACTTCCAGGCCATTAGCAAATACTACCATTGAGGAAAACCATTTCCTAGAAGGAGGATATTGAATTCTGTAAGGGAAAATGCCAAGCCATGACCCTGGAGAGAAATAAGCCCATGCACCAGTAAATGCTGAGGAGCTGAGCAGCTGAAAAGCATCTTTGCAGAAAAGGAGGAATCTGGTTAGACAGCCTGTTGAACATGAGCCAGTGATGTGCCCCCACAGCAAAGTAGGACACAAGCATCTCTAGTTTCATTTGGTGATCAGAGTCATTGTGGAGTCCTGATCCTTAATATTAAAAAACCTACTGGACACGGTACTAGGAAACCTCCTGGTAGACTCCATTGGGAGCCATCAGGTGGATTCCTGATCTCCAGAGGTTTCTTTCCACCTTAGATGTTCTAGGATTCTGTGATTCTGGAGGCTGAAAATATTTAGCAAACAAGATCTGACTAGATAGAAAGGAATATCCTGAACTTCCAGAGCAATCTTGTGAAGTGATGAAGTGAACAATAAATAGAACATAGATCATTTAGAAAGACAGACGTGTCTGTGATGACAACAGTGAGAGTATACTGACTTAATGCAGCAAAGAACGTCATGGTCTAGACAGTGGAAATAATAGAATATATGGCTTGTATGGCTTATATGTGCAGCATGGCATGGGACAGGAGAATAGAGATTCTGAAGCCAAATTTACATGAACAGGTGAGAAGAGAGAAACTGTTCAAAGTCATGCAGTCTGGACAGATTGAGTTTCTTTTCATCTGTAGAGAGTTGTGTGAGGAAAATGTAATCAAGCTCAATAGAAACTGGAAAAAATCTTACAAGTAGAAACTGGAAAAAATTTCATCAAAATCTCATCTCATGTCTGTTTTATGAAACTGTCTGTTATTTCAGATGAGCTACATCTTAGTGAAAACAGAATCATGATGTTGAAACTTAAAAGTTTACGGGAAACTTATACACTAAGCACTATCAGAAAGCTCAGAGCTGCAGAAGAGCACACAGATCCCACTGAAATAATCTTTTAAAGTAAAAGGGAATGAGGATCATATAAAACAAAAGGAATTTCAAAGTCAAGTTTATTTTCTTAAAAAAAAAAAAATCTTTTTGAGGATGTCATATGTGAGGAGACAACCATCCCAAAAGGAAATGAACACATTCACGTATTTCAATGTTTGAAGTACAAAGCATAAAATAGGTGAATTTGTTTGCCTGATTTTTAACGAGGACAATAATTTATGAAGACTTACGAAACTGGGGAAAGAAAGCTGATCTTGCAAACATGTCATGTCAGGCTGCAAATTACTTAAGCATGTCAGACAAAGGTTTTTCTAGAGGAAATAGAGTAAAAAGCCACAATTTAAAAAGTAACAATAATTAAAAACAATACTTAAACAGAATGAGAATGATGGTTAAAACTCACATATTAATTTTCAGCCTTCAGTCACTAACTGTGAATAAGAGAGACCCAAAAAGATGCAAGAGCAATAAACACTGTAATGATGGGAAGTTTTAGGTATTTTCAGGAAGATTTAGATAAGCACCTGATCAAGTGTTATCAGATCAAACTTCAGATAATAAAGTTACTTTATTAGAATTCAGCTTCTTGAAACAGTTACTCAGAAAGACTACTCTTGGTGGTAACCAATCATTCTTGTGAGATGTAGGTTGGACTTGTTCCAGAATGTATCTCTGAAAGAGCCTTTCTAAGGGCGATGCAGTCTGGCTCAAAACTACAGCAGGAGCAAAACACACAAAACAAACTACTGCAGAGATGTTCACTTTCAAAAAGAGAAATTATACAAAACCAGAACACTTAAAGTACTGTAAAAGAATCAGCCAAAGCACAAATCTTCTTAAGCAAGTTTGGAGTTTTCTTCAAGACACCATATTGAAGGGAAAAAGTAATTATAAAATCAGTCTGGCTAAAGAAAAAAAAACAGTAGAGAATAACAACAGTTTAACAGTTAAAATAAAATGGATAACAGCAGTAAAGAATTATCTTTCATAACATGAGCATTGTGTCCAGATAAGGTGAATGGAAAAGAAATAAGCTCTGTCAAATTAATTCTGAGACTTTAATAAGACAAAAAATTACTTTGAAGAACAATTTGCCAAAGGCATAAAGATATTAATTAGGTGTTTTCAAACATGTTAGAAGCAAAATGCTTGACACAAAATCTTCAGGATCAATAGACACTTAATATAGCAAAGGAAGGGTAGTTAATACAGGATCAAGACCATGGTAGAAAATCTGAAGCAGTGAGGTACACCACTTTCCACCACAGAAAAATTTAGGAAGAGTCCCATGTGAGAGCTCCTCCTTACAGGAATACCTTGGAGCAATTGTCTCAAATTACATTGTCATCTGAATGCAAGAACAAATAAATAAAATAAATAGTAACTTCTTGCTAAATTCTAGGCATTGAAGGAACTCAGAATTAAAATTTCTTTAAGTAGTAACTGTGTTATATAAACTAACAAATTTGCTGGAGAATCAGAGGAATAAATGGCTAAAATTACAGCAACTTTGGAGAAGTGCTTTGGGGCCAGTCAAATTATTACAGCGTACATTTCAGTAAAAGATTAATTATCTAAAATTATACTAAGAACAGAATAAGCAAATATTCAGTTAAATAAACTAAGATAAAGAATCTATACAGCTTTTATAGAGGGAAATTATGTTTCACAAACCTATTTGAGTTCTCCAAATTAGTCTGCAGAAGTGCAGAGTGATGACCCATTTCTTTCTAGACTTCTAAAAGACTTGGATAAGAAAGTATTGAGAGAAAAAAGTTTGCTGATTATGCATACTTATGCAGCATGGTAAAAATGAAATGTGATTGCAGAGAGATGCAGGGAGATGTCACAGTACAGTAAAATAACTATTATCATGTAAAAGTCCATGAGTAAAGCAGTATTAGGTATTCATGCATAATCATGTGTTCTAAGTCAGCTGTTAGAGAATCATAAAATCATTTACTTTTGAAAAGACCTTTAAGACCTTTGAGTCCAATTGTTAACCCAGCACTGCCAAGCCCACCATTAAACTACGTCCCCAGTGCCACATCTGCACATTTTTAAATATCTCCAAGGTTGATGACTTAACCACTTCCCTTGGCAACCTGTTGTAAAGCTTGAAAAGCCTTTTAGTGACTAAATCTTTCCTTAACAATCAATCAAATCCCCTCTGGTGCCATTTAAGGTTGTCCCTACGCTTGTCCTATCACTGGTTTACCGGGATGAGAGACCAACCTCCATCTGGCTACAAGCTCTTTTCAGGCAGTTGTAGAAAGCAGTAATTTCTCCCTAAACCTCCTTTTCTCCCAGCTGAACTACTCCAACTTCCTCAACCACTCTTTATAAGACTTGTGTTCCAGATGTTTCACCAGCTCTTGTTGCCCTTCTTCTAGACGTACTCTGTTCAACCAGGCTGGTCTTCTCCCCCACTGGTTCATATTTTGGTATATGTAGATAGCCTGACAGCCTTTAAAATGTCTTTCTCAAAGAATGTTCAGCATTCTGGGAACCCTTTGCCCTTCTGGACTGCCTCCCAAGGGATTTCCTCAACCAGTAACCCTCACCGGCCAAAGTCTGCATTCTGGAAGTTGCTCTTCTTAGTTCTTCAAGAATTGAGGACTAGATCATTTCATGAACACCCTTGGAAGCCCTGCCGTGTCTTGCCTGCCTGTATGCTGCCATTAGCTGCCTCATGCTGCCAAGAGAATTCTCCCAGAAAGCTCTGGTAAGGCTCCTGTACCTCACCTCCCTTCCTGGACCCAAAGAGATTTGTTGCTAGTTCTACTGCAGCTGCTAGCCAGGCAGGAGGAAAAGCAGAAGAAAACTACACTCTGTGACCAGTGACTTACTGCACTGAAAATGTATTACATTTTGAAAATGATTGGAAAAGGGTAAAGCAACAAAATAGAAAATATTGTGTGTCTGTGGAAACCTCTAGAGAGGTTTGAAGTCTGCATGGAAATCTCAAAAGGGATAGTCCTTGAAAGACTTAGAAAAAGAGCAGACGTAGATCAAGAGAAGGTTAGGGTTTCCTGAAGGGTAGGTTTCAATTTTGAGCGCCCAAAGAATATTGTATATAAAGCAAAGGTAGCTTCTTTTTGAAAAATATGTAAATCTACCTTTACAAGCTCAGGATCTCAGATTTTTCTACAAGAAAGAGACAAACCCAAGCAAACAAATAGAACTACTTCTTTCCAGGACCAGAGCTGACCTTTGACCAAAGTTAAGAATAAAAAATTTCTAACATGTCTAACCAGGAAACCTGTGACTTGCTTTGAGTAAGATGTAGGATGTCTGTGATTAGACTTTATGTATTATTAGTCTACAATCCAATTAATATTCTGTTATTAAAATGCAAAGAGTAGAAATTTAGAAAGATAATATCTTTTTTAAAGTAATAAAAAAGTTGAAATTCTTATTAACTCTTCTGGAGAAAACCAGAATATTTAGAGTAGTGTACAGAAACAGTCAAGAGATGATTTAAACCATATCCAGATGTTAATTTGAAGAAGAAAGAGAAAACAATTTGAAAATCAATCATTACAATTTCTTCATCAGCCACAAGTCTGATGATACATTTGACAGAGAAGGACAGACTCAGTGACTGCTTAAACATCCCTGACTACTCTGGGGCCTGAAATTCAACAGAATGTTTTCCATCTCCTGGAACATTTTCTATATTTGTCATGATCAAATGTGAACAGTATTCAGCAAGTACTAAAAAATCATTAGATGACTTTGGTAGAAGGGCTGAAATAGAATTGTTGACATTCAATCTTTGAGTAAAACACCTATATGAAGACCTATGAAAAAAAAAATGTAAAGCCAGAAATGTGACTCCTCTTGCTTCAAAGAATCTCTCCTTTAATGAAGAGTTTCTTGTTTGAAATCAAGTTCATAGAATAAAAAAGGCCCTCTTTAGAACTGGCAAGACATAAAATAAGAAGCTTTTTAAATCATATATATTTGAGTTTCCCTTATTAAGAGCAGAATTCTTGAACAGGGTGCATCTGCACCTTTTTAAGCATTTAAAACTTAGTCAGAAAAATTTCAGGTAATTCACAACGTTTTACTTACCATTAAAGGAGAGAAATGGACACCTCCATAGAGCAGCTCAGCTTCTCACTTTGCCTTATTTTAAAATCCTGTTTTAGAATCCTGGAGGTGTCTGCTTCTCTTCATTGAGCATGACCCTTAGGTTATTAGACCTACATGACTAACTTTTAGATGTCTAAATTTATGGAGAATCCCATCTTTATTACTTTTTCCTTTCCCTTAGGAATTTTTTTTTTTTTTGCCGTTGTGTATCATTCATATAAAGCAAATTATTTTCTTTAAACTTTTAAAGATAAAATGCATTTCTCATAAACTTCAGCCAATAAAGTTTTAGTTTAATGTCAGACTTCTTCAAAACATTATGTCCAGGTGGAAATATGAGTTTATTACTAGAAGAAATTTTGCAACCTTAACTTATAGAGTTTGACTATAATGCACGTATAAGAACAAATTATATTTTGCTACCAAGACAACAAAAGTAAAAAGCAAGGAAACTAATGGAAGCAATTTACAGCTCTGTGGGACAGCCAGAGGTACAATACACTGCATTTTTTTAGAGAAAACAACACGATCCATGAAACGTTTTTATTGCAAGAATAGATACACCACATGACAATAAAGAAAATCACACTTCCAATAACACAAAGTAGGGCTTATTTAAGGATCCATCAGATGAGTACATGGAAACACACTTATTTCAGTCTAGGATTTCCAACTCATTCACTCCTACCTACTCCATCTCAATACCAGGGGGACAAAAATGCTAAGTTTTGTTGTTGTTAATATTTTATATTGCAGTGGAATCCATGACCCTTTATTCTTTCTTACTCTAAAGAGTTTAATATTGTTTTCAGAAACATTTAAAAATTATAACGGGATAGTGTGATCCAACATTTTTATTGCACAGCTATGCTGAAGTGTACTATATAACCTCTAGGCCTCTAGGACAAAGAGTCCCCAATCAAATGAAAAACAAACCAAAAATTCTCCTCCTGTCTCTAAGAAAAGATTAAACACTTTTCTGAAAAACTCATAACCTCTGATTTTAGCACAGCTCTGTAATTACATATAAAAAGAACAATAGGTCTGCTGGAAGAGTCTGTCTTCCATTAGTTGTCATAGTCACAATCACATTCAAAAAGATGGACAAAAAGGCAAAGCTGCTTCTTGAAAATTTTCTTTAAAATTATTACAGCAACACCTAAAACATTTTCCTTAAAAAATGTTGCCTCGGTCATGAGGCACTACCCAGAGTACATACGGCTGAAAATTTTGGGGCTTTCTGACACTAGCTTCCTAAAATACAACATACGAAAACAGCAGCAATAAAAAAGTAACTCTGAGTACACACATTTCCTCAGGACTGATAATATGTTTGCTGGGTCATTCAAAAAAAATAGATTGTGAAAACATGTAAAGCTATTATATGACTGTAGTGTTAACAAACTGGGTCTCAATTTTTGGATTTTGGAGGGATTGGGATTTGATTTTTACACTTCTGGTGACTTTAGATCTCATTGCCATTCTGTGGCTAGAATCTAAGTCATAACTAAGTCCATATGAAGATGTCTACAATTCATTTATAAAATCTCCTAATATGAATTCACCTGAACTAAATCTGCTTAAATCTCAGAAGTAATAAGATAGCAAATATACGGAAAATTGAAGTACTGTTTCCATCCCACGGAGTTCAGAATTACATTACTCTCAGCATATAATTAACTCTACTGTATTATATTTTAAATAGCAGGTTAAGAGAATAGAATTCATATATTAGCACAAACAGAATGAGAACAATGACATGTACTATGTTCACTAAAACATCAACAGAAATTGAGCTACAGAGGAAAATAAGGATGCAGGCAAAATCCATAGTCTTATATCTAGGGAGTGATTTCAACTATAAATAAAATTACAAACTAGAAATTAATACAGGAATCTGAAAAATTATGGCAATTTTAAAATCACTGATTGTTGTAGGAAGCAGCAGGAGAAGCAAAGAATGAAAAACTGTTTTTCTATAAAGAACAATATGTCACTGAGGCTATGCAAGTCCTAGGCCTCAAAAAGCTAGAAACCAAACAACAGAATGGCAATGTGGCATCCTAATGGTGAGATTCCCCTCAGTTAATTTAGTTGTCTAAAATCTAGGCTGCTTTATTATCAGGGTTCCTGCTACTGCTTATTGAAAATGTAGGCTACTCAGAGGGCTGACCTCCCACTATTATTATATTGAGGTAAATTACCCAGATGTTCATCTATCTTTCAACTGCATCTTGGAGGAAGCCTGGAAAATCTTGTTAAACTCCACTTCTACTTTTTGAATATTTAATATTTATGTCAGTTAATCCAAAACAAAAAAATTGGAAGGAATTTTTTTAAATACTTTGCCTTAATCTGTAAGCAAAATGTCTAAAAGATTAAGTACCTGAGACACTTCTTGTAAGACAATTGTTTTGAATCTACACTGCAACTCTAAATGAACTCCACAATGAAACCAAAGAGACAATATTTGCCAAAACAATCAAAAATCAGAGTCACAGACTGTAGTTCTAACCTTTAAGGGGTCCAGGAACAACTTTCACCAGATCAGGTTGCTCAAAGCCCCATCCAGCCTGGCCTTGCACTCTTCCAAGGATGGAGCATCCCTATCTTCTCTGGGTAACATATTCCTGTGCTCTCACAGAAATGGCGTTCTTCACACTATCTAATCTAAACCCACTATCAGTCTGAAGCTATTCCCCCTTGTTCTGTCACTTCACATCCTTGTAAATAATCTCTCTCCATCTTCCTTGTAGTCTCCCATCAGGTACTGAAAGGCCTCAGTCAGGATCTTGCCCCTCAGAAAAAAAGGGAAGACATATTTTTATAAATAGATGCTGCAATAAAAAAGACATTATGTAGCCAACAAATAATGACAGTCAGAAAGGCTGG
The DNA here is from genome assembly GCA_017589585.1 of Phylloscopus whistleri. Classification (NCBI taxonomy): domain Eukaryota; kingdom Metazoa; phylum Chordata; class Aves; order Passeriformes; family Phylloscopidae; genus Phylloscopus; species Phylloscopus whistleri. The sequence goes on from JADMLD010001389.1 coordinate 1,285,939, forward strand.
CTATTGAAACTTCTTTTGTCACTAATTCTGAGCAACAGAGAGTAATGGAAAGACTGTATTTATATTAGCTAACATAATCATGTTAGTTAGAGGGAAGTGAAAATGTTTTCAGGAAATATTTTCCCTCATTTATACAAATTCAAAATCACATATTTGTGCTTGTTGTTCGTGGTCTGTAAAATCCATAGAAACAATAAAGATTCAGATCTAATATGCTTATTAAAGAGTAACACAATTTTCTTATATCTTCTGGGTTTGCAGCGGGGGGCGCGGGGGGAGGAGTTGAGGTTTGTTTTTTTGTTTTTGTTTGGCTTTTTTGTGAAAACAATGTTTTGAAAGTGCAATTTTTATTTTTTCTCTTTTAACTCATGTTGTTGTTACACAACAGTTCCTGCAAACTGCAGTTGACTCTTGTCCAATCTGTGCCATTCATCCCAGCCCTGAAATTACCTTTGCCCTGAGCGGGAAGGTGATTTCTCCCTATCAGAGGTTTTGAGGAATTTCTTCTGCCATACAATAGTTCTTACTCCTGTACTGACGAAATTTCTGATGAACGTCTGAAATCTTGTTAACTTCATGTACCACTAACACTGCATCAGAATGGCCAATTGTGAGCCAGATCACCTGAGTGGTGTGTAATGCGGCATCAGCACAGGTACACACCTTTTACTCACACAGTTCATGCATGTCCATGTGGTTTTGCATAAGACAATGTCATCCATCTCATAGCTCAGAAGTCTGAACAGTGGAAAAAAGATATCAGGATGCAAACATCCTCACAAGAAGCAGGAATTATAACATGAGAACCTAGTTTTTTTTTTCTTTTGTAAGTATGCCTGTTTGAAGGCACTGTTAAAGAAGGCGCAGTCTGAGAGCCAGAACTAAGCTAAAAGTAATTTTATTTTCAAATGAAAATAATTAAGAGAAACTTCTCTTTTGCACTATTGAGGGCCTCTCTCTTGTTATGCTGCCAGACTGCGAACAGGCATACACTTGGGGTAGCCCTGTCCTAGAAAACCCTGTCACAGCTGATAAAGTGCTGCACCATATTGCCAGTTACAAAATCTGAGATTTAAAGTCACCAGATCTCCAGTAAATCATGGAAATCTCAGTATTGTGTATCTACTCTATTCTCACATGTGAAGCTTCATCCAAGATATATTAAAGCCATTAAGAATCTCTCATGTGACCTCAGCAAGGCCTGAATCAAAACAAACCTCCAAAAGCAAATAAGTTAACTTTGTTACCATTTTCTTTCTTTTACAGTAGCAAAGTGGACTACGATCTTAACTGTACTCTGAAGTCCAATCATGTTTACTCAAACTAAAATTCCACTGAAAATTGTGGATTTTATTTCTGCCTCTTGAGTGCATGATAACAGGTCTACCGACAAGCCAGCAAAAGTCTGCAGCTCTCTAGTAAGCTTATTAAAAAATACAAAGACCTAATTAAGAGTTGCATAGGCTCCTCTGTGAAATCTACTGTCAGCAGTGAAAAGGACAATGATAGTGCTCTTTCACAGGCTCAGTCTATGACACAAAGCAGCTGACTAATGATCTCATTTCTTTTAAAGGTGTAAACCAGATACTCAGCTAAGGTATGCTGAACTATGCCCTTCCTTTCAATAAACCTTGATCAGCTTGTATCAATCGAAATATGGCCTTTTTTTTTTTTTTTGTTATGTCAACATAATTTGTCTAATCAGGTACACAGCTTCACTCAGCCAGTAAAACCTGAAATCCCTCCAATCTCTTGTGGCTGTTTCTCTAAACAAACACAGTATCAGCAAGGAAAAGTGTTCTGGTGTTGAATTTTTTATTTTTACTTTTTTTCTAGATGTATGAACTACAAAATAAACAAACAATAGATACAAAATTGTCATATGCTTTTATTTCCTATGGAGTGCACCTCACTGAAATATTAGAAACCATATTAAGTGCTGACTGCAGAAAAATCTGGAATTAGTAGCTTCTGTAGAGAAGATGTTTTGTGGTTTTATCCTCGTTTTCTTTGACACCTTCCTTCTGGTTTCTTTTCCTTGGTTTGCCTTACCTTACCTAATTAGACCAAGGCAATACACTGATTAATGAGCATCTCACTGAATGCATCTATATGAAAGAATAACTGAAATTCTTCATTCTCTAAACATGTTCACTATATTCACTTTAGACCATGTGTTTCAATGGCAAATTGAATCACACTAGTGAGCTGAAGGCAATTTAGTAAAGATCATTATTGAGTTTTTTTATCATTCTTGTTACAAAATGCAACTTAACTCAAAATCTTCATTATTGCCCTGACAGCAAAAAACACTGAAATCTTACTCTGGGTACAATAAATACCATTTGATACACCTATCTTTGTGTGCTTACACATCCTTCAATCCATAACAATCATATTATTTGCCCAACTAAACACATTTAGATACTGATTGTTTGGAATTTTTTTTTCCTGAAGACCACATAGTATTTTCTATTTAATGGCAATTTCTTTTTTCTTTTTTTTTTTTTACTAAGTTATTTTTCTGTAAAATTCAAACAAATACAGGGAATTTTATGACAGTAAAAGGAATATTTTTACATTTCCATATATTTTAGCCAAATGTACAAACTCTCTCTCACACTGAAATGGCAATGTTTTCAAGTTAGAGTTATTTTTCCCTTAAAAAAAGAACTGTTTATTATTTTACTATACACACTTTACTCAATATGGCAAATTAATATGATTTTGAAGCTCACTTACACTGGTATGTATAAGAGACAGACCCAATAAAATGTATAGCACTATCTTGTTGTAAGATTTTATGCATTTAAAGGGTACAGACTTTAGAACATCAAATTGAGTAGAGCACCAAATCTAGTATCCACTCTCTGGATGTGTCAACTAGTGCTTCAGAGAAGGGTACATCTGCTCTGGGCTCCAAACATAAAACCCAGCAGCCAGGCTAAAGGGATGGATCTTTGGGATGAGGAAAATAGGAGAGGACACTCAGCTCTCTGTTCTTTATGTTATCAAGCAGGAAGAGAAAGTACAAAAGAGCTACCCCTCAACAGAACTACACCTATTAACAGCCTGGGAGTACTCTACCATTATCCTCCTCTCAGGGTAGGGTATTGCCCTCTGAAAGTTGAGAAAGCATTTTAGAAGAAGAAAATAACATCAGGTTTGGGGTTTTGGTTTTGGGGTTTTTTTTTTAGGGTTTTTTGGGATTTTTTTGGGTTTTGTTTGCTTGTTTGTGGGGTTTTTTGTTTTTGTTTTTGTTGGGTTTTTTTTAATTATCTTAAGATCTTCCAAACTGAATTAAAGACATTTTCAAGTCTCTTACTTTGCTCTGAGATACCTGCTTCAAGAGATTTTCTGGCAAAATGTACTGATTGTTGCCATTATGACAAAAGAAAAAGGCAGTAATGATGGGTTTAGGGACAGTTGTGCATACCCTGTTTGTATTTTACCAGACATCTCTGCTATGTAGTCTCTGAATGTTAGTGTCCTGCGAAGGATAGTGTCCTTGGGTTTGTTTTAAAGAGACTTGATTGTTATCTATGCAAGTAGAGGACACGGAAGCAAAAATCTATCTATTTTACACATTGCTTTAAAGCTGTTTATGAAGAAACAGTATTTGATCTATTTCTTTTTGCGCTGGTTAAAACACACTGTTTTCCAAAATATGTGCAGATGTTTACACTCTGCTGCATTATAGAACAGTTCAGCATCAAAACACAGCAGTAGAAGAAAAAGTAAGTTTTTAAGTGAAAATGTGGTTTCAAGTATTTGAAGGTCTGAGGAAAAGGGATTTTACTGTCTTTTTTTAATTTGAAAAAGAAATTATTTTTTTTTCCTGTGATGGTCTACTGAAACAGATTGAATATATGTCAGAGCATCTGTCACTCCTCTTAAGTATAAACAGAAAAAGTGTTGTTAGTCACTTATTGCTAAGATGCGTTTAATTTTAATAATGTTCATACTTTTTCCAAAAATATGGTTGTTTGTGTTTTACTGCAAAAATATTGTGAGCTGTTTTCTAAATCACACACTTTAAAACCATATTTAATCATTATATAACTATGGATGTTTCCTGTATATAAATGAGAGTTAAAAAATAGGATTCATCTAATCTCTACTGTCAATTACAGTTAGTTCAAGTAAAAGGTTCTCATTCTGGTTAAAGAGGAAGAACAAACACACTCAGAATATGTGTCAGACACACATATATTTTAATATAATAGTATCCTCTTACAATTATAATTATAATTATATAAATATAATTATCATTATAATTATGTATAATTATAATATTATACATAAAATGTATATTGTAGAATGGAATTTAACTGTAGAATAATATAAGAAAGCACTAAATATTTCCCAAAAAACAAGCCAAGTCTCATCCTTAATGAAGTCAGCTGAAAGTATTGATTTGATTTATATATCTTTGACAGTAATTTTCTAGAGGCTCAGAGTCAGGACTTCTCATACCAGGAACTCCTTCCAAGGTTATTTTATCAAAGTCAGTGCCATAACCATGAAAGATTTCAGTAGAGGAAAAGTACAGGAGAATTGTTAGGAAAATGAGGACAGATTGAATGCTATGCTGAATCAGGGATTATTATTAATTTACAGTTGAATCAGGGATTATTATTAATTTACAGTTGAATGACGTCATGACATTTGGAAAAATACATTATAACCTAAACCAGTCTACAAAACCAGATTTATTTTTAAAGAGGGTGATAACTGCAGAATTGTGAAAGATTTTGTCAAAATAAGACCCTGAAAAACTGTGTACTGTCTACACTGGAAAGCTCAGGAATTCAAATGACATTACAATAATGATAATTAGGCTTTGCAATTCTTTTACACATATTTCATGCAGTTACAAATTTACACTAATAGGCAAACTTATTCCCTAGATTTTGATATGCATGAGCTAAACAGAGTATTAATGTGCTGGCTGCTATCAAATCATTCACTTTCATTTGAAATCCCACAGTGCTTATTACTTTTTTTAAGTGACAAGCAAGGTAGCAGCAAAATCTGAAGTTTACAAAATTATTTTACTTAATCCAAACTAGAGGATTAAGTTAACTGTTGCAGAGAAATAAACAAATGGAGATATGATGTTCAGAATAAATAAGTGCAAAATAATTTATACATGAAGAAAATCTTAAACTGCTTGCTTACCTCTATCTCAAGAAAGGAACCATTAGTCATTGCAGTAATTGAGAGATATTTGCTTAATTTACAACTGCAGTCAGAAAGCAAACAAAACATTCAGCTGCATAAGTAAGATGATGAATAGCATGGAGTTTCAAAGTTTTGTATAAATCAATATCTTGGCATCATCTGGAACACTACACATAGACACTACAGCATGGTGCTAGGAGACAGATTAGTACAAGTCCCAGCCTTCATCCATTATTCAGTTTCTACCAGATTTTGAAAGATCAAGAAAGATTCTGTGCACAGGTGAAAGGAACAGGGAAGGGTGTTTGCCAACACCAAAATAAGGCAGCTGGGGATGAAGGTGAATGCTACCTAAATTTTCTGTTTCCTGTCCCAAGAAGGTCCATTTTTTTCTTGGTTACTTACCTCAAAAAACTATAGGGAAAAGGGAGGCCTGGAGAGAATGGCCAAGATCAAGAAAGACAATAATATAAAAAGAGATTAAAAAGACTGGGATTTTTTTTTTACCAAAAAAAAGTCATAGAAAGAGTTATGATGTAAGCATATAAAATAATGAATGGCCTACAGAGGATACATGTCTGTTTTTCTGATCTTATACCACAATTAAAAAGACAGCATAATGGTAGCAAAAGAATCAGGGATTTTGAAAAACAATAGGAGAAAATATCTCCTTGCAGAACGTGTAATTAAACTGTGGGATTCATTTCCAGCATCTTAAGAATACTAATGAGGAAATTGAGAATGACTGCTTAAGTACTTTGCCTCAAGATGCTGGCTGAACACTTAAAGTGGGAGATCACTTTAGTGGAATGGTATGTGATTTATTGGGAATATCTGGTCACTGCATCCTCAGCATAAGAGTCTAGTGTGAGGCACTAAAAGGGAGAGAAGGAAAAACTTTAACACCCAGGTATGCAATCTCTAAGGTACAAGAGATAACAGAGACAGCACCGGAGGTCAGGACACCGGTTCCTGGTTGGTAGGCCATTGAAGGAATTGCACAAATACTTGAGGAAGTTCAGTTTGAACAACTGGTAAGAAAGAGGATACAAGATTATGCTTAGTCTTATGGGAAAAAGCAGATTTACTGTGGGATAGCTGAGGTGTCATGAGGGATTATATAAAATTTATTGTGGAACACTTAAAAGAAGAACCAAAGACATACATGTTTATGTTAGCAACCTTCCCCTTTTTTTGAAGGCTCTGGTACTGGTGATTGTGCAAGTCAGGCACAGGACCACATGGCTCTCAGGTCTGACAAAACAGACTAATTTGGTTTTGAATATTTCCTGTGTGAAAAAACCCTCTTCTTAACTACCAAAATTTATATGAACAGAGAAAAAATATGGTATTGTGTAAGGAATAGTCACACTAAACAAGAAATTATGTTGTCTCAATTTCATACTTTGTAATAAATAAAAGAGAACGTAAGAATAGTTTGTGCTTAATATTTGTACCATCCTTACCTATAAACATCCCAGTTCCATTTCACTGTGACAATCAGCCTGTAACAAAGAAGATTATATTTACTGTGGTAAGTACCACGCATAAGGATCATATTTCATGCAAGTTATTTTTCAAATTTAATGTTATGTAGGTAGCAGTTTTCATGGTCGTAAAATTGAGTTAACTTAAGAGAGACCTATAAAAATTAGATTGTGTATATCAAATACAGTGGTGAAATGTCACACTGAAATCCATTGCAGTAGCCTGTGTAACTATGTATTCAGAACATTGGTTCAATTCACTCTGGAATAAACACTGGAGCATACAAAACCTGGAACTTCTATTCAATGCAGCGGCAATCTGACAGGAATGAAAAAAAGGGTTTAATATTTTTTTTTTTTTTGTACTATACGGCACATTTCTGCAATACTATATTCCAGTTCAGCTAAGCATTTGGGAAAATCGACATTTATTTCTGTGGTTTTTAAACACATTCTTAAGTGAAATATTGATGGACCATCACAGAGCACAGAGCACTGTCAGGACTACATAAACAGTGCCTTTTAAACAGTCAGAGGTAAGTTTTCAGAGAAAGATTTCCATATCACAAAATCACAGAATATGCTGAGTTGAAAGGGACCCACAAGAAGCATCAAGTCCAGCTCTTATCTCTGCACAGGACCATCCCCAAGAGTCACACCATGTGCCCAAGAGCCTTGTCCTACTTGTCCTACCACTTTTTCGACTCTGCCAGGCTGATGCTGTGGCCACTTCCCGGGGGAGCCTGTTCCAGTGCCCAGCCACACTGTGGGTGAAGATTTTTCTAATAAACAACTTAAACTTTCTCCAGCACAATTTCAGGCCATTCCCTTCAGGTCCTGTCACTGGTCACCACAGTGAGATGGTGAGGCCACCCCAGTGCAGAGCAGAGCAGGACAATCCCCTCCCTTGCCTGGCTGGCCATGCTGTGCCTGATGCCCCCAGGACAGGATTGTCCCTCCTGGCTGCCAAGGCACTGCTGGCTCATGTTCCACTTGCCATCAATCAGGATCCCCAGCCCTTTTCGACAGTGTAAGTGAAACCCAGTGGGATGAATCCTCTGACTGGAGTGCCCTGTTGGAGAGTTACAGGCTTTTCAGGAGGGGAAGGCAGGGCAGTAGAGGCAGAGAGGTGGCACTGTATGTAACAGAAGGTTTAGAATATATGGAGCTCACAGCTGACAGTGGCACAGTTGAGAACCTCTGGGTAAAAATTAAGGGGCAAATAATGTGGATGTCATTGTGGAAATCTACCACAGACTTCCTAGCCAGGATGATGATGATGATGATGATGAATGATGATGATGATGATGATGAAGAATTATTCTTTGAGAAACTAAGGGACACTTCCAAGTCAACTGCCCTTTTCCTTATGAGGGACTTCAACTTTCCAGAAATAAGCTGGGAGTATCATACAGTTGGTAAAACCTGGGACAGAAGCCTCCCACAAAACCTGGATGACAACTTTATGGAACAGGTCCTAAGGAAGCCGACTCAGAAAGACACCCTCCTTCATCTACTGCTTCTCAAGAGAGTGGATCTTGTGAGAGAAGTCAAGATTGACAGCTCTCTTGGCCACAATGACCACAAAGTGATCAAGTTTAAAATCTCTGTTGACAGGAGGAAAAGTGCCAGCAGAACCTCAACTCTGGACATGAGGAGAGCAGGCTTCAGTTTGTTCAGGGAATTAGTAAATAAAGCCACCAGGGAAAATGTTTTTGCAGGCACTGGGATCCATCACTTCTGGTCACTTTTTAAACATCACCTCCTAAGAGCACCAGAGCAGACATTTTCCAAATATCAGAAGTCAAACAGGCAAGGCAGAAGGCCGGCTTGGCTGAACAGGAATCTTCTCTTGGAAATAAGGCAAAAAAGGAAGTTGTGTGCCCAGTGGAAGCAAAGTCAGGCGATGTGGGAATAATACAGAGATGCTAATAGCCACTGTAGGAGAAAATTTATGTGGCCAAAGCTCAACTGGACACAAAGCTGGCCAGAAATGTGGGGGATTATAAAAAGTCTACTCAGATTTTTTTCTTAATACAAGGCAATCAAAGATGATTTCAAGGCTTACAAAATCAGGAAAAGAACACTTTTTTGATTAAAAAGGAAAAAGAAAAAATCAGTGTTTTAGGTTAGCCTTGGTTAAGTGCCAGAAGCCTGTTCTGTCATTCTCTCACTCCTGCTCCTCAGTAGGAAAAGATGGAGAAAATACCAGGAAAGAGCTTATGGCTGGAGGTAATGACAGGGAGGTCACTTACCAATTACTATCACAAGCAAACCAGGCTTAGTTTGGGGAAAGTTAATTTACTGGCAAGTAAAATAAATTTGAGTGGAGAGAAATAAAGTCAAACACTGGAACAAAACTTTTTCTCTTCCCTCTCCCAAGTCCAACTTCATTCCTTCATTCTTGCCCTGGCTCAAACTCAAACTCTGAGCAGTGCAGAGGGATGGCAGTGATTTAGGTCATAGCAACCCCTCTCAGCCTGTCCTTCCCCTTACACTTTTCCCCTGCTCCCAATGTACTTTCTGTGGGATGTACTTCCTCTTGGGAATGTGCCAGATCCAGCATGGTCCTGCCCAGGCTGCATTATGCTTATCTGCTTCACTGTGGTCTTTCCAATAGGCTGCAGAGAAAACTCTGCCCTGGTGTCTGCAATATCCTCTATCCTCCTTCCCTCACTTTGGTGTTCATAGTTCTGTTTCTCACTTTTTCACCCTCCTCCTCTGCCTTCTCATTATTCACTACCCTTTCTTAAAGATGCTCTCCCAGAGGCTCCACCTCCTGGGCTTCAGTGCTAGAACTTAGGTTTTAAATAACCAGAGATGTTTATTTGGTACTTTGATGCATGATAAGAAAGGGAACTACATTCTTCAAATCATCGGGAAAAAGCATTGTGGAATGTATAAATGTGCCAAACACTCTGCATACTAAAAATGAGCTTAAAAATCAGCAACTGCATGGAATTGTAAATGTTAATACTCAAAAATAAATTATTACAGCCATCATTTATGAATTTTTGCACACAAGATCAGAAACAGTAATTCTTTAGGATGAAATATGCACCCATAGTAATCATTGCTCTGAGAGCTAAATAAGGGTATATCTAAATGACTCTGCTGAAACTCAACATTTATATAAACAGGAATAGTCCTTAGATTTATGAACAACTGCAAGTGTCCTTTACCTCTTCTTTCCCCTCTGCTCTTTCACTTTGTACTCTCACATTCTCTGGGATATGCAAAGATCTCCCCTATTCATTCAGATTTCAAAATGAGTGGCACTTTTATAAAACAAAACAACATCTCTATTTCAGGCCTCAAAGCAGTCTTTATAAAGTCCTTATATTTTAAAGGGAAAATCTTAAAAACTGGTCTAGATTAGAAATAATTATTTTTTTTTTTTACAAAATAATGATGATTAAAGGAGAAGTAAAAACTAAACAATTATTTTTTTATCCCATTTCCCTTTCACAGGCAGGTTAGAAATTACAAATTAAACCAACACACAGAAGGAAAACTCTTTTGGTGTCTTTACTATTCATTGTTTTATTTCCTACTTCTAATCCTGCTCTTTTTTTTTCCCATCTTGCAGCTTGCTTCCAAACATTGCTAATTCAGCCTTATCATCCTTTCCCATCTCACAGTTTCCCAGTTTCAGTGCTAATAGTTTAACATTTCCTTCAGCCAGAAACAAACAGGTTTCATTAAAAAAAAACCTTTTCATTTACTTTGACAGTCTGTGACAAAAGGAAAGTAGTATTGGAAAACAGAATATTGAGAGGTGTCTGCCAGTAAAACACCATGGAAAAAGTATTAAAGGATATCCAGGCCAATGATTTCACACAGCACAGTGACAATTTCAATATGCCAGACAAGGCTTCACTACATTAAGGTATCCAACTTTGATACACACCACAAATATAATGGAAAATCCTTGAAGTCCACAAAGATCTCAGTGACTACAGGCAAGCAGGGTTTCTTAAATGGCAGGGAGGGCATTGTATTCAGGTGCAGAAGACATCTGGTAACATCATTGCTGTCAACATACCAGCCACCTGGTTACTCTGTAAGCAGTAGACAGATACTAAAGCAGGTTCACAACTGAGAAAAAATAAGATATTCTCCTCTGTGAAGGACATCAGGGACATGAAGTGTAGTTATTTGTGTAATTGCTGTGTCTAACAGTCCTTGAAGATACTTTGGGTGGAATAATAGAAAAATTAAAATTATTATACAGCAACCACAATAATAAGAGGAACTTCGTAACATGTTTTTGTTTTAATTTCAAATAAATTTATTCTCTGGAAGCAATAGCACTGACACGACATAGGACTGGAAATAACCCATTGAATCATCTTATTGTTGTCATTAGCTGTTTTAATTTCATCTAGAAACACGTTTAATTTTTTGTCACCACTGGCACTTCAAAGGATGATCCTGATTTATCCTGGTTTTATAACATAGGAATTTCTTTTAACTTCTAGGCTAAATTTACTCATGGCAAGCACATACACCCTGTTTCTCTCTAATCTGTTAGTAACACCTGAAACATTATGTTCAGGGATAACCATTACTTTGTCTGGGGCCATACGACATGCATAATTATTAAACTTCAGTTTTCATCATACTGAATCTCAGAGATGTTCTTTGACTAATCAAAATGGACAGATCTTTTCCTTCCTCTGTCATTTACATCTACTCTGCACAAGTTTATTGTGGATTTTCCTATTACCTCCTGAGCAGGTGACCTTGAACTTGCTTTTATTATTATATTACTTCCAATTTCTCTTTGTTAAAGCTTGAAAGTAGTCAACTTTTCCTGTATAACATTTCGATCATCCCCTGTGTTGAAATGCCTTTCTTTATATCAGTGCTGGATTCCCCTGTCTCATTACACCTTCTTCCATCAAGGGCATCTAGTAACATTGTGTTCAAGATTCAGATATTTTCTGAGTTTAATAAATGCATGTTACTGAGGAGACATTTAGGCCTCAGCACTCTTTTTCTAAATCAAATCAGAATTAAGAAATTCTCCTGATTCAACACTTTTTTGTGGTTTTTCAGCAAACATAATTGCTTCATAGTAATAGAAGGCAAATGGCATCTTGGCCTGTATCAAGAAAAGGGAAGTGATTCTTGCCCTGGTCACACCTCCAGTCCTGTGTCTTCACTATGAGAAGGACAGAGGTGCTGCAGAGAGTCCAGAGAAGAGCACTGGTCTGGGTCCACTGAAAGGTCTGGGCCAAGTCATATGAGGAGTGGCTGAGGAAACTGGGGTTGTTTAGCCTGGAAAAGAGGAAGCTCAGGGGAGACCTTATTGCTTCTGTACCTGAAAGGAGGATGTAGCCAAGTGGGGATTGGTCTCTTCTGCCATTTCACAAGTGAAAGGGCAAGAGGAATGGCCTTAAATTGCACCAGGGGAGGTTCAGATTAGAAATTAGAGAAGTTTTCTTCACTGAAAGAGTGGCTGGGCATTGGAATATGTTTTACAGGTTTACCACAGAGATGGTAGGACTACCATCTCTGGAACTGTTCAAAAGGCATCTGCATGTAGCACTCGGTGATATGATTTTGGGGTGATTATGATTGTGATGGGTTGACAGATGGACTAGATGATCTTGAGGATGTCTTCCAACCTTGATTCTTTGATCCTGTGAAAAAGTTGATAACACTTTTTAGAAACCTGAAACAACTCTCATGTTTGAAAGGCAAGCCCTAGTTTTCAGCTACAGTGGTGTGACTTGCCGCAAGTACCAACAAGGATAGTTTAAATAATTTCCCTGATTCAAACTCTCAACCACATTTGACTAATTTACAGCCAGAGAGGAAATGGGCTGCTGAAAATTCTAATTTTTAACTATTTGGATACTTTATCACTAAGACATTTTTAAAAATATTTAATGCAAACATTAATTACTGTAGTTACCAAACTCTTCTGTAGAATAATAGTGGAAAGACATCAGCATCTCACTACATTTCTGAAGATCTGAGTCTGAATTTCCCTCAGGTACCATGATGAGGGCTCCCCCCAGTTGAAACAGCTATAAATACGTTTCATCCATTTTTTATGGAGATCCAAAACTACTAGATACATTAGTAATTATCTCATTTTATTCCACATGATGGCTAGAGAACATAGCGTTCCTTAATCATACAAGTCTTGTTACTATTTTTAACTTACATACTCTGCTGAATCAGGTCTTTTGGCTTAGCAGGTCTATGGAGGTATTTTTTATCTTCTGTTGTTGTACACAAAAAATAATCAGTACTTGAATCGTCCAGTCAGCACAAGTGGCTGGAACAAATATCAAAACATGTTTAATACTGTGGAAATGCATTATACCGTATATATTACAAAGTTACTCCAAAGTTTTACTTTTTTCTCTCAGCAAATAGAGTCTATAAAGCAAACTGCATTCAAGAACCCTTGGGCAGATAAATTTTTGGCTCTAAAATAGTTTTGTTATTTTATTTCCTTACTGGAAGTGAAGAAGAATTTCTCATTGATGCTGTTTTCTGATGTATTATATACCATGGTAAAGAGACAAAGTTATTGTCTAGAGAACAATAATATGCCATAATTTTAGCAATAAAGTGGAAAAAATAAGAGATAATCTGTAATAGAAATTTTATTGTGAAGTATTGTGATTATGGAAAAGATAAACATTTGGATGGTAAATGACAAGTTCATCTGGTGCAATAAACACAAATCTCAGTAAGCTTCTGTGCAAAATCTATGTAAAGGTATGAAGTACCATACAACAATGGGACCAGGGTTGTTTTGCCACACTGAAATTTGAGCCATCCCTGGACATTGAGGCATCTAATATTTCTACATTATGAAAAGAAGGAATTTTCAGTATTCATGAAAGGAATCGCAAGAATGACCAAGTAAGGAGTTTCTGAGAACTAATCAAGTACAGTTCCAAATGTAGGTGTCATTCAGAGTGGTGATTCAATTAACGCGTTTAATAGTAGTAAATGGTTTCATTTACGAAGACCAACTGGCACAAAACTGTCATGTCTCTGTGAGTAACTCACTTTTTCTCCAGAACAGGGTGACTGCATGAAACTGCTTAATGGGAATGACTCCCAGAATGATCTGATTTTTCAGTAACAATTTAGAATAGATTTTACATGATCCAGTCTAGCAGTTTATTATTACGAACAATCACATTTCAGTGCAATTGAACATTTTAAAGCACTGATTATTTTAAGATACGTAGATTTAGAATTCAAAAATATACTCTAGGCTACTCCAATAAGCTAGTCCAATACTACAGAAAGTGACAGAGAAGCTATAGAAAGAGAATAGATAGGGGGAGAAAATTCTGTAGGTTTATTCCCCATCAGTAGGAATGGGTGGTGTAAGAGCTAATAGTTAGGGAGTGATCTTCAAAACCTGTTATGATTGTTAAAGAAAATCTCAGGAAAATTGTTCTCAATGAATGAGACACCGCACATGAAGGAAGTCAAAGAGAGAAAAAAAGCCATAATGGTATTCTTTTGGTACTTTCCAAAACAAATTACTTCTAGGGCATTCATGTAAGCTATTACAGCTAAGGGATGCTGTGGTAACCCCTGAGGTTACCACAAGGGCGCTTGCCCTGCCGGGGAGAGAGCACAGCATATAAGCTGTATTCGCAATGGCAGAGCTCCCCACAGGGAAGTCTCCCCGGCAGACTGTTTTTCAAGTTAGGGAGAGCAAAATGTTTCATCCCATCAGCCCTTGAGGCTCTATGTTAATTTGTTACCCCGCATTGGTTGTTTCCCCACTTCCTGGTTTTTCCCCTTCCCTGATTGGTGCGTTTTGGATCCTCTCCCCGATTGGTTGTTTTCTCAGTCCTCCCCGTGATTGGTCCAAGTTGCTAGCCCCGCCTATCCTGAACCCTATATAACCCCAGTGGTTGAGTCTGTCAATTTCATTCGGTTGTCAGTTCCTGTTGAATAAAGAGCCTTCTGGACTGGACGTCTGCCTCCTGCTCTGTTCCAGCGTCGCCTGAAGAAGAGCTGCTGAGGAGAGCTGCCTTGTGCAGCCTCACAAAAGAGCTGAAAGAGCTGCCGAGGAGAGCTGCCTTGTGCAGCCTCACAAAAGAGCTGATAGAGAAAGAGCTGCCGGAGATAGCTGCCTTGTGCAGCTTCAAAAAAGAGCTGATATCACCACCGAGTGCCCGTGCCTCTCAGAAGCCCGAGACACCCATTCCGGGATGGTCTCGCTGGGGAAGATCGTGGCACCGGAGTGACCACTACAGCGGTCGGCGGCGGTCGGCGGCAGGATGCAGCAAGAGAACTACTTGGACAAATCTGGTACTTTTCACTGATTCAAAAGCAAGGGGAAAGCAAGCAAAGAGTGAATGAAAAATCAAACCAGCCAATCTCCTTGGAACCAGCTGGAATTTAATTTGACAGATACAAAATGGGACCCAGATAGAAAGATATATCCAAAGTATCAAGAATCATGTCCACAGTAATAAGAGGAAAAAGAAAATAAATCCAGGCAGTAACTGGTCATTGCTCCACTAAAGGGGAACATTTGGTAAAAGACAAGTGGGTTAAGTATAATTTAGGATACATTTTCCAAAGTGAAAATAACTCAATTAGAATAAATAAAAAATGCTGAGTTCTTCAAAGAGAAAATTAAAATTAAATGACCATACCTAGTTTTTTTCAGATTGTGAAAATCTATGATTTTCACATTATACACAGATATCTTAAATAATCTCTGAAATTACAACACTTATACCTGATAATTTCTGGAGAATGGCAAATGGATCAGAACACCAGAGAGAAGAAAAATGTTGTGCTGATCTTCAGCACATCAAAGGAGAATATTTCAAGGATTATAGATTACAGCTTCAAGAGAACTCCAAAACCAATAATCAAATAGCCAGTTTGTGAATATGGGGAAGATAACAAGCAACTAATATGTATATGTCAGACCAAACCACATTAAGCAAATATATTTCTTAACTACAACCAACTAATAGCTTTTGTGGGTAGGAGAGAAGTTGTATGTCCATATATGCATCTTGACTATAGGATGAATTTTCCTATTGATTAATATGACAATATTGTAGGCAAGATAGGGAAAAAGGTTTTGGAATAAGTATAAGATGCTTCAGAGGCATGATGCACTAATACAGGAGGAATAAAACATTATATATAGTTTATTTTAAAGGTATGTGTTGTGTAGTCTAAGAAAAAGGAGGAAGGACAATACTATTCAAGTATCAAAGAAGCTATTGCAGGTGAAGAAGATACCTTTTACCATAGTGGATATGATAACTGGAAAACTGCAGCACAAAAGATTCATGAAAACTTGGAGAAACATCAACAAGTGTTTTGGAATAGAAAGTCAGACCCATGGACAACAGATGAAGCAGAGCCATCACTGCCACTGGTGGGCTTTAGAAACAGGTAAGGTAAAGGTCTGTCTGGAATGGAATAGAAGCAGTTCATCCTGACTTGAGTGAGGAGCTAGATGAGATCAAATTTAGCACCAAACACTTCAATTTTCCTATGGTCACTCATGAGTGCCTGCTGAGGTGTTTGTTGTACACAATTCTGAAGGTTCTTTGCTGGGTAATGGTAGGTTTGGTTATGAGCATCTGGGTAATGGTAGGTTTGGTTATGAGCATCTCTCTGGAACACACAGATACAGCAACCTCAAAAATATGACAGAAGAATTTGTAAGCTGACATGCTGTCTCCTTTATGCTGAACTTTTTTACTGTGAAGAAACACAATATCCCACTGCAAAGGTCGTAAATGATTGAAAATAAAGTAGAACTTATTTGTGAAGCAGAACACCTAATTTCAGGCTTTGGAACTCCCTTATTGATTTGACTCTGTTTGTAAAATGCAGGTGATTATGTTTTCTTATTTCTTGAGAATTTGTGTCGGGCATAATGAATTTATTTTTAAAATGTAGCATGAGAAAGGGATTTGATTTGAAAACATACCTTAAACAAAAAACTTAAGAAAAAAAGGCTGCCAAAATAACAAGAAAATCTATATTTCTGCTTCTTTTTCATCATTATTGGTTTTTTCTGTTCTTGCAAAAACTGACAAACCAATAAAATCCTAACATTTTCTGCCAGCTAAAAAGAATTTTAATGCTGTTAAGCTTTGGAAAAAAAAAAAAAGTCATTTCTGGATACCTTTGCACATTTATAAAGAGACAAAACAACTTTACATTGGCTTTGCAGTCATGCATCTAAAATGAATAGGAATACCCTGGGTAACAGAAGATCAGAAGATAAAAAAAGAAAAAAATAATAATTCAATTCTCTGAATTGCTGGTGATATTCGATCTTGAGTGATGTAGAGATTACACAATAAGACAAGTTTGGAAACCTAGAGGATCCCTCCTGCATTTCCGAGACCTCCTGTGACAGTCTCTAGGGTCTGGCTTCCTTCTAGTCTGCTTGTTACCCAGTCTCTCCAGGAGTGAGTCTGAGTGTGAATACCAGACAAGTAGTTGATGCTCTCCACAATATATATGTATATATACATATACAGAACTCTGGCCACAGACCACAACAGACACACAGAGCACTCACATGAACAGCAAGAGCACCAATGCTCCCCTTCTCCTCCCTGCTTTGACTGAGTAGGATGGAATTCTGACGGTGCAAAAATGTTTATGTATATAAAAGGTGGGTGCATCCAGCAGCTGGGTTCAGGCTTTCATTCTGCCCAGTAGCTGTTCTTTGATCCTAGTTGCTGGCTTCTGGAATACAAGGCCTCAGTTCCACTCTGCTGGCTGGTACAGACCCCCTCAGTCACACACACATATGCTGTGATCCCACAGCCAACTTAACTGTGCTCTTGACCCTGGAGATAGAAATATTTCCCCACCCAGAGGTGTCCCTTTTAGACCTACACATCCCACCCTCCTGGCTCTCAGGACACTTTACCTACTAACTGGCTAATCCAGCTTTATCTTTGCTGTTGTTCACACATCCACTCAAGCATCTGCACTGACCCCCTTACACACACAGACTAAAGAACCCCTTATGGAAAAATAGCTGGTGAGGAAGATAATAAGAGATGACAAACTGAGGTGATCAGGCAGAGGGACAAATGTGTTTACCAATAAAATATTCGTATGACAATCCCTCTATTTCTCACATTTGTTGCTACACACAACTAAATACCACCCTTTTTCCTCCTCTGGTTCCTCTTTGTATTGGTTTAACACAGCTTGGCTTTCAGTGGGGGTGGAGGAAGCCACAGAGGCTGCTTCTGAGAGAGAAGCTCCTCGAAACTTCTACTATGTCCAGCAGAGCCAGTCCCTGGAGGCTCTGAGGATGGAAATATTAGCTGGCCCAATTAGTGAAGTTAGTAACACTTCTGTGATGACATATTTAAGAATGAAAAAATGTGCTCAAGCTCTCTTTCTTCCTCCAAAGTGGTGGAGAGGCAGCTGCTGGGAGACTTCCTGGTGTGGCTGCCAGGGCCCCCCCAGCAGGGGGGCCCCATCTTGTGGGGGCCATCCCGGCAGCGTGGTCAAGGCTTGCCCTGGCTTGCAATGGATTTTACTTGCTTAGACACTTTTAACCAACCCTGCTGCAGGCAGAAAGGCAAGGGCAGCTGGCGCAGCCCCCATGGTGCCAGCAGAGACCAAGTGGCCAGTGGCAACAAGCAAGGTGAGCAGTTCCCTGATGCAGAGCCCAGCTGGGATCAACTTTTCAGCACTGTAGAACTCTATAAAAACTTTTCAATTCATAGAACTTAAGAACTGACACCAGTTCTTTCCCAAGTCAGAGAAAAGGAAGAAGTGAAGACACATGAGGAGAGCAACATGACGACACTAAGGTCAGGGCAAAAGAGGAAGGGGAAGGAGGAGGTGCTCCAGGCATTGGGGCTGGAATTCTTCTGTAAACCATGGTGGAGCCCGTAATACAGCAGTTCCCCCGGAATTCATGAAGTACATGGGGGATGCAGAGTTCACCCACAACCTGTGAAAAAAATGTGCTCACGCTGGAGCCTGTGGATGCTAAAAAGTTATAATCTAGTGAGAAACCCGAACAGAAAGAAAAAAAAAAAAAAAACAAAAAAAACCCCCTAGCTTTTACAGATAGAGAAAGGAGACCCTTGTTTCTAGAGTAGAACAGTTCATCCCTAAAAGACTACACCCCATGAACCAAAATGACCAAGGAAAACAGTTGTGGGAAGACTGCTTTGCCCATGGGAGGGACTCACATAGTAGCAGGACTGCTACAGTCTGGCAGGACTGCTACTCATAAAAATTAGAACCACTTTGGAGAAGTTACAGGGAACTGTCTTCTGTGCGAAAAAACCCCACGATAAGAGGCGCCTCTCCCTAAGCGAACTGAAGATGTTTTTTTAAAGTGACAAACTGACTAAAAACCCCATGTTTTGTCTCCCTGCACTGTCAGTGGGAAGAAGGGCTGGAGGGAGCGGGAAAGGTCTTCTAAAGGTTTTTGTTTTTGTTTTTTTTTACTGTTTATTATCTTCTTTTACTTCTCTTCATAAATTTTTCTTTATACCCATTGTTTTGAGCCTATTTTGCCCTAAGAATATTTTCTCCTAATCTGTGTTTCACCCCATGGGTTTTTTAATTTTTCTTTCCTCCTCCTCTGCTCAACTATAACATAGGAGAATGAGTGAATAATAGTTCATGGGTGCCTAGCTTCTAGCTAGTGTCAAACCTTGGCACTCCCCTAAAGGAGGCTAAAATAAGCCCTGTGCAATACCAAACATGCCCTTTCCATGCATCAAATAATGTATTCCACATTCCTAGAGAGCAACCCCCCCTTAGTCTGAAGGTGGTCCAGAGACCTGCTCCCCATCACTATGATGGGTCTCATGCCAGAACAGCAGATTTGATGGCTCTGCTGGGACAGAGATGTGGATGTTCCTCCAGAACCCTACATTAGGGTTCTTGACTTTTATTGTGCCCCTTTGTTCCTCTGGTCTTGTTGAGATGTAGAGTCTTTTGTTGAAGATGGCCTGGGAGCAGCTGAGGCAGGTCTGCCATTTTTCTCTGTTCTTTCTTCATGTGTGCAAAAGAGTTCCATATCACTTAACTAGTACAACATGATATTAAGTTATTAATTTAACTGAAGTTATGTAAGGATTGTTATAAAACTGCTAGAGAAGCAAGGAATTGTGAATATTTCTTAAAGGAATCCTCTGCTTTTTGAAAGGTAACAATGGTAATATTTTCCTAAAGTACTTTGATAAGTCTAAGGGAATGGCTAAATCCATAAATACAGCAGTGTGTACTGGTGTAAAGTGCTGTGTATCCATACAATAAAATTGACTTGCTTGTTTGGTTTTTTTGTTTGCAGATAAGAAGGCTTTAGAAAAGAATGATAGAATTAAGTAAGTATTTCAAAACCGTCTTCATTCTCCCAATCAACTTCAAAGAGTTTTCAGAAGTCTCAAAAGTAAACTGAAACTCATTAAAAACACACAGTGGTCTCCCTCTCCTCTTTGCTAGAAGCAATATTCCTAAAGAAACATGAATTATTACTAATCTAATATCTTTCACTTACGTTGGATTCCATAGCAGAAAATTCACCTTAGTTCATCTGAGGAAAGCATACCTTGTTTAGCATCTGCCTCCTTATCATCTACACTTCTAAATCAAGATTGTCCCTGTGATACCTAAGGGAATTACAAATGTATTAAACTAACAGAAGAAGATCTCTTTATCTTTCCTTTCTTGCCTTCTGCATTTCTCTTTCAAAGGTTAGTTTTTTTAAAAAAAGGAAAGGTTCCACTTTGGGTTTATTTTTTGGTACATTAACTCAAGAGATTTTGCTTTTGCTTGGAGACAGTTGGGATGAACAGGGGATCTCACATTGTACAAACTGGTTTAAATATGTTATCTCTCATTTTGACTACCTTTTCACGTCACCTCATCCAAATGCCAAGTCAAAATTCTCAGGCGTGCAAGAAATTTGCCTTATTTGCTATGCTTCCTTTTCCAAGCCTTAAGGTACACCCCTCATTTTAACTTTTTTCCTTTCACTGAAGAGAGAAAAAATAGCAGTACCAAATTCACAGTGAAAGAAGTAATTACAACTGTGGTCATTACAGAGTATGGAAAAGTGGAATTGTTTACAGACACATTCATAGACAATACAAATGCTGTATACAATGACACTAAATAAAAAAGACGTTACTCAGAATTCCAATATTTCCCTCAGTACCTGTAATTGAGATTCATTCACCATACAATTATTCAAATCTTTCATATGAATGATAAATACACCACTAGAAGAAGATAATGGCTGATGTCTAACATTTATTGCATTGAGAAACTCCTTTTAATGCATGTAAATGTCTCTGTTCTATGCTTACTGGAAAAAATTACATGGTTTAGCAAAGATAGTTTTGATCTCCATATAAAAAGAATTCCAGCAGCTCCATTCCCTTAATTGGATTTGCTATGCATTTTAAACCAAGCAGTACCTTTCACTCAGCTGCAAAAATAAGCCAAGTTTTTAAAATAGTGCAGCTACAGATGTTTACAGTATACACTGAACGTCACTAACAGACCCATGCATCTTTTTTCTTCCTCACATAAAGGCTAAACAATGCATTCATGTCTGCTACTTATAGAGTGCAAGGGTTGGGTGCTTTAAGGCACTTAATGTCCAGAGCTGTACTTGGGTGATTCTAAATATGTTCATACTCCTGTGGCTGATTGTGTTTTACCATTTAAACTGAAGTATGTGTTTAAGTGCTTTGCTGGATGAATGTAAAGGGTTTGACTGTTCATGAGATCAAGTGCTAGAAAAGAAGTACTAGCCTCTTCCAATTCCATTTTCAACTAAGAAAGAGTGTGACTTCATACAAACTTCAACATAAAATAGAATGAAATTATATACCTAAGAAAGATGTCTTATGTGAAGAATTTAGTGTACATGTTAAAATGTATATCTGCATCCACTGCTGACATAGGTGTCTTTTAAAGCAATTATTCTAGCATCATATATTATAGTAGCTAGCCTTAGAGAGATCTGGGATACTTTAAAAAATGCACAATTGTATGGGCACATCTGTCACCACTGTGACCAAAATTTTACTTTGGAAAATAATATGTTATTAAGTTTCAAAGTGAGTTCTTCAAGCTTGATATTTGATATTGATATTACTTACTTGCAAGCCAGGTTAGGTGAAATAGAAAAAGTTGATGGTGCCTTTGAAGTACCTAATTAGACGCAAGAGCTCTGATACTTGCTCTAGAATATTAGGCAACTGACAGGACATATTTGCTACTTATTTTTACTTATTCAACTGACAATTGTTTCTTTCACCTTTTACTGATTGTATTTTAGCTAGACTAAAACAATGCATCTCCATTTCAAAAGTCTGTGGTAATCTCCTTATAAGTACTTTACAACTTTTGCATGCAAATATTCTCACTGTCTCTTTGCAACATATATGTTCTCAAATTGATCTTAGTCTATAAGGTGGCTCTTGATGCTCCTTTTAGTTGAGATTTTTCCAATCTTAGATTTTTGCAATAGCAAGAGTAAGGTAAATTCCTATTTGTAGCATGCATATTTGTTTTAATGAGTTTTTACTTGGTTAAATGAGTGCCAACATAATTGAATATTGCAGATGTCAAATATAATTAAGTGTAACAATAAGTTATGTCACCTGTTTACAAATAAAAGCCATTAGTTTAATATTTAGTTTCTTGAAGCATCTTCTCTACATCAAATTATTGTATTGTTACTTCCATACTATGGATGTCTCAAGATTCACTTTACTTATATCTATTACCTGGATTAATATTTTATAATAACCAGTTTTACAGGGGGGACAAAGTGATTCCATTTATTAAATAGGGAAATGAGCTCCTATCAATAAAGGAGAAACCTCAGGCTGGATTCCACCCACAGGCTATATGTAATCTCCCGTTAATTCCACCATATTTATTGTTCAAAGATATGACAGTAGTGTGCATAAGTGCTACCTGAAAGAATCTTCACAAGCTTCAGTAAGAAGCTTGCAAGCTTGCTAAGTATTAGCAAAATACTTCTGGAACTTTATTAAGCCCTGAACACAACCAGATTTAAAAGGTGAGATAAGTTATTTAGAGACTAAACCAAAACAGGGATCTTAGTTCCCAAAGCAATTGTTCTACCTTACATCAGGAGTTCATCCCTATAATTTTTATTCTATAAAAAACCAAAACAAACAACTGTTTGCCTTTGCCTTGAATTCAAATTTGTGTTACATTTGTAACATGGATAACACACATGACTTTAGACCTGATGATAAATGCAAGATGAGATGAGAAAAATTATTTATGTTAAAGATGGAAAAGCTTTGATTTTTCTCTCATCAAAGTAAACACAAATGAAAGATTTTTGTATAACCTGAAGAAAATCATCTTATTTAACACAAAGGGAAATATTTTTGTCATTATAATGATTTTTTTCTATCTTCTTTTAAAAGCACAAAACTAAACCTTGCAAAAAAATCTCATAAGGAAAAGCAGAAAGAGGTTTGAATAATATATAACATACCATTTTGAGTATTTGAATGCTCAAAATAAGATTTGGAAAGAGAAGAAGTTGAATACTCATCAGTAAGTTGTAAATAGTTCTACTTGTCACAATCATTTATGTCTTACCAAAAAACTACAGCATGGTGCCATCACAATCCATTCAATGGAAAAAGGCAGCTTGAGCTGGTCAACAGATAAGCAGCAGGTATATGGCTTAGTCCTTAGTTGTGGTTGAACCATAAAACTCAACAAAGACAAATAATCTACAGCCACAAGGATAATCCTCTTTGTTTCTGAAATTCAGTAAAATCAGTATACAGCAGCTAACACTGAGTAAACAGAATAATGAAATCATTCAGGTTGGGAAAGGCCTGTATGATTGTTGTATTTCCCTGGGAAGTGGTCTTTCCTGGGAAACCCCCCAGGGACTGGAATCCTTGGTCCAACCCTACCTTTCCCTTACCTGTAGCCTATGGCTCTCTGCCAGGTATCCCCTCCAGGGACAGAGACTAGATAAAAACCCCTGCTGTTCCTTGTTCGCCCTTTTGGACCTCCAGTATCCCTTCAGAATAAAGCCTTGGAATATTATCAGAGGTAAGAGCCTCTTTTGGATATCTTTTACCCTATCCCCTGAGGTATTCCCCCCAAAAGCTCCCCAGAAACTGAGCTAGCACAAGAACCCAGGGGGGCAGGAGGGGGGGAGTGCTTCATATGATCATTGAGCCCAACCTTCAACCCACTGCTAAATTGTGTCCCTTAGTACCATTTCCTTGGGCAGTGTGTTCCAGTGTTTGATATTAATAAACCTTTCCTTGAGGCCACGTCCTCTTGACCTGTCAGCTGTTACCTGGGGGAAGATACTGACCCTCACTTGGCCACACTCTGTTTTCTGTTGTGGAGTGTGACAAGGTCTCAGCTGAGCCTCCTTTTCCCCAGGATAAATACCCCCAACTGCCTCAGCTGCTCCTTGTAAGGCTTGTGATCCAGACCCTTCACCAGCTTTGTTGTCCTATTTTTGTACTTTCTCTGGTGCCTCCGTGTCTTTCTTTCAGTGAGGGGCCCAAACCTGGACACAGCATTTGAGGTGCAGCCTCAACAGTGAGGAGTACAGAGGAACAATCACTGTCCTGCTCCTGCTGGCCACACTATTGCTGATACAGGCCAGGATGCCATTGCCTTCTTGGTCACCTGGGCACCGCTGACTCACGTTCAGCCAGCTGTCGACCAGCACCCCAGCATCCTTTTCCACCTGGCTGCTTTCCAGCCACTCTTCCCCCAGCCCATAGTATTGTCTCAGATTCTTGTGATCAAGGTGCAGGATACAGCATTTCTCCTTGCGTCCATAACCTTTCCCAGCACAAAATATCAAACTCAACCAAAAACAAACAAACAAACAAACAAACAGCCACCAAAAATAACCAAAACCATAAACAAACAAACAAACTAGATACCCAACTGGAATGCCAGCATTCAGTAGATAATGAAGAGTGTGCTTATTCATATTTTCTTCTCTTTTAACACCAGTGATAAGCATCATTCTTCATGACTCGGGAGTCTAACAGGAGTGCCACAGCCAACTGGTTGCTACATTGTTTAAGGCATTTGCCTGGAGAATGAAAACTGGACCTTTGGAACCTCTGCTCTCAGTGGTAGTCTTAAATCAAGCCTCTCTTACCAAGCTTATTATTATTACCAAGCTTATTATTAAGCAAGTTACACTAACAACGGCTGCTGTCTTTTCCATGAGGTGAAAAAACAACTGGCATCTGTCTATCCTAATATTTTTGACTAGTTCAGAGAAAACAAGAAGGAATTTCTGGCTAACAAACCTTATTTCATGTGGTCATTTACGTCAGCATTGGATGCCAGTTTTGTACATACCTGAATATGCCCTGAATCTATTGATTTCATGTAATCAATTTTCTCCTGGGCGGCCAGCATATATCCCAAAGACTTCAAATTAATTCTTGGTGATTGAATAACTTACAGTTTTGCAAATTAATTTATGAAGGAAATTGTCATAAAGCAAAACAAAATTTGCTAGCCTTTCCCTAACTGTTAAAAAATATAACAATACCTAACATCACTCTCATATTTGAATGAAAGTTACTTTTAATGTATAAGGTCTTCTAATGATTACTATAATCATCATAAAATTCAACAAAGCTGCAAACGTAGGTCTATAGTCTTCATTGATATTTGGCTCAGACCTCCTGATATGAGGAATAATCATAAATAATCAGTAAGAGAACAAAAATAAACCTGTATCTTATGAATACAGTGTGAAAACTACCATGCATAATGGGAAATTGCAGGTAGGGAAAAAAAACAAACCACAAATGGGAAATCCTGAATAGCATGCTCAATCAGAGCATTTCAATTTTATGCTTGCTGGTGACCTTCCACTAGGTGATAAGCATAATTGGAAAATGTAATGCATTATGCATTCTAGTGTATAGGCCAAAAGCTCAAATTTCCCCTTTGTCCATCAGTCATTAGTTCATATGAGGAAAGGAGCAATGTTTCATGGCTAATGTGCTAGTATGTGACCACATATGTATTTAAAATCTGTGAATTTTACCCTAAAACGTATATAATCATGCTCTAACTAATAACTTCTGCTGTTAGCACTTCTGTCTATTCCTTCCCCTCTGCACTCTAAGTGTGTACAATTCTCAGTGGAGATTTCAATTGTGTTTCTGTCCTGATAAAGACAAAACCTTTTCCATTACCTCAAACTCCTCCCTTAGGACTCAGAAGCTGTCAGATTCATGTTTTTGTCTAGTCCTCATCATTATCTAGAGACAACTTTATCCATGCCAGTAAGGTAATTTTTACCATAACTAGTGTTATTCCTACTGCTACATTTTTATGTAAGATATGATAATATTGTAGTACACTTTTCTCATTCAATTATTTCTTCTTTTCCTCTTAGATTTCTTATATTGAGTAGAGATTTACTAGACCCAGTTAAATTAACCTTACTTTAGTCATCTAGCTTTATGACTTAGCTTTATTGACCTTTACTTGCTAGAAAATTATACCTTTTATCATAATTTTGGACATTCTATGCTGCTCTTTAAATAGATATTCCATTTAGATAACCTGATAAAAAGGAAAGAAAAAGTCAGCCTAAAAGAAAGCATTAGAAAAGATAGCTATGTCACAAAAGGGAAATTCTATCATGTTTGCTTTTAATGTTCTCAAATTAGTAGTTGGTTACAAAAGCTTTTACAGATTTTTAGCGAAACTGAGAGACAAATGTACAGTAGTGGACAGCAAAACCCAGAAGGAGCTATTCCCATCTTAGAGGCTGTCATTAGCTTCAGATAATTTACAGAGAATTATCTAGGTATGCTGCTATTCTGTTTTCTTTCTAAATATTTTTTAACCCTGATTGACATCTAAGTTCAAAAATTGCTTAAGCTCAATGATTTTTATCAAAAATAAGTACTGGGAAGTATTAGTCATGGCATCAGAAGGCAGAAAAATTTATATCTTGCTGCAAGTTTTTATTAGACCATATTCTGAGTGTGTCTTAAAGATCTGTTCCCCTCATTATTATCCTGCAATATGAGAATCACTTGCACTCTATTTAGGCCTAACCACACAGGGGGTTTTTTTCAGTCTAAATGATTTAAATAATCATTCTTAAACAACTACAGATCTTGAAATCTGAGTACTTCTTTTTGTTTATTGATAATTGTGGATATAATTTCATTACCTACTAAGGTAACAAAGTACTTAGGATTCACTAAGACTATTTTTTAATTTAAATTTTTGTGCACATGTATGTACACATTACAGGTTAAAAGTAGATGCTGGAGAGAGATGCTTAAGATCTAACCATACAAAGCAAAAGAGGTAGACTGCAATCAAATATCAGGACTCTGTGCAGCTGTGTTCAAAATAACTTTATGTAACTGCAGAGACCAATAAAACCTTTACCTGGGCTACAGTTCAACAGAAGCTACACCCACAACCAAAAAAAACCACCACTAAACAACAAACAAGTCCATTGATGTTAGTAGTATATTTTAACAGTCTGCTCAATACAAAGTATTTTAGACCCAGAAGATGCTGTCTAGGATACTCAGGATGTAAGAACTTGGGCATGTTGTGGAGGTGTCTCAAAGTACTTATTTTTGGCCTGATTATATAAGAAGAATCTGTTGTCAAGATGAGCAATGTATTTTAACACTATCTATAGAAGTTAAGGTCTGCAGTTCAGCAAAGAATTATCCATGAATGTCTCTTATGTAAGAAATCACATCAATTTCAGTGAACAGTATATATGTACAGTATAACTATAACACAAGTTCTTTTCAGGATCATAAATCTTAACATGATGGACATTTTTAAAAATCTATTATTACAGAAGCAGTATGATGACCTTGGGATATTTTAATAGTTTCTTTTTGTTGTTTTTACCCTCGAATTCTTTCACAAAATGTGAGTTTTCAGAAGGGCCACGAGAGGGCCAAATGTACCTTGTGCAAAGGCCTGACTCTGCTAGGTACCAAATATATTCTACTTCTCAAAAAGATTATCAACACCTGGCTGCCTAGTGAACTTTGTAAAAAGAAAAAAAGATCTAAAATATGACAACATCAATCATCATACAGCTCAAAATTAGTCTTGCACTTTATGGTATAATATTTATGATGATAACAGTACTGGGGAGAAGTAACCTATCACATTTCTAGGCTTTGATTTAAAAAATATAAGCTCTGACATTGTTTTACAGGAACTTAATTGACATAAAGGCAAAAAGCATAAGTAAATAGATCAGATAAATTTAATATTTATGCAAAATTAGGTTTTCAAATATTCCAATATCCTTCACTCATGTACAGTGTAGAGAAAAGAATCACTCTTCAAGTTGCCAGTGCCTTAGCTCTACGATAAAATGTAAGTTAATTTTAATGTAAGACTCTGACTCTGCATGAAAATACTCAAATCCAGGATTAAGTACAAAGTTAAAGTCTGTTCCTGCTTTAAACCTGCTTATTGAAATGAATGAATATATATGCATATGAACACACAGATGCATATATGTCTTATTTAAATGTGTAGCAATTAAATAGAATGAAGATAGAGAAGTTGGCTTAAAAGAACTACACTTCACAAGATACTGTGTCCCTACTATTGCTTTCTGCAGCATCACATCAACACATTATTTTCAGTTTTAAAAAGAAACAGCACCACCTTGTATCCTAAAATAAAGCTACAGCTATTCAGTATCTTAGTGGTGATGTAGCACATATATATATATGCATAGAAACATAACTATTCACAAAAAAATGTACATATTTTTGTATTAGAAATGTCAAAATAGGACATTTAGCCTTGAAACCTTGGTTCAAGACAAATCCAGTTTTAGAGGAATATTTTTACAGGGAATTCTATGATTATTTCGGCTAAAGTATGTTTCTTTTCATTACTGAAGGCCCTTGAATTTTGCTGTTTGTAGAACAAAACATTAGGTTCAATTTGCATTGTCCACAGGAACACAGGGCTTGGTTCTGTTAGCTAAACAGTGATAGATGTAGGTGAAAATGTTTCCAAAAAGGTCTGTACAAATTACTCATCAGTGATATTCATTAGCTGATACTTGCTCTGATGCACTATGAGTGTTTATAATTGAAAGCAGAGATAATGCAATATGATGAAAGTAACTAGCTATCCACTACTGAGTAAGAAAACCCAAACTGATATGGGGTTCATAGCTGAAAAATTATTTTTGCAAATTGCATAGTGAAAATGGAATAATATATTAAAAGTAAATTATGATCTATTTGTAAACCACACTTAATTAAAAAAGAATTATATTAGTAATTTGAATTGTTTGCAATTAATCTTTGATAGTATTTGCTAGAGCGAGCTATTTCCTCACTTATCCCTAGTGTGTCATGGTTGCTAAAACAAAGATGGTTGGAAAACTGCCCTTCAATTAGATGTATTTTTATAAAGCATTGTGTTAGTCAAAAAAAACCCTTCCAAAAAGATCCCTTAGTGGAACTCATTAAAACTGAAGTCCAGTACCACGTCATGTCTCGTTTTGTTTCCTCTCTATTTCTTACAATGTCCTGCAGAAGCCAAGAGGCATTTTCTTCCACTAGAGATTTTGATTTTTCTACTTCTAAATGCTGATTTTTCCTATGACAGTCATCTTCCAAGCTCAAAGAGTAAAATTTGACTTATTGGAGCTCACTGAACTAGTGAAACAAAAATGTAATAATTTCTAGTAATCAGAAAAGAGTGTAGATCTGACCTCAGCTGTTGCTAATATCAACATTTTAAAACCTTGATATATGTATCAAAACCTAGTTAATCTCATGCCCATAAATACTCCTGTAAAAAATTCTTAGGTACAGAATTTTCTGAAGGGTCCTTTTTATGGGACCTGTAGAATATGTAAGTTTGAACTTGAAGGAATTTCAAAACAGCTAGAATTACAATATTAACATAACTGCAAGTGCTGACCCTATTTTTCAGAAGGCAAGGAGTGGTCAAAATTAATTGAATAGGCATATTCCTGAGTTAACAACCTGAGTGATATGCTAGGGAAAAAAGTTGTATTTTTATATATATTTCCTGGCATGCAGAAGTTAAAAGAAACTGCTCTGGCATATATATAAACAGTTCAACTGAACACAGAAGGACTTCCAGAGAACTTGATATGATCTGTAAGTCATTTGGTTGAACAGATTAGTGGGAAAGCAGGATATAACATTAAGAGAGAGATTAGAGTAAAGAAGTAGTTTAAACATAGTGAGAGGGGGAGATACAGGAGAAGGAATGAAGATATACAATCAAGATTTTATTCAAAAATCCCAAGAATAACAGCTGTGGCATCATCTGAAACAGAGAAAGATTTCAGCTCCTTCCAACATTCATTGGAACTACAGCTACATAGGCCATTCCTGATGCTTTCTGTATTTTCCACTAGAAACATTCTTTTTATAGATTTCACATTATTTTATTGTTTGGGGAGAGATTTTTGTTGTTGCTGGCTTTTAAACTTGAAAGCACTTCAAGAAGCCTTAAACAGGCCACTGTTGCCTGAATGTGAAAGTGCTTGAATTCCTGTTCCTCAGGACCCAGTCATGAGCTCTCTTATGTAGAGCCACTTAGAAGCTGCTCCACTTCTGTTCACAGTGGAAGTGCTATCCCAAATCAATACATAACTCTCTTCAATATCCATGAACCTATAGCTGTTGTCAGAACAACCCTAAAACGTGCCAAATAGGAGAAAAAAAATTCATCAAAGCGAGTGATAATGACAGATATAACTAAAAAAAACCCAGAAACCTGAAACAAATGGTTTTCTCTCCCTTTTTGTAGGAAACAGTCAGGGAGCTCATACATTCATCTGTGACAAGAGGATTGTCTTCCCACTTCCAGGACTTTTCACACAGCGGAACCAACAGGGTGGGACAAAAAATATTTATAAAATATGGATATATTAATGCATATCCAGGAGCAACAACTGAACATACTGGACAGCAATTGACTGTGTCCATTTTATATCATTTTTACAAAGAACTCAATTCTGTTAGACACATTTAACCATGTTTAGATTTATACTGTGATATTACTACAATTCATACTTTGCAGGAACAGAGCTCTCAGCTTCACGATGATCCTCACCCTGCCTCTTTCAGTTAAAAAAAAAAAAAAAGAGTATAGGGAATATAATAAATTCCTTACTGTGTACACTTTCAATATTTTTAATAATTGCTTCTTCCATCTTTGTAAAAGCATATTTACCAATAATAATGTCTCCAGTATCCATTAGGATTTAGTCATTATTCAGAGACATAATTAAGCATTGCCACTTTATATTTTTGTGAAAATTGAACAATTTCTAAAACATTGTGTGATATCATATAGTTTCTGTGGGGTTTCTTCTATTACTTGACATATTTTTAAGGTTCTTTTTAACTCACCGGAATTAGTTTCTATTATTAATTTTTTCGAATTATTGATATATCTTACTCTATATTGATGTTTATTAGCTAACCAAGATCTTTTTGGGCTAGCAAGCCACTAAATTTAAACAAATGCAACTACTATGTTTCCAATAGCCTGCACCAAAATAGAAAAACTGGGACAGATGCATCCATTTATCCACAGTACTTTAAAAAAATCGTACAAGATAATGGATAAACTACCTGTTAGAAATGAAAAGTGGAATAAGAACTTTCTGAGGCTGAACCAATGATGTTAATACAATATTGTGTTTCAAAACTGTTGCACATTAACTCTTACTTTTGTTTACACTGATTAGTAGTCTACAGATGATGTTACTGCTTGTTTTGACTCTATGAAATGCATTTGATTAACAGCAGAAAAATACACAGATTTTTTTTAATTAATCAATCCCTCAACAATGCAATTCATGCTCTTATTTACGCATACCTATACAAAGAGTATCTATCTTACTTGCAGGTGGTGGCATATTTTATCTTCTCTAGTGAGGTGCAAAGTAGGAATCTTCTTAGAACCGTATTTCTTTTAGCCCTTACACAAGCATCTGTCCTTCTCTTGTGATACTAAATGACTAAAGGTGGCTGCAGAGCACCATGGTGGCATGGGAGAGCAGTTGACTAGGAAACACACAAGTCTGGGCAAAGCAGTGACCCAAAGGAACTCCTTGCAAGTAGAGGGAAACGTTTTGCATCCCTTCTCAGTATCTACTCCTTGAGCAGTAGAACATGAATTTACAGCTCTTAATGTGTGCAGCTTAAGTTTCCTCTCTGTGTACAGTTCATTCCAATATGAGCACTTGACAAAAGGCATAGCTGATTTTCTGGGGTTTTTTTTCTCTCTGGTACTAGACACAAAAAAAAAAAAAAAAAAAAAAAAAAAAAAAAAAAAAGAAAAAAAAAAAAAGAAAAAAAAAGTTAATAGGAGGAATAATTAGAAATTGATGCAGCAATAATTTCCCCTGGTAGAGATGTTCCACTTTATCTTTTCTTATAAAGTCATTATATTATTAGTGTGATTCCTGTATGAAATAAAATTGCACAGTATGAAAGGAAAAAATAAATACAAATTTGAAATTGGAACAAGCAGCTTAACATATTTCAGAGGTGGTTTGTGTGCTTTTGGTATTTCTCTCACATCAGGCTCTGGCAAGATGCCCAAGGCCTGAATGGTTTTGTACATTTTATTTATTAAAATACTCTGGAAACAGATTAACTTCCTTTGTGCATTATTTATTATTGTTTCACCTGCCATCAAGAGGAATAGTATGCAAACTGATGAATATACTGAAGGTGGCCTACTTTCAGTGTAATGAAACCATAGATGCCTGTCATTCAACTTTTGCAATGCTGCTTCACAAACCACACCTTTTTGAAATGCTACAGAAAAATTTCAGTGAGGAAATGATGCATGAGGAATCAAGGAGCTCATCTTTTTCTCCTGGTTTGATAGTTGGGGCTGCTCTTGGAGTCAAGTTCTGTGTTACTTGTGAGTGAGGTCTAAAGTATGAATAGGAAACTACAAAAGAAGATCAATTTAAGGTATAAAACAATGGAGATATGAAATATATTAGCATTTCTATTGAAAAGGTTTTCTGTGCATTTCCCTCTTTGGCCTTGTTCATTAAGGAACCAGGTCTTCCTTCTGAGGCATTAATTTCTGCTGCCTGATTCTCTGACTTTACGCACATGGGAGAGATGAGAGAAAATTACAAGGAATAATTACCTAATGGAAGAAAGTCTCCACTGACCACAAGGATTCTGCCCTCATCAGAGACTAGCATACTTGTAAGAGTGAAAATTCCAAAAGATATAATGTACATCCCTCTATTTGGAGTTATTCCATAAGTCAAGTCATTGTCCAGCATTTGTCCTGATGGTAGGTTTAGCTTTTCTCTTTATATCATGGACAGATATATCATACTTTGCTTGAGTAAAAGCAAAATTAATAACCCAAGGAAAATCAAACTTTCCTCTATACAAGCGTATTGTGGCTCTTTTATGTATGCTGCACATTTAGCTTTTAAACTGCTTTTTCTTTTCTTCTCTTCTCAGAAATCAATCTGCCTAGTTTGTAATCATTTTGGTACTTCTCTCTCTGAACTCTTAGAGCTGTCCATATATTTCTGGTATCAAGATGTCTGAATTTAGCCTGGAATTCCTGACATGACCTGGTAAGAGCTATGCAGAGATTAACACTTCATTTCTGCATGACTTCATTCTTTAATGCAAGCAGACAAAAAATCCCACTTGCCCTTCTCCCTTGAGATGCACTGAATGAGTTCATCTACAATTTACTGTCCACACTCACCCCAAGGTCTCTTTTACTGCTCACCCTTTTCAACTTTATCCTTCGTATAGAATATTTTAATTCAGATAAATTCTTTCATGCATGAAGAGAGTGATTTTTTCAGGAAGCCATATTTTTCATCCAACTTCTCTATGATTTCAGAAATATTTAGTTCCCTCTGAAATATTTAGAACTAAATATTTCAGAAATATTTAGTTGTCCTTATTTTTAGAAAGGTTGTTTCTTGTGTATTTTTCCCCCCTCATTCTTCACAGCCTGTCCCTTTCTTAAATATGCTTTCCCAGAAGTGCCAGAACCTTGACTACAGAGCTCAGCCATGGTGGGTGAGTTGGAGTTGGCTGTAATAAGCCATGTCTGGCACAGGACAGCCCTGGCTATTCCTCACAGAGTCTGCCCTGCAGGCCCCACTGACAAAATCTGAGCACAAACACCCAACACACCAAGAACCAGAGACAGGCTAAAAATATGAACAGCATGATGACAATGAGTGAAATATTAGTGTCTAGAGATTTTGATGGTGGGATTTTTTTAAAAATCAGAATATTATACACACTAGAAACAGGAAAATGAGTCAAAGAAAGAGGGCAAGGGAGAAAATAAAGTAAAAGAAGTAAAAAGAAGAAAGACAATTTTATGGAGAGTTTGTGATGTTCTGAGCAGAAAGAATTTAGAGAAAAATATTAATCAGTAAAAGAAAAGGAATGACACATCCACCTTTTTTAGGAAAAAAAAATTAAAAACTTCAGCCTCAGGTCTAACTGTGAGAAAAGGAAGGAGGTGGCAAAGAAAACTGGTTTGCATTCTTAAACACATCACCTATGAGCAAGTGCTTGCTGTAATAAGTAGAATAAATAACCTACATTATAGAAATTTATGTTTTCCCTGCTGTTCTCCATCACAGTTGATAGATGCTCCCTTTAGATTTTCAAGCCTTTTTAGCCCACACATAAAACCAGACACTTTATTAAATTTTACCTTTTAAAATTTGTTCTCTTTTAAAGATAAAAGTAAATGTACTTTGCTAGCATCATTCATGTTAGCATGCCCATATGCTCGTGGACACACAGGTATTCCTTACACATAAAACAAGTGAATCTCTGGGGGGTGTTCTCTGGGAAAATAATGTGTCAGGTATATAAAAAACTGCATTAAACATCCAGGCATGATACTTCCACTTTCCATAAGCATTTTCAGAGTTCTTTTTTGTTTATTTATTTTATTTATTCTTCTTTACAAGTCCTACATTTCTTTCTGCTCTGCTTGCTACCCTTCATTTGAGCAAGACTTTCTCTCTGACAGCTATCCACCCCTTGATTCTTTGTGTAGGCAACCTGAAACAGGATTAACAGATGTTCCAGGCTCAGAAAATGTTTTCAGGACTAGTTGATCTTCCCAGATCCTCAGAGGTAAGTCTTTCTTGGACAGAAAATCAGACAGCAATATGAATGTAGTGAGAAGAGTATTATAGAGCTGTTTTATGTCAGCAGGCAAGAGTACACATGCAAACTCACAATTTGAAAGATGAAATGTCTTACAGATGGAATTTGACTGGGAAGCCTGGAGCATCACTCTTACTTCTGATCCCAGATTTGCAAAAGGTGTTTTGGTCTGTTTAATGATTACAACAGTAGTATCATATTTAGATTTAAGATGTTCCAATGTTTATAAAAAGAATAGTGACTTAATTGAACTATTTTTCCCCTCTCAGTTCTTTATGGAGAAGTTGCCTATGACTTTAATTATCACCAATATTTCTTTTGCCCTTTTGCCCCATACACACAATGCTTCTTTTATAGTGGGGGATTTTAATGTAAAGACAAATTAATTTTATTATCCCATTCTACCAGTAAAAGAGCTCAGGTATACAGCAATGGGAGTGATGCATCCAAAAATATGCTGTAGAATAATCACACAAGTCATAAATTTGCTTAAATATAATCATAAAAATAATAATAAAGGTCCATATATTTCTCATTTTCACCAGTTGGAACCAAAAAAAACCAACCCAACCCAAACAACAAAAAAACCCCAGCAGCCAAAAAACCACTACTGTTATTTCATAATGCACTACTACCTGTTTTATTACATTTTTATATTTTCAAGAACTGAGATCACATCAACAAACATATCTTCTCCGGGGAGTGAAAAACTCCAGTCCAGGAATTGGAAATGCATACCACAGTGCTGGAGGCTATGCATGTAGTTCTTTATGATGTGAGGATTAATGGCATTATTATTTATGTTCACTGTAAGAGTAACTGTACATGAATATAATAGTGCATAAGTAGCCATTGGCTTCTTCATCCTAAGCATTAAGGATGTTGTTTACCATCTCTCATTTTCACAGTGTGTTGCTCTGTAAAACAAATAGTGTAGGCAAAAAAGACATCTTGAAATATATACATGTATTTTCAAAGCACAGCAGGGAGAAGGAAGGTCACTGAACAATGTAATTGATGGCAGTAGCAAAATGTTTTCTAACCTGCAACATTGTTAGACTGTGTTGATCACAAACGCCAAATCAGATCAAAGTATAGAAATGCAAGGTAACACCCTCTATTGTTCATATTGATTGCATCAAAGGAAATAGAATGCAAATTAGGAAAGCTTTGATGAATGGATAGGCAGCCAAAAGAAGTACAATAAAGTGTTGGATTTCTCCTTCCTAGCAGAAGCATACACTGCATTACCCAGCTAATCAAAATGTGCAGTGCATATTTCAGCAGATTGAAATCAATTGTAACATGAGATAGCCTTTTATTTTATTCGTCTTGACTCTACTGAATGATTACCTTCTGCTGTTCAGCAACTTTCAGAATAATGCACAACTCAGTGGATTTACTTAATGCTTGTGTGTTGAATCTTTACTTTATTTAATGTATTTACCAGAGGCTGGTGGTGCAGAAGACTGCAGCCTCATATGCTACCTTGAAGGATATGTGGGTCACAGCTTCACCAGACAAAACTTTGATTTCTGTGCCTTATATAAAGTTTGCACAGTGCTGGAATCTCATTCTTTGTCCTTGCAGGAGAGAACAATGGTTTTACCATTTTTGCACTTCTGCCGCCCAGTTAATGGAGCACCACTGATCATGTAGTTTCACAAAAGGCCAACAGACTTCCCCACGTTGTAAAACAAGAATAAATTCTGTAAAAATTGTGGCCAAATTCCTGGTAGCTGAGGTGCACAATGAAATGTAGTCAATTAATGTGATCACTGTAAATCACGGTTACAGCTTGCTGTGTAAATAACAGTTTATAACAATTAATAACAATACAAGTGACTTGTTTTAGCAGTAGTATAAACTCTTGTTGATGGTCCATGTACTGAAGTGTATAAATTTTACAGGTAAATATACATCAGAAAAGAATTGTTTAACCACAAAGACAATGCTTTAAGTGACATACAAATGAATGACTAGGTTCAAAGTGGCAGGTTGACAGAACATAACCAACCAAAGAAACTCAATGACAGAGAAAAAAAAAAAAAGCTAAAGGATATACAGAAATTAATGAACCATGATATATTTCTAAACAAAAATCTAAACAAACGTCTACCAAGAGGCTCTTGAGTTGTACCCATGGGTCTCAGAGCCTCTTAAATTTACTAGTCTCTTTATCCCAATGACATCCTATAACCAAATAATTGCAATCTATTTTTTCTTTTCCATGGCATACTTCCCAATTAAGTCAGCTGTCAAAATTAAAATTAAAATTCTAATTTGCTCTGGTGAATAGAAAGAAATTTCCCTTGACAAATATGTCCCTAGTTTTTTGGGTTTTTTTAAACAGTAGGCACAAGACCCAAGCCTCTCTATGAAATCAATGCCCTTGGTGCCCCTTGGCTGTCCTGCCTGGAAATCCTGACCCATGAGTCACCCTTGCAATTAGATACAAGAAAATATTCTTTGGACAGAAGGCAGTTAAACATCATGGCAGATTTCCTCTGCACAGCCTGTATAAATTCCATGTTTAGAGGTATTTCAGAGCTCAAATGGACAAACCTCTGAGTGAAGGACAAGGCCATAGTGCAACCTAGACGCTGATCTTGATTTCAGTGAGGTGTTGGAAAATACAACTTCTAATGCATTGAGAGCTGCAAAAAATTCCATGTGTGTAAATGAAAGAGAAAACTCAAGATAGCCACAATTTCCAGCATCTGGTTTTAAAAAGAACAGCTGAGTCTGCTTATAATGCCCTAAGTGGTGTACATGGGAATCAGCAGCAGTTCTATCTTCAGTGGAATTTTAGCGCTTTAAGAACTGCAGCGTAGGAGTTGGCTCAGTATTTGAGGATAATTACCTAGATAACTGCATCAGGTATGTAAGTTACAAACACAGAACAGGAAATTTTAAAATAATCTTTCTCTATACCTAAATATTTTTGAAGATCTGAACCTTAATGGCTACTTTCACTCTAAAATAAACTGTAATTATTAACACCAAAACTGAAAAAAGGTCTCCAGAAGGAAAATTTGCTCTGTTTGAAATTGTAGGTGATTCTTTTTGTCTTGAATATAAGACGTATGAATTAAATTCCTAAATACTGAGAAAAAGAAACTATAAAAAGTCTTAGCTGATAGCAAGCATCAAGCCCTGCTATCACAGATACCACATTTTATAATCTCCAGTTTAAAGACAGCTAAATTTTTCCATCCGAATAGTCTCAGAGAGCAGATCCAAAATCTAAGTGCTCCACTGGTCAACAACATTAATCTAATTTTTAGCCTGGATTTATTCATATCTAGTTCAGACAAATCTGCTTTTGTGCCAAAATGATTCTTTAGTTTAAAGAGCATTTCTTCATTCTTTGGATATTTGTAAACAAAGCAATTTTTTTTTTTAATCTTTGTTTGGCTAATCAAGCTAATCTCTTCCTTTAAAAGGTAGGGTCTCCTAAGCATCTTTGCAACCCTTGTCCTGCTCTGTTTCAGTCTCAGTTCAGCTTTCTATGCTATGTCTGATCAGGATTTTGCACAGAAACAGTCTTATATAGGAGCACCACTACCACTTCCCATTGTTTCTAGTTTATTGATTCAATTCAGAATCAAATTTTGCCTTTTTAGAATTGAATGCCCTGGTCAGCTCTAACTGAGCCTGTGGATCAGGTAGAACACCTGAATACAACCCATATGCAGGTGAAGCTCACTGAGCTCAGAACACAACATTCTATTATGGGTCATACAAGGGCTAGACCTGGCATTTTATTCTTTTTAGTACCATCTCTTATTACTTCACTTTTAAAATGTATTTGGCTTTGGGGTGGTTTTTTGGTGGGGTTTTTTTTTGTGGTTTTTTGGGGGGTTTTTGGGTTTTTTTTGTTTTGTTTTGTGGGTTTTTTTGTCAGTTTTTATTTAATTTTATGAAGTTTGCAATCTTCTGCTTTGATAATGGCTTCCAATTTTTGTATAAGTATTTAAACAGCACAGTATTTTGTATCAAAATGAATTATTTAATAAGAAAGAGCTGAAAGGCACTCACCTTGGAGACACCTCCACTGTCCTGTTTGAAAGCTTTACTGATGCCAAAAAGACTAGTTCAACCCTCCAAGTTCTATTAGTTATCTGAATAGATAATCAGCTTTACTAAATTATCTATGGGTTAGTTTGACATGACAATCTAACATTGATAATCCATACATAAGTTGCTTCAGTGAAGGTTTCGATTGGATATAATGAAAAAATTCTTCACCAAAAGCTTTGTCAAGTGCTAGAATAGGCTGCCAGGGGAAGTGGTTGAGTCACCATCCCTGGAGGTGTTTAAAAGACATGTAGATGTGGCACCTGAGGACATGGTTTAGTGGTGGATTTGGCAGTGTTGGATTTAATGATACCCAAGAGATATTTTTCAATCTAAATGATTCTATGATCTCTTTCTTCTGTTACCATCAATACTCCAACTAAATTTTTCTTTTCCTATTCTTTTGTGCTATTCATTTTCATACTCTTAAGATGAAAATTACCCAATTTCGTTTAGAGTTCAGATTTTATCCCCTTTCATTCTGCTCCAAAGACAGGTTCTTGCTGATTTGGTCTTTCTAAAAATATATTCCAAGCTTTTATTTCATTTTTTTTTTTCTCCTTAAATATGTAACACTGGTTGACTGACTTCAGTGGACACAGGAGTTGTAATCGTGGAAAATTGTAATTGGAATTCTTACAATATTGTTATGCCAGTTAAGAATAAAGCATTTTTCTGCTCTTATATTTTTTCTGGAGGATGAATTCTCTTATGACCTCAAGTATATACGTTTCTTTTCACCCTAAATTCTACAAAATTCAAACATTATTACATTTTAATTGAGAAAAATAGTAGTCTATTTTGAATGAGTACTACCCATTTATGAATCATGACTATAGGCGCAAAACAATCATTTATTTTAGTTAGTGCTAAATGAAAGAAGAAAAAGTATTCTTTCTCAAGAAAATGTAAAAATGTACCCTCTGTATTAACAATATGTTTATCATTATATAGTTTGCCTAATGTCAGAAAAAATCTAAACACATCTATCATTATTACATGTAGTGGTTTACAGCTTAGGTCATCTGTCATAGTATGTGGTTATTATACACCAAAGGTCAGATCTATATCAGGAAAATAGAAAATTCATTTTCTGTGCATCATATTTTTTAGCACTTGACTTGTTTCAACCCAAAGTGTTTAATGTGAACTTTTACAATGTAATTATTCATGTTAGAGAATATACTTTCAGAAGTTTGCTGAAGGTAATATACAAAATATAATGAACATTAAACTCTAGAGGGTAGTTGATAAAAAATTGCTCTCTCCATGCTTACATGAGGTGAGGGTACTGCCCTGTAATGTTGAAAGGCAAGAGGAGTTATGTCAAAAAGGCAAGAAATAGACAATCAACTGTAAAAATATGCAGGCAGCAAATAGTGGCTTCCAAGTACTTTGCAAGCTAAGAGTTCACTTCTGCTACATGACAAAGGACATTTAAGTACAGAAATACCAGCAAAGTGATCGTGCTGCAAATCAAGATGACTTCGTACTTTGGCAGATTAGTCAGCTGTTTGTGCAGTTGCTTGTTGCCTATGGGACTCCAGAGAATTAATTACACTGTGGCAGCAGGCCTCTTCGTTACTTAGTTATGTCTGTACAAGTAATTGAGTGAGCAGCAGTGAGCAGTGGTGCTGCTGAGACTGTAATAAAGACAGACAGTGAGGGACGGGCGTGCCCTGTCAACACAGCCTACAGACCACAGTGCCATCCCAGAAAGGGGAGCTGAGGACCAAATCACACATTTTCCCTGAGTTTAAGGTTCAGTTCTGTTGCTCCAAGATAAGTTGCACTGGTTAATTGAAAGCAACTTCTGTAAACAGAGTAATAAAGAATTCTAGATGGTGCCAGAATTGTTATTGTTTTAATCCAAAGTAGAGCACCTTAGGCCAGATCATCCCACGACATAGATTTGCACAGTGCAACTACATTGACAGCTATATGAATTTCCACCAAATGAGAATCAAAGGAGCTGAGTTTAGGAGCTATGACTCTTTGATTCAAGCCCAGAGTATTTTAAATTTTACATAACTCTTAAATGAATAGTCTGCATGAGGATGTTGGTAAGCTTCTCTGCACAGATTCAGGATAAATGATCCCTTTATTAAAAAGTATAAGTTTTTAAAAAGTAGAAACAATAACTCTTATAATTGTTAATTATAATTAGAAATATTTATTTATATATTATGCAAATATTTCAGTCTACGGTGTCCAATCTGGTGCTGTGATATATGTTAGGTACATAGGATGGACTGAACTTTTTAGTGAATTTAAGAATTTTCATAGTACAGAGTTACATCCCTTTTGAGGTTGCTCCATCCCTATGCACTTTGGATTCTTCCTGTCCCTCTCACCAAAAACATTTAGCTGTTTCTAAAGAGCTTCCTTAATTGTAGGTTCTCTGTCACCCTGTTCTTCTCTGTTTTTCTAAATTTCTGTTTCAGCCTTCTGTGTTTACTTTTTGAGATGGAGTTTCTCACACACTTTTCACGTAAATAATAATTGTTTTGCATTCTTTTCTGGAAGAGAAGAGAATTGATAGACTGTTGGTTTGACCAGTGTGGTTGGAGAGGAAGATTTGCTTCCTCCAATCCATGGTCACTGTTGGAATTCTATAAATGTTGAGGTCTGTAAATACACTGCCCCATTTTTGCCTTGGACATCTCAGTGTGTGAGTGCCGTTCTTTCGTGTCGTACTGCGACTGTCCTCTATATATACCTAATCCAAATGTTTTCTGCCCTTCTGCAAACATTTTGAAGTCTATTATTAGTACAGCTAAACTAAAACACTGCATAGAAATAATTATGAACTTTCTTTAGCTAGCTCAGTTTGGTTTTGATTAGTTGCAGTATAACTTTGGATTGAAGACCACATACTCTTGATAGTCTCCGTTTTGATAGAGAATTATCACAAAAGAGCAAGAGAAAAAAGTTTTAAGAAATACTGTAAATCTTGCAGATCCTGAAAATAACTGGAAGATAGTGGTTTTGTGGAGGACTAAGGAGCACAGGCATGCAGCAGACAGTGGAAAACTGCTGGATGTTTGATTAAAAAGCAGTAAATCAAGGAAGGAGACAGAGGCTGCAGTATCTAATGCACTAGATGGCAGAGTGATTCAACAAGCACTAGGCCCATAGTACTCTATTTGAAAGGAGATTTCCAATAATACTTATTTCAGAAGACATCAATATGTTTTCCTACCTATATTGTTAGGTAATTCTAAAGTCACTCTGTACCACAAAACCCGGAATTGGGTACACCATAAGCCTGCACATGAGCATTTCGCTAGTCTCCAATTTATTTAGCACTTTATCTTTTTTTTTCTGAGTTTCTTGAGGGTTTTTTTGTTTGTTTATTTTGTGGACTTTTTTTTCATCTTTGCACCAATGGTTTATCGCTTTTTGTAGTCATATGCACTAGAGGAAGTAGATGAAGAATTTTTACATGACATCTGGCAGTAAAGAAATGAAAAGCATCACACTGCAACAAATTTAATCTATTTTTTAGGCTAGGTATAAGGGGTATTATAACAGGAAAGAGATGGGATCTAATGTACTGTGAAAAGTAATGTCAGGAAGAGCAGTTAAAAACTATTCAGATCCCCTTTCTCTACATCAAATGGGGATTTTACTCTTTCAAAGGCATATGCTTTTTCAGCTGCTCCTTTGAATGCCTTTGCAAGACTGAAAGTAAGTATAAAGAAACCTTATATGTGATGAAAATTATTTTTACTTGAAAACCTTTTACAAAATTAGCTAAATATTATAAGTTTGTAAGCTACACATTTATAGAGAGACTTTTATGGTATTCTAGTGCTCTAATAGCTATAACCAACTTACCATTTCACTTGGAAATAATATTTTTTTATTTCTCCCATTTTTTACAGCTACTAAAAAGTAAATTCTGAAAATTGCTTCAGTAACTTCACAAGCTGTACCTACTTGAGTTTTGATCCTTCAAGAAATATTTTATGTGTCTGAATCCCTCAGCTGAAAAAAATAGTGTCAGGTGCAATTTTCATAAACTGGAACCAACAAATACACCTAGTACCCTTCTTTAGTTTTTTATTATGGCAGCTGTTCTCAAAGCTGCAACAAAGTGAATCATCAAGGCAGCAAAGATACACCGGGGCTGATGAGAACTACTACAACAAAGACATCTAAATTAAATAAGTAGGTAGTGAATTTCAGCTAGTTATATATAACATATGGCATCAAGCATGAGGGCTCATGGCAGGGAAGCATGATAATAATTAGATGACTAGAAAAAGTAACTGGGTTCAGTAAGATAACAAACAAAAGGATTTCTGGCAGAAGATCTGAAGAGAGGTGTTTAATGTTGTTACCCCCTCTCCTCTCTTTTAGAAGTGCAAGGCTTTGATCAGTTTTTCATAGGTGTGAGGTTAGAGAATTTGCATATTATGAGATTTCACAACATTGTATTTTTTTCTGTCTGCAGCTACTTACATGTGGTATCTTCTAGTTTTGTTCTCAAATATATATCAAAAAACACACATACACATACAAGAACACATATTTTCATAATATTTTCTCTGTGATCATTAATAAAGATGAGCATTTTTTTTTTCCCCCCAAACCCTTCGGAAGCATCTGATGGGAACAATCTCCTGAGTCTGTAAGTCTGGCCTATTCTTGACCCTGTACTATACTACACCATGAATAATATTTCAAAAATCCATAAAGTAAGGTTAACAGAAGTTGACTCCAGAGTACATTTTAGTAGAGTGCTGAAGTGATTTGAAACCATTTCTCTCACACCAAGTACTTCACTGTCTCACGTATGGTATCAAACAGAATTATTTTCTTTGTTACATAGACAGCACTTTATTTTTCATGGGTATTAGTGGCTTAAATCTACCTAATTTCTTCAGTCTAAAATAATTCTTAACCTACATTGAGGATTTTTAATCTTTTAAGGAAAACCAAATCTTTCTCAATGAGCTCAGTGAAGAAACTAAATTACCTACCTGGCTTGTGCTAGAGATGTGTTGTGAGACATCAAAGTAGATAATTTCATGTATGTGTTGTAGCTAAACCTGACAGGATATGATTTTTACTTACCTCAGCTGTTTTACCAAATGTGTCCATTTAGCATTAAAATAGATAAA
Source organism: Phylloscopus whistleri (assembly GCA_017589585.1). NCBI lineage: Eukaryota > Metazoa > Chordata > Aves > Passeriformes > Phylloscopidae > Phylloscopus > Phylloscopus whistleri. Next base: position 1,330,054 of record JADMLD010001389.1, read on the forward strand.
TAAAATCTCTTCAGTCAGTACTCTTGGGACAGGGGAACAATGAATCATTTCCATCCATGTTTTTCCTTATGACATTTTATATGTCTGGGTATGTTCCTACACTGGCTAAAGCCCTACAATGTACTGTACTTCATCTTTATTATTGGAAAATAATCTGAAAACACTGAGTGCTGTGACCCCTGGGAGCAGGAGAATATCAATAGCCAGTGAAGAACAATCTGCATGCTTGCAATACAAAGAGGGATATATTGATTGCAGGGAGTTCACCCAAATTAGTTGTGCCAGCAAATAAGAAGACGCCATCAATTATTTGTTGAGCTTGAAAAACATTGGTGTTATGAAAAACAGACTTCTCTAAACAGCAGAGTAAAATAAAAAGCTCACATTGGAAGAAAATTGTAGTCAAACAGAAGTAATTGCGAAGTATGGCAGCTATATATTTGTTTAAAAAAAATTGTTTTATTAAAATACATAAAATAGGAGACAGAAGGAAAATTAATTAATAAACAGGGAATCTAGTAGTAAGTAAAAAAGTGCATATGTTAGAAGTTTATATATAATACACAGCAAGATGACAAAAATAAATCAGAACATCTAACTGATGATTGTTTTGACATTTCTTGAAATGAAAAGAAGTTTTGATGATGACTGAAAGCAGCAAAGAGCAAAATCTGAAAAGCAGGAATGATTTCCTACGAAGAAAGAAGATGGCTTATTTTTACAAAAATCTACCATAAACACAGCCAAAAGAGGCACTAAAGGCACTTTCTGCTTTGGAGCAAATGATGGAAGATAGAGATCAGATACAGGAAAACAAGCCAGAGGTTACAAGCTGAATTCCATGTTTCCATGAAACAAGAACTGGAGGAAAAGTGACACTGTGAGCAGGCTCTGGAAACCCTATGCAATGAGACATGAATGCAATAAAGAGTGATGTCATACCCAGTCATCCTAGTCACTGTCAGGTTTGGTTTATTTTAGTACACATTGATTTACCACTCCCACCTTTGTTGGAAGAAGTGTCTCTGCCCATCAAAAATCTGCAAATTGTATAAAAACAAATTAAGGAGTAAGATCAAAAAAATTGCTTCAACTGTCAGTTCAAAAGCTGTTGTAAAAGAGAAATTGTTTAATCTCAGATTAATTTATTCATGCTCTATTGCTCTTGAAAACAAAAGCAAAACCACCTGCAGCTAAGATAAATAGGCAGACAAACAAAAAACTACATATAGTTAATTTGTTCCTGCTTAGTAATTTAGCTGAATTTCACTTATCAAGTTTTGTATTCAGTGTCTGTAGCAGTACAGTTCCAGTATATCAATCTGTTTAATAGTAACAGACCCCAGAACAGACTTGGATTTGGTGTTCCCTCTAAAGAGAAAATTAGGGAATTTGATTTTCAAGCAGCTCAGTAGCAGGCATCAACAGAAAATTAAGTTTCTCAAAAGTTATTCCTTTTAAAATGCTATCCCTAAGTGTGGGAAATTTCCCATTTCCATAATTGAATTTTCATTTGATGCCATTATGGATAGTTCTGCAAAAGAAAATTTAATCCAGTTTAACATTCTATGACATAAAGTATTCATTCATTTAAAACAAGACAAAAACATTCTAGTATCAAATGTTAAATTGCAACCAATGCCAAAGGCAGAAAGGGATAAAATATACATGTTGTAATATTTTTAAAAATCATTCTTTTAATCATATAACTTTTACTAAATCATCAGAAAAACTACTTTAACTAAGCAGTCTTTGTCTTAGAATTTTATCTCAATTATCTTGATGAGAAATTCAATTACATATGGAAACATCTGTTTCAGAAAAATCAGAATGATTTTCGCTTCTTGAAATACATTTGGGAAACAAAAATACAGACCAGTTTTCTATCAGCAGTGTCTCAGAAGACAGCATGAAATACTAACTGAAACCTATAGAAATTAAGCAATTTTGCATTTTGCAAAATACTAGTCACTCAAACCAACATGAGATAAAAATATAACACTAACAGCAATGGATAATTATCATAAATTCCAAAGCACTCTAATGTTTGCCTTAATAAAATCATTAATAATGACAGCAAATAAATGTGTATCACTGCAGCACATAAAAGATGGATCACATGATCTTACACTTTATGACATGTATGCCTTGACTAATCTTTCTATTCTATAATACAACATGGGTAATCCAGTATTGTTCCTTCCCACCAAAGTATATCTTCCAATATGTTTCTGCAGGCATCCTTTGTGTAGGAGATGTAGATGACAAGAATGCAATATACCTGTGAACAAGTATGGAAAAAATCATTCCTTATTAGGAAAAAATAAGCTGGAACAGAAGTGGAAGCAGACATCAAATTTACATACATCAAAACTGACAAAGCATGAGGACATAAGAGGGGATCTGGATGTAAAGAATGATTGACCAATGGGATAGGGCCATAGAATAATATAAACATTTAGACTGGAAAAGACCTTTGAGATCATTAAGACAAACAGTTTAGCCAGCATTGCCAAGCCCACCACTGTGTCATGTCCCTAAGCAACTCATCTATTTTTCCTTTAAATACCTCCAGAGATGGTGACTCAGCCAGTCCTTTGGGAAGCCTATCCAGACCCCTCTGCAGAGTTTTCCTACCCTCTAGCAGACAAACACTCCCACTTAAATTGGTGTCACGTGTGAAATGACTGAGGGTGCACTCAGTATCCTCATCTAGATCATTGATAAAGATACTAAACAGAACTGCACCCAATACAGAGCCCTGGGGGACACCACTTGTTACAGGCTGCCAGCAGTGAACAGGAGAGATAGTTTGAAAATATTTGACTATGACTAAGCAAATATGTTCAAGGAGAAAAAAAAAAAGGAAAATAAAAAAGCAAAACTAATCTCATATTCCAAATATTTATAGGGACAAAATCAGAAAATATTTTGTATTTTTTTTAATATTTTACTAATTCAAGACATTTCCAGCAAATATTATTGTGATACTATTGTAAATAGCTTGTCTACTTACATTTGCAATATTACTCCTAAACTGGGTTTTTTCAAACTCTCTTCTAAGATCAGGTTCAAGTCACACCATATCTGTAACATATGACCATTGAAAAATAAGATCCTAGCTTAGAAATCAGTCCAACAACAAAACCTTTGAAGGTCAGGAAAGTCTTGTTCTGTTTGATTTGGTTTTAAACCCAAAGGAGTTAACTTCTTTTGAAATTAAACCATAGCAAATACAAAGTTATCAAAGTAATGATGGAAGTGCAGTGATTAGTTCCCTGTCCAGAAGACTGGAAATCTTAATGGTCTATACTAGGGAAAAAAGTCTTTCTCTAAGCTTCACTCTAACTCACAGTCACACATGACCACGCATACAACTGTCATGGTTTCCTTTGAACAGAGAACATTAAGAGGGTACTGTAATAAGTGCATAATGATCTTTCCTTAAATGAGAAAAAGCATAATTTCATGTAAAGAATCATATTCAAGGGACAAGCTAGTGTGTCAGTGACTAATTTTTTCTTCTGAAGTGAGCATTTTTTGTCACTTAATGTTATAGACAATAGATATGGATCATATAATAAAATGCAAAAATATGTTCTGAGTGCCCATTTAAAAGTGCACAAAAGGTTTATGCTTGGCAAGATGAAAAACTGTTTACTGTTATTTAAAGCACCTAGAACCAGCATGCCTTTTTTCCTCATTCAACAACGATAAGCCTGGATGTTTCCAAACACAAACTTAACTTTCCTTCTTCACATAAAAAAATGCATGCTATTTAATTAAATATATTGGAGCCTGCTAATAATTTCTATACATTTGCTCACACTAATAATTCACAAGGACTTACTTTAACGTCTAGATACTTTAATCTTTTAGGGACCTAAATACACCTCTGTCAAGTTCTGGGCCCCCACACCAGACAAAACTTTGTGGTTCTGAAGCATGTCCAGAGAAGGGCAATGGAATTGTTGAAGGGTTTAGTATCATAGGGGCGGTGGCTGAGGAAGCTGGAGAAAAGGAGTCTTGGGAGGGACCTTATTGCTCTCTACAACTGCCTGAAAAGAGATTGTAGCAAAGTGGGGGTCAGACTCTTCTCCTAGGCATGTATAGCAGAATCATGGAATCACAGAACATTCTGAGTTGGAAGGGACCCATAAAGACAATCATAGTTAAAGGAAAAGAGGAAATGGCTTAAAGCTGGGCCAGGGGAGGTTCAGGTTGCATATTATGAAGAATTTCTTCATTAAAAGTATTGTGAAGCATTGGAAAGGGCTGTCCAGGGAAGTGGTAGAGGCACCATCCCTGAAAATGTTTGAGAAATGCCTGGACACGACATTTAGTGCTATGATTTATTTGACAGGATGGTGTTCAGTGAAAGGTTAGATTTGATGTTCCTGAAGGTCCATTCCAACCTCAGTGATTCTGTGATTTTATACATATAAATCTTCATAGATTTAGAAAGGAAAGGAAAGCAACAGACTTTATCTTCATGACAGAAAAATTTGTTTTGTCTAATTCTGCTAAGGACAATCCTGCATGTATAACCTTTGCTTAGGTATTAGCTTCATAGAAACACAGAATAGTTTCAAGGGACCTTCCAGAGACTGTCTAGTCCAACTGTCCTGCTCAAAACTGGATCAGCTACACGAGGCTACTTGGAGCTGTGTACAGTTGGGCTTTACCTGTCTGCAGGGATGGAGTCTCCTCAGCATCCCTGAGGATGCTGTTCCAGTTCCATCCCTGTTCCAGTGTTCAATTACCCTCACAGAAAAAAAATGGAAAAAGGATTCATATTTAGACAGAACTTCTTGTGTTTCAATTTGTGCTGTTTTTCTAGTCTCTAATTGACTAGACACCATTGGCAAGAGTCTATTAGTGAAAATAACAATAATTTTCTCAGTGGGAACACCAAGATATAGAGTACACTTCTTTGACAGAATTAGAATGATAAAGGTAACCTTTATGGGGAGTGAGAATAAAAAAAACACTGATAGATGGAATTAGCCCAAGAACAGTGCTGAGCTTATCTAGTCTGCCTCATGTCATATAAAATAGATTCTTCTTTGATGAGTCCTTGCAAGGCCACAGATGCAGCCTTGTCTCAAATTCTGAGCACTGTATTTCAAGTCACTATCAGTTGAAACAAAGTATGAGAAAAAGAACAGTGAGAGGTCTATTGGCAGGCCCTCTCAGGAGCAACCAAATGATCTAGCCTGAGGTAGAGAAGACTGCAAGCAAAAGATACAACTACAAGACGATATTCATGATATATACAATGCATAAATACACTTTTTCTTAAAGAGATTTGTTTTTTATGCCTCTATGAGACAGAATTAGAATAGCACTTTTGCATTGCAGCAAGGAAGATTCAGATTAGATATCAGAAAAAAATGTATCTTTTGCAAAGGTAATGGAGCACTGCATTAGATTGCTCTGGAAAGCATCAATCTCCAAAACTGCAAGTGTGGAAATATGTATTAGGAATGACATAGATATGGATCCCTGGTGAACATAGTCTAAATGACTTCTCAAAATTCACATAGTATTTATTATGAGCCCACAATATTAAAATTGAATAAACATGCACTTATTAATTATACATGCATTTAAATAAAGCTAATCTGTACTGATTTAAAACTAAAATAAGAAAAATCAATTTATCTCTTGAAAAAAATTAAACACTTTTTAACCACAAGAAGGACTAAAATTATTATGGATCTTTAAGAGCAAAAACCTAAACCTGGATAAAATTCAGGAACTATAACTTATGTGATGTTTTTCTTAAGACTTGAACTAGAAATAAATTACTCCCTGAGGAACGGAATAATAACTGGAATCAGTTCTTTGTTGCAGAATTAAGGCAACACTGCTGTGTTGTTGATGCTGACTGAGTATTTTAAGCTTCCTTAATCTATTTTTTCCTAGATCTATGATTTATGACATCTGAGGACTGACCTTTAAATTTCCACCCTAACAAGCAGGTTTATTTGCACTCCTTGGAAATAAAAGATAAAGGCCTCCAGGCCAGTAAGTATTAAGTTCTTTAAGCATACCACATTGTCTCACAGCCTCCCAGCCTCCAAGAAGATGTGACAAGCAACACTATTTGAGGTCCAACTATTTCCTATTCTTCTAAAATAAATCTAATTTATGCAGCCTAATGTACCTTATTTTGTGGCTTAACACCTATTTTTAAAGGCAGCAGAAAACAATGCTTTTGAATAAAACTGGCTTCTGAAATGCAATGCAGCAAAGAAAAACAGAATTATTTTTCTCTAACATGAGTATGAAATAAACATATCTATTATTCTTAGTTTGTCAAACACTACACATATTATTGACTTTCTACTAACAAACTACAAATGTCAAAATTTCTCTAATTATCTCTTAAGAAATATGACATTGAAATTATTAGAAGCATTTATTTAGGTAATTTTTTATTATAGAAAGGCTGGACTTCTACAAGATAGATATAAACTTTCAGTCTGGGATGTGGGAACTTGAAATCCATGTGTCTGTAAATACATATGTCCACATACATGTGGACTTCTACCAGAATAAAAGATGACACTTTATTTTCTCTTCAGAAGTACCAAATTTTGTTAATGTCACATCAGCATTTCAAGACAGTCATGTGATTAGATGCATTTCTCTAAATTGTTCTAAAAGGCTATACTGTTTTATGTCAGGTTATGGGGTACAGACACCTCCTAGAGAAATCTGAGTTTTGTTATTATGCTTTTCCCAAATCTTTACTTCTGCTTTTAATTTAAAAAGGCGAGAACTTGGGCCACTGAGATACAGCTCAAAGCAATGGGCAATGCAAATTCATAGGAAGAGATGAAATTTCCAAGAGCATCACAGGGGTGGACTTACCTGCCATTATGATGATTCATAGCCTTTCAAAATGCAGATTAAGAATACCAAAACTTAAGACACCATTTTAGCCAGAACAAGAGCTACTAGCTGCATCAGACTCCCATCTGTGTCAATAAAACACAAAAAGGATCATAAAGCCCCTACTGTTATGAGTTATGTGATTTTACAGACAGTGGCCTACTTCCCCTTCTTTAGCAATGATGGTGAGCAGGTCACCAGTGGATAATGGAGACCTGACAGGTGGGGAGAAGACCCCTCATTTCTCTCTGTGCATGCCCACGTTAGGAGGAGGTTGAATTACACTTCTAAATCTAGATTCACCACTTAAGTCCAGAAAAATCCAAAGCTCCATCACTGGATAGGTGCACAGTAAATTTGACTGACAGTCTTACCTTTACAATCAGTTTGGCATCAATATCAACTATCTTTCTGAAACTCATCAATTTTATTTTTAAAAAAAGCTCATGTAAGAAATACAAAAATTCAAGGTGTTAAATCTACTCAGGCATATTGAATAAAATAGGTATGAGCACTAGTATTGCAGACAATAAACCAAAACCACTCAACGCAACTGATCAAGTGCCTGAAATTTTAATAATGGATTTACTAATATAGTTTGATATTAATTACTAATATAATTACCTATATTATTTACTAATATATTGCTAATTCCAATCAGCATATTCTGTGATTCTGCAATTCGGTAATATACTAACATAGTTTAGCACAGATGAAACAACCCACTTTTCATTAGTTTGATAAAGGGCTAATGCATTTTGGGAAAGTGAAATTAAAATTATAATTATAATAGGAACAAAAGAAAATGAAGGAACAATGGATAATTTTCCCAAATTGATGACTTACCTGTAGAACTTTGTGTGAAATTAAACAATATGAAGAGACTTTTACCATTCTGGTCTCAATATAGCAGTGAAATTTTAGAAAATGCATTAAATGAGGCTATCAAACCCATCAGAAGATGAGTGTACACATAACCTTATGCATTTAAATGCCGGATTGAGGCAATTTGCAAGAATGTGTGCTGAAAAATGAGTTAGCATTTGTTTTAATTGAATCAATGGGTTATGGAAATGAGAGAAAATATAACCAGCACTTTCCACATTTGACCAAAGACTAACTGCAGTAGGAAAAAACCTTTTCAGATATGTAGGTCTTTAAGGCACTAAATGACAGAAATAGATGACTTTGACTTGTAAACATATGTATCCTAGATGTAACAGTGACATATACACATCAAAAGGAATTGGAAAGATAAAATTTCTTTACTTTCAGACAAACACGTGACACATATTTAATCCAGCAAGGCTTTTGAAAATGAAGTTGCTGGTCTCAAAAATACACAAAAATACAGAAAAAGTGTATTTCTGATTTTTTCTTTTTTAAATAAAGTTTAAGGATAAAATAGAGGTTCATCCAATGACTAACTAAAATGACAGAAACATTCACCTGACTCATTGGTTAGTCACAGTACTCCAAGCAGTAAAAATAGTGTCTCATTAGTCTTTTAAATGTTTATTCCTTATTCTACTTGAAATTGATAGTTAATCTTTTTCCTAGTGTAGAGCAGGCACTTATTACACAAGGAAAACTTGGAGAATAAAAAGTTTATAAAATGTATGTCAATCCATCCCACATGTTAGGAATGAATCATTATAATGGACCATGAACAGCAGGGTGACTCTGAATGGAAGCCTGTAATTAACTTTGCTTCATGTTTTATTGATAGCATTTGCTGTTTTCTGAGATCTCTGATCATGCATCTTGAGCAATGTGCAAACCTATGGATCAAGCTGGAATTGGGCAATATATGCAGAACTAAATAGATTAGATGGAAAATGTACCACATCCCTTGTGTTCTGTATACACATTTCAATTCTCCCTTTTCTGCCACCTGTTTGATGTTGTTTCTGTCTCAAGCACACTTGGCATCAATATGAAACATGGAAGTCAGGGCTCTTTTTTAATGTCTTGGGCCAATATTTACTGATATTAGTCATGGCCATGCCGAGACAGAATAAGAAAGAAAATGCATATTCTCACTTACAAGCAAACAAATCTGTACTTTGAAATGCTATAGACCTGACACTTCAGAGCAAATTTGGAGTTGCAGACAATTTGCAGTTACAAACTTGAGAAGAGATGAATGGATGTGGATGAGCCTTCTGCTATTCTGGAAGCAAGTCACCCACAAACGGAGAAAAATATGCTGCTTTTTTTTTTTTTTTCTTTCTTTTTTTTTTTTTTTAATATGGGTAATTTGGCACAGCTAAAAACAAATTTACAAAATCCTAAAAGACCCTGGATTATTTAGAAGCAGATGGTGTGAAAGGCATTTGAAATCCCTCCTGTAAGCTGTGTTCTGCTTCAGATGCACAATATGAGCAGAAGTTCACAAACTAGGATCTTCCTCCAGACGGTTTTGACTCCAGCCTTCACATCTGGTATACATTCCTGATCCTATGGTACACTCCTATGATACATCCACTTCATGTTTCTAAACTTCAATAGCTTTCTTAACTGTAAAGCCTCAGTTAGAGGAGGCCCTCTAGTGTGATAAACAAAGCAAATATTAATGAGGGGAAAAAAAATCACAGTACAGCAGCATAATTAAGGACTGCATTAGAGACATGAAAGAAAGAACTTAGAAATGCAGAAGCACGAGTATTTCTGAATTTCTTAACTACTGAGTGATCAATTTAGTATATCATGCTATTCCTACAACACTATTTTATGCCTCTGCTCTCATTCAAATTGAGCCTTGGGTACTGATGGAAGAGGAAGCAAATTGAGAGGCAACACTTGTGTCACAGTCAAATCTAAAATTCTGACTGTATGGAAAATCCTCTTAATTAAAACCAAATTGATAAAACAAGTGGTAGATAACAGGAAGACTTCTGTCAGAAGCCCTGGTTATATTTTGGTTTCACTGACAAACTTGTGTGGACTGAAACATAATTCTGTCTGTTGGCAGCAACAGGTAATTATAAAAGCATGACTCTTGTTTTTAAAACTCATAGACTGGTCTAACAATCACAAAATTTACAGAAAAAATTTACATTTACCTATCTTCTTTTAGTTCTTCAGTTTTAATAGCTCATTTAATTAGCATTAAGAAGCATTCTTCTGTCAGTATGACAGGCAGATTCTCATGCAACCTCTTAATTCTGTGAGTGAAGCGTTTGTGACAATGCACTAAAAAAATGAGCCTTGAAATGAAATCCCAAGATGGAAAGCATTGCTGCAGTCTTATACCGGTTTGAAATATTTTTTCCTTGATTTAGTACAATCATTAGGGAATTTTTGCTCTACTCTTTTCAATAAACAGTTCCCTAGTTTGACAATCTATGCTGTTTGCAGTGACTTTTAATAGCTATCTATCAATAGCTCATCTTTTCAAACAATTTAAAAGTCACACAGCCATATATGTCATTCAACTTGTATTACAATCATCTACTGTGAGTTATAAAGCACTGAACATTTCCTATGAGACAAAACACCATACACAGAGAAGGCCTGATCTGAATAAATTACCAACTTCATGCTAGAAGTTATTAAGTCATGGTAAGAGTTAGTAAGAGACTGGAGGATAAAGCCCACGTTTGTAAAACAAGAAAATCTGAACCCCGACAATTCTCCTGTATCCCAACTTTGATCCATATTTTTAGAATTACTTTAAAAAAAAATTACCAAAAAGTAAATCTATCAAACAAACAAAAAACCAAAACTAGAAAGAAACAAGAAAAACCTCTTCAGTATATACATAGTTATTAGTTTACAAATATTATTTTTATTTAAGGACAGTTACAGCTAATGAGTGAGCATCTTCCTCGCCCAGGCAATGCTAAACCAGATGCGAGCACAAAACTCTCATCAGCTCACACAGACTTACTCCATAACTCTGCAGAGGTTTGGCATAATGGTGATAAAATAAGATTTTTTTTTCCTGTAAGGTTCTATTCTAAGGTTCTATTCTTGTTATCTTCTTCTCACATGAACAGAAAATGCTGATTTTTTAGCCAAATGTCAAGGGAGCAGAGATGTGGCTCACTGTGGTCTGTAGCTGGAACTCAGAATAATGCTAGTACATTGCTTTTGACTAAAAATTCAGTTAGATGCTTTTTTTAAATTTTCTGAGCTGCAAACAAGAACAACAAAAGAAAAAGGGTTATCCAAATTGGTTTCCATGACTGAAAAACATAGAACAAAATGATCTCCCATTTGGCCAATGAGATTTTTTTTGGGTAAAGAAATATTTTAAGTCCAACTGCTGAAGTGTTCAAAATCAGCTATTGTTTTATATATATTTGTGTATACATATATAAAAATGCGTACACACACAGAGATCTTTTGAGTTGCTTCATCTTAAAATCTGAGTGTATCACACAAAACTGTATTAATTTCTCAAGTGCATCCCTTAAAATGCAAACAACCTTTCAAAATATACTTCTTTCCACAACTTTTTTCAAACTTCTGAAAACCTTTCAGGAATGCTTTAAAAGTGGCCAGTGTTGCAGCTTTTACTACCTCTTCTCCAACCCACAGCCTCTTTGTCTTCTATATAGAAGAAATGAGGGAGATGCTACAAGCCATCCCAGTGCTTCTTTGTTGATGCATTTGCCAATTAGTGTACCAAACATCTCCTGAGAGCAATATTTAATTACTGCAGATATTTAGATGATATAATGAGATCCCAGCCAAGCCTCAAATATTTTTAAAATTATCTAAGTAACATTCTTATTTTTCTTAATTTTTAGCTGAGTCCTTCTGAAAAACAGGGTCTCTAAATTAAAGAAAAGCAGTAGATAATCTTTTTTTCTTTTGCTGCCATAGGCTAAAAGATTTTCCTCTATGAGGTTGAGTCAAATAAAAAGCATAGTAGGCCACTAACAGCCATGACCTATGGCAGCCTTGTTGTACTGTGTAACTGAACTATTTCCTTTCCTTAATCTCCAAGCATGCCACTGAGAATCCTAGGTCAGCATATATGGTAAACAAATCACCAATCACCCAATAGGTACTTCACTATCTGCTCCAGAATGAAAGATCTCCTCCCTGGCTTGAACTTTTGGACCTTGGTTTTGACCCTGTCTGAACTTTCATTGTGTTAACAAATGATTTTGATGGTAAAACTGTGAATCTACATACAGGCCTGGTGAGGGAAGCACATCAATAAGTAATTACTAAAGTAAGTCAGGTTGCTTGACCCAAGCATGAAAGCTCTCTAAATTTATTTCCTTCTCCTCCTTCTTGCTGTCACTGCAGCTTTAATTTCTCCTTCTCTTCCGTGAATCCATTTGTACTGATCGCATCAGTGCTCTTGGCAATTTATTTAATATTTCTAGTTCTCTTTGCATGAAATAGCTCTGCTGGAATTCCTGTTTATTTCTAATTTCATTTTGTCTGCACTGGTTTTTCTTCAAACAGCAGGTTACAGTTGATTAAAAGAATTCTGAAAACAGATACATTTAGTATGGGAAGTGTTTGTAAATTGATACATTTTTTTTTCCTTTAGCAATGTTTTGAAACTCTACGTTATTAATGAAATTGCACAAATAATTACCCTAAATCTCATATTCAGGTAATTAGAAAAATAAAATGAACATCTGTTATTACAAATGCATAACGCCAAGTCACAATGTGCAGGTTAGGGGTTAACACAAGCAAATTGGACATGGTACATAAACACAAGATAAATTATTGTATGGTAGTCTAATTAGGTTCCAAGCATTATGTTAATTATAATTTATATCAATTCAATAATTAAAGAAAACAAGCTCTTTCTTTGGTTTCCTATTCAAAGTCTTCTGTGTACTAAATTATTCTGTGTCAGCTAGTGTGGCACTAGACCATGAATCTGGCAGAAGCAGCAGACAATATTTCTAAAATCTAAGAGAAAGCTTAGTCTATATGTAGTCTATAGACTTGAAAGACAAGTTTTGCTAATTAAATGGGGTCAAAGGAAACAAGATCAAGTTAAACAGGGCATAAAAAATCCACTTGTTGTCTGCCCAAAGAACTGAATTAAATATTTATTACCTTAAAGATACTGACCTAAAGGATTACTTTGCAAAATTAAATTGGAATGGGATAGATTTTCTAAGGACAATCTTTAAAAAAAAAAAAAAAAACAAAAAAACAAAACAGAAAATCCTATCATATAAATACATGGCTAAATATAACTTCAAGAGATTTTTTAATGCATTTCCTTTCATAAAAATATATTTTTTCCGTTTGGATTCTGACATAAATATAGACATAATCTGAATGTGCTGATAGTGAATGAATATGTTTTACCAGGACATCACCTGATTAGTCTTCTCTACCCTCACAGTTAGAAGATTAATCTGAGTATGTAATCTACCTCCATTCTGCAATTAAGTCAATTTTCCTTGCTTCCTAACATCACAGATTTTATAAAAGTACAGAAATACCACCTATGCCTTTCATAGCTGTAATTAAAAATGTGAGCCAAACGAAATTAACATCATGGACCTAACAGATATATACTGTTCAATCACTTAAATATAGAGAGCAGGCCCTTCCAAATGTATATTTTATGGTGATTTGATCTCTATCTGCAATTCCTAACAAGATCTTGTCCATTCAATTTCTAGAGTGGGGTTTTTGTTTGTTTGTTCCTTTGGTTCCCCAATTTTCCATTAAATCATGAGACCCCATTCAACCTGGCCTTGAACACTTCCAGGGATGGGCCATTAGTAACAATCTACCATACATCTACTATGGTATTTCCATCCTATATCTGATTGAGATATTCTCATGCATCTCAAATGATAAAAGTTGCCCTACATTTAGCCTACAGAATTGAGGCCAAAGCATAATTTCCTTTCTTTTGCTGAATTATCTAATTCTTGCAAAATTTTGGAGAGACTTGACCATATGTTCAAGATTCAATAGCCTAAAAAATCTTAGTACTTCTATTTCTAGATGTCTTAGCCCCAGTTTCAGTCTCCCCAAGCAGAATACAAGCTGATCTCCAGGTAATTAAGTCTCTTTATCAATAACTTTGCATCACAAATCAGGATTGCATTTCAACAAAAGCAATTGAGAGAAGTGACAGTCAGGTTCTCCATTTAAGGACATGTTTTCACTTTGCTCACCCGAGTGCATTTGCAGTATAGGTTCTCTTCTGACAAGATAACCTGTATTATTTTATCTCCACTATATTGCTATTTTCTTCTTGTCTCCTAGTATCAAAACCTGAGGACAAAAGTCAGCAATCTTTTACATGATATTTTGAAAAAAATTCACCACTTTTTCATGACATGAAGACTTGATATTGCCTAGTCTTATATCAAAGTTTTATCTAATCAAAGAATCTAGAATATACATAAACATCTTCTCTTAAACATTTCATATTTCAGTTTATACAAAAAGACTATAAACTGGTGAATAAAAGTGTGTTGTCACTGTCAATAACAAAGTCATTACAAAAATCAAACCAAGTGGAATAAGAGAAACCTTATTTCTAAGACTAAACAAAAGAACACATTTCCCAGACTATGGTACAGGTCTTGAGATGTCATTCTTGATATGATTCAGAAAAATAATATTAAAGGAAGTAATATTTCAGTTCCTGTTATAGAAAATGAAAGATGATTCAGCACTTGTTATGTTTCTTTTCTGAACTGACCATTCTGTATTTCATTTCAACACCTTGTTATATAGTTATTCATATTTTGTGTTATTTATATTATTGCTGCCTTCTTAAGAAGAAAGGCATAGGACTGAACCAGTGTTGAGCCCCTAGTTAAACACTGAAATCCAGAGGAAATGAGGCTGGTTTTTTTTTTTCCCACATTTTCACTAGTGTTAGTGTCAATAAGAATCTAGTCTTACAACTCTTAGCAGCGTTTATACTCTAGATGCCAGCTGAAAAATGCCTTCTGGAGCTATTTGTTCCCTGTATAAGTACCTTCCATTCAGCTGGCCTTTGCTGGCCTCTGAAGTCTGTAGTGGCTATGTAAGAAATTCAAGTACCTATTTTAGGTTAGACAGTCCAAGGCTGGTTCTTCTCCTTAGAGCAATGTAAAATGTGACAGAGAGGAAAACCTGCTCCTGATCTTTTGACTACACTAGAAAATAGTTGGGGTTTTTTTTTTGATTTACTCATGCAGCATTTCAGAGTTTTTTCTTCCTGCTGAGGCTCTGACAGGAAAATACCCCAAATTAGATAGCAGATGTCCTTTGACTTCTTCTGTCCACATCTTCCATCATAATAGCACAGATGTTATTTTGCCCAATTGCTGCTAAGTCCTCTTTTAGTTACTAAACACCGAAGATAGCAAAGCACATTGTCAGAAATTGTGCCAAGGTCTGAGCTGGCACTGAAATAGAAGAGGAACTCTTAAGTACTGAGGCTGAAAAACTGCATTACTCCTGAATCAGAGCATGAGAGAGAGATGATGCTTTGCTGCAAGACATGTCAAAACAGAGAGAGAACTGAGCAGACTCTTTACAAATCATGGGACAAGCCTATCATATGTATTATGTGGGTTCTTCCTCAGCATGGGGATATTGTTTTTTATTGGCATCCCTATTTTTTGTCCCAAAATGAATTTATCTTCTACTATAATCTATACTAATCGCTGTAGTCACTAACACCAGTTTTTTGATTTTATTGTGGATTAGGCATTTGTTGCTGTTTAAAATGAGTATGTGCAGTGCAAAACTTGTATGTAGCTGACATAGCCAGCATTGCCTGCTACTCCTTCACCATTCAGTCCACCACATCATCTAAATGATTTGTTAAAATACGTTCTTTTTTATTTTGTATTGATATATGTATTAAAATTAGATTATATAAATAAAATTATATGCATTTAAAAATGGCAAGAACATAATCTACAATGATGATTCTAAATACAATATAAAGTTTCAGAGAGAAAAAATTCAATAAAATAACTGTACACTGAGTGTCTCAGGCAAAAGCCTGCACTGTTTACTACCACAAAATTGTGTAAAGATAGAACAAAAAATCCAGATCTCTTATTATCTTTGGGCCAACACACTTGCTCTAACATAAGGTAGATTGATCACAATGTTCTGCAACAATATACTTATATGTTTAGTTCATGAAATCCCAGACTTGCAGGAATTCCACTTTGGTCTATAGTCAATATGCTATGAAAAAGAAAAATCTTGGTGTTGAATGCCTATCAACGGTACTATCAGTACTAAATATCATGTTTCATCATCGAAATATTTCAGAATTGTGAGAGTCAAGGCTTACAGGACATGAAATTATTTTGATGGGTCTTAAAAGTCTTTATTACTTGTACCAAAAAAAACCCCTCAAAATAAAACAAACTTTAGAATTACAATAACATTCATCAAGACTTTCTATCCATGCATTTTCCTTGATCTGTGAACTGCAATATTAGGGTGACCCTTTTCATTCATTACTTTCTAATTAATAACTCAATTAAAAATTACCTTATCAATTTTCCTCTTTTGAGAGACACAGTAAGGATGAATAGCTTGTGACGGTTTTCGTTGCATTTATTGTGTGAGGAAATGATATGTTAACGCATCATAAGAAGCGTCTTGTATAATATAATAAATCTGATGGGATTAACCAATGAAGAATAGTTTCATTGGTTATTTGGTTTAATTGTACACAAATGAAACAACTTCTTGCAGAAGTACATTGGCATAAGAAACACGTTTTTCATTTTTCACCAAAGGCCAAATCATTCCTATTGGTGGTTGGATGCACAAGAGAAAAGGGAGGAAGCAAAGACACCGGAGGTAATGGCAGTGTCCAAAGTAGGAAAAAGGTGTGTTCACGTTTCACAGTCCTTACCCCTCATGCCAGGCAGAATCTCTCCCACAGTGCACTGCAGAACCCCTCCTGTACACGCACACCTATTTCCTTTAAGAAAAAGGATTCATAGGGAGCAATGGTGCGCATCAAGACCTCAGAGTAGGAAACTGATGTCTGATCATCCAGTTCAGACATTTCTGCTGAATGTCTGGGGATGGTTCAAAATTCCACTGAAATTGTATCTCTTCAGAATATGCTGATAGGATGAGGCTTAAAAATTTGGTTTTCATACTTACGAAAAAAAGAAATAATGTTGCAAGGATGAAAAAGTGAAAATTAGATTCTTACTCTGAATCACTGCTAGAGGACCTGTTTTGAAATTATTCAGAGCAGTAGCCTATATCTACATATTCAAAACTGCTCCTTGCATCATGGTCTCCCTCATCACCAAGCCCTAAAGGTACTTGATTCCCTGGGCTGAAGTGACACTTTGTGAATACCAAGCCCTATCATTCCCTTACTAATATTTGACTCAAGTTTCCATGTAAAAGTAAAATTTTAAAGATGAATGGTCTGTACTGTCCTACATTTGATATAATGGAAATTCGTTGTCAAGGAAACAACAAGAGCTAAACGCTTCCTAAAAAAAATAAAGAGTGCCAGAAAGGACTTGGCTGGTTTATTACTTTCTGCATTTTCAGTGACTGAGCTTTTGAGATCCTGCCTGTCATTTGAGGACATACCCACCTAAGTCTGTAAGGTCTGCATGATGCACACATACCTGACAGTACATTGCATATGTTGTCTGTGTGAGATTGCACTGTCTTTACATGGCATGATGCACACTTGTTTCTTCTCTTATTCAACACATCATTTTACCAGTGTTCTATAATAACCACTATCTAATACTTACTTTGCCTTAGGATCCCCTTCACAGATACAAGCATCCACTGTTGGTAAGGAGACAGCAGGGAGGATACCGAGGGTTGTTTTTTTTTTTTTGTCAACTTGCATCCTTCAAGTATTATCACTATTATGCTTTTATAAGTTATTAGTGGTATGGGAGATGTCATTGTAAAACATAACAATGTGTGATGGTAATTGTGCCATTAAGGTCTCTAGTGGAACATTAATTATTGATCTTTGCCTCAAGAGCATCAGAATGTTGCATTAGAGCTGCAATGAACTGTTCACCTTACAAGCATTCAACTGAACTATGTCATTTAAAGGTGACAAGGTTTAACTCTGTTACTATATTCAGGGCACTCTAAAGATTGTGGTAAAATTGCTAACACAGACAACCTGCCTAACAAAAACAGAATATCTGACACAAACAACCTTATTTTTTGGACTGGATATTTTTCAAATCATTCTTAGTTTCTTATTCCTTGCTCTCCTTCTGAGTTTCCTTGCTCCCTGCAAACCACACTTTTAGCAATAAGGGTTCAGGGGAGGGTTTATCACTCTTGAGTGGCACTCTGGTCACTTCTGCTAATGCCATTCAGGGATGAAAGAGCCTCACAATAAAGTTTACAAGCCAGTTGCACTCCCTAGTAGAAGTTCTACCTCAAGTAATTAGTGGTATCCCTGCAGAGATATGGGCTGAAATAAGGACAAATATGGCAGAGCCACATTCAAAATAGTTCACTAGCAAAAATTAAGGCCTCCTTCTGCTGCAGTGCCACCAGAAAAGCCTCTCTTCTTTGGTTTTTTTTTTGGGGTTTTTGAAGTTTTCCTCATTAATTTGAGCTACTGAAGAGTTACATCCCTGCTGATAGAGAAACTGTCTGGTGTGTTGTTTTGTAATGTAATGTCACATAACACAGCCATCCCGCTCTAGTCCTTGCTTTCATAAGCATATATTATAAGCCTTACTATAAGCCTTAGCAGCTGACACATGACAGGACTAGAAAGGTGCTTTAGGTAGCTATCTTTTGCCCACCTGTGACTACATCTAATTTTGTTTAATCCTTTTTCCTCTGTCCCCCTAATTTCTGTCTCTAATAGAAAGCACAGAATATTCATATCTGCTTCCTTATTAAGTTGGCGCTGACTTTGAGAAACATCTTTCCACTTCTGGCCACTCTTAAACCTAACTACAGACTGTACTTTTTACATTCACAGAAGTATAGTATAGAAAAGTAATTTTTCAAACAACACTTTTCTTACTGTAATTGCCTTTTCTCTGTCATTTTTCCCATTGCTGACAACCATTAAAAGAGTTCACACTGACTGATGTGATGTTGGTCAAGCCTGGCCCTACAGATGATACTTTCATACCATGCTTGAGCCTGGGCAGGTGAAGAATCATTCCACGGGGCTGAAAGATTAATTGTCTTGATGTTAGCATTCCAAATTGCAACTGCTCTGTTTTGGGACAGTGCTGTTGCTACACTGTGGCAGATTTTCAACAAGCCACAACAGTGGCCACAACAAGCCCACAGTAGCAGAGAATTCAGTTCTGATACTTGCCAGGATGAAGATCAGATTAGACTGATTAGAGACATCCTAAGGGAAAATAAATATCAGATATATTTTTCTATAGAAATAAAATTATTGTCCCTAGAGGGAATTTCCAGCTCTATTTGATCTACATAAAGGTTAAAGGTTTAGATTCTGTTGGGTTGCTTTTTGGGGTTTTTTTGGGTTTTTTTAGGTTTTGTTGTTGTTGTTGTTTTTTCCTTCCATTATCATCATGATTGTTGAGTAAGGATTAGGTAACTTTTTGTTCCAGAGGTTATCCAAGAGTTTTGAAAGAAATAAACAAAAGAAAAAAATATAAAATCTGAAACTGCGCCTGATAGTGTCAGCTCTCTGCCTCGGGGCTAGAGCCTTCGCCTGTCCCCGGCTAACCCTGGCGACGGTTCCAGGCGACAGGTACGGCTCGGTAGGCTGGCCAACCAAGCCGATCCTGTGGGCTCTTTTCAGCTCAGCCGCTTGATGATGGTCACGACTACGGCGAGGAAAGAAAGAGGACTCTGTCGAGGGGTTCCACAGGAGTTTATTGAGGGTTCACAGGGAACAGCCTTACCCCAAGGAGATCTGCCTCGGCAGAGCGCAGTCTACCCTGTGTCGGCTGGTTTTATTCAGGGGAGGAGTCAGGGGAGGTAACAGGGAAAGAACCAATAGGGAACGAACAGGGAGTGGTTACCAGGATGAAGGATTCCTCCGAGAACCAATCTCGGTCAGGAGGGGTGGACTCCCTCGGACCCTGTCCTATCACTCGACGCCCCTCTTAGAACTTTCCAGATTCAGGGAGAGGCCTCGAGTAGACAGACAGGTCCTCGCGGGTAGGGAGCAGAAGATTGACAATTAGGGTTAAACCAAACAGGAATTAAACAAGGGATACATGGAACGAACTAATATCATAAACTTAGAACTTTATCACACCACTACAAAAATCCTAAAATCATAGGTTATTTGAATAAATTCACGAGGTATGAGCTACAGATCGCAAGCTGTCTGAATCAGCTGCAACACAGCAGAACAGATGTACTCTGTAGGTGAAACTACCATGTTCTGCCAATGTAGTCATGTTGGAAAAGAAGTCTATAGACGTAAAATCACATTCCTTGACTGGTACAAGTTGGCAAGATCTCTAGAATGGATACAGCAAACAAGAGGTTTTTCTCAACTTAGCCTGTGACCTGACAAAGGTAATGTGGCTTTTTTGGCAAAGCTCTTCTTTTGCCACATGTAAAGTATCTCAGCTTGAGAGTTCTGTCAGCACGTGTGGACAACAAATATAGTGAGAAAAATCTGAGATGTAGGTATGAGTATGTTAAACAGCCTACCAACAGTCTCATAGAGGACATACATAGAGAGAATGAAAAATTACAGAATTCATTAGGCACTGGAAAGAAAACATAAAAGATTAAGACCCTTCCAGCTGCTCTAAGACTTGTCCCATATTTAATTTCATGATCTCTGATATCACCCATAGCACCTGTAACCAAAAAATGAAAGAAAGCAAGATAAGCTTGCTATTACTTTCTTTGTAGATTCTGCTATTGTAACTATGAAATAACACGATGAGTTCAATGTAGAGAGAGAATTTTACTGAAGTCATTTCCAAAATTAAAGGGATTCATTAGCTACCACACAGAAGTGATATCAGAATTCGTTTTCAAGGATTTAAATCTGCCATCTTTAAACTGCCAGTTAAATCCAGCTCAACCTGAACACAGCCAACAGCCATCTGATGACTCTTCAATGCATGGGGTAAAATTCCTTTAATTCAGTGTTGGACAATACCCAAATAAAAATATGCATCTTCCCCAACTCGATGAGTGACACTTTTACTGATAGTATCACCATTAAATCTTGTATTCCCTCAGACAGCTCCTCTAGCAATTGGCCTTTTGCCTGGTGAAATTGGTAGGCATCAAAGTTATAACAATTCAGCTATGTCCCCATTACTCTCTGTGCTTGTGGCTGTATCAAGCATC
Source organism: Phylloscopus whistleri (assembly GCA_017589585.1). NCBI lineage: Eukaryota > Metazoa > Chordata > Aves > Passeriformes > Phylloscopidae > Phylloscopus > Phylloscopus whistleri. The sequence continues at coordinate 1,351,189 of JADMLD010001389.1, forward strand.
ACTGCCTTTATTGGAGCTCTGAGAAAGTTTAAGCCTTTCCCCCATGGAGCGTGTTAAGTGGACAAGCATCAGTTTGTATTTTAGGTCAAGTCTAGCACACATGGTTTTCAGACAAATTCCAAAAGAAACAGTTCAAATGATGATGATGCATTTTAAAAGAAGCATATTTAATTACTGGGCAGTCTGCCATATATTGAACAATCATCCACTCCTCTACTTGTTTCCTACGGCTGTGCTCAGAAACTGTGAGTTGTAATACCAAACCATGGTAACAAACAGAAAATAAGCAAACCTTAACAAAAACCCTGAGAGGTCTTTACTTCTACCAGTGTTTAGTGCTTAGAATAACTCACAGCTAACACTTCAGAGTTTTCATGTAAGTGTCAAATAAAACTCAGTGAAAACATGAACATATATCTACTTATGCATTTAGTAGCCTAACCTATAATAATGACTCATTCTTCTTTGCAAGATCTAATCATAATGTTAGAATGGAAAATAAAATAACCACTCCACTACCACATATCCTGAACCACTATTAACTAGAATAAATGTCAAATTACATTTTTCAACACAGCATAGAGGTAGAAGCAATGATGCTAACTTCTCTACCTTTGTAGAGGCACCCTAGCACCTCCAAATGCAAATTTGTCCTTACTGATGTCCTAATCTTATCTAATATTCCCTAAACTTCTAATCCAGTTTAAACAAAATCTTATTCCCACTAAATATAATCTACTTTCAAGCAAGTAGTATTTACAATCATCAAGACATGTTTATTTAATATTTTACTAGAATTTAAAAGGAAAGCATTACCTGAAAATCACTATTGTTGTTTTTGTTCTCTATGAAACAGTAATTTATAGACTTCTTTAGATTTTGAATTCTGGAACCATAGTGGCCTCTATTGTTGTCATATTAGAATAGCATCTATTGCAAGTATAAATAAACCCTCTTTACATATTTTAAAATCATTGAAAATGTATAACAGTTCTTGTAAATCAACCTATCACCTTGGCTCCAATTTACATAAAAGCATTTAAAGACATTCCTGTGAAAATAACATCCTCACACAGACATCTAACATCAGATCAGTCACAGACATGCTTAGCTTTGTTGTCAAGTGAAATTGGGTTCTGCTTTGAAAATTAAAGACATAAGGCCTGTAAAATTATCTCATTGTGCTGAGAATATCAGGAAAGTCACATAAACTAAATGCAGTCTTTTTCTTCTTGCTGATCAAATGATTGCTTGTATGAAGACAAAGGATAGAATTGTATGCAACCTCAGACATCAACAAACTTTGATTAGATCATAGCTTTAATTTAGGCTTTTCCAGTTCTACATAAACAGCTACATTAATAATAAAAAATTATGAGTTTGGTTTTTTGGTTTTTGTTGTGGTTTTTTTGGGGTTTGTTTTGTTTTTTTTTTGTTTTTTTTTTTTCAAATTACAGTTTAAACAAACTTAAAGTACAGGTATAAATCTGCTTTGGAGACTACATGTCTCTTTGTCAGCTGGCTGTTCAGGAATCCCAGGCAGTTTCTTTAGACAATTTATCTAGTTTTTAGATTAATAAAATTAGACAAAATTAATGTCACCCTAAAAGATTAAATCTGATGTCCGTTTACTAAAAAAACAACAGAAAATTACTCCATAAAAAATGCCCAAATGCAATTTATGTCAACACTTTATATATGAAAATGAATTTTCTTTGTGAGAAAGTTAAGTACAATCTAATTTATTAATCAGTTTTTCCCAACAATGGCAGGAGACAATTAAAATGATGCACTGAATTTCAGGTCCATGAAGTATTGAAATCTGATATTAAATATCCCATTTAGAATGGACTAAAATGCAACTCCCTTGTTTCCTTTCCCATCAGGAAGCATGACTGATCTCCCTTATTCTCACTACATCAAGGTGATTTATATTCCTTGTGTTTAACATCATATGAAAAAAAATATTTTCTTCCCAATTTTGAGCCAAAAATAATTATTATACTCTTGGACTTATAAAAAAGAGGCAATCTTTTGCAGAAAAGAATGGGACCAAATGTTTAAGATTTCATATTATACAGCATCAAATGTTCTTAATATCAGGAAGAGAATTAATACAAAACAGTATCATAAATAAAGGTCTTGGTTATCACATTTGCAGAAAAGCATGTTGACTGAATTTGTAAAAATAATTAAATTTTAAAAAATTATTTGTGGTTGTAGTGACCTGTAAAAATGCGTACAATAGGATACTTTTATCAAGAACCAAGGATGTGATGAATGAAGCTTGGGTAACCTGGACATCCAACTTAGAAAGGAGACAAGCCTAACACAAAATAATTGAAGATGTTGAGAAATGACTGTTCTCATAACTCAGTGACTTTGCTGCAAATAGATAAGATGCATGCACTGTAAATAAGCAACAGATCTGAGCAGATCATTCTGTCAATCTCATATTTTACAAGGCTGAAAGAAAGGCTATTTTTATGTTAAACTCAAATTGCAAACTTTTCCTGTTGCTACTCCTTTTCATCAGCAAAAATAGTAACAATCATCCAGGAGGCAGAACGAGAACAAAATATGCATGTATGAGATACTTCCCTTTGAGAGATGTTCACCCCCTTTCAGGTATCAATGAAGAAAAAATTAAAGTTGCTTGTGCTGGTAAGACTAACTCTAAGAGCAAGTCAGTAGCAGTGCTAGTGTATGGTTGCCTTTTGTCACTACCTTGCTACTTACCCTGAATAAAGGTGATATTGGATATCAGTCAGATAATTCAGTAGAAACAGTTATTAAATGATTACTACTACTGAAACAAGCACTGAGGCTGTCTCCTAAAAAGCTACTTCTTCCTTGCCCTTCCATTTGATAGATGTGACAGAACTATAGAACACCTCCAGCTGAAAGAGACCTCAAAAGATCATCTGATACAGCTTTGGGGGGAAAGGGAACCTAGATGAGATTATCTAGCACCCTTTCCAATTGTGCCTTGAAAACCTCCAGTGTTGGAGTTCTACCACATCCCTGGGGAGATTGTTCCATTGAATGACTGCTTCTGCTGTAAAAAATTCCTTTCTTATATCATGATAAAACCTCTTTCAGTACAAGTTGCATCTATTCCCTGTATGTTCTCCAGGTGGCTCCTTGTGAAAAGAGAGCCTCTGTCCTCTCTGCGGCTTCCCTTTAAGGACTGAAACACCACGAATGAGGTCCCCTTCTAGGGCCTTCTCCAGGGGAAAAAAACCTCTTATTTCATCACTCTTGTCTCATAGGGCAGATTCTCCAACGCTCTGCTCTCCAACGCATCTTCACGGGCCTCCTTTGGACCCTCTCCAGTCCGTGTCTTTCATCAGTTGTGGGGACCATAACTGGGCACAGCGATCCAGGTGCAGCCTGACAAGTGCTGACTACTGTGGGATGCTCTTGTCTCTACTTCTGCCAGGAATGCTCCTGTGGATACAGCCCAGGATCCAATATTTGTCACATTTGTCTTCCAGGTTGCCCTCAGCAAGACTCCTCTGCAGCCACTCAGATTCTGGCCTGTACTGAGCTGTTAGGTCATGTCACCCCAGGTGTGTGACTGCACTTGACTTTGTTAAACTTTGTACCATTATTGCTACCATTCTAGTCCACTTCTCTCTTTAAGATTGCTCTCCCTTCTGGCTCGTCCACCCCACTGCTCATTTCAGTGTTGTCAGCAATCTTGCTGTGTCTCATTCCCATCACCCAGGTCATTTATGAGGGTGCTGAACAGCGTGGAGCTAGGTATCAATCCTGGGGGGCACATCTCACTTGTGACAGACTGCCAGCCTCAGTAAAAAACATTGATCACTATGAAATCACCAAGAAATATTATGCTATTAAAAACTGAAAATAGGTTCTAAGTGATAGGGAAAATGTAAATCTGTAGGTTACAGAGCACATTATATGAAAGGTTAATTTATGAGAACCTCCATTTTTAAAATGTCTGTAGGGTATGTCGAGCATTTTCTGAAGATATTGCACTTTTTCTTTATTGTAGCACTAGAAAGTGCTACAGTAGAGATGGTGTGGTGACCTGAGTTAAAATACGTATAGAATTTTTTTTTGTACTTTTCTCTTTTTTTAATTTGAAACAGAGCTGCTGAAGACAGAATTTAGTAGAAAGATTTTTTTTGAGATTAGTGAGTCAGGTTCCTGGTGGTGTTAATTTCATTTAACAGAGTTAAAAATAAACTTTTATTTTGCTTTTTAATCCAACTTTAGACTTCTTTTAAGTCTGTGTTTTTCACACAAAGCATCTGTGCAGCTCTCATTTCCCCCAGGTCTTTATTTAGAGCAGGAAAGTAGAGTTAAATTCAAATGCAACTTTGGGCTTTCTTAGTTCAGATGCTGCTAGAGATTGCCCATTTTTTTTCAGAAACTCAGAGCACCCTTGAGGTTCTGTTAGCCATTCTAATAGCAGAATTAGGAGAAGACAGATGGAAAAGGAAAGAATTAGAGTTGGAAGCAGCTGTTATGAAATCTGCTTCAAGAATACAATTGCTTATATAGCCTTACTCAGACAAAGCCAAAAAAGGAAAACATATTTTTCACCCTGGCACACCAGCTGGTGTCGCTGCTATAGTCAATGCAACTGTACTGCTTAGAAAAATACAGATTAAGAATTGCATCATCAATGACAACATGAAAAGGACAGAAGTACAAACTAATATATGTCTCATCCATTCTACCATAAATTCTGGAAGCAACAGGATTTATGTAAATTAAAACTTATATAGCTATAAAAATAAATTTAAACTTAATTTATGTTGTTTAACCTTGAGGATTCTCATTGGTATGATGTCTTACAGGGTTTCTGAGGATAATGGAAGAGGCACTGATTAAATCAGTGTGAGGGTGGTGATCAAGAGAGTACTGTCTCTCTCAGATAAATCCACATTTCCCAACCCCTGTCCTAGAGTGACCCAACCACTTTTCTGTTTTACATCACATATGAGCATGAATACAACATGTAGTAATGCTGTTAGTGACATCTCATGTAGACAAATACTTCAGCTTGCCCAGATGTTATAGAAATTATATATATAGCCCTGGAACCCTGCCCACATATGAGATCTGGCTGGACCACTCTGATTTACCTGGACATTACCAAAGTGTCCTATCCCTGAGCTAATCAGCAATATTAAACTTCACACCATTACATCCTAGGTGTGACTGGGAACAGAGGTGATAAGAGTGAGATTAAGTTATCTAAACAAAACACCATCCTGTAAATTGTCCCAGCATATCTTGCCCAGGTTCCCACTGTTACTCCAGATAATTGCAGATCTTCTGTTGGTGTATATCTACCAGCACCATGGCTCAGACAGCTAAAAGCAACTAACATGACAGAAAATTATTGTTTTCAGGGAACTGAGAGCTAAATGACTCTTTTTTAACGAATCTTGAGTGTCAGGTGCTACTAGAAAATCTCTAAGGCTTGCTACAGTTAATTAAATTTGGCCAGTAAGGGTCCTGGGTATGAATGCTAAGTGGCATGGGATGCATTTATCTAACTATCCTGCCCCTCAAAACTAGGGCTGTCACAGAGCCAGTTGTTGGCTTTGTCTCAGTATGCTTTGGGAAGGTACTGAGACAGGCTAAAAGCATGCAAGAAACACTCAGAGCATATAATAATGTGGGTGATCATATTTCAGTGCCCAGGAATGATGCCAATTACATACTTGTGATCTATTAATCTACTGTATTACCAAAGCAGGCAGGTGGGGAGAGAAATATCTCTAGTGACTCTTTCCATAGGTGCCCATGAAAAGCTTAGCATTTTACTCTCTAGTGATCACAAAAAGACTCCCAAACCCATGATTCATATAAAGAAGGGTTATCATCATGCCCATATCTCTGGGATATGCACTTATCTTTCCTACAGTTTGGTCTCAAACAGTTTAGCCTCAGACTGTTTGAGACCAATCTGTAGAAGTCCAAGCTCCTGGGTTGGCCTCCAGTTATTGGGCATCAGAAAAACCTGAGCTTGAAGCTGCTGAGTTGACATCCCTTAATACACAGTCCCAGAAACCTTCTTAGTGATCTGAAAGAGCTGGAAGCATCTAACTTGAAATGTTGTTTCTCAGACCATAATGAGATGAGCAAGAACAAGATGCACAGCATGTTACTGAGCTGCAGAACTTTTTGGAAACACAGTGGAGGGTGTGAGGTGGCTCATTCTGTAGATCACTTTCACAGTAAGACTCATCAGAAAATGTGAGTTCTTACAATTTAGAAGCTTCACTTATTTTTTCCCTGTGGATGACTAGTGACAGGTTGATACCAGAGCTTGACAGATCGTAAAATATACAACCTCTTCTATAACCTGAGCTAGCTGCAAATCTCCTGTTTTCAAGGAACCACAGATTCAAGTTTAATTCAAATAGAATATGTACATGTCTGTTCCCATGAAAATAGTGTCCTTAATTCAACAAATCCTCTCTCTTTTTGTCATACTGTTCTAAGACATTTGGGGGCAACAAATATATCCTACCCGCATTGCGCGTTTGTTTTTTTTTTTAAAAAGGAAAATAATTTCTGCTCCTTTCTTGTAGGTCATCTAGTCTAATGGGAGATTTGTCAATCCTGTCTTGAACTCAGATGTTCAATTTATTTTTCTTGACCGTAACTGACTAGACGATAACATATCATTATAGTAACTTTTTTCCTTCTTTACTCTAAATACTTCTCCTGACACCACTTAGATTTTAGTTGGTTATTTTCATGGTTGAATCACTGCAGATACTTTCAGTATCAAATCCGTGAGTTTGATCTACTCTTTGCACTCTTATTTTTTACCTCTCTTCCTTTGAGGGGCTTACTGCAGAAATGTTATTAATGCTAAAGTGCATCACCTCACACTCTGTTGTACAGCGCTTGATCTCAAATCCTTCAAATATATTTTAAAGTTAATGCTTAAAATGATGTGCAGCAAGGTCTGAATCCTTTGTAGCTGAGAAGCACATTCTATGGGATTTCCAGCTCTCTGGGAAAAATTTTTAATTATCCTCTAATAATTAAATGAGGGCAGCAACCCAAACCAGGCCACTATTTCCCAAGGCCCCAGCTTTGGGGATGTGGCTTGGGTAGAAGATGTGCAGGCCTGGCTTAGGTACCTAACCTCCAGAGTGGGGAAGGAAATCAGAAATACTCAGATTGGTATTTCCCCTCTTCACAAGCACACCTCACTGTGAGGAGCTAGGACTCAAGTTCTCTCTGGAGATCAGGCAATGTGCATGAATCTTTGCTGAGTATCATTTGCAGTAATCTTTATTGAATCTGAGACCAATTAAAGAACTATGGCGTCCTGATATCTTGGGCAGGCAGTCATTAAACCTCAGAAGAGGGAGAAGATGACTGCAGCACACAAGTACAAAAGCATTGTATAGTTCTGAGGGGGCTAAAGACTCAAAAACAGGAAAGAAACTCTAATTTGGCTAATTTAATGAATTAAAACTTTTGAAGGCCCTATTTTTGCATTCAGCCTTAGGTAGAAGTGGGAAGGATATCTGAACTGCAACTACAGAGCACCACATAATAGCTGTAGGTGCAATGAAGAGAAAAGATTTTCTTCAGAATTAACTGTACTTCACTCTTATTCTAAAAGCACTTAGATTGGATGAAATTTCTACCATGATGAAAGAATATCTCTAGGCAACCCCATTTTTCCTAAAACCACTGACACTATAGCAAAAGTGCTAGCACAGCAAACTGGAAGAAAACTCTCCCTAAACATGATGGATTGCTGTTTTCAGGCAATTTTTCAAAAGCTGTTTATCTTCCATCTAGATATTCATATACCATGGATATAAAACTTTGAAATATAATTTTATTCTTTAATAACCTACAGTACTTGTTCCCCAGGGGATATTTTAATGCTCTAGCATAATTTATTAAAGAAGGAAAACTAAAATAAAATCAAGCTTAATGTGTTTTTCTATTTACTAAACCAGCTTTGCTTAGGATAATTTGATTATTTTTAATTACAGCTTAAATGGCCATAAGTATATAATTTTCAATATTCTATACGTGATTTATACGATTTGCAACAGGATTTTTGAACATTACCATCATCTGATTAATCTACTTAACAATCACCAACTGCTGAGCATATTAAAGCTAAGCATAAGACAACAATTCATAAGATCTACAGTGCTCTCATGAAGAATAAAACTGACATACAATTTTCATTTTTGATTCAGTGTTTATTTTTGTACTATATGTAAAGGAAGAAAAATGACAGTATTTTATGCTGTTAAAATATTCCTAAAGAATGCAAAAAATTATAATATTTAAAATTACAAGTAAGAATTAGGAATAAGGGTAGTAATTATAGTGGAAGAGCAAAATCAAAACAAGAATCCTTGCCATAGTTCACCTCACAAAATGTTCAGAAAAATTGCTTCTATTCACATAAGAATGATGGCAACCTCTCCAAAACAAACCTTTTTTATACTAACCTTGACTTCAATGCAGCATCCACAGGTACCTGGCACGTGCTCTTATCTCTGGTTCATTGGATCTTCTCCAGGTCCAAGTTTGGACACTTGAAGTCCTGATTGCAGGGAGACCAGACAGTGGTACTGAAGTGATAGGGGCCTCAAAACATCCCCTGCTCTTGGGCAGAGCTGCTGAAGTTGTAAGGGTACTATTCATCTCACAGCCACTACGATTAAACAGCCCCTCCCATTTGCACATGTTTTTGGTGGTAATTCTTAAGAAGGAATCTACAAATCAGTGGCCCAGGGTGCTGAAGAACTGTCTCATCCATTTCAGCCACAGGGGCAGAAGCCCTCAATAGGAAGACAGAATATGTAGTTCTGGGCAATAATGGTTACATTGGAGTGGCCAAGTCTGCTTGCAGCTCCAGGCAGAGGCCTCGGTCACACAGGACACATGATGGTTTTGAATGGCAGAGTCCACTCGACTGCAAGAAATGTTCGCCATAGATGATCTGAAACATCATCATCAATGGTACTTACGATCCATGGGAAAAGAGGTGGCCTTGAATGCACACAGATTGCAGCCCCTTGCTCTCCCCCACCACCCAAATTAACAAAACAAGAAAAGAAAACATCAGAAGGAAACCACAGAACCAGCTACAGACAAAAAATATCCCTACTGACTTCCTCACCCTCTTGACCAGTGATGGGACTTGAGGAAGCAGCATGAAGCTGAGCTGAGGGAGATTTTGACTGGACATCAGGAAGAGGTTTTTCACACAGAGCGTGTCTGAGCACTGGGCCAGGTTCCCCAGAGAAGGCACCAAGCCTGACAGAGTTCAGGAAGTGTTTGGACAGTAAGCTCAGGCACATGGTGTGACTCTTGGGGTGTCCTCAGCAGGGCCTCCAGGAGCTGCACTCGGTAATCCTGATGGGTCTTTTCCACTCTTTTCTATGATTTTATGAAAAATTACAACTAATTAGGAGAATACTACATTATTTTCTCTTTAATCCTGACACACATCCCTTCCATCCCCATTCTTCTCCTGGTCCTTATTTTAAAATTCTGCTCCATTTCAGAATGTTTTGGTAGTGAAAGTTCTGCTTTTTAAGTAAGATATAGAGATATTTTCTCTGATCTTAATACATTTCTCTCAGCTTCCTAAGCAGATTATCATTAAACCCTACAAGTTCTTAATTCAACTTTCTCCCAATGCCATAGCTGCTTATGGCACTTTAAAAGACCCACAGCCTTTAATCTTCAGGGCTGAAGCACTTAAAAGCCTCCAGAAAAAAACCACTGTATTTGGTAGCCCTTTTGTCCTATCTTTGTAGAGCAGTACTCAAAATTACACTGTTCATGGAGAGACCTATCACTTTTCTCTAAAAATCTCATTATTCTCACAAAATTGGTAATTTCTATTAAAAAAATGCTCTTATTTCACAAAGTAGGAGTGTTTTGGATGATACAGTCTTACAAATTTTATAGTGGAGGGAAAAGATTTAAAAAGTAGATATTTATAAACAAATATTTTGCAAATAAAAATAGAGCCATGAAAGGAATAGCGTGGAAAGTTATTAAAGCACAAATGAAATATGCTTTTTCTTCAGGTTATTTTCATCTGTGGAAATTTTTTTGATTATGATGCAAGGAAGAGTGTGATTGCAGTTTTGTTACTGTTGTTGCTTTATAGCCTCATGTAACTCAAGTTTATTGTAATCCAATAATTTTAAAACCATTGAGTATCATCAATCCATCAGCTGTTCTTTTCAGGGACTAGTTAAACTGAATATTTTGGGAACCATGATGCCGAGAAATGAAGATCATCACTCTATTAAACTTTCTTATTCCAATTAGGAAGCACTTGAATTCATAGATGCAATGAAACTTTGTATAGAAGTTGGTATTTTGAAATAACCCCTAAATATTTATTTTTAAGTTGCCTTGAAGTGAACAACCCTGAGTAGCATACATATCTAATCTCAATTGGTGCTGCATCAAGCATGTTAATTAGGATTTTTCCTATCTTTCATAAGAATATTACATATTTTATGCAGTACTATTTCTCCTTGATACAGATTCAGATAAATTGAGGATGCCAACATGCCATTCATTCACTGCAGAAAAACTTCACATAACAAAAAAATGCATACAAATACTGCAACAGAAAACCAGTCTGCTGGCATCAGAAGTACTACAGTATAAATGGTACTGCTTGATTTTCATACTCCCAGAGCATCAAAGCAGTGACTAAGGCCCTAGAATAAAGCTAAATACATTCTGTCTATCCACAAGTCACATCCTAAATAAGCATAGTTGGAGCATTGGTATAGAATTAAAGAAAAACTTTGGAGCATATGCATGCTGCTCTAGGAAATATATTACAGCTTTGGTTATTTCACAGCTTTTATTCCCTTGTTTTGTTATACAAAGCAACAAATTATGTCATCCATAATGTCAATAGTGTCACTGCTTTGAAGTAAAATCCAAATCTTTGCCAGGTAATTTCCTTGCCGCTACTTTCAAATTAAAATGCAGAGGCCTTCAGCTTCCTCTTAACAATTCATGTGAATAAAATATATTCTGAGGACAGTGTAATTAAAGGTAGTTTCATAAAGGTGTATTAATGGATACAGAAAAAAGAAAAAAGAACACATCTTAAAAGTTTTTGCTTTGCAGGTCCACACCAGAACATAAGCGGATGAATTTGAGCGCACACAGATTTTTCCCAGATATTTTGTAACCAAAAGAAACCACTAGAGGGCAAAATATCCATTGCTAAAAGCATAAATGACCCGGGCAAATGGAAGAGAAAAGTAATAGAGCAAAAAAAATCCCCAAAATGGCCTGTTCTTTTCTTCTCCCCACCCCACCCTACCCCCCAAATTAAAAAGAAGCTTGTAATCAAAATATAAATTAATAATATAAAAATTTCATCTTAAGCTCTGTCAAGGAGATGATTAGGTGACATTTCTCATGAGGCCAAATCTATGTTGCTACTTCTTCTTTCTTGCTTCTAGAAATAGCTACTTTCTGCAAACATTTTGGTATTCTCAGCACTAACCATTTTGGTTTAGGGTATGGAAATAACAGGAACTTGAACCTGCAAGTTTACCAAAAGTATGGGGGGGAAAAAGGTAACTGAAAATTCACAGGAGCAATACCTTAATTTAGCACTAATTTTAATAGCTGTCTATAAGAGTAGATATGCATTGCAATTTTTAAGGCTCCTGCTGTATAGTTAAATTGCATTTATGATCTAGTGACACACTCAAATCTGAGAGTAAAATCTTAGTGGGACCGAGCTATTAAAGCTGTTGCCAAATTCAACTTTCAGGCACCTTTCTCGCCAGCTGAGTTAGAGCCATGAGTTGGGAGGCCAGGCATCACACAAAATACATGGGGAAAATCTGATGCTGAAAGGTGGAACCACCTACCAGCACACGGTGAGGGCTTTGCAGAAAAGTACCTGGGGTCCTGTGGAGTCAGCAACATGTCTCTGTTGCAAAGCAGACGAGTGGCATCCTGGGCTGCAGTCGACTGTCTGCAGATCGAGGGAGATGATTCCTCCCTGCTACTCAGCACTTCTGAGGCCATGCCTGATGAACTTTGCATCCAGTTCTGACTTCTCAGTACAAGGGAGTCCTACTGGAATGGGTCACGTGTAGGGCCCAGTAAGATGATTAAGGGACTGGAGCATCTCTCCTGTGAGGAAATAATGAAAGCTGGGACTGTTCAACCTACGAAAGGGAAGACTCAGAGAGATCTTATCAGTGTATACAAACGTCAAAAGAGAGGGTGCGAAGAGGACAGAGACAGGCTCTTTTCAGTGGTGACCAGTGACAGAACCAGAGGCAACAGACACAAACTGAGCACTCAGATGTTCCCTCTGAACATCCAGAAACTCTTTTTCACCCTGAGCGTAACCGAGCATCTGTACAGGTTGGCCAGAGAGGTGGTAGAGTCCCCATTCTTGGAGAAGCTCAAAAGCCATCGGGACACGGCCCTGAGCAGCTGACTCTGTGTCTCTGCTTGAGCAGAGGGGTTGGACCAGATGATGTCCACAGCCTCAACCCAACTTTGTTTCTGTGAGCAACAGTGAGAGACTCGTTCTCTTCCAAGCAGCTACAAATGACCTTGGGTAGTGAAGATACATAGCCTTGTGTTTATGAGAGCTAGAAGACACCATAAAGAAGTAGGGACTAAGTAGAATGAATAATAATAATAATGAATAATTTAAAAAATAAATATTTTTCTTCAATTTTTAACAGAGCATGACATTGACCTTGAAGAGAACAGTAAGGCAAATAAAAGTGTATGTTAACAAAAAAACCTAAAAATACTCTAATGCAGGTGAAAAAAGATCTCAAGGAACTAAACATATATGAATTACTCATAATCACAAGCTGAACTCCATCCCAGAATTGTGGAAGAACTGAGAAATGAAGCTGCAGGTCAGACAGCATATATTTTAAGATAGCTTCCACAAGAGGAGAACAAACACGAAAAACAGAAAAATACTTGTATTCAGGAGAAAAAGAATAACCAGATAAATACAGAGTTTTTCATATTCCTGAAATAATGTGCAAGGGTTTTGGACACATTTTACATCTATACATGGACACAATTTTGTTTGTTAAAAAATGTAAAAATACAACATGATCTTTTAAACAATGAAATTATTTTCCACAATTAGGGTAATGAATTAAGAGCTTATCCATCTGGGCTCTAACACTGACACACTGAAATCTAGCAGTCTAGCTAAGCAGATAAAGATTAATAGAAATCTAACCTGAACAAGGAATTGGTCTAACAGGAGACAACACCAAAGAGAATTAAACAGGAAACTCCTGGGTGAGATTAATTAGGGAAGAAAAAATTAGCTTTTGGCCTGATCTCTTTACAAATCTCCATTGCTAGAAAAGGAGTTCTCATCACAAAGATAGGAGACAATGTTAGCAAAACACAAGGGTAAATGACCTGAAGGACCGTGTTAGTGGATATTTAGCAATACTAAATACACATCTGTACAATAATAACTGAAAATATTCAAAGTTATTTTTAATTTCAAATTTATTTCTACCATATGAAAGCAGAAGGATCTAATCCTATTTGTTTTCATAGGTTAATGGGATGCTGGGATATAAATGTGATACAGCTACCTAAAAAGCAAAGGCAATACTGGCAACACCATCATTCTGAATATGGCGACTGTCAATCTTAAGACAATAAATAAAAAGGAAGAAAATTAGGTAAGAGCTATTAAGTTGGTAAGGACAACAAAAAGTCTGTCACAGGAAAGAGGACTAAAAGTCCTCTAGATTTTTTGATAGACCAAAATGAAGTCTGAGGAACAACTTAACTCTTCTCTCTAAAATACTTGAGGAGATAGGCACTAAAGAGGAAGAATAGTGACTTCAAGGGAGGAACATTGTCAGCACAAATGCAGCTATGAATAAACTTTCAAGGAGAAGTCAGGAGAAGCCCTCAAGCAGCTTTTCTATGGGAAATGGAGTAGAAATTGAAATGGGGTTTTTTTTATACTTATGAAAATATAGCCAGCCCTCTGCTATTGCAGTCATCATTCAGAGAGATCTATAAACTCCCTTCTAGTCCTGGTCTTCTTCTGAGGGCATGGCCTGAGATCTCATAAACAGAGTAAAGAGACTGCTCACAGGGTTCAGCTAGCACATTGGCATATGGATGTGCTTTCAACAGTTTGACAGATTGGATTAGCATTTCCACAGTTAGGCAGTACCTGTGCCAGTACTCTCAGGAAATTTAGATATTTTATTAAGTTAGGCAGCAAGTGAGAGATCTGAGGATCTCAAGTGGTGCATAAATTTCACTCATTGGCCTGTCAGGGGTTCTAGCCCACAGTGATCTACGCATATGCACAATAAACTACGTGGCACCCTACAGCTCCATCATGATAAATCATTTAAATTGCTTTCTGTTCCACTAGCCAAGCTAGCTAGGGCTTCCTCTAGCGAAGTTTGCACTGTACACACACCAAAAATATCTTGCCTGTAATGACAAAGAAATCTACAGCAGTAGACAGCTCTAGTAACTTCTGAGTATTATTGCAAAGTAGCTCACATAGAAAGTCAGGTCTCCTCTTTCCCACAAGGAACTTTCTCGAAAAATAGAAAAAAAAAGTTAGAAAAGTCAGTCAGGCCTACCAAGCAAATGACTTAACTTCTTAAATCATTGTCATCACTTTAGTACTCAGGCTGAGGGGACAGAATAACTAACACCCCTGACTTGGGGCATTAAAAAAGACTCATGATAAATGAAAACAATCAAAATATTCCACAATAACAGAATAACTGAGCGATTTCTAACTAGAAATTTGGAACAGGAATTGAATGAGAATCAAGAACAATCCAAAAGAAGCATGAAGTGACTCTGCTTTTGACAGATTTAGACAAGCCTCTGCAAGTGGATCAAAAACCCTAAAATATATAGGAAATTATTTTAAGTAAAATTCCTATATTGACACCACCAGCTCAATAGAACTGTAAAAGAAATTGAAGGAGGTGACTTGGGGGAAAAAACCAACTACCACACAAGAGCAGATGCCTAGGAATAGTTTTTCATTACTAGGACATAGAAGGACATAAAAAGATAAAAGGAAAAGTGACAGAGGAGATGCAACAAGGAAAGTTTGAGTTGAATGAACAAAATATCTAGCATTTTGTGCATTTTTAATGAAACACATAACTCCATATGTTACAAATAAGGTCTATTCCAATTTATCTACATTTTGGAGTTGTGTTGCTTCATTTTGTTAATAGTGCAAAAAAAAGGTGTTTCTTTAATGATTTCTTGGATCTTTGATGTGGTGAATGCTAAGTACACAGTATATAATAAGTTGTAACTTCACACTGGACATGAAATTAAATGCTGACAGAGGAAAAGCAAAAAGGAAGGTGCTCTATCAGACCTGTGTCTTGTAGGAAAGGTAGAGGAAGAAGGAAAATTTGTCCTATCCTGTATACAATGAGTTTAAAGTTAAATAGTTAAATACCAGATTTCTGGATACAGGTATTCACCACAGGGAAAAAAAAAAAATGACCTCTCTTTGCAAAAGTCTGGCTTTCACTTTCAGACCACAGAAAAAAAAATTAGGCTTGATGACAGTTTTCCACTGCTTTTTGTTCATGTAAAAGTTTTCTTTTCTGAAAAGAAACAGGTGAACCCTCTCGTGCACTCTCAGGAAATCCTTCTTTTGAGAAGGTGAGGATGTTGAATTTTGTCAAACTCTCAACATCATAAAGCAAAACAAAATGATGATGCACAGTCATATGATTTAAAATAGTAATGTAATAAGGTTTAGCAGATGCTGTCTCATTAGCAGAGCTGTTAAAAAAATTTCTCTCATCTAATGTAAATCTCTGATCTATTGCAATGCAAAGTGAAATGTTTCAGCAAGTTACCATGAAAGTAGACTAGATACAAAATTTATAGAAAATGTATTTACATACTAAATAATTTACAAAAATTATAATTTTAATTTAATCCATATAATTTATTCAGGTACTCAGGACAGAGATTTTAGGAATATATTCTTAAAACTGTTCTGGTAGGACTTTGGACTAGAATTTTTCTTTTTTTCCTAAGAATGCTTTCAATGAGTGAATACCCATTTTCTTTAGGGAGTTATTTCACACAATAGAGCTGTCTCCAGGTGTACTGAAAACAAATTAATAATTACCTTTGAAATTATTTATATTGTTTCCAAAATCCTTAAAACAGAAAAATCCTATTATATCATTCAAACTATGAAGGACCTTCAGAAGATCTGCACAGCACACTGAAAGCCTTTAATTTAAAATCAAGGATCTTGGTAAAGTCAAATAATTTTTATAATGTCCTGGTAACATTATGAAACCTAATCACTAGCATGATTGCAAGAAAGTACTATGTTTCCTGAGAAAAAATATGTTCAGAAATTGTTTGAATCTCCCTGCTTCTTAATTTCTGTTGTTTCTTTACTAGTTTCAACTGTTTCATTTTCTTTTTACCCACACCTTGTCTATTTTACTCACTCTACCACCCCCATTACTAATAAATCATGCCTTTGTAGAATTATTTTTCATCTCTTGTTCATCATCTTTGCTTTGTCTGAAGTTTCCAGGGTTTCTTTTTTTGCTGAGGTTCAATAAAATAGGCCAGACCAGGCAGGCTACCTTTGTCTTATAGCACAATAAAATTGCAAGTAGTGAAAAAATTCATTTACTGCAGTGTTACAGTTCAGAAGTTATAGCAGAAATTAGTAATTTTTTTGTTCGGTTTTCTTTAAAGAAAATTAATTAGCTGTTAAATCTGTCACTTTAGCCTTTTTAAAACATCTTGATTTAAAGTAATATCCATTTTATTATTATATGATTGTCTAATTGAAATAAAAATTATCCTCATTTATTTAACAGTTATCATTATTTTTTCTTTTTTAGAACCTAGTTTTCCTCTTTATTTTGTATTAGATTTCTCCTTTACCATCTCTTTCTATCACCCAAAAGCTGGTGGAGATGGCTGGATCCCAAAAAGCTCTGCTTGTGCCATGCTGCGGTGCACATAAGTCAGTGCTCTGCTGTAAGAAGCAGCCAAAGAGCCAAAGGTGTCTGGGAAGAAGCCTTTAAACCCTGAGAAGTTTTAAAACTTAATTTCATAGAGTTATAGTTGAAATTTCTATAGCAGGCTTGGGAATTACTGAGAGTCCTAGCTCTTAAATCTGAATGTTAAAACAACACACTAAGAATGCTTATGAGCTAAGAGCTGAGATGGACCATCAGGCCATAAAATAAAAGCTCAAAGGAAGGGTCAGATTCTGTCAAGGTAATCCCTAAGGTCAAAGGAATTCCTCATGAGGGACAGTGGTAGTCCATTCAACAGATACAAGCTCTCACTGAATGATCAACTAGATTATATGCCTCTTAATCTGATGATCTAATTAGGTGAGCTAATGCAATTTTTAAATATTTCAGGATTCTACTGTGGTCCATCACCATCTGTAAAGTGGAAACAAGCCTAATAGACTTCCACTCACCAGAAACCTTCACGAACTTGTGCTCTGTGCACTATTAGAGAAGTACAGGTAAAAAGAGACACGAATTCTGCAGGTACAATAGGTAAGAAAAAAAAAACTTTCTTACAAAAACACTGATTTAGATAAGCATCACCAGCTTCAGTCTCCAAATTTAGATGTCTCAGTCTGTTTCAAACCTGATCTGTAAGCCTTCAGATCCACTCTAGATAGATGAGGGGGAAAATCCCAAAAACCATCTCCTTTCCTTCAGCCATGTTGAGCTCATTTTGTTTACGTAATTTCAACGAACAATAGAAATCTCTACTCTCAGCAGAACTTGGACCAAATGACCTTCAGAGGCCCTTTCCAACCTGAATTACTCCATAGTTCTACAATAGCTTTTTTCTCCACCCCCCTCCTTTTGTTTTTTTTTGGTGGAAATAGAAAACTACTCAGCTTGCTGATTTCTACTTATCCCATGAGATGAAGTGTCTAAGCATAATCTATGGTTCCTTGAAAACACATAAGCTTGAAATCTCTTTGGTGAGATTTCTATCTCAACGACAATAAAACTGGGTGGCAAGGGCAGAAAGAGATGTTGCTGAAGTTTGCTTTAAAAATAAACTTCAATTATAGATGAGCTCTTAGTCTGAGGGCATTTAATTTGACAATAAACAAGTAGCAATTTTTTTGACATCTAAATGCCAAGCATCGTATTTCCAGCAGTTTGAAGCACTTACATGCAAAGTTTTCATTCCCCTTGCTTCCAGCTGGCAGTCCCACGTGGATTTCTAGTGCAAAATTAACTATGACTGGCACAAAGCATATTCCTGCAGGCAAGGAGACTGGAAGAGGCATACATATTTTGTCTTGGCTGAAGCTTGTACTAGTTGGTAACTGCAGTTACCTTCAAAAATGGTCTTTTGCAGAATGTATTCGTTTATGCTGGAAAGCAGACCCTTGAGTTTTAAATAAATCAGTGTACCATGTTTTAATTATTCTCCTGCCTCTTTTGTCTAGCTGCATCAGATGCTGTGTATTTTCCAGTATTATTCTTTCTAATCAAATTCATACTTCAGAGAATTACATATATTTTACAATAGCTTTTCTTGTTTGTGTCATTATAAACTAAATCAACTGCTTCATTTTACATACAGAGCAGAAAGTTTATGGTCTTATTAGAACTCCAGTAACAACCCACTCAATTTATTGTTGAGCAAAACAAAAGATGTATCTTAAAGAGAGAAGTGTTTTATTGTTTGGGCAGATTTTCCCCCAAATTTCAGTCCAATATTCCCCATCATCATGTTTATAATAATTGCAATAGTAAAGACTAAAAGACATGAAGATAAGTAACAACTGAATGCTACCATCATACTTCACTCACTGAGTTCCCTAATATTCAAAGATATTACAGTCCTTGTATATAGACACACAGCTGCCTTCTGTACTATATCAGACCTCCTGTAAAATAACCTCCTGATAATTCACTTCATAGCCTACTTTTCCTTAGTTTCCATTTCATTCTTCTTGAATTAATGTCCTCAGAAAGGCACCTGATCTACTGCAAAAATATATTTCCCATAACCAGAATTGGCACAGGTCCTTGCTCTGCTCTAGGCTTGTGGGACAACAAATTTCTGCATCAGAAGAAAGGAAGAAAAGAATCTGAATTAATAACTCTGCTTGTCTCTGCTGACTCTATTTGTCATGTCTTCTGCCCTTCTATCACAGCTAGAAAGACACATTGAGCATTGGCATTCCTTATTGCCTGGAACAGTCCATGGAACAAAAATACATATACACACAAGAAGAATTAGAAACACACAGGCCGGAAGATGATGAAATCTATCATAGAATTTTTGGTATCAAGTAAACAGGACAGGTGTTCCCTCTGCCTGAGAAATGAAGCTTACTGTGACACTCCAAGACAGATGCTCTCTGTACAGCTGTCCTTTGAAGCAGTGAAGCCTGTGAACAAGCTCACTAACCTTCGGTGTGCTCCCTGGCCAGACCACCTACCCAGGCTTTGACTGTCCACACTGTCATAGAGAGAAAAACCACAGCTTTGTCCCCTTTGGTGAACCCACTGCAGTGTCAGCCTGACATTTCAATACATAATGCTGAGAACTGTCTAGGAAGGTTGCGGCACATGGGGGATGACAGATGTAGCCAATGCAAGGAAATTGTCCCAAACCTGCACCTTGCCTGTCTACATCTGAGCATGAGCCTGTATCAAAGTACCAACAGCAAAAAATCACTTGGGCCTAAGGGTGGTTTCAGGCTACCTAGCTGGATCTTAAAATGGAAACATACCTAATGAAAATGAGGTATGCACTTTGTACAAAATTTTGTCTGGTACAAATACACCATCTGCAAAATACCATGCTGTTGGTGACCCTGTTTTCAGCAACATGTTAGTGAGAAGGAACTGACTAAAGTAACCTCAGCAAAGGGTAACTTCTGAGAAGGGCACTCTATACAGAGTTTCAAAGTTCTCTATTCAGTTTGTGAATGATCGTGCCTAGGAATATTGGAATTTGTCTCTATTGAAGGTGTTACTCTTTGATTATCATCTAAGAAAAGTTATACTTCCTGCAATTTGGCTATCTTTATGTGTAGTCCTCAGTATCTTGGTACCTTGCAAAAAATATACAAAAGGTATTAGGTTTTTCATAACATGTATGGGTTCACTACCTCTAAAAACATGAAAAGTTATTGTGCATAACGTAATTCCTAAATAAAAGTGCCACATAAACTAAAATCTGAAAAGGATATAGACAAGCAATCTAAAGTGGTAATAGATGGCATGACTGTATATATAAAGCACAAGGTAAAATTATGTTTCTCCTTATTTACTACCAATAAAACAATACCAAGTGAACCCTTAAAATAACATTGCCTCACTTTATTAAACAATAAATGCATTCTTAAAAAAGACATCCTGACAGCTTCAATATTACCTAGTATCTTCATGTCCAGACTACGAATCAATGTAGATATATTTGAAATGGTTTCCTTCAAGTAAGTTGAGAGATTTCTACACTATGATGGATTATATGACATCCACATTACTGCCTTTATATACTATTAAAATTTTCCTTTCTCATATGCTCCACCCATTCTTATGCTAAAACCCCAACAATCACAGCTTTTTTTTGTGTGTTTTTGGAGAGTATTCCCTATGCCAAACTTTTTTCCTATGCTGTAGAGAATAAGAGCATTTTCTGAAGTGTAAACATCTCTGACCACTCTGCTTGCCTTCACTCAATCCCAAAACAAAGAACCTTTTATTACAAGATCTGAACCTGACAGACAATCCAAGAAATTACAAAAATTTGCTGCATTCACAAAAACCAATAAATCTGTTTCTACAGATTCTGGAGACTTCTCAGGTGAGGGCTCAATATTTCCCAGCATCAAGGACAAAACTATTGGCATCTGCTTGACCCATAACTCCCCCTCAGTAATCCTGCTTATGGTTCCAGCCCAAAGCTATCCAAGCTGCACAAATTGTTTTCACAGCTTCTGAACACTCACATGTCTCTAAGAGGCCTAGAGTTTCCAAAGTGGCAAATCATTCAACATGCACCATTTGTTCCACCCCTGTATAGGATAAGTCATAGCATCAAAAAAATCGACATTTAGACTAAAACTGATGACAGTCCCTTACCTACAACATTTGGCATGACAGTGCAGGAATACAGCATAAGAGATTAACATTTCAAGTTTAGCACTGTTGATGACTCCATACATTTCTGAATTAAGCCTGAAATTTCTTGGCCTACATTTTAAATGGAACTGCCTCTGAATGTGCTCTTTAGAAGAGGAACAGCTAAGCTACACTTGCACAGAAATTGCTGTGCAAGACAAAGCTGTACTATTAGCATAAATATATTCTGAGAGCAACAAAGATACCAGGAAAATTGTTGTACCTAAATCAAAGATATCTAAGAAAACATTATCATAAATAATTTTACTTGATGTGTAAATCAATTCTCTCTGCTTAAATCAAGACATTTTATTTTGGCACAACAGAAGAGACTTTGCAAAAGTAACTGAAGTGATTTGTCATGGTGGATTTTTTTCACCCTATCAGTCTTGTCCAGGAAAAGATGTTGAGTGTCATGAATTCCATCATTCAATCTCCAATATTATATTTCACTTTCCTTCCTACTGAAGTTCAAAATGAGCATAGGATGTCAGGCACTTAGCACTGCATTGCAAAGATGTGAGGTCTTTAGACAGACTATTACAAGTTCTTATCAGCACCACCATATGCTACAAGACAGAATGCACATAAATCTGTCAACACACATAATTCTCATTCTCCTATTAAAGAATACCTTATAGAGAAACCACACATACTCCTTTCTTCTAGCATTGTGACCTTGTTTATGGGTATGCAAAAGCAATTAATCTGCCAGAGAAAATAACAAACTAATGTATTTGAAACAGGGAGGACTTGATTTGCCCATGAACTATTTCAAATCAATTTTCTGTACATAATTTTGTTGCCAGTCTTGTAAAAATACTTTGATCTAAACATCTTAATATTCAGAAAAAGGATATTAAATAATATTTAATCTCTATTTAAAAAAAAAGGATGACTTTTTAATGTGATTATTTAAAAAAAATCTTTCTTCACTTTTAGTAATAATTTTATCATCAGTCCAATAAGGAATATACCAAAAAAAAAAAAAATCCTGT
Organism: Phylloscopus whistleri; assembly: GCA_017589585.1. Lineage (NCBI taxonomy): Eukaryota > Metazoa > Chordata > Aves > Passeriformes > Phylloscopidae > Phylloscopus > Phylloscopus whistleri. Next base: position 1,373,393 of record JADMLD010001389.1, read on the forward strand.
AAATGGTGTGTGACAAAAACCCTGTATATTTCCCAGATAGCATATGAGTTATTTCTGAAGGGAAAACAAAACAAAACAAAACAAAAACAAAAACAAAAACAGAAAAAAAAAACACCAAAACCAACCAAACAACCCACACAAAACAAAACAAAAACACACACACACAAAAACCCAACCAAACAAAAACAAAACAAAAATCAACAAACAAAAAACTTAAACAAAAAAACCCCAGTCTTTTCATTTATCTCTTTTTTTTTTTTTTCAGCTGGTTAGCATATAAACTGAGTGGTAAACTCCACTGACATATATTATCAGAACTTTTCATAAGAAAACAAATTATTGTCATTCTAGTTTGATGGTCTGAGAATATCAAGAAAAGGAAATATCTTCTCTCATGTACTGAAAGATGATCTTAAAAACAAAGTGAAAGAGTAACACTGGATTCCCCAAGACTCTACGGAGCTCATGGGTCACTAATGAAACATAGACTCTAGAAGTGTGCAAAAACTGCTGTTTGAGTAAGGAGCAAAGCCCCAAAACAAAGAATAAATATCTCACCTACATAAAATATGCTATGTATTGTAAATTAAGATATAGCATAGAGTTGTAGACCAATGAAAAAAAAGCAAAAGGTAAATCATTTTAGAAAAAATTAAACTACCTGAAGCAGACACCAGAATGACAAGAAAAAAAAAAATATACTTCTTCAAAGAGGAGGGAAAAAATCATCATCAGCTTCAAACTCCACCCTTTTATGAATTCTGGATCCTGAAAACTCAGTGCAACCCCATCCTGACTCATTTAGGTTCATAAACGCAACAAAAGGATGATACAACCATTTTAAATAGCTATATCAACCCAAAGTTTGATATAGCCATTTAAAACATATTAATAACAGCATCTATTTGAAATTAATTTGGATAGCAACTGTTAGTATAATCTCAACTGGACTAATTGTAATATCGTTGTTTCATCTTAGTAAAATCTGTTAGGATTTTAAGGCAATAAACAATACATTTCCTTGTTTTACATTTAATGTATGTCCTCCTTTTTGTCCATTGCAAGATTTTGAATTTAACAACTATGGCAGGTAGGTTATACATAGGAACGTAATTTAAAGGGTACATAATGCTGTAACATGAAAAACAATACACGGATCAGAAAATAGAGAGGATAAAAGTGTCCAGCCATAAAGAGAGCATTGTGGTTTTCCAGTCATCAATTAGTCCCTAGTCATGCAATGATACTCTGCAGAATAACTTTCCAAATTAATTTGGATAGTTAAAGTGACAAGATGATAAATCTATCATCTATCAAACTATGTTGATAAATAGATATATTTATATTTTCCATACATGAGTGTATTTTTTCGGAGAAAACATTAGCACATTCAAGAGGAAACAGCCCCTGACCTCATAGGTACAAATTCCAACAAGCAAAATCATGGACAAGATTAATTAGATGTTCGGGAAGCAATTAAAAAGAAAAAAAAAAAAGGAATATATTAATTGAATGAGACTACAGAGAGGCAGCATGACAAAGATGTTTTGAAGTGACACAACGCATTTTAAAAAAATATTTTGCTTGACAAAACAAATTTAAATTATTATGCAAATCATGTTTGCATGCATGATGCTTGCCACAAGTTCATTTAACCTTATTTCCTTTCCTCAGTCCTGGAATAAAAAAAATAACAGCACATAAGGGCAAATTATGTGCTATGTGCAAACCCTATTTGAACCGTCTGCTACAGTTTTCTAGAAATTCACATTTTGCACTCCCTGTATTGACATCTTTTCTGCCTTTAATAACTTTAACCTTACGTGATTTTTGAGGACCTGATTTATCTCTTCTAAGCCTCTAATAACAAAGATGGGAGTCATAGTGGCTGGTTACAGGGAACAAACCAGCAAGCTCCAGATCAGGATTTACAGAGAGATGTTGTTTGTTGTCCCAGGAATTTAACCTAAAGCTATGTGATGGTTTAATCACGTTCTATATTTCATTTGACTGGAAGAATATAAAGCAAACCAGGCCCATCTTTAAATTACAAGGATAGTTTATTAATACACACAAAAACAACAAGAAAAGGGAAAAAGACAACAACAACAACAAATGAAACTTCTAAAACATCTTTCTTTCTCTTTCTAAGTTTTTTACCTTTCTTCACTCAACATAAAAAGACATGACTTGCAACTTCAGCCAGTTTTACCATTTTAAAAATAACCTTTTATCAGTTCTTTTAGGAAAGGAGTCTCTCTGGGTTCTATATAGACATACCATACCCATTAGCAGTTCTCTCAACACTGCACATAGGCCATATTTGCTTACTGGGGTACTGTTTAAGGATGCCTCCTCTAGTATGACACAAAGATTCTCTTTTTCTATTTCCAAAATCATCTCAAGACCCAAAAACAAATCTCCTCTTTCTTTAGGAGCAAAAAAGCTTCATATCACTTTTAACTAGAACCTTACATCCCCCCAAAAGCATTTATATGTTACAGGAAACAAAACCAGTTCAGTCTTTATAGTTTACCAGAAATGTCCAGCCAAAATTAGGCTACTCCTTGTCCTTTTGCCTTAAAGTCCTTTTCACTCTTCCCTTACCGACTGTAGCTTCATGCCGTGTCTTTCCATAGTTCCTTCGCTATATTTGTTCTTCTTCCGGAGAAAGATGATGTTTAGGAAAATCCATCTGCTCACAACAAAAGGTTAAACTTTTCGGGCTGTCGGGCTGTCCACGTGGCTCTGCGGCGGGAAACTGAGTCGTTTAGAAGCCGTGCGCTGGTTTCTTCGGCTTGAAAAGAATAGCAAGAGCAAAGAGGCACTCCGTCCGAGCTCTCTCTCTCTCTCTCCATGCTGTCCGCCTCTCCGCGAGACAGCGGCTCCTAAAGCTCCGACCCGGCCTGCCCCGGCTCCGGCAGCATTGGGGCCCGGCCCGGCCCGGCCCGGCGCAACCGCCCCGGGGGGGGGGGGGGGGGGGGGGGGGGGGGGGGGGGGCACCGAGGCCGGCCGGCCCGGCCGCTCCTTGTCCCCGGCCTGCCACACCGCAAGACAAAGAGGTCGCTCCTCCCCCCACCCAGCCTTTTTAAGCATTTTGTCAAAAGTCGCAGCTTGTCCTCCACTGGACAAACTGCTTGTCAATCAAAAAAGCTGACCCCGATTGGAACAAAATCAGGCCCCTCCTAGCCCATGACAAGCTATTTGCACTACAGTCTGGGCTAAAAGAGCAACAAATGATGTCGCCTGCAGCATCTTATCACTGTTGTAAGTGGTTTAATGGCAATGTGCCTGCACATTTCCATACCAGATATAGTACAATAAGTTACTTCCAAGGTGTTCTTCTCTTAATTGCTCATTGATTACTCACCGTTCTTTACAATGAGAACCCCTGAGTTTAATTGGAATCAATGGTGACAAATGGTATACGGTTCCAAACCCTGACTACTGACTTAATTGGCTTCCAGTTTCAATTGTAAGCATTAAATACCACCTCACCTGTTTTGCTATTGTGCTTTACAGCAACACTCAGTCCTTTACTATTTTGTTTGATATTTGGTCTGAACTGCTCTGAAGTGCATCACTTCAAAATGTTTTGTGTTTGTTTGCTCTCTAACACAAAAGTGTTCTTCTCATGTCTTTAGAACACTTTGCACCCTTCTGCCTGAGAAGGTCATTATCCTGTGTTCCACATGCACTTTTCAATCTCAATATCACAGCAGAATAGGGGTTATTTTCAGTGTTCAGCAAAAGCAACGGACCTCATCTAAACCAGTGGAAATAGGCTTCCATCATGCATGTCCATATTACCTTCTAGCTTAGGAAAAGTTAATAAAAAATGTGCTGTAGTTTAAGCTGCAGGAGATCCAATTATGAGGAAAAAGCAGATTAGTAGCCTAGGTACATCTATATACATCACTAAGGCAAATACATTTTTAGACAGGTGTGCACTGAAGCAATTATATTCTAATTATATACCTGCAACATTTTTATCACACTTAATTTAACACATGACGTAACCTATTCCAGAGAAATACAATTATAAAATTTTTAGTGCCGTGCTACTACTAGGAAATAAGAAGAATTTCTGCAGTGTATCTATTCAAGATTTTAGGCTTAATTTACACTTATCTAAGAAAAGTAGAAGAGAAGTCTTAGAAGGATCATTGGAGCAAAACAAAATAATACCAGTTAAAATCAGCAGGTTCTCAAATCATGTCAGAACTTTTAAATCTAACTTTTTAAAATATAATAAATGATAGATTTATGAGTTTAAGCTATATCTGATACCTGATCCTTGGAAAATGATGCCATATGAAATAAATGTCATTAATACAAAACAGAGAGCTAACATACAGCAGTACTTTAGGTTAATAAACAATGACTTTGAAAGACCCTTCTCAGCTTAATAGTTCACTTATATTGATTATACCAAGATTTTCTATTTAGCCACTTTAACTCAGATAGTCAATATAACATTTTGGCTGTTATACTTTATTGCTTTAAATTATTCAGGAAAGGAAGTACAAGGGCAGACAGATAAGGTCTTTTTGTTCTTGCTATAAGTAACATAGTATATTGCCTTCCCCTCTGCTCTACTTTCTTTCTTCCCCTCCAATTTTCATTTTGAGGCTCTTTATTTGTTCACAGTCTGATTTCAATATTCAGTCCTTTTTTTCTGAAGTCCTATAAACCAAATAATTAGAGAAAGTAGAGTGATAGTCTTCTACATAGAAGAGTGACAAAACAATGGAGAACACATTAAGACATCTTGGAATTTGCAATCTAGTTTTGGTCACTTGCATTATTTAAAATAATATTTGGATCTTTACAGCCTCACTGCTAAGAAAGTTGCAGGTATGTCATATTCTTACATGCAGCAAAATATATTAAAAATACAACATTTCTAAAATGTCATTAACATTTTTATAATACCACAAGTTTACATTGGTAGGAAATTTAGGATTCCTGCTTTAGATGCAGCGTAAATGCAGACACTTTACTTCTCCATTGACAAAACTTTCAAATTATTAATGTATGTGCTTAAACCCCTGAATTATCCTTTTACGGTACTTTTTTGAATGTGTCTCTATTATGGTTCCTACAAGGAGTAGGCAGCATGTATGAATACCAGTCAAACAAAAAGGAAAGGCTTGATCATTACTTTACTTGTTCTGATAATGAAGATCAAAAGGTCTTTAAAAATCTCATAACAGAGTTCCCAAGTCGACCCCAGCTTAGCAGTAGACTGAAGAGCTGGGGCAGAAATAAAACTTCTATGTTTAGATTATCCATTTGATTAAATAAAGCTTATTCCCATTTCATCCTGGGAAAATGCCATCTAGTCCTCAGTGTATCTTCTGGAATCTCTAAAATTACGTAAGAAGAAAGTGAGGGAATGTAAAGACAGAATAAAATGGAGCAAAATGTTCCCTCTGTTTCACTTCATCCACTGTTATGTAATATGCTATGTAATATGTAATATGCTGTTTCTTACCACGTCATTTTGATATGTTCCCAGGTTGTTACCTCTGTTCTACGTTGAGACAACTTATTCAACTGAGTAATTGTCTTATTATTTATAAACAGGCACATCTCCTGCACAAAGTTTAGAACACTCAAACTCTTTATGTCATAGTGCCCTAACAAAAAAAGCAACTAAAGTATCAGTTTCTTGGTGCAGGATGTTAAAATTATCAACAAATACTGGTTAATTAAAACTTGTAATATAATGAAGTTAATTATTTTTTTGAAGAATTTTTGGAGATCATTACCTTAATTATTGATGCAATTTCTAATAAGGCAATTCTAGCATTCTGAGTAATTTTTAGTTACAAATTACATATAAATGTTAAATTTCATACCTTTGGTATTTTGAATTCTATTGCATACATCAAGACATTTTAACACAGCTATTCCACTGAGCACAGGACTAAGAGCCTGAAAACTTGGCTTATCATCTCAGTAAAAAGGTCTCTTCAGTGTAACAGGAATTTAGGAGAGTTTTTTAAACTATTTTTAACCTTATGAAACTCAATAGTACATATAATTTGCTGTAGTCTTTGAATGTTAAGCTCTGTAGGGTGTCTTCATTATATTGAAAGATACAGAGACTCTTAAAAAAGTCCTTGGTGCACAGGGGAAAATGGGGATTGTGATGGACAGTCTTGTAGCAACTTTATTATTGTTGTTGTTGTTATGATGATGATGATGATGATGACGACTGCTGCTGTGGCAGGAACACACAACATCAAGGTAGATAACTTTAATCAAATTCACATAGCCTAAATTCCACAAGAACACAAAACCCAAAGTTTTATTCTCCAGTTTAGGGGTCTTTATATTTAACATATCCAATGCTTGAATATTCCTTTCATCATCCAGTGAAAAAAAAAAAAAAACAAACATGTGTAATAAATAAACATCCATACTGAATCCATGACTGTCTTGCTGGCAGATTCATTAATGGAACTGGAAATAAAAGGGTATATACTTTCCTAAAAAGAAAAGAGAAATGACAGCTATATGGCAGTGATGTGTAAGAATGTGAAGAATGTATCTTGTCCTAGAAATTGTTCTATGGATTGGGCCAAACATTTACAGTACTACAAAATTATTATATCCTTTCAGTACTTAGGCGACTCCCTGAAAATGGGCTGATTGTACTCTCTGAAAATCAGCTGGTTTGAGGGCAAATCAGTCAGGTTTGATACCATCTCCACCTCTGCTAAAAGGTAATTGAATCTGTAAAAAATTGCTTTATTTTTCCAACAATGAGGCCACAGGTCCAGTGCTGTCTCCAGTTCTGGGCCCCTCATGACAAGAAAGACATTGAGGGGCTGCAGAGTATCCAGAGAAGAGCGATGCAGCTGGTGAAGGCTCTGGAGCACAAGTCCTATGAGGAACAGATGAGTGAGCTGGGCTTGTTCAGTCTAGAAAGAGGAGGCTGAGGGGTGATGTTATTGTTTTCTACAACTACAGGAAAGAAGGTTGGAGCCAGGTGGGAATCGGCCTCTTCTCCCAGGCAACAAGGGGAAATGGCCTCAAGATTTGCCAGGAGAGGTTCAGGTTAGACATTGGGAAGAATTTCTTCACTGAAATGGTTGACAGCCATAGGAATGGGCTGCCCAGGGAAGTGGTGGAGTGTTCCCTGGAAGAGTTCAAGAAACAGCTGGATGTGGCACTCAGTGCTGTGGTTTGGTTGACGTGGTGGTGTTTGGTTGAAGGTTGGACTTGATGATCTCGGAGGTCTTTTCCAGGCTTAATGATTTTATGACCACTATCACTAATCTTAGGTACCAGCACTACTGAATACTCATTACTCTTTGAGAAGTTAAGGTTAAAACTAAATTCAGTACATCAACTTGCACAGCACAGAAAGCACACGAGTTATTTCCAAAGCAAAGTAAATATCTGTGATACAGAAGTAACTCACATTTATGGCAGCTGCCACACAGGTACAATAATACCTGTGCTACTACAATAATACAGTGCTACTTTTTCCCATTTCTAGTTACTAGTCTTCATATATTTGAAGGACAACACTCTAGACACTTAAAACTGGGAGAAAGTTTCTAATTTGAAATAAAGAACTTGTGCTTTATACTGTATGATTTAAACAACCAGGAATAAAAACTTGTTATGAACATGAGAGAATTATGACTAAAACCTCAGCCCCCTGGTATGCCACATATAATTTTCAAAAGGCAGAATGCAGAAAGAAAGAGTAATAATCAAAGAGACAAGAAAGCATATAGCAGTAACATTAATTAAATCACATTTAACATGTATCAAAAAAAAAAAAAAAAAAACCCAAACCCAAACGCTTTTTCAAATCTGGAAGAATGATCTCCTATCTCTCTTCCTCTCATTTTCCAAGCCCTTCAGGCAGTTCCAGTGACAAGAAATATGGTCCATATCTATGTTCTGATACCACATTTATAGAATATCAGGAATAGCAGCTTCAAAGTTATAATAACTCTAAATTACTTTTTGGTAATACAAAATTGAATAATCTATAAAGGCAATATGATTATGTACATATATAATTAGAAAAAAAAATCAGGTCATGGTCAGAAAGTCTTCATTTTAGCAAGAAACATAGCTTCAGGCTAACGATGTTTTCCACCATTAGAAACCAAAAAAAGGAAAGTCAGGCTACTTGTTCTCCATGATAAGCTGGCTATTACACAGTAATGTTAGTGATTCTAATGGAATTTGGTTAAAGTCAGAAAAACCTGAGGCTGACTAGTCAGGCTTGACTTTCCCTGCTGAAAAGGTTCCTTCATCAAATATATTTAGGGGAAAAAGAGATCTAAAATACTTTTAATGAAAATATTGTTTTGCATCTCTTTAAGACCCTTGATGCTAACTGCATAAACAAGACAGCATGGTGAACTCAAGCTACTTTTGGTATAATTTGGGACCCTGCCAAGCCTCTGAGGCAAATCATACACCTGGTTGAGTAATTTCAATGTGCAGCCCCCCAGGAGCCATTCTGTCTGTGACTTTTGATTTGCCCTACCTCATCTGAAATGTACTTTGCCTCCAAAACATATGGACATCACGAAGGCTCCCAGATGTTGAAGACATCTCTCGAATGTCTGGAGGGACCTGAAAGACCTTGCTCTTCCCACAAATCCCCCATGGGTCTCCCCTCCCATGTAGTTCTGAAAATAACAAGAGAAAGTGGTCCACAGCACAGAAATGCTCAAAGAAAAAAATTATTACATCTCAATTATCTTATAGATATTTATCTTAAAGTGAAATGGATAATATACAAGAAATATGAAACTTCCTAGTCTTGAATTTGGCCTTGACTTTCACCCTTTGTTGTATGCCGTACCTGTGCCATTGCAGGATAGTTTGGTTATAAGCCAACTATATCTTCCTGTAAAAATAATATTATTTTTAAATGTGTAAAATTATTATTATGCAGCTACTATTTTATGAATTCATTTGAATTAATCATATTTTAAAGAAAAAATTAGAATAATTAGAAGGAAGCTCCTAATTGTAGTGGTTTGAACATTGGTATTTAGAAAGTAATGTTACCATACAACATAATCACAAGCAGTATTTTGTACATAATTCAACAGTTTTCCTAGTTTAGGAGTTAAAATAAAAAGTATTGAATGGAAATGTAATTTCCAGTTTCCCTTTTGGGATCTCTGTATTCAATTATTGATAATCAAAATAGTGATTCAATCACTTTCAAAACTAATTATTTCTAAATTATCCATTAGCTGTTCCAACTTTTTTAATTAAAGTAAACAGCAAGCAGCTGTTCTTCCACAGTCACTACCTGCTTCTTGTAACTGAAGCCCTTTCGTTTACTATCTTGATGGAAATTAAAATACTTTTTTTCTAATTCTCTCCAATTATTTTTACCCTCTAGTATACAGGATTCCATTAAATTTCAAGCATCTTTGAAGGCAAACGAAGGTCTACACAGAATGAGGGTGTGCATACATTTAACAAAAAAAAAAATAGAAGTTCATAAAATCTGAGATTACGTGGACAGAATCAGAATACTTATTATGGAGACATCATAAAATTGAAAATTTAAAATGTCAATGTCTCTATTAGGTTATAGCAAAAAAAGAAGATAGGTGTCCTGGATTACAATGTAAGATGTCCCCAAAGTATGTATTCTATCACCATTTTCAGGAGCTGTTGAAACCAGGTGGGGCAGTGTTTCCCTTTCCCCCTCCCTCTGGGCTATCTCCTGTTAATGGGCCATCAATGCCTTGCCCCATGACTCACAGGTGACTCCCTCTGGGAGCTCTCTCTGTTTAATGGGCAATCAAGGACCCACTGCAGGACTGCTGGAATGACATCAGCCCGTTGTGAGATGCTCTGCCCAGGGGGAGGAGCCAAGCATCCCACCTGGATATAATCTGGGATTTGGGACAGCACAGCAGCCTTTACCCACTGAATTCCCAGAGGACAAGAGCTATCAGACCTTTCTACAGGATCACTGCTTGAACAAGACCATTTCATCTGGACTGCTACCACCACCCTAACCAACAGGGTGTCAGGCTGTATTATTCCTTTTATTTTATTTTTTTCTCTCTCTTTTCTCCTATTAAATTGTATTTCTGACTTGGAGTCTCACTGGTTTTGCTTTCAAACCAGCACAATAGGTCTGAATACTCTGTGGAATCCTGCATCTCAGGCTACCATGACAAACTGGTATGTGAGTTGAACATTTTTTGAAAAGTAAGTTTGAAAAGCTCTTTTGAAGCTGTTTCCTAAAACCAGGAGAATGGAAAGAAACTCCTGTTAGCTGGGGTCAGACTAAGGTGAGGCAAAGCAACAGTTTTTACCAGCTGATATTGCCACCCCTGCTGCAGATCTGGCTCTCGTTTATTCTTCTCCCAAGAGCAGGCAAACACAAGAATTTTGGGGAAAAGTGCTGTTATTTCCCACTTCTCCACTGAAATCAAAGCACAGAGGCAGTGGCACCTCCCACTCCTGGGGAAGTGCTCCTGGGAAGAGAACCCTTTCCAGGACAATACCTTCAAAAAGTTCAAATATCGATCAGTACTCAAGCATTCTAATTACAGTTTAAGCACACAACCCATTAATGCAAGTGAGGTTTCCTAAATTCTGACTTTGCTAGCAGGTAAAGAAGGTGAAGGGGTTGTGGTGTTGGCAATGACCCCTGTCATGGCTTCATTAAAATTATATAGCATAATTCTTTCTCTTTTGTTGGTCAAGAGAAGAAATAAATCAATGTTTCTCTGCTTTCACTATAATGATGCCATACGACATAGATGGATAGCGGAAAGTGCCATCAAATTCCCTCTATCACAAAGGCTTGAGGAGTAACATGAAGAGCAAAATACAGGAAACCCCTAATGCACCTAAATATATTCCCATGTGGAAATAGCAAGGATAAAAGGCTGTGATCCACTGAACAGGACACTGATCAAGGAATAGAAGACTTCTGATTCCCTTTCTAGCTTCACTGCTAATCCAGTCTGCACTCATGTGACCTTAATGTCTCATGACTCAGAATTCCCATATGGACAATAACTGCAATGGTATTTTACAGACAGCTTCTGTTGCGCCAGATTGAAATCCAAAATTTTTATGCCCATTTTTTTAAAGCTAGGGTTTTTTCTAAGATTTAAAGTGAGCAGAATTTAGTAGGAAAGAAACTACTTTCAGCTTTTACTGTGGTTTGCAGGAACAAAACGTCAGTCTCCACCAAATGTACCAATGCAATGCACCACCAGTCTCCACCAATGCAAAACTGGGAGGCAAAGTTTAGCTATCCAAACATGAAGATTTCATTTCAGCCCCTATAATCTTAAACAGAAAAACTATAGGGTTTTTTTCCCATTTTTCTTTTAAATGTTAAATCATAGTATTTCAAATGTGGATCAAATGGAACCAATTAATCTTTCAACTTACCTCAATGATGTTCAATAGCACGTTATCATCTCTAGAAATTTTTCACTAAACTTACAACATCTCTCCTAAATTTGCTACAAATGTAGTGAAACATCTGTTTTTATATATTGTTGAATAGAATGATTCAGTTTAATGTTTACTAGAACCATGAGTTCAATTAAACACAAAAATCATATGAACAACAGAGTTTAACCGTCCAAATGAAATCTTGGGATTATTTTTTTTAATCAAATTGCTTGCAATGCATCTGTGAATACTTCATTGTTCTCATTTGCAATAATAATATGTATTAAGGCTGCTGTTCTGTCCTCTCTAAACATTGAAATTATAGCAAGTGCATTAGCAAGTGACATATTACCCTTTAAAAGCTTTAAGGAATACCATTGCTTTTAACATATACTCTTCCATATTGGTAATGAAGCATAATTTGAAGTAAGTGCATGATGTCTACTGCAAAGCATGACAGCAATCACTTTTCAAGGATGTGTGGATCACTTAATTTATAATTTGTTCTAAAACCCATGTGCTGAGTTCTACTGCTTGAAAAACACACATGATGATAGCAAAAACCCTGTATTTTGCTATAAAAAGTATAGCGAGAAGGTTTAGCTCTTCTGATGCGGTCTGTCATCTTGCAGGCACCAGTTTCTAAATACTAATCACAGCAAAAATAAAATATTGTATGCATGTACAGAAAAATACTAAGATGTCTGGGGGTGGGGGCGTGGGGGGTGGGAACAAAAATCATGAGAGTTTTTAAATTGATTGCACATAGAGATTTCAAATCAACATTTCCAATGATTTATACTATTTACAAAAATCTGCACAAGCAAGCATATGACAAAATTGAGATTGCTGATAACTGTGCTGATAATGCAAGTCTAGTCACTGAATGTTGAAAGACTATAATTTATGTTATATCTTTAAGAACAAAGTGAAATATAGACTAAAGGCCTTGTGCATGAAAGCTTTGACATAATGGACAAGAAACAAAAGTATCCATCTTATCGTTTTCTCAACTCAATTTTCTTTCTCACACTCAAAGTCTCATTATTTAAATAAATTCATCTGGATGATAAAAGTGCTGATTTTGTTCCAGGTTGTTACTTTAGATACTTATCTGCTTAGTGACAGTGTACAGCACCTAAGAACATTAAGGTTATCAAGAAACTCCATTATCTGGCCCAGGGACAGAAATGATGTCTTACACAGTGAAATGCCTAATGTTTCAATGTACTCTTACTGCAGGGGAAGATTAAAAAACATCATCGCACAGAGAAGTTGTAGCTTCTACCCTGAAGGGTTTTGTTTTATGTATAGATCAAATGTATAGGCTGAGTTGCCAGCAACTGCTTCTGAAAGCAAGCACAGCAAAGGCCCTATGAATCTTTAATGCCCATATATTATTAGAATACAAATTAAAGTAAGTTATTTTTTAAAGGGACAAAGTGTGACTCTCCTAGCTGAGACAGATTTGCAAACAATTTTTTCCAGGCCTGTTTGAAAGTTTAGAGTCAGTCCTTGTCCTAGAAACTTTCAGTGGCTTTTAATATTTTATTTACTGCTGTCTGTCCATTTCCATGAAGGCTTTCCATGCCTTCATATTTCCCTTCCAAGCCTCTGAGACCTGTCTGTGTTCACTATGTGTTCAACACCCCTTCTCTCCAACATTTCCATTTCTCTCATTTCTTTTTGGCCAGCCTGCCTTTCAGAAGGTTCTTTCAGGTAAGTAGTGTCATTTGTTCTCAAGGAAGACCATAGTCTTATTTCTGTCCACGAACTGGCAGGCAGTCTTTGAGTAGGAGCCATGCTAGTCTTTTCCGTGAAAAGTCCAATTGGACTTTCACTTTTTTTTAATATGCACTACTTTCCGCAGCTGTAGACAGTATGACTTTCTTGGCTTATCTTCAGAAGAATTGTAGTTTTTCATGGACAGAAGGATTCAGCACTTACTTAAATACATAGATTTATCAACAAATACCACTGATATCAGAGATTTCAGTGAACCTTTTTTTAAAAAATTAAAATCTGTTTGACCTGATAAGATGTCCTTTTCTTTTGGATAGATTCAATAAAACAATTTTTTTATTATTATCAAGCATATTCCTAATTTTTTGGGAAAGCCTGTTGAATATTTTTTCTTTTGCTTTTGAAAGAAACCAAAAGGTCACTTAGTCATTTAATAGTTAAAATGTTAACAATATCTGAAACAATCTCCAAATGCACAAGAAAAACGTTTATACAATTTTCAGATAGTGCTTTGCATTGTCAGAACATCTAATCATGTAATGAAAAGCTGTTTAACAATACATACCTCTACCTCAGATGGACTCATTGAATATTATTAGTATTTTTGTAGTGTTCTGAGGATGTGAGAGGCCCTGTAAAGGACAACTATTACTGCTCTGGGTGATAGCTGGAGCTCAGGGACTTGCAAGACACAGGGGACAAATCCTGCCTAATAGATAATCCTCTGAAGAAATATTTCAAAACAAGCATCAGCTTCTATGGTTGCCTAAGTGAATTTCACTTCGAGGGACTAACTTCAGTTCTAAGATAATGCCAGTAGAAGTGTTAAATTTAGCCATTTTAAACAGCCAATGAAATTATTTTTGTCTCTCAGTTTTATATAGCCAAAGCATTCCACAATTAAAATGTGCAATGAATGGAAAAGTTTAGGCTGCAGTGATCAAATCCAGTTTTCAAAGAGTTTAGAAGTCATTTTATTCAGACAGAAGCCTACATATGTCATGAATTTATTTTATCATGTAGACATTTAATGATATTATATAACAGTATTTTTAATTAATATTTATCATGCATCTCAGACATTTACTAGAAAGTGATAATGAATGGGATGACAGGGTATTTATAGAGAAACAGAATACAGGTTAAACCAGGAAAGGAAAGGAGTTATACATTAAATCATATTAACTATATATTATCCACATCAACAAGGAACACAGAAACCAAGCATACTGGTGAAGTTTTACCCCCCTCCGCCCCCCTGATAGTGATGCTAGCTCAGATTTGGGGAGCTTTGGGTGGGGATAGACTTCAGGACAGGTAAAAGAAATCCAAAAGAGGCTCCTTACCTCCGGATGTGTCCCAAAGCTTTATTTCATGAAGGGATCCCAGGGGTAAAGAGGCAAAGAGGCAGAACACGGAGGAGCAGGGGTTTTTATCTAGTCTTTGTCTTCGGATGGGATACCTGGCAGAGAGCCATAGGCTAGAGATAAGGGAAAGGTAGGGTTGGACCAAGGGTTACAATACCTGGGGGGTTTCCTGGGAAAGACCACTTCCCTGAGGAATACAACATACTGGAACTCATGGCAATATAGATAAAGGAAAATATTTTGCCTAAACACCCATGATGGTAACAATGAGAACAATTTGCTAAGAAGTCAGAGACAATATTAATGAAAGATTTGGCTGGCATATGAGGACTTCATAACAGTTATGTTCATTGGAATTGACATTTTTGTCTCCTATTTATGACTCCTTGAAGCGATTAATGAGGGAACACACCAGAAGAGAGTTGTGTCTTCGGTTTGGCATAAGATTTGGTACAGAATGTGACACTTGAAGTAAGTAATATACTCAAATTTCATATCATCTAACAAATCTAAAAGTTAAAGAAATGCACTATTATAATGCTTTAATTTTTTAAGAAGTATAACAAACTTACTTAAATAATATTTTGAACAATTGGTTAAAAGATAAAAATGTGGTTGGTATAGAGACTGTTCAAAGGCACCCATTTAGAAGCTGGTAGTAGAAGAATATCAAGATATGAATGCAGTATTTAAGGAGTAAGTGGATAGATTTTTAAAGGGGATAGATTATTAAAAGAAAAGCTGATTAAAAGAATTGCCTATAATAATAGCTGACTGTGAATTAATGTATCAGAAAAAAAAATCTATGTCAATAAATTCATAACAAAACAAACTGAAAAAGTAATGAAAAAAAGCAAAATACCAAAACCAACTAGTTATTTATTGATAAGGAAATGGGCCACAGAGATAGTCTTACAAAAAATCTAATTTGTTGCTTAAGAGTGATCAGCAAGTCAAATAGCATGTTAGAAAGAAATAAAGAACAAAACATAAAACTAGTATCATGCTATGGTGTAAACTCAGTAGCTATGAGAAATACTGTGTGTGGTCCTGACCTCCACATCTCAGTAAAGTTATAATAAAAACATTAAAATAACATTGTTGGTAGAGAGGAACACAGAAAGAAAAGAAGAACTGAATTGATAGCAACTCTCCTGCTGGAGGGAAGACTCCTGCAGGGAGATATGATAAATTATTATAAAATCATGAATCGCATAAAAAATTGTAATACCTATTTTCCATTTTCTCATAGTGTAAGATCAAAAAAAACAAAATCTGTAAATTATCAGACAAGAACAGGTTGGAGGTTTTCTTTTAAACTAAAACTAAAGAATTTTCATCTAACACATGCAACACGCAATTGAAGTGTAGAACCACCCTACTATACAAACTTACATGAGTGAATGGTATAAAAGAAAAGATTGAAAACAATTCTAAAGTTGAATTGGGAAATCCATTGTGTAAAGCCTGTGAAGACAGTCTCTGGTACACAGCTGACTGCTGGAGGCAAGCTGGATGTTCTAGGGGACTCAGGATATGTTTGATCAATTCAGGTACTTAGTGAGTCACTGGAAAAAGACATGGGCTGAAAAAGACTTTTTTTGTCCATCCTAGTGCTGAAAAGAGTGAAGAATATCAAACTATTTCACAGGCCTGATCCTTGAGGAGATTACATCTCAAATTTCTGAAGTTCTGGAGAGAAGATGGATGTCACCAGTCTGCTGCTCGTCCAGATGGATCATACGTGTTGTTTACAAAATTCACATCTCAGATGTGTGAAATATAATTTTCCCCAGCAGTTAAAACAATTGCAAAACTTGGCAGCAATACAAGCTCTTTCTTCTGAACTTATTTTCTACTAAATTAGTACAAAACACCATGTGCCTAAACAGTAGCACAGCTGCAGTACTAATAACAGGGCAAAACCTGGCATACCATGTTTCACTGTAAGAAAAAAAGGGAATCAAGCAGCACAAATGCTGTCCCCAGGTTAATGAAACACTGGAGGATTGTTGTTATAGTAATAAACAGCACAGCATCCTATGCAAAACAGATAGTATCAACTTTTTATTTCATATTGTATCATTATTTTTGATTCAAAAAGAAAGAAAAATCAAATTATAGAATACTTTATTTGGGTCTACTTTATGTCACAGTCCATGTGAGACTAAAGGAAACTATAAGGTCTTTCTTAAGTCAATGGCTTAGAAAATCATTATGAAACCCTGCTATAAAATAGATTTTCTGCTGTTGGTTACTGAAGCTTCTCAGGAGACTATGGCTTTCTTAAAGTCTTTGACTTTACTGAAGTCTTATGAAATACTATATGAAATAACAGTAATTGTAGATTTGGATGATATTTTTCTGAGCAAACTAGAGTTACAATTTCAACAGATGTATTCAGATTTATCTTGCAGGAAATTAGAGACAATGTGATACTGTACTTTCCACCTTTCAAGCTGTCAGAGAAAATACCATGTTAGACAAATCTAAATACCATACTGATAAAAAATATCTATTCCTCACTTATGTGATCTATTTATTCCCTTTATTATTATACTACAATAATTATTCCATTAGTCCCTTTATTATCCAGCTTTCTGCCCTATCATGGGTTTACACATATTTGGAGAAATTTTAATGGGTTCGGTTGCTATTCATTAGGACAGCCAGTTGTAACAAAATCAATGCAAAAAATATTGGAGGACTGTTATAACTATTTATTAATTAAAGATGTGTTTTTCTGAAGATAATTAAGAGAGAAAAGTTCCGTTCCCATTTTCCTCTTTTCTTGCTATAATATTCTTTTTCTCTTTCTGTATTATCTTGCATCAGAAATCATGACTAATAGACTCTCATCGCTGAATACATTGTTAAGTTTGCCATTCATTTTAGTCTTCACTATTTTCATGCTGCTTCTCAACCATTGATCCTCCTAAAGTAATTATTTCCATGTTTTGTTTGAATTTTTTAGCTGGCCTTGTGTGTCACAAGCTTTCAAGAAGCCCTTTTGTGTGGCAACATCTAAAGTAGTATGATCACACAGCTGCAGTCTTTCCCAGACTTGAAGCTCATTTACCGAATAAACACCATCCTGCCTCAGAACAGCAGTATCCCAGCTGAGAATTCACATAACCCACTTCTTTACCCTCCTCCAAGTTCTCTGCTCTAGTCTGCTTGTGTCGAGGCTTGGCAAACTGCCATCCATATCCACTCACTTTTGCAGTTGCCCAAGCCTTTCTCTCACCTGTCAGGTTCCAGCCTCATCTGTTCTGAAGATTAAAGAAAGCTAGGTACAACAAATACTTTCTGAAATTCTGCCTAGGTGGCAACCAAAAAAAGAGATGTGAGAGCTTCAGAAATAACGATGCCTAGTTTATTTATTTATTTGCAACTTGCATTGTACTGTATATATTTTACTTAACTTTAGAAGTCGCTGTTAAACCATAGAAGTTTGTTGTGCTGTGTGTGATTATGACCATTTGCGAGCACCATCTGGAATTCAAAGAAAAGCATAAAAAATATTCAAGAATGCAGATATTCAAAACATAAACAACCTGCAACATAAGTGAAAAAAAAAAAAAGTCACCATTAATGCTGGCAGGAAGCTGTCATTGTCAAGTCACATTAGAAGTTTATCTAACAGTTTGAAAGTGGACTGTCAAGAGCATGTTGAAACACACAAAAGGGACAAAAGCCACTTTAGCAGTAGCAAACTGGAAGGAAAGTACTTTTCTGCAAAGCAGTATGAGGCATGCAAAGATTTATTTGCGAACTCACATTTTAAGTGTAAAAGTTAGGGGGATTTTTTTCAGGTTATCTTTTCCTAGTTTAACAAAACATTATTTAGCTATGGAACCCTCTCTCCCCCTTTTTATGTAAATAATCTCAGGAAAAATGGGCTGATCCACCTTAAAGCTTTAGCCTAAATTACTTTGAGGTCTGTACGTCTAAAATAAATTTGTAATTTATAAGAAAAAGTTACTTGTTGACTATTAGGGATAGGAAGAGACAAACAAATAAAAACCACTCCTCTTTCTTAGTTATTTGTGCAAAAGATTTGTGGATTCTACTGTGCTAAGGATGTTGTATGAAACTACTCCTAATTGGCATACTATTTTAAAAATAAGAACAAAACATCAATTTATTTTGCATTCATTTATTATTATGACAGAAAATAACAACATGATACATCTCCTCTGGTATTTAAAAGTTACATGAAGTAGATTTGCTATATAGTAAAAGTGATTTATTGTCCTGCTGGGTAAAACAAACCATAATAAATGCATCCAAAAAGACCAGAAGGGTTGATTTTCCCTACTTTGGGAGATGGCATTTCTCAGCATGGAAAACACAGAGATTACTTGAACAGTCTAATTTTATCTATTTTCTCCTAACTTCTTAGTGATTGAAAATTTAATTTATTGTACTTTTCTTTCAATTCTTTCTTGATTCTTTTGAACATTCCTCTATGTGATTGCATGTACCTCCAAGAACAAGAACAAGTCGTCTGTGGGATTACTGGCTGAATGAAGGTTATCAAATTCAGAGCAATAAGAAGGACAAGAAAATACAACCCTGCTTATGGCAAATAAGGGAAGGGAACTACTTCTTCCTCCTCATTAAAGTATTAAATAAATTCCTAAGGATGTCATAGTCCTCAGCATTATACACAGAAATTATGTAAAGTCTGGTCCTGACGCAGAACAAGAGTGACGCTCATTTTTGTCTTTCACATGGAAGGATGAAAGTTAAGTGCTCTAGAAACAATATATATTTGAACCTATAGTTTTCACTTTAAAAATAAATACATAAGGACCTAAAAGAAACTGTCACTACTATTAGCCTCCTGGGGAACAAAATATTTTCCAGTCTGATCACCATCAAAGTGGTATGAATATGGTTTCATGTCAGATAAGAAAAAGAAAAGTAACTTATACAGTTTGTTAAGGATGAATGCAAGACTAGACTGGATAGCCATCAATACTGCAGAAAACAATTTAACATTAATTAAATTTAATTATTTAATATTAATATTAATTGAATACAGTGGATCACAGCCTCTGAAATAAAGTTGAAAATATCATTTTCTTGTGATAAAATGTAATTCTTGGATTTATATGCAAGAGTGGTGCATTAAAAACATTCAGAATATATATTTTTTCATGTCAGTACTCTTCAGGCATCTGCTGACCTTTTTTTTTTTTTTTTTTTTTTTTTTTTTTTTTTTTTTTGTTATTTCAAAGGAATATAGCTTAGGAAGGATATGGAATAATTTGAGACAGTCCAAAAGAAGCAAATAGAAATGATAATTGGCATACATACCTTGACCTACAACATATACAATAACCTTTTAAGAATGTAAGAGGAGGTCTTAAAGAGGAAAATTCATCCATCTTTGTATAGTCTGAAGACAAAATAAAAAGCAATAAGATAAAATTCCAGAAAAGGAGATTTAAATTAGAAGTCATGAAAATATCCTGAAGAGTGAGGACAGTGAAGTACAAGAACAGGTTGCTTAGGAAGGATGTGCAATCTGTTAAAGGAAATCTTTTACAACCAGCCTTTAAGAGTGACACAATTATAGTATATTCTGTCCTCATGCACAAAATGTATCCAAGGACAAGCTGCTATTTATTACTCCAGTGATCAAATGTACCTGTAAACATATAAGATGAATTTTCCCTGGGAAAAAAATGCTACTGGGAAAAAATTGTTCTCAGTTAACACAATGTATCTAGTTCTTATGCCTAGAGTTCACACTAGACATAAGCAGAGATTTGGGAATGATTCACAAGAATGATCAAAGCCATATGAGGCATCTCTTCTAGAGGTATGAATTAAATTTAACTTATCAAACAAAAGAACAAAGAGGGACTTAGTCTCTCTACCACCACAAGAATGTAAATTTCAAAAGTAACGGGATCTTCAAAGCAGCAGACTAGGATATAAGGCACTGTAACATCTAATGAACAAGAGCACAAATTTTTAACAATTAAACATCAAAATAATTTACTAAGGACTATAAAAAGACATATGCGTTTATAAAAGATATGAAAATTATTCTCATGTTTAAATTTAGACTCAGAACAAGAATTTTATATTGACCCATTGATATATGAACTTTCACTCAATGTCATAAGTGTAATATCAGCAGGCAGGAGCTGAGATGCTGAAGTGTTCAAAGCAGCTGGTGAACTGTGAATACAGAAAGCAACATGACACACCATGTAGTTAACCTTATCCAGAAAGTGCACCTGGATTTCAAGAACACAGAAGCATCTACATTACCCTTGAAAGGGGGAACAGAAGCTTTGCAGTCCATGTAGAAGGTAGAAAACACTAGGGAGGCAATGCAAGTGGAATTCAGCTGTCTAAACATACTCATTCTCCTGATGACTTCTTGTTCAGTATGTTTAATTCTAAGACATGGATGTTTCACCAAAAGGAGGCAGTGAGAATCCCTTGTGATTGAGCAAAGTCTTAACAATCTTTCCTTAAGGAAGGATAAAAAATGAGTAACAAGTAAATAAATAATGATGGATTCACTGCCCAGTGAGGTTGCTGAAGGTTCGAGTTTTGAATTTAGTTACCTCCTAAAGAAGTCTTCAGTTGTGCTGAAACTTCCAGCTGCAAATATATGGGAGTTTTATGATGATTTAGTGGATCTTAGATGGCACGGAGTGTCCTTGTTCAGGTAACACCACAAAGCTGAGTGCTAATAATTAATTTTTTAAATCTTTTGGTGCTATTTTTGTCATAGCAGTGGTGGAGGTAAATAAGGCTAGTACAGAAACTATCTAAACCACTTTCCAAAAACTGAATGTCTGAGGACTTGAACTAAGTATGTTCTGCTCCAGAATAAAAACAGGAGTAAAGAAGGAAAATACTAACAGAAAATATGTGTTTGTATAACACAGTTATTTTAATTTCAGTGGCATGCATAGGCTATAATCAAGGATTAAACCCGACTTATTCTACATAGTTTGCATGTACAGAACACAAAGATCATTCTTGCTTTCTAAAATTTTAATGCTCACAGTCCATCAGGCTTTTCTAATAAATAATGAATTATAAATAAAGAAACAGAAGGGCTTTTTCTTTGTGCTATTTTCTAATGCGCTATTATGTAACTTAGTTCCCAGCACACTGCTAACCACTCATAAAAGATGATCAGAATGTGTACTTGTCCCAATTCCAATAGGCATACAAAGAATCAATCACTATGTATACATTATATCATGCTTCATATATAATTTTTTACATATTTTGCTATTTTCTTTTTTTTAGTACCAACTGGAGAACAGGTCACTTCCAACCCCACCAAGAAAAGCAAATACGGTGAACTATGTGCCTTTTTTCTTCTCATCCATTTTTCACAGGAGGCTGACGCAAACAGTTGTTTTCAAGCATCTGCTGCTTTTACTCACAAATTAACACAACAGAATTCTAGAAGGCCATCAAAATCTCAAGGTTAACTTACAGAAAGCAGAGACTAAAATGCATCAGTGCTAACATTAAACCGTTCCTTTCACCTCCATCTTTGTGCTGCATTGTTTTTGTTTCACATGATACCACAAAGCAAGACAGATTATAAATTATTATCTTTGATTCAGTGATTTTTGTGTTAGTTAAATGAGTCTTTGCTTTGCAGGTTTTTGGTGTTTTTTTTTTTTTGAAAGTGTGTACTAAAACATCTCTGAAACATAAAAGAAAATATCCATATAAATATTATGATGGCCAGTCATGGCCATTAAAACCTTTTTACTCCCTAATACACCTTCAAGGTAGTAGAATTAATCACCTGGGCAGATTTCATACTACAAGTTCATGTAAAGCAATGTCCTTGAACCAAGAACAGAGGCTGAAATGTGCCGACAGCTCAGAACTTATTTGAACGCTTTTGCAGCTGTGTTAGTTTTTCATAGCATACCTGACCCTCTGCTGACTCCTGTGGATAAAAAGCTTTTTATAATGGTTTCTAACTTAGCAAAACAGAAAGTGTAATTTCTCATGATCTGCTACTTACTTGTAGGAAAATTGAAAAATTATGATATTGACTGAATTGTTTTTAATCAAGGCATATATTTATTCCATAGAGCACGTTTGTTTTATCTCCAGTGACTTCCTAGAAGGAATTCAGTCCCACAGCAGAGTTGCCAATCAACATCTATATTGCCTGCAGCATAATACTGTATCATTAAGCAGGGATAATTATCTTTACAATAGAAAAGCAGTAACTACAAAATTATTTTCAATTCATCATCTATGTTGTGAACTGTATTTTGATTAACCTCTTGGCTCAAATAAACTGATTTTAAAGAAGGGGGCAGAAAACGAATCCTACAGTAAGTCTTAAAAGTGAACAGTTTGTATGTTTTGTTACAGAGAGCACAGAAAGTTTTTCCCAAAAAAAAGACACTCCACAGAAAAATCAAGAAATCTAAATATTTCCAAGTGAGCACCAACTGGCATGTCATCTTTTAACAGTATTGTTTCCTGAGAGTAAACCACCTGGCTACTATATTTGTTTTAGTAGAATAACCACAACAAAAAGGCAAAATCTGTGCTCCCATTTGGTATTTTGCTACCAGCTTCCACATTCATCTATGTAATTGTCTGTATTTTCCAATATCCTACATATATTTTCTTCGGAACTGACTTGCAGTGCCACTAAGGTCTTCATTCAGAACAATTTATTTTGCAGATCCTACCAGAAGTTAGCCAACTAAAACTGGTGTCTTATTCCATTTTTGGAAATATCAATATCCAAATGATAGTTATACAGGATAAAGCCATCAATGCCCATGACTACATCCCACTTCTAACACCACATTAAATCACACTTGAAAAGCCCTCAGGATAGACAGTACCTTTTCTCACCTGTTTTGAGAAGCATTTTCATCCAATTAGGTGCTGCAGTAATAAATTCTTATTTTTATTAGTAAAGAAGCACTGTTAATAATCTAATGTCAAAATTTGTTAGTGTTTGTAATACTGAAAGCTGCAGTGTTTGATAATTTGCTAGCCTTGTCAGGGTTCCTCTTCTCTTTGTGATAAATCAGATGACAAGTTTATCTGCAGTCTTGAGGCAACTACTAACAAGCTGCATGAAGTTCCTCTCTCACCCTATAAAATAATATGATCTTCAAATTAATCAGAAGCCTTCATGATGAAGACAGTTTTAACTGCGTAATTATGGAAATGACTGCACTCGGCAACTTTTCAGGCATCAATGGTTAGCTATACTGTACAAACAGGTTTTTTTGTGAACTGATGCACTCATTAATAATTCCTGGTTTCCATGATGTTTCTTCGGTACTCCAAACTCTATCAATGTTCCAAAACAAGATCCCAAATACAGAAAAACATTTTTGTAGGAAAAATACATCTCCAAGTGCAATAGAAAATGACTGAAAGAACAATACAGATTCTCTGCCCATAATATGCTCCTAATGTTTTATGCATCTCAATTATATCCACACAGACATACAGATGGAAAAAAATATGTTGTTTCATACTGAACAACACTGTAATAAAAATGGTAAAACACTTCCCATTCTAGCTTATGAGCTCAAACTAACTGGAATGGAAGACAGAAATATACTTCAACACAAATACTTTTTTTTTTCTTTTCTTTATGAGGAAAATCTGTGTTTCCATTACTGGAAGTTCTCATTCCATCTCCTAATTCCACATATTTCTTTCCATTTCTTTGTGACTGCTTCAATGCCAGCATCTTTAACAGTGCAGCCTAATTAGGCAGAATATACACTGCTTTGTAATCTTCTGTCATCGCAGCTGCACTACCATTATCAGCTCATGCAATACGTTTTGGTGGTTTACGAAACTGCACACCTTTGGCTTATCTTGAGCCAATATTTATACTTGAATATGAAAGTATTTAAACTTGTTTACTGGGAAATAAGATAAATATATTTGCTTACTAGCAATTCTTAAATTAAAAAAAAAATTAAAATTTGTTGCCATTCACTCACCTATTGAGTAATCATGTACGTAGTGGTCAAAATAAAATTACTTTTGAATGACAGTTACATGTTTCAATGTATTAATGATTCATTGATTCCTAAAATAAAAGATAGTAAAAAGTGAAAGTATGGTACATTATTTGATACTTATACATTTTCATCCTGATGTTCCACCAAACAAAAAAAGTCATACTAATAGTACTGATTTGAAAAGGCAATTTTCTTTATGGGCAGAGAGAAAAATTTGTTTCCCCTTACTCTCTAAGATGTTATATAACTTTATTTGTAACAAAAGAGTATTAGAAAGAGCTATGTTTTATCTGGCCATAGCCTTCCAGAAAAGGTCTTAAAACAGTATGAAATGAAAGAAAAAAACACAACCCAAAACTTGCTGACATAAATGATGTGACATGTATTTATTTTCTGTACTCATTGCCCAATCAATAACCTTTGTACAAATCCAACATACAGCACAGTTCAATAAGCCTGGTAGGCACCCCTGTATTAACAAACTGTACAACATTTTGATCTTGGACAACTAGCTACATTAGATTACTTCTCTTTGTAAGTAAAGGAAATTTCTATTGCACACATTACCTTCACATACAAAAGTAAATAGAACTTTCTAATGTGAATACAGTAAATTATCAGTGGCTATAATTACCACTCTTTTTTTTTCTAGCTTATCCTGCTGGATTTTTTTAGTCTCAAAACACAAATTTAAAAATATGCAAGCTTCACTGTTTTTGAAGGTGAAACCCTTGTTTTCTAAATATCAAAATTACAACAGTCTATGACATAACTTCTACACATGTAGAATAGTTTCCTTTCTGAAAGGCTGGAACAAACCTCTAATACACTCTGCTGGTTTGGACCAGGATATAGTTAATTTTCTTAATAGCACCTAGTATGGGCTATGTTTTGGATTTGAGCTGGAAACAGTGTTGGCAACTGTACTTCAGTGCTGCTGAACAGTGTTTACATAGTCAAGGCCTTTTCTGCTTCTCACCCCACCCCACCAGTGAGGAGGCTGGGGCTGCACAGGGAGCTGGGAGGGGATACAGTTGTGACATCTGACCCCACCTGATCAAAGGGATATCCAGTAGCACCAGGTGTCATGCTCAGCACATAAAGCTGGGGAAAGTAGAAGGAAGCAGGGACCTCTGGAGCAATGGTGTTTGTGTTCCTAAATCACCATTACATGTGATGGAGACTGGTTTTCCTGGCAATGGCTGAACACCTGCCAGCCAAATGAAAGCAATGAATTCTTTGTTTTACTTCACTTGTGTACATGGCTTTTGCTTTACTTGTCAAACTGCCTTTATCTCAGGCCATGATTTTTTTCACTTTTACTCTTCTGATTATCTCTCTGTTCCTACCCAGCCTGAGTGGCCACGTGGGGCTGAGTTGCTGGCTGGGGTTAAACCATGACACACACACAGTTCAAGAAACCACTCAATAAATCCAAGGATTAGTTGCATGACAAAAAATGAGTATGAGCTGTAATAAAGCTTGTTCATATTTGTAGTTTGAAGATCTATAGCTGTCCTAGGAAGGCAGTCAGGTAATCCATCTGCACATTATTAAAGTCAAATAATCAAAGCTTTAATTGCGCTAGAACATCTGTGCAGCCAGTCTTTACTGTTTCAAAGTTACCTTTTGAGATTTTTAAAGAAGCAAGAGTATAGTTATCCAAATTGAACCAAACTGTTACTGGATTTCTACTGCTACTGAAAACTTCCAGTGAAAAATGGACCACCATTTTGCCACTGTTTTTTGTAGCATAAAAGAAAGGTTGTCTTTAGCTTATGCTCAGAAAAAAATATGGGATGCAGCAGTAAGAGGCTCTGGGAAGAAAAATTCAAGGAGATGTCTATGTATCAGATAAAGTGGCAGAGATTCACAAAACTTCGAAGGAGGAGCTCTGGCTTAAGAAAAAATACTGGAAGAAAAATAGAGAGATTCATTATTTGGAGACAGATAGGACTATTGAGAATAGAAGGAAGGGCTACATATACAGACTATTCCCTCTTCTGTGTTTGTTCTGAAGCCAGAACAGTGTATCACAGCTATTATATCCATAAATACCGTACAAGTGAGAAGACACAGGACATAATGGAGAAGAAAATAACGGAAGCTACAGGAAAAGTAAGAATATCAGAAGGTAGGCTATGGAAAAGTACATCTTGACCTTACACAGAAAAAAAAATTAGCAGTCACAAGACCAAGGAGGGAAAATAAATACAATGCAAGACATTAAAAAAGAAAGCTCATCGATAATATTACCACAAACATATTAACATCCCTGTTCCACCTAAACTTAAACTGAACATAATTACTTCATTTCCTTAGGGTGCAAAAAAGCTTGGAGGAAGTTGTTGTGTCTTGGTTTGGAAAAACAGGTATCTGCTAGGGAAAGCTGGAGCTCCCCTTGGAATGAAGAATGTAAACCCTCTTCCTCCAAATTATTATAATTTTGCAATTAAGGGATTAAAGGCAAATATTTGGGAATAGGAATAACAGTTCTTTATTAAGAATATTAAAAATGCAGATGTAGTAGTAGAAGAAAAAAACAAGCAAGCAAACAAACAAAAATCCTAGAAACCCTGACAGAGTCAGAAATACAACCTGACACCCTGTTGGTCAGGGTGTTGGAAACAGTCCAAGTAAATCCTCCTGGAGTAACAGATGTGGTTCTGTTGGAGTAGAGATCCTGTAAAAAGGGTCCAGTGGAGGTAAGATGGGTCGGTCTTCCTCTGAAATCCAGCGGAAAACAGGATCCCTGGTGTTCCTGAGTCTCAGTTTTTATGTGGGTAGGAACAGTTGCCTCTCCCCACACTGGGTGTAGCATCTCACAATGGGATGATGTAATGTTTTCAGTCATTGGTGAGCCTTAATGGCCCATTAACAGCAGATATTTCCCTGGAGGAAGGACAGGTTGTGCACGAGATAAGGAACATTGCTCCACCTGGTTTTAATAGCTGGCCCATTAGCAGAAGGCACTCGCCCCCTCCCCCCTGAAGTTATGAGGAATGGGTTATGCAAGAGATAAAGAAAACATCTTCCCAACATGTTGTATTGTGTTAATGGCTTGTTCCCTTCTCTCCCCTCTGTTTCTCAGAAAATGTTGTGTTCCAAGTTTGTCCCTACCCCTTTAAGCTGTCACTCCTTCCATGTTCCCCCTAGCCCCCTCCTCTGTGTCTTGTCTGTCACCTGACTGCTCCTCCCAGTTTCCAGAAAGCTCTGAGAGGGGCGTCAAGTGATAGGGCAGGGACAGAAGGGGTCCTTCCCCAAGTGTTCTCATTTGCCCCCCTGAATGTCCCTCCAACCCTCTTCCCCTCCCACATTGTTTCTCACTGGGAGATTGTCTGTGCCTTCCTTCTGTACCACCCCTGCATTTAAGCTGCTGTTTCCCTTGTTTGCTGGCTCTTCTGGAGTTGCTCCCCTGAGACTCGGAGTCCCTGCAGGGACCAAATAAAGGCCTTGGATTTTGCCCTCCAGCAGAGTCTGACTCCTTCCTCTGCCATCACTGCAAGCCTCTCCTTTAGCAAGGGGAAATCCCCTTAGCCACTCCTCTGTTTCCCCGGGATTCGGAGAAGTGTCCTCCGCATTGTCCGTGATGTCAGAGCAGCTGAGCAGATGGAGAAAGTGCTCCGTGAGGGACACCGCAGCACCAACCGGTTTCAACACATGGAAAAGAGAATAAACATCTTTTGGTTACATATTGCAACCTAAGACAGTGTTTGATATGGGTTTAATTTTCTTGCTTTCTGAAATCTTAGCCCAATAGATTCAGTCTAATCTGCAAAAATCCTCTAACATAACAGAACTATGTCAGGACAACAACTTTTAAAGAATTTTTTCCTTCTCATAAAATGGAATTTTTTTCTGCTTATTCTCTAACATTAATATACTTTTAGCCTTAATGGAATATTATCAAATGCTTCAGATTTTTTTTACATTCTTTAACTTTCTGATTATCTTATTTTAAGCAAATTTTCTTAGTTCCAGTAGAAGTTCTTCCACATGGTAAAGAGAAAGTGAAAATTAAAGTTATATCCTTGATAAAATAGAAGCCAAGAGTACCCCTACAAATTTTTTTTTTGTTTTGAAAGAGGGAAGTAAAGAAGGAAAGAAGAAGAAAAAAAAAATGAGAATGAAAAAGATAACAAAAGAAAGAAAACAGTAAAGAAAAAATTGGGGAGTCTGTGAGTGTCCTAGGTTACAATGTAAAATTGTGCCTAAGGTATGTATTCTATCCCCATGAGCCGTTGGAGCCAAGGTGGGGCAGTGTTTTCCTTATCTTCTGTTAATGAGCCCAACAATGCCTTGCCACATGAGTCATAGATAACTCCCTCCGGGAGTTATCTCTGTTTAATGGGCCATCAAGGACCCACTGCATGACTCATCATCCCATTGTGAGATGCTCCGCCCAGGGGGAGGAGCCAAACATTCCCACCTGGGTAAATCCAGGGTTTGGGACAGCACAGATAGCTTTTAGCCACTGGACTCCCAGAGGAGACAAGAGCTACCAGACGCTTCTACAGGATCACTGCTTTGACAAGACCATCTCATCTGGACTGCCACTACCACCCTAACAGGGTGTCAGGTTGTATTCTGACTCTGTCAGTGGTTTTTTTTTTGTACTATTACTTTTATTTTATGTTACTTTTATTTCTCTTCTTTTCCTCTTATTAAATTGTGTTTCTGACTTGGAGTCTTTCACTAGTTTTGCTTTCCTCAGCACAGTGAGGAAATAGAAAAGATATCAAGGTTTGATCTCCAGACTGTTCATATGCCTAATTCATATGCCTAACTAATTTATTATTAAACACGACATTTCTGAATCACAACACACTCTGTTAATGAAACTATTCAGATACATGCAAGAAATATTAGAAATTAGAATTACTGCAAATATTTTTCCCATAAGATCATTCAGACAACATAAAGAAACAATCATGTAACAATTCCTTCCATTTTCTCAGAACTCAAGGAGAACCATGGGAGCTATTGTATACTTGTTTATAGTATGAGACACTCATTCCAAGTCTCTTCATTCACATATGAGGTGAAATCCTGTCTCTGTGGAAATCAATGAGACTTTTGCTATCGATTTCAATGAAACCACAATTCTGATCAGTGTTTGTAGTCTCTCTCATGGCTTAGTGAGATTCTTAATAAAAAAATCAGCCAAACTACACCACAGGGATCCAATTCACTACAGTCATTTTCATATGGCAGAAGGAAGAAATGTTTTGATTCAATGGGAAGATTGTGATGTTTACGTAGTGCAATAATTTGCATTGAGTCAATCTGCAGTGTTCATACACAAGCATTCTTCTGTTCTTCAGACTTCTGCAGTTACAGTTGACAATGAGAATATATTTCTTTCATTGATTTGGTTATTAATCTCATTATGACAACTATTCATAGCCCATTTTCACTGCTTAGGAAAAAAAATTAAGCACACATGAAATGTTAGTATATGAAAGATCGGTGAAACTGTTTTTACGTTGCAATCATATGTAACTACAAAATGACTATATAACAGGATTATTTATTGAACTTCTATGCACATATTTTTTCCTGATTGATGCCCATATAGCTGACAGGGTATAAGGATCAGCAATCCTCTAGCACACGGACTTTCTCAATGTATCACTGTATTGAACACTCTAATGGAAAATTGAAAAACCACTCTTAGGCTGCAGAGGTGCCCTACACAACATTGCATACAGATTCAAGCGCCAGGCTTTTTTCACCTATTACTTGCCCATCTCTGTCTTGAATCCTAAGTGGTAGGTAAGAAAAGGTTAACCATAACTAATGTAACAAGATCTGAGAGTAAAGCGAGGTAGCAAAGCAAGCAAGACAACAAAGCCAGTGAGATAACAAGCACCATCAAGAGCAAGATAGCAAGTTTTAACAGAACCTGCAAACTGCAAAATTAGCTTAAAACAAGTGAGACTGAAAAACAAGGAGCACCAGGCATGTGCTGAAAACAGAGATAAAAAGTTCAAACATGAGGAAGACTACAGAAACCTTAATCAAAAGACCACCAGAAGACTGATGACCACCACAGAAGGAACTGACGCAAAAAGCAAAAAACTGCTATAAAACCATGACACAGCTTTATGCAAATACGAGTATGCTAATGATGTTTTAACTGTGATGTTGTCCACAAGGACTTTTTAATTAAAATGTAACTGAAAGCTAAAGGGGATTGTGTGAATTTTTGGCAGAAAGATCTCCCTCACTCCCAGCACTGAATAAACACCTGCCATCTGTCTATAGAGTTTTATTTTCTTGCCCAGTTTTGGGCATCAGTCCAGAGAAGGGTTCCAAAGCAGGTGAAGGGCCTGGAGCAAAAGTTCCTTGAGGAGAAGCTGAGCGAGCTGTTTAGCCTGGTGAAGGCTAAAGGGGTGAAAGGAGGTTGTAGCCAGGTGGAGTACCAGCTTCTTCTCCCAGATAACCAGTGGCATGATGGGATGACATAAGAGTTAAGCTGCATGAAGAGAGATTCAGGCTGGACATTAGGCGAAATTTCTTCTCAGAAAGGGTGATTAGACATTGGAACGTACTGCTCAGGGAGGTGGTGGAGCCACTACCACTGGACGTGTTTAAGGAGACTGGATGTGACATTCAGTGCCACAGTCTAGCTGACAGGGCGATGTTCGGTCATAGCTTGGAGTCGATTACCTCATCCTAAACTGATTCTATGACTACCACTTCGCAGCTGAAAAGCAACCAACAATCCAGCAAAGGGTTTTAAGGAACGAAAGACTTTTTAGGCCTTTCGAGTTAAAAAAAAAAAATTCCCACAAACGTCAAACACAATCCGAAAGCCCGGCGGAGTCCCTGCCCTTCCAGCGGCAGCACAGGTCCGCAGCTCCCAGCCGAAAAGGCGGGAAGGCGGCGCCACTCCCCACGCAGGATAACGGGGCCCGGCAGGGGCCGCCCACCCCGCGCATGCGCCCCGGCTGGCGCACGCGCCGGCACCGCCCCGGCCCGGCCCGGCCCGGCCCGCGCGGCTCCCGCAGGGGCACCGCCCGCGCGCGCCGCCGGCTGCGGCCCTGCCTCCCGCGGGTGAGTAACGGCGCCGGCCCCGCGCCCCGGCCGGCCCCGGGCACTGGGGAAGGGCTCCTGGGGGCTGGGAGAGGCCGGGAGAGGAGGAGACGGCGCCCTCCCCCGCCCACAGCCGCTGTCAGAGGGGCCTCGGCGGCCCCCGGGCGGTGCCGTCCCTCCTCCCTCCTGCAGAAGCCTCGCCGCGCCTCCCGCCCGCGGCCGATGCTCCTCGGGTGGCGGGGGCTGGCGCTTGGTTTCCCAGAGGGAGTGAGAAGTGTGAGTGCTCAGGACTCGGTGGCTTGCTCAGGGGATGGGAGCAGCGCAGCCAGCTGGGTCTGCTCCCAGCCCTTGCGTTCAACTCTTGCCGAGCAGCCTGGCTCTAAAGTGCCCCGGGGAGCTCCCGGGAAGGACTGGCCGGAGGTCGCTTTCTTCTCATGGCCTGCAGCCGCCCAGAGTTAGGTGTGTGTTTCCATGCCCTTTCGAAGCAGGAGAAAGCTGGCATGTTGAAGGCAAATACTCGAGTGTAATGCTGGAGGCTCTCTTACCACGTTCACAGCAAAGAATCCAGAAGGATTGTGTTTTGTTACTGCTGCTGTCTTTCTTAAATTCAAATCACATTTTCTGTTTTCTGCTTGTTATAGTTCAAATACCTTTTTCTAAATTGGGTAGACCAAAAAAAAAAAAAAATCTGTTATTGGAAATGTTTTAAAAGATACCTTTTTAGCATGTAACAGCTGTGAAGTGTCTGCATGCCATGCCTAATGTCTTCTTACATTTTTAATGACTTTCAAATCATTCAAAAAACTATTCTTAGAAAAAAGACTTTTCACATACCGAGAGTTTTTGGGAAATTCCCTGGTTTTTTTCTAATACTAGAAACACTCACAAGGTTCCCACACATATGTTCAGCCTCTGTTGCTTTTTATTCTTTGTGATCTCCAGATCAGAATGTGCTGTGTAAATGTGGTGCTTTAAACACTCTTTCCAGTCCTCAGTTTAGTAAGCCTCACTTGGTCAATCCCTTGGAAACCGAATTAATGTTTCTAGGTGCACATCTGCACTGTAGATCCAGAATCAGGGCTTTAAGGCCTAGGAGCTTCAGCTCTAGATTCAGAGCTGATCTGTCACTTCAGAGATTTCAGTTTCTTTGAGCTGGGAAAACTTAATAGAAACTGAGTTTACATTACTTAGTTGAGAAGCTTTGATCCCATCCATGAGCTACCAACCTCAGTGGCTTCTGCATGACCTTACCCTTGATCAATAAAATCAGATTTTCAGAGCTCTCTCCTGTACTGCATTTCTGTTTATTATGATTAAGGAACATCAGAGCAAACAAATTATAGTATTTGCTGATTCTTACTAAACTAGATAAATCTGTTTTGTCTGAACCTAATTTAGTTGCACAGTGTATTTCTCTTTTGGAATTTGTAAAACTGGAAAAAGCAATCCACTGGGCAGGGTACACAATATTTCAGATTTTTTCATAGACCCTTTTTCTTTTCTTTCTTCATGGAGGAGTTGTTTTAAGAAGAACAGCTAGAAATTTTGCCTACTATAATGAATTTCATGCTATTTATTACCAAAAAACCCAAATTAATTTGGAATGGAGACGATCATAATGGGATAGACTTACATGCATTTTGTGCTTTTAATTTAATTCAGTGTAGTAACTTAAAAACTAAAAAGTAAAACAGCTGTGTCGGATGTTTAGGGTTTTTTTGAGAAGAGAACTGGATGTTGAGGAAACAGGATTTAACTTTTCCTGGTAAAGCTTCATATTTTTCTCAAGTTCTGAAGGAAACTACTATCTGTATTAATTAAAGGAGAAACTTTGACCTGTACAGATGTTTGTGTGGGGTTTTTTTCTTGGTTTTTGGTTTTTGGTTTTGGGTTTTTTGTTGTTTGTTTGTTTGGGGTTTTTTTGGTTGTTGTTGTGGGGTTTTTTTTGTTTGTTTGGGGTTTTTTTGTTTTGTTTTGTGTTTGTTTTTTTTTTTTTTTTTAACTTAGTGAGTAGGCAAGAGAAAGAGTCCAAACTACTTACATTTTTGTCTGGTGCACCAAATGTGTCAACAAACATGGAGTTTGAATCCAAAAGCTTCTGAGTCAGGGTAACGTCATGCAAGAGCTTAACCTTCATAAAGCTGAAGTTATTCAGCCTTTTTCCTGCCAAGAAAGTCAATTGCTGTTAGATCCAAGTGCACCTAAAAGTCTAAGGCAAGATACTTCCCTGGTCTATAGAAGTGACACGTACCTCAGTAAATTGCAGTCAGACTCTAAAATTTGAATGTCCATGGCAAATGCAAAATCACAGCTATGCTTTGTCTAATGACTGTTGAATCAGAAATGTATTTTTAAGGTTTTTCCACTTCCAAGGATAGACATAACTTCATGTAACTGTTTCATGGGCATGTTTGTTCAGTCTGTTTCCCCAGTATTGCCGTTCTGCTGTGGTACCAGCATTGATGAGAGTAATTTATCTGTCACTACCTCTGAAAAGTAGATCTGAACAAAATTAAATGACACATGAACCACAGCCTGTAGCTCTTCGATGCAGCTTTTTAAATATAGGTGTTTGTGTCAGGTCTGAACTATGTTATTGTCATCATTGAGACTGATGTCTCCCTAAAACACAAGCCTTTACCATAGATATTACTTGTTCTAGAAATTTTTCACTTTGATGCTGAGCCTCTGTATAAACATAGCAGAAGTTCATAATATGGTATGGTAGACCACGGTCAGTGTCAGTGCTAGGCAAATGCTAGTAAGCATGCTGCTCATTTTTTAGTGTACTTCAGTGGTGAATATTCCATTGAAAAAACTCATGTTGAAATAATGTGGAGCACCAAGATCAATTCCAGACTGATGACTTTATGATAGTGAAATCTTGATCTAAACAGGAGGAATTGAGTAGCTGATAATGTCAACCAAGAATAAAAAGGAACAGCTTCTTTGATATGGAATAGGAAAACTCAAATGAAAAACCTTGTGAACATTCCAGTTATAAACATTGCAATCATTAATTCTTTTTCACAGAAGAGATAAAATAATAATTGCAGAGGTAGTTTATCTCTGGCAGTCCTGTATGTTGTTTAATGAAGATGAGTGGCATCTGGGTTAAATTAAATGGAATACATTAATACATTAGATGAATAACAGTGTTTCCTTAAAAAACATCCCAACCTTTCAGAAAACTTCAGTTTATCTAATCTGAAAATTGAGTTAAATTACCAGGTAGAGATAGCATAATATACGAGAAAGAAGACTGAAAAGGTAATGAAAAATAGCAGGAGCATTTGAGTGTATTTAAAGTTAATTTCTTATTAAAGTAAGATGTTTTGTACTCCAAACAACCTCTGACAGAATTCTGAAATCATGGGAGGCATTGTTAGCCATAGAAAAAGAACCCTGTAATTTGATGTAAAGCGATATGAAATCCTCTAAGCATGTATGGAAAAATCATCTTCCCTGACAGTAGCCAAACGTATGGTTTCAGAATCTAGTTGGGCAAAATGAACAATATTATTTTCATAGTCTTGCCTTGCTCCATTTGTTCTTTGTTGGCTTTAGTGCTGTGATACTCATTCAACTGAGTCCACTCTCTAAGAAGGTAAAAGTGCATTGGGATTTTCGTGGTTTTTTTAAAATGTTAACTGGGTTTTGCTCTTAAAGTAAATGAGTGACCTTAATGTGAAAACCCATGACTGAATCCCAGAAGTAAGAATAGGTCGTAGGATAAACGAATTAATATTGGAAATGGAAGCAGAAGTTCTCGTTGTGGCAGTGTAATGCTGCTAATCCAATTCAGGCTGTATTGTTAAAAAGCATATTCTAAAATTGCTTATCTAAAATTATCATAGCTGTAGCAAGCAGCATATTGTGATGACTGCGCTCTATATTAATGCACTATAACACTGGTAGGGAATTACAGTCAAATAATTGACTGTAGTCAATATTTTGACTACGGTCAAAAAATATTTTAAAATTACCTGTGTATATCTTAGTAAATTAAAATAAGATTCTAAAATTTGGAGGTCAGTGACAAAAATACAAATCACAGCTATGATATGTCTAATGACCCTTGATTCAGAAATTTATTCTTAGATTTTCCAGTTTAGTGTTGTCAGTTTTATGCATAATCTTGTTCCACATAATTCTATGGTAACCTAAATTTTGTTAATCCTTTTCTCTGGTTCTCTTGTGATAATGTTGTACAGGAATTAAAGTTATAAATAAAGTAATCAGGCCTTCCATTATACTGATTTTCTTCCCCCTACTTTCATGGTTCAAATCTTACTGTGTACCACTGGTCTTGTTTTGAATTTAGCCCTGGAACACTACATGAAGTGTCAGGCAGCTGTGACATTGTACTAACTGGCTGCCAGCAGCTAACTTGCAGCCTTTCTGCTTGAGGTACATCCTTAATGCTATGCTGGTTTTTGCTTACGTGATTCAGAAAAAAAATCTAAATTTTAGATCTGTAAAGTTGCCGAGGATCATGGTTTCAAATTTGATTTGCTGGAGTATTTTGTTAATATGTTGGTTAACAGAACACAAAGTGGTTGGTCTGAAGCCAGTAAATGGATTAGTGAATGAAACCTGCATTCTGAACATAAGCTGTAGTTCTGTCATACCCCATTTTGTTTTTCACTCTTGTTCTGCTGTGTTATTCCCCTTTCATGGCTTCTGCTTTTTTTCTTTTTTTTGTTTATTATTTCTACCTGAATAGCACTTACAAAACATTATAGTTCTGAAATAATGTAACCAGAATTTCCATTTAATGGGATTTATCTGGGTTAGGATAAAAATTAAGTTCAAAAGTAAAATACTTTATAAAATATTTGAGTCCTTGGTGGTAGAATTTCAGAATGTGACACATGTTCTCAAAGAAAGAAATGGGGTTTTGTTTGTGTACCCTACCCTCCACAAACTCTATTAGTTTTGCAGTCAGTGTATGCATCACATTTGTCTCTGTGTTATTTTTATTATGTAGAGATTTTATGAAGCATTTCACATTGCTGAATAAGAAAGGTAATAAGAAATCTGACTTGAAAATATTTGTTTTTTGATCAGTTGCGGCCAAAACCCTTCTCTTGGAATTCTGAAATATGACATCATGGCAAGATTTCGCAGAAGAACATGCATCATTTTGTTGCTTTTTATTTTGTTTATTTGCTCCATAATGATGGCTTTGAAGACTCTGAGACCTGACAGAGCTGGCTTTGGGGATCCATTTGGACTTGGTTTGTTGCCGGAGCTTCAACAACGGACAGTGCTCTTAGAGAGTAAACAGAATTCACTAAATAGGGCTCAAGGAGATACTGTAACACGTGTCAGTAATTTGCATAGTATTGCTGTCAATACTATGAAAGCATCTGTGTCTTCAGTAAAAAAGCTGGAAGAGGAGCTATCTTCTCCTAATTACAACTTTCACATATTCTACTATACTTGGTATGGGAATCCGCAGTTTGATGGTAAATATATTCACTGGAATCATCCATTGTTGCCACATTGGGATCCCAAAATTGCAAACAATTATCCAAAGGGAAGGCATAATCCTCCTGAGGACATTGGGGCCAACTTTTATCCAGAACTTGGATCTTACAGTTCCAAAGACCCTGCTGTCATAGAAGCCCACATGAAACAAATGCGTTCAGCTTCAACTGGTAATGAAAGTTAACATTTCAGCATGTTATTCATTTATCCAACCTTACATATGTGAATGAGCACAACTGAGCTATCCTTCTGTTTTTCTGTGTAATTCAGGAAATGTCTGAAACTAGTAAATGTCTTTATATCTCTGAGTTTTCACCTCCAACTGAAACCTACATCTTCAGAGATGTATCTGATGAATGTAACAGCACAGAAACGTAAGAATAGTGTTTGTGATACTGTAGATACATGTTTTTTCATGACTTACTGCTAAACACTGATAACAAAATACAGAAACTTTGATTAGAATATATTGTCTGTATTTTATTTTTGGAGATGAATACTTCAGTTTAAAGAACAGGTTTCAGTAAATTATGCTAACATGGTTAAGGAGCAGTCTGTTCAAATACGAGTGGGTTGTTTTTTTTTTTTCTGAATGCTATGTGTGCAATAGTAATTATGTATTAATTTGTTACTGTCCAAAAGTATCTCCTTTCAATACAAATGGATGTTCTCTTTTACTAAATAAGATGACCATAAGAATATTCAATATATTTTTTGGTGTCATTCCTAGTTGTTGGGCTTTATGGTCCTTTTTGTGGTAATCTTTAAAATAAGCAGTCATATAGGCTAATATTAAACTTCGAACAGCTTCTGTTAGTTGGAGCCACACGACCAAAGCTCATTATTGATACTGCTGATCACCTTGTATTGAATCTCCTTCATTCACCTAATCATTAAGGTTTAATGTAATTGTTATATTTTGATTAGTGATGTTTACTTGTCTAGTGTTCACTTCTTGGTTGTTGTCATCTTGTGGGTTTTAACCTAAACTTTATTTTGTACAAGGGTTAGTACAAACATAGGAAATTTCACACCCTCTTCAATAATATAACTCCATCAAGAGGAGTGACAAGACTGTTGTGGAGAAATCTCAGATACAAGTTGCCAATAAGCACAGTTTTAGTCTTATCTAGAACAAAATAATGTATGATAGTGTGATGAAGGCAAGGGAGCCACTTGCAGCTTTAGAAGAATATGTGATGTTTCTCATCCTCTTAATACAGATGTCTAAGAAACTTGAACTGCTGTGGAAAAGGTGCCAATTGCTAGGAAAAATGCTTCCTTTTCTTTTGTGTGAAATAAAAGATAATCTGATAAAATCCAGTAAAACATTATATTTTGCTTTCCTTGAGCAGACTGTCTCTTGTGATTATCTGTTGTGATTTTCTTTTTGATAAAATGTAGAGAGAATGTGTCTAAGGGTAGTTGAACTCCCTTCTGTGTCTAGTGAGCGCAGATTTCTGGTTTGGATATTGTGTGATTATGTATTCACTATAATTTATGGTTTCTTTTTCCTAATTTTGTAATTGTTTGTTGGGAATTGTTGGTCAGAAATGTTATAATGTCAGCAAAGTAGGTGGAATTTAGAATATATACTTCCCTAGCTCAGTGAATTTATTCATTTACCTAAATCATTTACCTAGTTAAAAAGAACCACATTGACTTATTCTTTTGTATGTTCTAAATAGCATTGCTAGGAAAATATTTCTACATCAGTATTTCATGTATTTCTTTCAGACTTAACTTCTTTTTGATGTTATTTCCAGCTGTGCATCTAAAAGATCTAATCCGTTTATCTGACAGCATTTTATTTTAGAAGGAGAGGGTTTAGCCTTTCTGAAGAGTGTGTTCTTTTGCTTTCTTGGAGAGCATCAGAAAAATTTACAATATGAAGACTTGTTATTTTTTTGTCTTTTTTCTCCACAGCACTGGTAACATCCTTAAATTATTGAGAACTACTCAAGCATTTTTGAAGATAATAAATTTAAAAACTAATTTCACATGCTTCGAAGGATAGATTACACCATAGTAACTGTACCAGCAAGAAAGAAGGTTGTGGGATTGAAGTCACTGCTTCTAGTAATAAATGGTGGTTTTGTATTTGAGCCAGGTACAAGGAAATATGATGGGGGGTAAAGTTTGATAAGATAAGAAACTCCTTCATCACATGCACAGCTCTTGTCTCTTGAGTGTTCTGTAACCCGGGTATCTTGATATTCTCTGCCTGTATCATGGTGTAGCTATAATGCCTTAGTGGGGAGCACTCATTTGCTCTTGTACAACCTCTTGAAGGTTGGAATGCTGTGCTGAAAAGTGGGAGGGAACAGCTCTTAAGTGTTAGGGTTAGGACGCTGAGTACAGATTTGTTCACTTGCCAGATTATCTAACCACTGTTTGTTTTGCAGTCCTATAAAGAGAGGAGTTAAAATCCACTCTGACAATACTGAGATTTTGTAACTGATTAAAAAGGCATTTGAGATTCTGATTTATTTTATGTAGATTTCACATCAATAATTGTTACTTGTGACAATGTTACAGTATGCCTGTAATATGTTAAACAACTTGATTTAAAACTCAAGTTTTGTATTTTCAGGTGTAATAGTGCTTTCATGGTACCCACCAGGTATGGCTGATGAAAATGGAGAACCAACTGATGATTTGGTGCCAGTTGTTTTGGACTATGCACACAAATATAACCTAAAGGTAATGTATTTGTAGATGCATATAATATGACCAATTAGGAAATTAAACCTTGCTATTATACTGCACTTCTTTTTGGTCATGGAAGCTTTTGAATTGCACTGAACTTTGGTAGGGCCTGAGTAATATTCCCTTATAAGCGGAATAAATATTGTAATCTGCTTTAGCTTGCAGAATCTAAGGCATAGTGTAGTGAATTTTTTTTTTTTTTTTAATTTCTTTTCAGGAGGCAGTTTTTAACATAAGGCGTCATGTTGTTTTCCTGTGAATCTTGGGAGTTGAGGGAAGTATTACATATTCCAAAATACTGTGAAATATAGTGAGCTGTAAACTAAGGGCCTGTGAGAAGGAAGAAAGACTTATCTTCATTTTGCATTATTTCATAACTTGGTAACACCTGATCATAGACATCAGAAGCAAACATCTATGAGGAATAAAGCCAGATTTAGAAAATCTAGTTTGAATGAATGTCTTTATTCCAGAGGGTACAAGGAACACTTGCCTTGGACTGTAAGGTCAGAGACATTCTGCTCAGACTTTAGGGTTACTTTAGGATATAACAAGATAGAAGGACTAAGTTACTGTCTTTTTAAATAGGTGAAATATCAATCAGTTAAAGATTACATGAACTGATCAGTAGAATCCTAAATTGTGGTTTGGATTTGTTTATTTTTAGAATAAATATCCCTTTTGTGATAGTGAAAATGTGTATTTCATTTTAATCTCTCTCAAGTCATAAATTTGAGTTTATAAGTAGCTGCATATGTTTCATCTCTGGAGTGTGCTTGTCTGTACTGTGTACTGAAAACACAGCCTGTTCATCTGCTTGGGTTTTAGTTGGTTATGCAAGTTGCAGATTCTCAGTGAAATTTCCTGTCACTGGGGGTAACTGTAGATTGCTCAGCAAGGAGGAGGAAAATAGGATGATTAAATTGGATTCAGAAGTAATTTTGAAACTGTTAAAAATACTGCATGATTTGCATTATATGACATTGGTTGCACTCCTTTTTCTGTCTTTTTAGAAATTCATTATTAGATGGTGTTACCCTTTCCCAAAATTTTCAGACCATCTAAAAGAACTTGTTAACATTCAAGTCTCAAAGGAGTCAAGGTCAAATGAAATAAGCTACCAAGGAAAATAAAATAGTGTGTTATAGTATGATAATGATTGCAATATGGATGAAGCAATTGTTATGATTTGAAAGAATTACTGGAATACAGATATTCAGTATAGATACTGTAAATGCTACCTTCACTGTAATGTTTTTAAGCATTCTTGAACTAGTAAGTTATTACAATAAGTGTTAGGAGTCTCAGTAGACCAAAGCCAATATACAAAATATGTTTCTGTTACATCTGCTAAATAGAAGTCTGGGAGAAGAGACGCACTTTTGATTTGCCTGATTTTGATAGTTGAAAAT
Organism: Phylloscopus whistleri; assembly: GCA_017589585.1. Taxonomy (NCBI): domain Eukaryota; kingdom Metazoa; phylum Chordata; class Aves; order Passeriformes; family Phylloscopidae; genus Phylloscopus; species Phylloscopus whistleri. The sequence goes on from JADMLD010001389.1 coordinate 1,414,601, forward strand.
GAAATGAAATTATAGTGCTCTTCAACCTCTGCTGTCAGTCTTAGTGATTTAGTCTAATGCAATTTTTCTAGAGTTTCTACTTAATAGAGAGAAAGATTGGCTCTGCAATGGAAATTTTCTACTGTTGCAGAGTTGTCAAAGACTTTATTAAATACATTCTGCTTTAAAATTGCTTCTGAAAATCTTGTTGGTTTGATTAATGTTATGTATTCCTCCATGATTGTCTATTTGAAAACAAATTCATTTTTGCATTGGCATTCACACATACTGGTTAATCAATTCCATAAGCTCCAACCTTGACATTCCGAGCAATAGCAGTACTTTATATTAGATTTACTTCTAAGAGCTTGTTGCTGTTGATAAATCTATAAAATTTTAAATTAAAGTTTTCATTTCCCATATCTTAAAATGTATTTTGACTCTGAAAACTATCCTTGGAGCATTATCTTTAGCAGATGTTAATGCATTAGTTAGAAATTAAATATTAAAATGTTTCATTGGTTTATAAGTTGACATTCAAATAATATTTTGTTATAGGTTTTGTAGCTTTTTAAGTTTCCTGAAGCATTATTACCACTTGCTGTAGTCTAGGGTAAACAAAAGCAGTATTCTGTTTTAATGTAAAAAGCCTAATTTGGTATTTAATACCAAACTTCCTGGAATCTGAAGCTTCTAATGTCAGTAGTGCAGGAGTTGTACTAGGATTGGATTATTCTCAGTATAGATTGATGAAGTGATTGGTCTGTAAAGAATTATATTTCTTGTGACTGATACTTGCTTCCTATAATACCCAGTGCCCATAATACATATTTAGTAGTGTTTTACCTTTGCGTTGCTCTTACGTTTTTGTCTTTCAGGTCACTTTTCATATTGAACCTTACAAAGACAGAGATGATCGCAGCATGTACCACAACGTCAAGTACATCATTGACAGGTGAGTTTTTTCAGAATGGTTTCCTTGGGGCTTCTTTTGTGCTGGTTTAGGGGACTTCTGTATATGAACTAAAGCTTATAAAAATATGTCAGAATGTCTACTGAGACTGAAGAGAACTGAAAGAAACTTTGTTCGTATTTCAGTGCCACAAAACTCAGTCTGTTTTTTAAATCCTGAAGTGTGAATTTTACATAGATTCTCAAATTTAAATTGCTTTCAGCATTCTTTAATATCTTAAGTCATACTTTAGAAACTTCAGATTAGCAACATGATCTATAAATTAAATAAACTGTACGTTTTGATAGTGACAAACTAGCAGATAGAGCTTTATTGTGTTGACCTCTAATGATTTTAATTTATTGTGGCAAATTCTGTGCACCTACTAGTTGTTTTGCTTATCAGTGCTGTTTAGACTATTTCATACTGCATTAGAAAATTGCTCTTCAGAGGAAACTGATAACTGTAGCACAGTTTGACACTAAAGTACTGTCACAATCTTAGCCAGCTGCCCCTTAGTTCCCCTCTCTCAGAGCTGGGAAAGTGAATCAGAAGGAAAAGATATTCTTTGTGGGCTGAGATAAGTGCAATTTAATGATTGAAACAAAATAGAATTATAATAATTACGCCAACACTATTATTAAGAATGTTAATAGAGAGGAGAAGCATAGAGCGTACCAGAACCCAAGAGGAATTGCTCACCACCTACAGAGCAGTAGCCAGCCCAGCCCTTGGCAATGTTCAGTCCCCTTCCAGGTGTCTCCCTCAGTTTATATATGGGCATGGCATTCTGAAGTGTGGCATATCTCTTTGGCCAGCTCAGGTCAGCTGTCCTGGCCATGCTTCCTCTCAGCTTTTTGTGCAGCTCCTCACTGGCAGAGCAGGAGACACTGAGAAGTCCTTGACTTAGGGTAAGCACTGCTTGGCAGCAGACAAAACATCAGTGTGTTACCAATTTTATTTTCATGCTAAATAAAAAAAAACACTGCGCTGGACCAGCTACTAAGAACATTAACTCTGTCCCTGCCAAGCCCAGAACAGTTAATAATTTGTAGTAGGTTAAAGGTTTTTGAAGAGTCATTGTTTGATACTTCAGCAAACACTGGGCTGAAAGCGGATATGATATGCAGTGTTTCAAATTCTATGTCCTGTCAATTTAAATTAATTTTTGGGAAAAGTCTTCAGCTCAGTTTGTACAACAGTATTTTCCAAATGGCAAATTTTGTCTTAACAATACTTGTTTGCTTTATAGATACGGAAGCCATCCAGCCTTTTACAGGCATAAGACCAGCACAGGCAGACTTCTTCCCATGTTTTATGTTTACGACTCCTACGTAACAATTCCTGAAATTTGGGCAAATCTGTTAACTGTCTCTGGATCCCAGAGTATTCGAAATACTCCCTATGATGCACTATTCATTGCACTTCTTGTAGAAGAAAGACATAAGCACGACATTCACAGAAGTGGTTTTGATGGAATGTACACGTACTTTGCCACCAATGGCTTCTCCTATGGCTCATCTCATCATAACTGGGCAAGTTTAAAAGCCTTTTGTGATAGTAACAACTTAATGTTTATTCCAAGTGTGGGGCCAGGTTATATTGATACCAGCATCCGACCATGGAACAACCACAACACCCGAAACCGTGTCAATGGGAAGTACTATGAGACTGCCTTCAGTGCAGCCCTCCTGGTGCGACCAGAAATTATTTCCATCACATCTTTTAATGAATGGCACGAGGGAACTCAGATTGAAAAAGCTGTCCCTAAACGAACTGGCCAGGTGGTTTACCTTGATTATAAACCCCATAAACCAAATGTTTACCTAGAGCTTACTCTGAAGTGGTCTGAGAAGTACAGAAAAGAACAAGAGCAGTGGCTTATGTGAGCTGTCCCAGCTGCAGTTGTTTGCTAATGCATAGACTGTATTGAGAAAGAAATGGAGAACTGAAGAATCTGTTACTAAATGTCTTTATTATATCTTTTGAATGTATATGCACTACTACTGAGTTTTAATTTTGAAAAGTAAAAAAATTATGAGAATATTGGCAATTCTGCCTTACTGGATATTTTAGTTCAAAAATATTCAGGGAAAGCTGTTTGTTGTTCAGTTGTTTTTGGTTTTTTTTTAACTTTGTAACTTGCATGCTGTTTTCAGAACACCTGCATGGGATAACGCTACATGACCAAAGTATAACAAAAAACTGGCAGTTTCCTTCTTCCTTTATTCCTATAGTTGTGTTTCTATACAAGCTGATGCTGTAATCTAAATTGTCATAGCTTCTTGCAGGATGCATGTCTATAGTGTGTGGAATAATCTACATTTACGCTTTTTGATGCTTTGCATACAGAGTTCTTGACATGACTAGCTTGTGGTAAAAGCACTGAAGAGTTAAGTGTGATACAACACCACTAGGTTTTGTTTAAAAAAAAAAAAAAAAGTATTTGAAAGAAAATTCCAAAGAACTGCTGAAAGATTTCTAGTTTACTTACATTTTTTCTGTTTGGTACATGGTGTAGGCTTTTGCAGATTACTGGATACTGACCAGGAGCATTTTTTTCCTATTACTTTGAATTAAAAAAAAAAAAAAAAAAGTTTGAATTAGAGTGGAAAAATATTTTTTGAGGGGGAAAAAATCCCTAAAGATGCAAAAAATGTATTAAAACTTCCATTGTTGCTTATTATATTATTTCCTAATTGATTGCATACACAGATCTAATATGCTTTTTTTAATGTTTAAAGTTTCTAAACCAAATATGTTACTCGTCCTACGTAACTTAATTGTAGGAAATACTTTTTTTGTTTCTGATTTAGGAGCCAACCTAGTTTGGTAGCAATGAGAGCAACTACCCATTTGTTTAATTTGAAATCTGAGATTTCTTTTTTTCATCTAGTCCATTTAGTTTTTCCAGGATTCAGAATTGTAGATACTAAAGTCTTACTGTTATTCACATAAGCACCCTACCAATTCTACCTGTAAGACTGTGGTGTGGCTGGAAAAGAGTATTTTCAGTCCTAAGAATCTCACCTGTCAAATGTTGTGATTATTAGCTAGTGTTCTTTATGAGGTTTGAAAGGTTCAATCCTGCAGACATACGTCCTCAGCAATACATTTTTTTGGGATTTTCATAGAATTTCATAACAAAGCCATAAACTTTGGAATAGTAGAAATTGCAGTGTTTTGTTTCTTTGCAGCGTTTAATCCTAGCAAAGTGGATTCTTTCTTAGTTGATTGTTTTATTTTTTTAATCTACATATAAGGTTCTGATCCTGTGTTTCAGTCTGTATGCTCAGATTGTTGTAACAGCTAGAATTCCCTTGATTTCAGCACAACTCATGAAAATTACACTCTTTACTCAGATCTCACTGTAATCTGTCTGTTAAGTGGTAAGGTGAATGTGAGGACTTCTGTTAAAACAGAAACAAAACTAGTATATTTTTCCTGAAAACTTTGTCATTCCAAATAAATACAAAGCAGTTACCACTATAAATTTTTAGAGTCTTTCTGGTATGAAAAAGGTTTGTTTATATATCTCTTACTTATTTACAGTTTAGTTTATTTGTCGTTTCTTTGCGGTTGTTCAAGTAATGAGGTGTCATGTAATGCCCTCAGCTGCTTGGAAAAATACAGAAATTGGATGGCAGACATATAATCTGGCATGTTGAAGTGTGCCTCTAGAGTTACTGGAGTCTTATTAATCTCTCTTCATTTTTTTTTGCGTTCTCCTATTGCATTTCTACGAGGTCTGAAATGCCTCTAAAAGAAGTGTTTACTAATGTTTATTCCGTTTTGCTATACTCAGGTGGTGAACTGACATAGGTATGACCACAGTCAAAAAATAGTGTCTTGGACGTAAAAAGCACTTGATAGACTTTGACCACTTACTTCCAAGTTAACTACTCCTTTTTTTAAGGAATCTGATATGACTTATTTTACTATAACTCCCTTAAATAATTATATATAACTCATTTTTATAATTTGTTGTATGTTTATGCTTTTACAGCCCAGAATCCATATATTTATTTTAAATGTGAGGGAACAATTAAATGTTTTCCATGTATTATTAAAAAATCATCTTAAATCAAACCTTTTGAAATGACAAGTCTCTTTGCTTAAACTTTTGTCATCCACTGGTCTTTTCTCACTGTAGTTACCTGAGCACTTTACTGGTCTTGACAACTTTGCACTCACCTTTCAGCCCTTAGTTTCTCCTAGTGGCAGTTTATTTTCTGTGTGACTCTGAAAGTCACTCCTTTGTTGCTGTGTATAGAAATATTTGAAATGTATTGTATGGTATTGTACAACTGAGGTGATCTATCTTGTTTAAAATGCAATTTATGGTAACAATGTAATGGATCTTCATTACTCTGAAAGACTTTTGGAATTGCTGTAAAGGTAGCATTTAACCCTTGCCATGACGTGGTTTGGGCCATGGCACACTGATGTCTAACAGGACCTTCAGAGGAATTTACAGAATTTCTCTAGAAAAGAATGAAAATTAAGTGCCTAGAAATTCATTACCCCTGAACACTTACTGTATTTTTATGTGCTTGATATGTTTTAAAACATAAATGTGCAACCTCACATAATATTTCAGAGTTGAGAATTTAGTTTGATGATCCTAAGGAAAGCTGATGGAATAGCAGCTACTAGAACTACCCCACCTTGACTGACCAATACTTTCTCTGTACTTAAATCAATGTGCTGCTTCTTGTTATAGGGAGTGGAGAGTTTTGCTTATGGACTGTTGCTGCAGTCGTGATACTTACTTGAAATTTGAGTAAAAATAGGTCTCTGGAATAGGATTTGTACAAATGCAAAGGAATAAGATGGTTACAAGGGCACAGTTACTGGAGCAAGGGAGGAGAAAAGTGAATGTATTTAAGAAGGTGATTACAAGCTTTAACATTACAGTAGGGAAAAAAGGGGGCTCCAGTGTGCAACCAAAATTGAGAGGCAGGGAAAAACATTTGAAATGCTTTTGATATTTGAAATAGATTTAAGGAATATCCCCATCCCATTTCACTTTGGTGTCCCACCAGTTTTATTTCTTGGCCAACTGGAACAAAACACTGTAATGACTGTGTTCAATATTTTTGCACTGATTAAATGCATTTGACTCATCTTGTTACATTATTTCATAGTACTTGGGGTGATATGGGAAGTTTTAAAAGAGATCGTGCCATGTTATGCCTCTGCAAATACAGAAGTACCTGAAGTAATCAGTCATATACTACTGACTATCGCCAGGGGGTAAATGGTTTCTAGACAAGTAGCAAGTCCTTGTGGTAAAAAGAGAACATATTTTTAAAAGAAAATCTATAGGTTCATTTCTGCTTCTGTGAGTTATGATCAGGTAAATTGTTTTAGTTCTGTGAGCTGTCTCAGAACTGAAGCGTAGTGCATCAACTCTGAAATAAGAATGTGTATTAAATCTTGTATAGTAGTGCATGTTTGTCAGATCTATAATCTTGTACTGAATTTTGTGGGCAAACACGTGCTGATGCTGTTAGTATTTCAGTGGCAAGCTGTAGATTATTGTGAATATAGCTTTTTGCATTGATGTTCATCGTATTTGTCTAGTATATTTCTTTTGAAGTGCCAATGATTTGTCTCTTAAGAGGTTGTTGAAGCAGAAGGTTCTTCAGTGAAAACATTTTTGTTACAAAACTTGGTATGTATATGCTCTGCATAGTTTGAATTAACACATTCACACATGGTTCTTAGATTCAATTGAAAACATCTCTCAGGAGTGTTTTCAGCTCTATGTTGCCAGTAAATGTATCTCTGGGCACATGAATAAGGACTTACTGTGATTTAGGGCACTTTTTTATTGAAACTCATGAACATAAGAAGAGGACATAAAGAATTTATAAACAAATCTTTTGCTACTGCATATAAGAATAAAATCTCTCTCCCAGTACTACAAGTATTTGTCTTTATCTTTCTACTTCATTAAGAGTGTGTCAATTTTTTTTCTTTTTGTCTTTTACTTTTGACCAGCATGTTAAGTGTTCTGTAAATTTCGAAAGTGACTGTATTTCTAAGATTTCATAGTTGGAATATTCAGTAAAGAGAATCTACAAGATCAGTGGCACGGCGGAAAAGCCTAATGTGAATTTAATATTGTATAGGTGAATTTGCTGTAAATGGATAGTGTGTCTTTGATATGCATTGAACACAAATAAAAAATACTTTTAATACCCTACGTGGCTGTGACAGAGATGAATTTGTTTATATAAAAATAAAAAATGTGTGTGTGTCTAGATATGTGCATATACCTGACATCATTATTTTTAAAGTAATATATCATTGTAATAAAACTACAAACTGGATTCTGCTACTTTTAAGTAAGCAATTGTTTTAATTCCCTATGATATTTACAGAAGATCTTTTTGCTTATGAATATTTTCATGAATAATAAATATATGCCAAAAAATTTAATTTTTAAAGGAATGTGTGATAGTGGGGTCTTTTAATAATGGGAGTTTTGAAAGTTTTTTTCTATTACTATGTATGTGTAGAATTTATTAGACTGAAAATAAGAGGCTTATCACAATTTTCTTAAATAGGCAATACTCCTGAAGGTTGTAGGCCTAATTTTATTACACCTTATTAGGCTGGTGAGTTTACTACTGCATAGTGTTGCAAGTGTCTTTTGAGTCCTGAGGTGCAAGTTTATGTTGACAAAGTAAAACTGAAGCTTGCAGTTCATACTGAAGTTTAGGAGGGAGGGGCACACAAATAATTAGCCTTGCAGGAGAATGGTTTACAGTGGATTAGTACAGAAGGGTGAATGAAGTATTTGTTGCATTCTGATAGTATCCTGTGCTCTTCAGGTATAAGAAGTTTGGAAGGTAAGCGTTGCCATTTTATTTTTCATGGGAGCATGAAATTACCTCCTTGGTGTTTGAAAAATGTCTTTTGTCATTCCAACGAACTAACGGCACTGGTATGAAAGAAATTAAAGCTAATTCACCCATATAGTATTGTGTATTTCTTTACATGCAGTTATCATGCAGTATTATGATCTTATGGAAAGATGAGAATTCTATTCTGTATATTCCTTTATTGCTACTATTCAAAGCTGGCTTAGCACATTCAAAAATGAGGAAGTTTTCTTAAATGAATTTAGATCTTAGAGTATGTGCATGCAAATATCTGCACACACAATATTTTCCTCATATCTTTGTGAAAAATGCCACTGCCCTTGTATGGATAGAAAAAATCTAGAGCAGTTTTAGTCAGTTCCCGGATCTTGTCAATGTTCATGGAGTGATCCAGAGTGTCTCACTTCTTGATCCTAGCAGTTAAGTAGTGTGGATAGTCAGAAATAATCAGAGTATTCAAGTTCATTTCCAATGGTCTAAAAATACAGGTAAAAATCTACTGAACTTTAATAAATCAGAGAATATTAGAAATTTAGAATTTAGAAATGTTAAATGAAACTGTTCAACATAGATTATAATACAGCAAAAGTATTCACTAGCTAACTAAAATCTGTTTTGGAGAAAAATTAATGCTTTATTAAATAAGTTGATGCCTGCTCTTGTATTCAGAGCTGATGTACTGCTTTTAGAAAACAATTTTGTTTTTAAATTTGGTCTCTGCCTAAAGTATTTAAGACATTTTTTAGTTAGGATAGCTGGTTTTTAAAACCTTGAAGAGGTGTATTGCTGGCTCCCCATAGAACCAACACAATGACAGGTGGTTTGTTGTTTTTTGAGCGAGGGGATGTTTGGGATTTTTTTAGTCCATGGAAATGAGCACTGTGTATCTGAGAGCGGGACCCTGTCTTCAGAGCTGGCTTTATAACTTGAAATCATTGCTATGGAAACACAGCATGATCTCTCAAGACTAATTTCTCAAACTCCAGTGTAATTCAACAAACAAAGAACCAGCCATAACTTCAGTTGATTTTTAGAATACTAGAGAAAATTAGGATGTTGGTTTGCTGTGATTTTAATGGAAGTTTCTTGGAAAATTCTAATATACTATGGTACAAAATACTTTTATCATAGAGCTGAGATTGATTGTTCATTAAGATCAGAGTTTCAGTTAAAGTTCAAGAAGTATGATTTTAAATATGCTATATGTATTTCAATAATACAATATCTCATAATACCATTGCCACTATTCAAAATGACAGTAAATACTTATATTTAAAGGGGAAACTAAAGGGTGATTCTAAAGAAGCCATTAACCTCAGGAAGCAATGTTAATCAATGAGAAACAATACTAAGATTTTTCAGGGGAGGAGGAAGTAGCCAGCCATTTACTTCATGAAAAGCTCTGCAGTCCTTATTTTATCTCATTTATATGATTCTTGGTGAGCACTCAAATTTTATTCCAGCTGAGTGAAGAACCTACTTTCAAAAAATAAAATACAGTCTGAAAGCACAAATGGTAAATTAAATTACTTGTACTCTTAGCATACCAAAAGTACATATGCTTTGCTATTTATGTCCAACCTTTGTCTGACCAACTTCCTGATCTACTAATTCACTTGGAAATTCTTGGATATATTTGGTGGGGGGCTTGTTTTTTGTGTGTGTAGGTTTTTTATTGTTGTTGGGGGGGGGGGTTGTTTGTTTGTTTGTTTTTATGAAAACATTGGAGAACAAGTACAAAGCAAAATTTTAAAACTCCATTGCAGTAACATGACATTGAAAAAGATAAGCTGTATAAAAAAGAGGAAAATAATTAAAAGATGCCAAAATTATAAAATGTCTGGAGACTTTGTGCAGGCAGTATAACCATATTCAGAATATTATATCAATCAAAAGATTTTTAAGAGGCCTGGAAGAAGTTCAGGTAGTTAAACAACGGAATAAAGAAAAGTGTTAGGAATAAAAGATACTTTAAAATGCAGATTCTGTCCAAAGGATCAAAACTGGAAAAAAACCTAAGTTCTGGCATTGGTTCTAAATCTAAAACCAAATCCCCTACTAAACTTGAAAGGAACAACTTCCTAGACCTAAAAAATACATGTATTAAGCTTCCCCCATCCATCCCCCAGAAGTAAATACAGTAATCCATGATGGGCAAGACATAATACAGTATTAAGGAAAAAATACCCAAACAATTTTTAAGAACTGTATACTGGATTCTTCTTTAATGCTTATTTCTAAAACATGTCACAACCAGACAGAAAGCTGTTAGTGTGCTAGTAGTGCTAGAAGATAGCAGAGCAGCAAAAGGATCTTTCAAAGATCCTTTGGATCTTTGATAAAGCTGTAGTAGAGAAGTTTAAAGTATTTTATATCTGTGTTTGTTACTGAAGAGGTTAGAGATTTTCATGTTGGAACCACTATCATTGGTAATTAATCAAGCAATATCCTAACTTGAAATGTCATACAGATGGTCTTGTGACTGGGTCAATAAAACAAACAGCAGTAAATCACCCTGTCTCAATAGTACTCATTCAGGGGTTTTCAAAGAACTCAAGTATGAAATTCTTAGAAATGCGTATACTTGGTTGTTTAAGTTAACGATAGGCACATGAAGGAAAGAGGGCAAATGTGGTGTCAATTTTAAAAAGACTTCTAGGAGGGATGCTTGGAACTGTAAACAAGTCTAAAATCCCTCCTTGATTAAAAAGAATAGTCAGAATAGACATTTAAGATAGATGTATTGGACAATATCAATGTAGTCTTCCAAAGCAAAGTCATGCACCAAAAATCCATTACATTTTTGAAATTGTAATTAGAAATGTGATCAAGGACAGTAAACCTTCCAGCAAAGTACTTGGCCTTCAAAAGATACTAATTTTTTATGTAAGTAGAGGGAATTTTCAATACATTACTTCCCATTAAAAGTTAAGAAACATATAATAGAAATAGTAAATTTTCATAGCAACAAGGAGGTACTTGTTAGGTCCCAAACAAATCTGTTGTGGCATTTGTGCTGTTTAGAAAGTCATTTAAAAATATATGTGCTAGTGCTAAACGATTTCTAAAGATAATCAAAATTAAAAACCTAATTATGTAATAGTAACAAATTGGGTGATAAAAGAGCTGGAAAAACATAGTATCATGTGCATTTATCAGTACATACTATACATGCACAAAGCACTACGTCATAGTGATCTACTGCTTAAAATAGATTTGGCTGTCCATTTGGCTAGTACTATAAAAAATTAAGCTCAAAGATAGTAAACAGTATATTATTACGAAAACAATTGAAAATATTACTATACCATTGTATAAATGTGCATCATGCACATTAGTGTCTGGAATACTATATCCTTTTTAAAATAGAACTGAAAAGATAAATGTAAAGATTACAGAAATCAGAGTAAGAGAGATTTGAACCAAGGAAAATGTACATTAAAAATACTCAGCTTCAAGAGAAGTTGTTCCTCAGAATGTGCCAGAGGATCACTGAACGGCATAAAGAAAGTTAATAGAGAATAGTAACAATTTTCTGTTCTTTATTCCAAGGAAAGTTCGTCTAATTAAATTTTCACATAATGTATTAAAGCATAGAATAGGAAGTTGGGGTTTTTTCACTCAATATAATAAAATTATCAAATGTCGTGCTACAGGATATTGTAGAAATTGAAAATATAATAGGTTCAAAGTCACAATAGCATTGCTCAGACTTTATAAGTAGGGTGGTCGAGGTGCAACTTTTGCCTCAAAAAATCTCTAAACAACTGATTATCAGAAAGCAAGAGAACGTATTTTTTGAAATAAATGAGTTCTATTTCATGTAATGCTTTAGGTATTTTGCAAGACGTTTTGACTTAGGTGTGAAAATCGAAAATGTCTTCATCTGTTTCTGAAATTAAGAAGGATATTCATATGGGAAAGCAAGAAACCAATTTAGCGGCAAGTAATTAATATTTTAGTTTTCTTCTTTCTATAAGGTTGAATGTTGCTGGCTTTATACTCTGGACCATCATAGGAGTAGCCACTTATGCTATGCTGAACTAATGTCATTTATTCTTGAAGATATTAAAGGATTATGGTGTTGCTGCTTTTCATGTGTCATGAACCCCAGAGGGTCTGGAGATAGACCTCACATATTGCAGAAAAGTTCAAGCTACCTCTGTAGCTTCTTCAGCCTGGTGCTACAGATGATCAGTTTGATTGCAGCAAGTTTTGGAGTTTAGCAGAGAGACTCTGTGGCATTGGGGGCCTTTGAACATAGATTATAGATGTAAAGAAGGAGAGAGTCAGAACATTATTGATAGGGTGTCCAGGGGATCCAGCACAGAAGACTGTAATTTGATAAGTATGTTATTTGCTTTATAACCCACAAATTTCAGTTTAGCAGTGGGGAACTTTGTACAAATTAATGACTCTTTTTCCTTATATATGCATTAATGTTTATGTATCGAATTTCACCTGCAACTTTATTTCATGATAAAATTAACTTTCATAAAGTCTTTTTTTCAGAATTCGTGCAATTCTGCAAGTTGGTCTGTGATTAATCCTAATTCATGAAAAGAGTAAATAAATTCTTTAATCTTTATGTGAAAACTTTTTGGACTGCTCACTGCTAGCTACTGCCTATGATAAAGCTAGGTAAGTGGCTGTGGAATCACTTCTAGAAGATTTTAGTGTAAAATAAAATACGGCTTGATCTATCTCCAGCTACATCTGAGGTGAGAAGCTGGATTAAATTAATTCAGTGGGAGTAGAAATATGTTAGGTCTTCACTGGAACACAACATTACACGTGAGACTATTCATGTGTTGTGAAGTAGCCTATTCTTAAAGTGGAATGTTTTCAACCATATTTCTTATTCATCCAAAGGCTTTTTGAATTAATCTACAATACCTAATGATTAGACTATCAATTTTAGCAACCTATAATTTAGCAAGTGTGTTCTCCTGAGTTAAAATACTTCTTTGCTCGTTATAGGGATTTATATTGTTTCTTTTCTTTGTATCAGGAAGGAAAGAGGGATTGCACATCCCATACATGCATCTTGAATGATTAGGATACATGGGAGTATAGGGACGCTACAAAGAGTTTGTTGATAATTTTATGCAGATCAATGCATACTTTTATCTCTCTGAAAATGTAATGCTTAAACAAATTTTCTCCACAGTAATATACTACTAAATACTGTACAGCCAAATCTGTTCAGTAAACACATGAACAATTCATGATACTGAAAAAATGTGCTCTCTTCAATTATATTCATGTTGTCCCCTACAGTTTTGCCAAATGATATGATTCTATGTTCACAGGCACTTAGATCTCTTTTTTGTGATTTGGAATCTTAAGTCTGTGCCAAGTTTTTATTGATGAAAAAAATACATAAAAATTTAAAATTCTAAGATTAATTGAAACATATAAAAAACCTCTTAGACCTAGCTTGCAAATTTTTAATACTTGGCATGATTATAAAAGTTTTTTCCTCTGCCAGTATTCAGCCTTCAGTGGAAACTTACGACAAGAAAGTAAACAAGGGGAGAATGCAGTACATAGGGTTTTTGTTCTTTTTCTTTTTTTCTGCCAGTGCTTGAAACCTACAAGGTAAGACTGTAATGAGATACAGAATTCATGTGCTCAACCCTACATACTCAATATTTTCTTTAGTTGAGATTTCATAAAATTTTAACCTGTAGCATGTACAGAACATTAGAATATAAGGGTTATTTGTGATTTTTGAGGTTTGGTTTAGGCCTTAAACAGATTTACCAAAATCTATTAAAATAATAGAGAAGCCAGAATATGGGTGATAAGAATATTTAACATGCTGTGTACATAAAAGCATGACAGCAACAGCTCAAAAGCATTTTAAATGAGAACAAACATAATTTGGACATACAGTGTCAATAATGTCAATATGTAATGTGAATCTAATGCTACCAGAAATATGTTAGTGTAACATATGTGGAAAATTTTGAGTGTAGTTCTGAAACGTTGGGTGGGTTTTTTTATGATTAGCCCCAAATCATGACATTATAGAAATGTTATTCATAAATGTTTCCTATAAGCCCTTCCCCCTCTCTCTCCAATTTTACAGGTACATATTTTATTGCATCACAGATGCAGAAAAATAGCTACGTAGTATCTTTTGGTGAGATTCTTAGAGGAGGGGTATTTTATTTTTTTTTTTAATTTGCACTAGACTGAAGATACAAGATTTGGTTCCCAGCTGTGTTACAGTATCTTGCTGGCCTCAGGCAATTGCCTTAGTCCCCAGTGTGTAAAACAGAAGTAATATTCCATATTTATTATGATCTGGCTGTCTGATTTATTCAGTTGTCAAAAGTATTTCTTTCAGGCAAAGACAGTTGCTTACAACAGTTTGTATGCAAAGCACAGGGGGTACCCTGTCACTGTCACATGCTTATCTAGATGCTGCTGAAACAAGCTGTCTTCAGAAGCTAAAATCTCAGAGCTTTCTTCTGGAGGTGCCTGATGTTTCTGGTTTTTATGTAGAGCAGTTAAAGCTTAGCTTTAGATTCAGCTGCACAAGAATTGGTCTTCGAACCAATACTTTTTTCTTTTTTTTTCTTAAAGCAGGAGAAAAAAGGTATTATCAGAAGAATTATTTTATCATCAGATACTATAATTATACCATCTAGGCTGTTGAGAGAATGATGTGTAAATATTGCAGTTCCCTTAGATGAGAAAGAAAGGAGGGACCCTGAGGTCCTCAGGGAATGCTGCAAATTGCATGTGCTGATTATCTGAGGAAAAGATTGTCCCAGAATCACTTCCTCTGAACTGCAGCAACTATTTGAAGTGACTGAAGAACTTGCCTTTTTCTTACTTTCCTGGTTCATGTCCTACTCCTATAATTTGCAGGGTTTATGACATCTATTCTTCCTGCAGTTGGCGTTCCTATCTCACTGTCCTGTGCCAACTCCCACGCTCGCTGCCTCCGGTTTACTTCACAGTTACCCCTCACTTAAGATTTGCTAAGTTTTCTAGTAGCTGATTGATTCAATGAGAAGCAAAAGGGAGGGACTGCTGGATTGAAAGAGAAGATTTTTGAGAAAAACTCAAAATAATAGCTTTAATTTTCTTTGGTGGAAAAGGGTCATTCAGCAATGTAAACTGAGAGTGGTGTACAGGCATGGAGGGTAACCTCAGCACTGGACTGCAACATGGCATCCAGGTGTTTAGCTACAAAACTAAATCCTATGGATCCAATATGTAAAGTAAGAGGTTGTACTCTTAAACCTTGCTGACTGACAAATCCACATTTAAGTGCAAGATGAAAAATGACCCTGAACTGTGAGTATCTTAAAACCAAAGTATTGTTTGCTGATTTAAAATTTCTGAATAGGTATTAACCTGCCAGTAAGAGAAATGTTCTGATCATGAGTCCATCCCGCATGCTCAGATGGCATTTAATGCATGAGCAAGACTTGCTCACAAGATAGCAAATCAGATAAATATATAACAGACAAGAAATTGCACAGTGAAATTCAGAAAGTCTGTCAGAATATGGGTGGCAAGGATCTAAGGAAGCAGATTAAAAGGAGTAGGATAAGATTGAGACGTTAGCTGTCAGAAAGGTGAAAGAACAGCAAATATAGTAAGAAGGGCTGCTGCTATCTATCTAGGTCTTCCCTTCATGAAAATAACAATGGTTGGGCAGGTTATTGAGTGCACACCTTCAGGAATCCAGAGTCAGCTGGGCTCAAGCAAGACTTGTGCCATGGAGAGAAAGAAAAAGCATGATAAGAACTGGGGAAACATGCTTAGAAGTTTGTGGTTGACAGACTTTGGAAAAAACGTGACTTTATGACTTCCATTTTGTTTTATGCTTTGTCTGCTCAAATTGCTAAATGGGTGAGTCACTGTGGATTGTTTGTTACTGTCAGAACTATTGCACAAGAATAGGAGCAGTTTGTATGAAATGGAGAGCCTTTTTTGCAGTTTCAAGTATGTTTCTTCTTTCCTAGCACAGGTTATGAACGGCTTGGTTGTTGTGAACTCTGTTTTTAGACATCCTTAGCACATTGCTCTCTTTTTCCATAGCATATGCAGACATTCATTGGTTGTATGTGGGGTAACCAGAGTCGATTTCATCATAGAGCTCTTAAATTAATGAGTTTTTAATATGTAACTGTAGAGTGGCATTATGCATACATAGATACTTATTCCCATAGACTTTTTATGTAGATGTAGAGACACAGTTAATTCTTTGCATCCCTTAAGTCCCTTTATCCACCTCCTCATGATAGCCTAGTTCTTCAGTTCTCTTTTGTTTTAAATGGGTTTAAATAATTTTGAAGGGTTTACAAGCTCTGGAGGTTTCGTTACTGAGACCAAGTGAAACTTAGTCTAGAGTTGTGGCTCATTTTTTGACCTCTCAGTCTCACAGAGGAGAGAACTGTATACTGCAGGTTGTCTTGTTCCATATGATAAGTCCACTGCACCTGCGCAGAGCAGCCGTGGCTTTATAACAATAAATCACTGTGTAAATGGCACACTCACAAGGCAATGGACTTTTATACAAGCAATAACTTGGTCACCTGTTGAAAGCATTGGGCTAATTGCTGTTCAGCAGAGTAGCAAGAAAACAGTTGTGAACCCTGGAAGCACCAAATGCAATGCGTGTGTGCAGGGCTGAGGTATTGCACATGCCCAGGGTGAGTGGTGTGCAAGGAAGCACCCAGACTTCAGCAGCACCAAGCAACCCACACAAATTCAGAAACTCCAGAGCTCCCAGGACATGCCAGTTCTTTCCTGGTCCAAGGGTGCAAGAGGAGAAAGGCTTGAGACCCCTCCAAAAAGGCAGCTAGGTGCTCCTTTATCCATGTCCAAAACAGTTCCTGCAGGTGCCCTCAGGCAAAATGAGGCCAGGAAGCATAAATGAGGCCAATGGCTGCATAACTGACTTAGGCCAGGAAGGTACAGAACGGGACTAGAACCCAGTGCAAACTGAAAGGCAGCTGTGATCGACAACAAACACTCAACACCATTCCTAGGGTGAATGCAATAACATTTTTATTTGTTAATTCATTTATTCTAGCAACCAATTAATGTCTCAAACTATAGTCTGTACAAATCTCAGCAATCTATTTAGGACTTAACATAGATATATTGCATTAAATTGCCCTTGTTAAGTGGAATGCCAGCAGTATTAATTACAAAATTATGCCATACCTAGACCATTTTATGTAATGTTTTGCTAATACTCTATTAATTTATTATATTTTTGTCTCATAATTTGGAACATTTTGGCTAAATGATTTATATTCCCTTTTTCCTAATAATTTATATAACAATAATTTTAAAAAGCATAGCTAGTTTATAACTTTTTATCCTAATGAGCAAGAGTACCCATGATATAAATTACAGGAGCTATAGAGGAGTTGAGACAACACTTGGACCATTAAAATTATTTGGCCACCTTAATTAATATAATTTCACAAAACATACTGATTTTTTCTAACAAAATATTTTAGGAGCTCTCAGTATTTTTATTTAATAGAATGCAGAGAAGGGAATAAATTTAGTTTAGCAGAACCTCTCAAAATAATGTGCCATTAAAAATTGAAAATCAGCAAAAAGGCAAATAGGCATTCAAACCACAAGTATAACCTGTTCCAGAAATAAACTGTATTTATTTCTGTTTAAGTGCATCATCAGTAATATTTAATTGAGTTGTCCAGGACAGTCAAAACAAGGTTGTACAGATACTGTTGCACACCTCTACCAGCTTTTCCTGAAGCAATGTTTGGATTTGGAGGGAGAGCTGAGAGAGGATTAGAGAAACGATGATGTTTCATTGTAATGCCACCTTTGTGTAATGCATGTACTCAGTACTTAGTGTCTCATACCTATGAGATACTGAAATTTCTCATTGGCTGTAATCTGTCTTCCCAATGTTAAGGTATTTCCTGATCTTTCATCTCCTTTCATCTAGAATACTCAAAATATTTGGGAAAGAGATAAATATATAATAAATAATACACAACACATACATGTATGCATATATATTTGGTGCCACATTCTTCAATTTTTTTTACATGCTTTAGGAAGACAAAACTCATGTTGGCCTTTATTAAGCCTTTATACCAGCCAAGCAGCCCTTTTGCCAGGAAAGGCTATTTGTCCTGTTGATATAGGACATGAGGAATTAGCCAGATGCTTTAGTCAGGTACCCTGTTCCTTACCCAGTCACCATCTTCAGCATGGCTTTTGGAAAGCTGTGTTCCTGCTTTGTTCTTCCAGCTTTGGTCTGGAGTTTGAGACTAACAATACCAATAGTTCTTTTTACAGCACTGTGAGATCTACAGGTGATTGCTGCTTTGTGAATCCGTTGTTGGCCATATTTTGTCTTATTTGGAAATCTTCTAGCTGTTATGTCCCAGCTCCACTGATAAATACAAAAGAATATTCGTGTAATTTTCATTTTATGTATCTAAAAATGGTGTTATGAAGAAACTAGAAAACCTTGTTGCCCTAATGCTTTGCATGACTACTGGTGAAAGCAGACAGCTTTAGGAGAAGGTCTAGAACAAAGTACATTCTGTGAATAAGTCATTCCAAATATATATATCCCAGCATTTTCTTGGGCCAGAATAGGCTTGGCTGAAGCTGAGGAGTAGGGAAATGAGAATGGAATAAGGAGAATGGAGGCAAAGGAAAATACACACAGAAAATGTGAAGAAAATGGGACTAGAACAACAGAAAATAAGCCCAAAAATAGGCTTAGATTTTAAACTAAGTGTTAAGCTTTTCCTTTCTAATCTGATGGCTTGTTTTTGCAAGTCTTTTTAATGTCTATAAAATTGATTATTTAATTAAAATTTCATCCTAGTAATAGGTTGAGGTTGCGTCTCGATAATTTACCAGTACTAATCCTATCCTTCTCCGATATACTATGAGGCTTTTGGCCTCAGAAGTTAGCTTGAAAATTATTATTATCTAATATATGAGGAACTTCCTCAAGCTATCATGATATTATTTATAAATCTTCAGACTGCACTAATAACTGTCCTGTTTTACCTTGTGAAGGGAATAGAAACATAGTTATGTGAGATCTTGCTATAGAGATCACTCTCTGTCAGTGAAAGGCAGAGGGCAATTTCTGGGAGAATCTTGCAATGCAGCCTTGTGGTACCTAAAGGGAGTTTGCAGGAAGGCTGGAGAGGGACCTTTTACAAGCTGGAAAGGGCTTGTAGTAGTAGGGCAAGGGGGAATGGTTCTAAGCTGAAGGGGGTAGATTTTGATTAGATATTAAGAAGAAAATCTGTAATATGAGGGTGGTGAGGCACTGGAATAATTTCCCCAAAGACTTGCCCAAACACCACCATCCCTGGAGGTGTTCAAGATCAGACAGTGCAACTCTGAGGAAGGTCATCTCTCTATAATTAACAAAATGCTCATAACTTAGTCAATATGAGCTACAGATTTATTCTTCCCATGTGTGATCTTTCTGACAGAAGTGAATGTCAAGACAAGGTGTCTAATTTTCTCTCATATTTTGTAATGGATTGCATTTTCTCTGTCACACCTTTAGAAGATATATCTGAAATAGAATTTTCATAATGTCATGGGTCTTGATTTGTTTGTATTCAATTCACATCCATGATAATCCTTTAGGACACAGTACTGCAAGGTGCTGAGCAAAACTGGGAAGTTACTGAGCAATGTCAGTTCTCATAGAAACCAGTGAAGTTAAGGGCAATTTGCTACCCAAGGAGACCTTTAGTATTTCAGAGTTAGTTAATCCATTTGTCTAGTAAAATAAATGGATCAGACTAGGGAGGAAAGTGTCTTACCTGTGGCTCCCCTGAGGTATATCTCTGCTGCAGTCACAGGACTGCAGGCTGGCTGCTTTGGCACAAAGCTCTGCATAGGCTGCAAAACCTGTCCTGGAGGGAAAACAGCACCTGCCAGCAGGGTTGAAATGTTGGGCATGTGACAGAGTTTCAGAAAACATCTGCCAAATCCAATCACTGGTAGAAGGTAGTTTCTGAATCTGACAAAGCACAGTCATGAACTGCATCCAAGTGTGTGGTGTGCTTGGGCCTGTTGGGACTTAGGCTGCTCAAAGTATAAGCAGAAGTAAAAAATATTCAGTCTGGACCAGCAACATTTCTTTGGTATTTCATCTTAAGAAGCCCCATGTGCACTGTAATGTCCTGTTTTCTGCCCCTTGTCCCAAAGTAGTCAGCCAAGCCTGGATCCATATTTCTTTATAATAGGCACCTCATTAAACCTTGTTTTCCTGCACCCTCTCTACAGATAATGAAGAAATATTGAAATCTCTCATTTCCAAATGAGAAAAGCCATTTCCAAAGCCCTTGAAGGCTTTGCTGTGTAAGTAAAATAAATTATATTAGGGAACATTGCTAGGTGTTGCTGCTACCCTATGCTGTTGATGTCTTAGGATGGACCTGGCACAGTTTTAGCCAATGCTAATGCTCATTGCATGTCTTCAGCAGCTTCTGGATATAGTTCAAGCTTCAACACCATCAACAGATAATTTCCAAATGGAAGTTTGGATGTGCCCGTTGTTGATGGTGAGATGTTCTGCAGTGTGGCTGCAGGATGTTCTCTGTCAGCCGGCAGCAGCAACAGATGAAGACTGAGAGTATATTTCACTTGCTGGTGGAGAGAGCTTTCCATTCTGATACAAAGCACATGTGGAAGAAGTGATACCAGCTGTTATTTAAATGTGTTGTAATTTCATACATGAGAGAGCATTCATACATGAAGAAAGATCCCTAGCCTCTAGTGACTTCTAAGCATTTGGCTTCCAAACAAATTCTTGTGTTTCCTTGGAGGCTCTTCTAATTGTCAAATTATTGACATGGATTGGGTTGAGAGCAAAGCTATTTGTCACTTAACTTAAAACTAAGTCCTGTGAATTCAAGCAATGATGGTGGCTAGTGGTGCTCTGTGTTTGGATCCCAACTGTAGAGGTTACATTTGGATTGTCTAGAGAACTTCTCTAACCAAGGAAGTCTTCATTTCTCAAACCAGAGGATCACTTTTCACTGAGAAGTAGGAGGTTGAGCTCAAACTAAGGAGAGCCACCAATCCTTTTGAAAGTATTGACCACTGAATTTCATGGCCAAGTGTGGCTACAAATACTTTCAGTTTCAGATGCTGTAGGGAGCTTGACCTTCTGAAATGTGATTAGATGGAGACAGCAAATGGAACAACCAAGTCACACACCTCATGTTTGGCATTTCCCAAGCTCATCTGCAATATTGCAGACTTTTCACTTAAACCTTTGTTCCTGAGAGTAATCCTTATCTTTGCAAGAAATCTGTATTATCTCCAGAGATTACTAATAAACTTGTTAATATTCAGATAGCATTTTGAATCCTTCTATGCTCTTTTACATCAAAGAAGGTTAACTCTTCTATGTATAACCTCATTATTTTTGTTAGTTTTAAGTATATTCCTAGCCTTGTTCTTGGCTTTGGGAAAAGCTGGGCAACATTTGCAGAATCATGTTTAATGAAGCTTTGGCATTTAAGGGCATTGCAAATGCAAATATCATGGTATGAAAGTAATATTTGTGTGTTATAGGAGTTGAATCCTGAAATATATTTAAATATAATAGTATGACACTTGGGCTTTTCCTTGAAGTTTACCAGTATCTGCCAAATGGGGAGGGAAGGGGAGGGGAAGGGAGGGGAGGGGAGGGGAGGGGAGGGGAGAGGAGAGGAGAGGAGAGGAGAGGAGAGGAGAGGAGAGGAGAGGAGAGGAGAGGAGAGGAGAGGAGAGGAGAGGAGAGGAGAGGAGAGGAGAGGAGAGGAGAGGAGAGGAGAGGAGAGGAGAGGAGAGGAGAGGAGAGGAGAGGAGAGGAGAGGAGAGGAGAGGAGAGGAGAGGAGAGGAGATTTTAGTATGCTGGAATCAATGAAAATGGTCTACTTTTGCACCTAAAGTACAGAAGTTAATCATTTTGTTTGTTTACTGATTTTCCACTGTTGGTTTTTACTTTGTAAAAAACCTTGCCTTGTATACAATCAAATGCAGAACAAATGCAGGGAAATGCAAATAAATTCATGTGAGTAGCATATACAGCCTGTCCTAGATAGTAAGGATACATGTATGGCTTCCTTGTAATATAATAATTTGTAATCACAATATAATGTATAATTTTAAGAGTATAACAATCTAATATGACAATACTACAACATATATGTAGGGGTTGTAAGAGTATAATAATCTAATATGACAATACTACAACATATATAAGTAGTGGAGTATCTTTTAAAACCCAGGAATGAGTGAGCTGTAAAGCATAAAGGAGCATAAAGGTTTGAATTCATCAGACATTTTAAACTGGCTCCTGGGTTATTTTATGCTTCTTTTAGTCTTACAATAGCATTTGAAATACCATTGTGCTCCACTTCAAAGTTAGTGCTGTGGTATATAAATACATTCCTTTCTCCATTTTTGAATATGGGATCAGCCAATTTTTTTGAGGGCAAGGCTCTGAGGAGAGATAAGCAGGAGTGCTCTGATGACCTTGTCTACACATGCATACATTCTCCTAGAGCATGTCACTTCTCATTTGTCCCAGTTGCACTGCTCAAATGCAGTATCTTCTTTTCCCACTGTAGCATGAGAGAATGCAGGTGTCAGGATGCTGGCCATGATAATTGTTCCAATCACAGAAATTCACCGTTTGCACCTCTTCTTCAACAGCTGTAGGATTTAGGATGATTTGGCAGTTTCCAGCTCGCTGTTATGAATTATTTTCCTGTTCGCTGTCAAGAGTGTGTGTATGTGCAGGTGTCTGTCTGTTATGATGGGACAGCCAATGGATCACTGTTTGGAAATTACTGCTCAGGTTAAGCTTGCACAGCCATCCCAGCTAAAGATAACATTTAGCTCTCCTCACACTGCCTGCATGGCCCCAATACATTTTCAAAGTGTCAGTCTTGATTTCTATCTTTCTCTCTGCCCTTCCTAATCTCTGATGCATGTAGCGGACACCACGAAATGGATTTTTCTTGCATTTGAATTTCACTGATTTCCTAAATCCTATTTGCCTGAGGCAGAATGACAATGTGATTTCCTCCTTTTCCACTTGGCTCTCAGAGGTAGCTCTCAGGACAATGCTATATGTAGTCACTTAATCATGACCAGAAGTACTCCCCACTATGTATTTTTTCCCTTCGTCTTATTTTCCTTTCACGTTTTTATAAAAACTTCATTTCTTGCTGCTGTGTCCTGAGCCACTGCTCAGATCATCTTGCCTATTGAGAGCAGAAAGGGAGGCTGTGCCACAGAGCTGCAGCCAGCCCAGACAGATGTATTGACTGAGGGTGTGAAAAGCTCATCCCACCAAACTGACATCATGCTGTTCCCACAGCTCCTGTGAATTTGTTTGTTTATTTTCTCTAGTTTATGTCAGAGGCATAAAAAAGCAGGAGAGTTTTTGCTGGATTTGGATCAGATCTGGAGATGGAGCTTGGTTTCTTCATATGTCATTATCGTTGCAGGGTCTTCACTCTTGAAATTTTTCATGTGGACAGAGGTTTTGAATAAAACCCAGGAAGAGGACACATGCTTTTACATCAAAGGTAAGCACCAGATTCAAAACTGCAATTTGAACTCTTTTCTTCTTCCTCCAATCGAAGGGCAGCTGCTTAGTCTTCAATCAATAAACACATTTTATTTCATTTTATTAATTCCTAGACTCTCTGGTGCATAGTTTTCCCTTTTTTATGTGACCAGGTTAAGAAAACCTTGGCATAGTCAAGTAATTCAGTGCCTAGATTGACTTGGTGTCCAACAAGGATCTATCATGAGAGGTCTGTATTCTCAGAGCATTCCTAAGACACAGCAAAGAGATTATCCTGTTTCAAAAACATGGTTATGGCAACTGCTTTCTTATGAGTGCAAGTCTAGAGTGAAAATTGCTCTCCCTTTCAGAAAAGAGCCTACTAAACATTTGGCAAGGAATTGGGAGAATCAGATCTGCTGTCCTGTAATGTGCATCTTTCTAGAAAAACATTTTTAGTGTTGTGCTACAAGTTATTTAAATTGAGGAAGGACACTTTCTACTTTCCCTCCTAATGTTATATTGTGATGAAAAGAAGGCATCAAGATTCAACGACTTAAGAGAGGGAGAGGAAGAACATTGATAAGGGACCATCTTAGCCATACCGTTTACTGGTCCTTGCTTCCATAACTGGTTATTTTATCAAAGACAGCATGGAGGGTAAATGTTACAGAAAATCTGATCAAGCAAAGGAAGTGGGTGATGCCTTTGATCAGGGTATTGAAACTTTAAAGTTAAATTAATAGAAGGTCAGAGGCCTATTAAATTATTTCAGGGGCAAAGCCAAGTTGTAAGGAAAGTAATTTTATCCTTAGGTACCAATCTTCCCCCAAATACAACTAAATGGACTGATGTGCGGTTTGTTGGTTTTAGCTTTTTTTTTTTTTAAGCTGGTTCTTTTCATGGGGCAGCCAAAGAAGAAACATGGAACAGCTGGATTTTTTTAGTACTTTTTCAATAACATAAAGTGCATTTTGTCTGTGACTGTTTTGGCACTGTGAGGATTACCAATACAACCTCTATGCTGAGTCAAAGTTCATTCTTAAGAGGCCTTCAAATTGTCTCGTGCTTCAGGGCTACTGTTGTATGTATTAATTTTTAGTGAACCTTTCCTCTAATTATAGCACAGCCACACAGCAGTTCTCTGGACTCTGTATTAAACTTTGTGTAAATCCTCATTGTCTCTGTAGGAGCATAGCTACCAGGAAACTCAGGGGACAACCATGTCAGACCTTTGAACATTTCAAAAATTGAAAAACAGTGTGCTCCAAGGAGCCTGCATAAAACCTTGCACTTGGATTCAGCTGATGTTACCAAGTCAGCATGAATTGCTTGAGGGAAGAGAGAACAGCAATGCTTTTCTATTTCTAAACAATCTTTTACATTTGTTTAGTTTATGCAGCATAGTTTCATTCCAATCTATGCAGTGTTATACTGTTGGCATGTTGCTTTCACTATTCACTTAAAATAGAGAATATAAAACAGGGAAAGTAAACTGTGGCAAGGGGGACAGATGGAATTTTTCCTCTTATGTAAAAAATACAAAGTAATGAATATGTATGCAATCACTTTTTTACATGTGACATACGATGAATAGGTCTTTGTGTCTCTATCATAGCCCCCTAAAATGCTACAACCTCACAGAGATTCTTATATAAATCAAATTAGGCAGAATCTAATGTCTTCTTATTAGCAAAAGGGGAAAATGCCCCCTTCGTGTGGCCAAAAAAAAAGAAAAAAACAAAAGATATTTCATTAAAAATAGTAAAGCTGTATTTTTAGACTAAAAAAAATGTCATAGTAAAAACAAGTAGCCTAGGAAGGAAACAAAGCACACTTTCAACAACTGATCTCTTCTACCCTCTATCAGTTCTGGAACAGCCATCATCCAAATAGCTGAAGGGCTTTTTTTAAGCCTCTGCCTGCATCTCTTTTTTATCTGATTTCTGTATTAATTTACAAAACCTGTGAGAGGAAATGTAATCACACCAACTAACAGTAGGATTCACATTCTGCAATATTTTCCCAGGAAGTAAGGGTCTTATTTTGTAAACAGATGGCAGAAATTATATGCAGTAAAGTATTTGATCAAGTAGTTTGAACAGTCAAATATAGTGAAAAATTCATTTAATATATCTTAATGAAAACCTGTGTTGTCAGAACAGAGCCTTCAAGTCAATGCATATATCTGAATACCTCTAAAGTTCCACTGTACATACCAGCTATTCAAAATAAGAAGTAAAATATGCAAAAGTGATTTTTCAGCTGAGTCTAGTGAGACAGGCATCAATCCCTTTTTTGTCTCTACATTTGGGCAATATAAACATGAATTATTTTATTTTGTCTCTAAAAATATATTCAGAAGAAGGCAATTCCTAGATCATTGATTCAAATGAAATTCAGTAATTGAGTAAACAGTGGCTCATAGTATAGCCCCTGCAATATCTAAGTATGGCTCAGGAGTGCTGTTGGAGAAGATAAACTTCAAATTATTTCTGGACTGAATTCTTCCTCCTTGCTTACCTTGTACTGCCTGTGAACCCACAAACCTAATGCCCAATAAGTTACTTGAAAGCAGGTGTGACAGGTTCTTATCTAACATTTAAATCGTGAGACTCTGACTAAATGGAGCATAGTTCTTACAGTTTCTGTTCCCTGGCCATTTTCTGTTTGTCAGGTTACTGTATATGTGCATTTCTTTTAGAACCTACTGTTCACTGTTTGGTTAAGTCATAATTGCTAATCAGATATATCCTTTCAGTTACCATAACACTGAGCTATTGTTTTGAAAATTTATGCCGCTTGATTTACAAATCCAAGATTATTTCATCTGCTGTTTTTTCCAGCAACACAATGGACTTTGCCAATCATTGCAGTAAGTTTGCTTAAGAGATAAGAGTTAATATGAGCTCATTCAGCTTTGCCATCTATCATGAGTGTCCTCTTTAGTATGCAATATAATTAAGTGTTGTCCTTGAGGAATTTACATGTTGCTTATTTTCATTCTCCTGTTATAATGGGAAAATTACTTCACCTTATAAGCTTGATCTCCACAGTCCTGTATGAAAGATGTGCTTATTTACTGTATTTTAAAATAGAAGAGATATATTACAGCAGGTAATAATAATACAGCAGGTAATAACCTTGTAAATATATTTGCTTTTAACTGAACAAGAGAGGTGGTACCATCATATATACCTGAGGAGCCAAATGCTGGGAGTGCCCAGTGGGTCAGACCACCCCTGGAGAGCTGGCTCTGCACAGCCCTGCTCCTCTTCAGCTGCTGCAATGTGCTGAGGCACTTCTGAGGCCAAGCCAAGAAAAGAAGCATCAGCAAGGTCTGTGGCCAGGCACAGTCCTTGGTTTGTCCTCAGTGCAGCTGAAGGCACAGGCTTCAACTCCAGCACGGCTCCCAGGTGAAGGGACCCTGACTTCCCACCACCCTTACTCACACAGCCCAGCCACACCATCTCAGAGCTGGTCTGAGTGCCCACAGCCAGAGCTCCAGGAAGGGCAGAGACACTGCAGAGCCTGTTGATGCTCTCAGGGCCCCAGCAAAGAGTAGAAACAAAGATTGCTGAGGCTGCCATAAAGTGCTGTAGTGGTCCTGTATTTTGTATCATCTCAGAATCATTCCCACAGTGTTTTCATAAGAAAGTAGAATGGGTGCTAAAGAGGTATCATACTATTCAGCTTCTCCTGAATAAGGTTGTAAGGCCAATGACAATATTAAGCTCTACCTGTATGTAGAGCTAAGAATGCCTATAATTGTTTCCAAGACCACATTTCATAGAATCATGGAGTCATAGAATCTTAGAATCATGGAATCACAGAATCATAGCATGGCTTGAGTTGTAAAGGGCTTTAAAGATCGTCTAGCTCCAATCTCTCTGCTGTGTCGGGGATACATTGCACCGGACCAGATTACTCAAAGCCCCATCCAACCTGGCCTTGAACACTTTCAGGGAAGGGGCATCCACAACTTCTCTGGCAAACCTGTTCCAGTGCCTCACCACCCTCACAGAAAAGAATTTCTGATATCTAATCCACACCTGCTGTCTTTCAGTTTCAACTCAGTTCAGTTTGAACACCACCTAGTGATAGCCTTAACCTACAACTACTTGTCCCTGTAAACAGTCCCTTTCCAGCTTTCTTGTAAAACTCTTTGAGTACTGGAAGATTTCCCTAAGTTCTCACTGGCACCTTCTCTTTTCCAGGCTGAACAGCCCCAACTCTCTGTCCTGGTTTAGGGCAAATTTGGGAGAAAACCTCCGAAGGGGTTCCTCTGGAAGAGCAAACCCAAACGGCCCCTCGCCCCAGCCGGTCCGGGAAAAGAACTTCCTCGGAGAAAAGTGGAAAAAACTATTTATTTAACAAACAAAATGCCCACAAATGCAAAGAATTAATAATATGAAACAATAAAACCTCTGCCCGCTCTGAAGAGAGATGGCAAACAGAGACAGTCCTTGCTGTGGGTGTAGCTCAGCTCACTCAGTCTCTCACCAGTCTCAGTCCCTCCAAAGGTCCAGGCCCCGGCGGCCGCAGGTGCCAGCCCTCGCTGCTCCTCTGGGTTTGTCAGTGCAGAGCAGATTTAAACAGTCCCAAGAAAAAGGAAAAAAAAACAGTCCAGGGAGTCTTCTCTGCCTCAGCTAGCTAAAACTAACTAAAAGCACAGGAGATCTCTGTCCCACCGCTGTCCGTGCCTCAGACGACTGCCGGAGAGAGCAACGTGGGGGAGTCAGGCAGTTTTCTCAAAACAAACTGCGCGCTGTTCTTTCTCCCCCTTCACTCCCAGAACAAGTTTTAAAGGTACAGAACTGAATATACAGCACAAACAGAACAGACAATTGGGGATACAAGCAGCATAAAGTGTCACCCTACCACACTCTCTCAGCCTGTCTCCATAGGGGAGGTGCTCTAGCCCTGATCATCGTCATGGCCCTCCTCAGTACTCAGTACAGTAGCTCCACATCTTTCCTGTGTTGGGGGCATCAGAACTGGATGTGATTGTTATTTTAAAAGTTCTTTGACTTTTGAGTTGCTTTGCTTCTAGAAAAACAGAATTTAAACCCACGCTGTACTTCATTGTTTTTGCAAGCACATCCCATGTAGGACAAATACCCTGTGCAATATAAATTACTTACAGCACGATTTTAAAGCATTCTTCACCTTGGGTCAATATGAGGTCTGTCCATGTTTTTTATACAGGCATATTTGTATAAATATATATAATTTATCGTAGTTTCATACAACATGAATGTGCTGATTAAAGGCAGGGGGAAAATGAGCAGAGAATTGCACAATCATTAGTTTATTGTTAATTATTAGTTTATCATTAGTTTATTTATTTGATAAAAATTACTATTCTAGGGAATGATGTAGAAATATGAGGAAGTGTTTGCAGGAAAAACAAAAACAAAAACACACAAATGAAAGTTCTGAAAAGCAGCAAGAGAATCAATATGAAGTCACAAATCTATGATGTGTTAAAACTTCTGGTTCTCCAAGTGATCAGAGAAAGACCAGAAACAGCAGAGCTTGCATACATGAGGACCATTCCATTGCAATGCCCTATTCATAACTGTTTGCACCTTCTTAAGAGAGAACTTGGCCTCTTCCCAAAGGTGTTCATTGAGCATCACCCTCTATTATGAGAAATACGTATAATGTACCATCAAATAGCAGGAACATAAAAATTAAAGAAAAGAAAAAAGACCTGCATTTTTAATTCTAATAGGTTTTCTTCCTCCTTTGTACTTCTTGATAAACTAGGTAGAGAATTTTAAGTGCCGTGGAATATAGGGTCAGTTCTTCTGCTGTTTGTCTAAGTTATCGAGCAGATGCCCTGGTCTACAATGCTTCGAGGCTGTTACTGAAACTGAGCCCCTGACACACCTGTGTCAAACCAGTTTGACAAAAAGCACGAAAATGTAAGTGCTGAAACAATCTACAAGGGTGTGCCGTAGTCTCCTGGTCACGCTCAGATAATATTCAAGTCATGTGCCTTGAAGTAAATGAGGGTAACAATAAAAGTAATTTCTCGAACTTTACAAAGTCTTTCAAGAAAACACATATCTGAATTTTCTTGGTAAAGGGTTTGCAGTCTCTTAACAAAAAAGGGGGAAAATGTACCAATTGCTTCTGCTGTCTGGCCCAAAGAAGTAGGAAGGTTACAGACAAAGCTATAAGAGAAACTTCACAAAACTGAAGTCAGGTTTTTCCAGTATTTAACAGGGAATTACAGGATTGCCATTCACATCACACAGCCTAGGCCAAGAGAGGAGCCTGTTTCCTTTACTCATTCACTGCTTGGTCTTGTTCAAACCTGTCCTTTGAAGCCATAATTTTGAGAACTATTTCACACATGTCACCTGTCAGTAGGTGGGACAGAAGTGACATGAGGATCTCTGCTTTCCTTGGTGGCTGAGGTGGCAGGAAGCTAATGAGCCCGCTGCTTTCCACCACCTCCTCAAAATAGAAGCAGATTTGCAATTAATTATCAATAGTATGTTTTCTGTCTTTCCAGAACAGTGCAGCTGAGCAGTTGTTTTTTTACTATAAAATTACAATCTACTCTTCCTCAGCATGCAGGAGTGTCCAGAATCAAAGTCTATATGGCACCTACTTTATGAGCATTCTTCTGAGAACAACTGTTTAAAATATCCAGGCATTTGTAGGGGTTGTTAGTTGACTCAGATTTTCGTGCAAGATTAGAATCACAAAATTTGCTGAATTTTATATGATAGAAATTTAGACAGAGATTCCCTCAAAACTGACTGGAAAATACATTGACAACCTATTCTTTAGGCCTGTCAAATTGATGGTTTTCACCTGCTTTATGTTTTCTCCTTAAGATCTCAACACGGAGCTGCTGTCCAACAGAATAGTGTGCTTCACTTTTAGCCATCCTTTTTACAGATATGCTAAGCACAGCCCCAGCCCAGGGTCAAAGTCTAACAGTCATTTAATTTATATGTCCTTTTTCACCTTCCTGAAATATTGCCTTTTTTTTCAAAGTGGTATGTTTACAATGGACACAGGAAAAGGTTCCTTCAAAATTTTAAGAAAATTTCTAATCATACCTCTATGTTAAAGGCTGCAGAATTACCTTGACTTGAAATCTGAAGATTTGGATGGGGTTTGTTTGCTTGTTTTCTTTTGTTGTTGGTTTTTTCCTTATTGCCTCGATACCTTCCTACTGACAGCTTTGCACAAACTTTAAATCTCTCAGGACTCTTAGACACTAGCCATGTTTCTGACACAAATTCCTCACTTTGATAATTTCTTCAGCTGAGTATTTTTAGGTCCCAATTCTGTGAGAACTAATTAAATAATAATTTCTTGTACGTCAGCTATTTAATGGAGGGTTACCATCAACTTTGCTGTATTGTTTTGCTGTTTTATTTCATGGGTAAATTGGAGCTCTAATTGATGGAGGGTTGTCATCAATTGTGGGTTAGACAGCTTCTGTGCAGCTTCTTAAAAAAAACAAAAAAAACACAAATTAAATCTTGCTTTTCACCTCCCAAGAATACAACTAGTGGGGTTGAGCCAAGAATAGTTAATTTTCTTTCTCAAGGATGATAGGTATATGATATGAACCAGAATCACAGTTGGCAAATGTACCTGTCTAGTTCCGTAGGTATCTGATTTTTCTGGTATATTGGCACCACTGTTTCTCTGGGTTTACAACAGCATTGAGAAACCATGGCAGTGTCTGCATGAGAGAGGAAATGTCAGCCCAAACTGGGGCTGACATTGGTTCAAGAAAATTTTGTGAGACTGAGATTATGGAAAACAGTGGTTTCTTTATCCTAGTAGATGAAATGAAGTCATTGCTAATTTCTTCTGTCAAGGAATATTGTTATTACAGGACAGTGTCTGTACACCATTTTAAAGGATAACAAACTTTAGTTTTTGGTTGCACTGGTCGTTTCTTTCTGAATCCTGTGCCTTAGTTTGTACATAACTAAATCAAGGACAATCTAAATGTGTCTGTTATATGTGAGCTCAGATTCAATTGACCTAATGATCATAACTATATACCTGTCCATACTGCTAGACACAGAAAATTCATAAAGGCTTCTTCAGATTGGAGAGCCTAAACTTCACTGTTTCCACAAGGCCCAAGGATAAATCTCAAGCTCATAAAACAAACTGGGAACACCAAGGGGATTTCTAAAACTATCAAGGTGAAGTGATAATTAATGCTAGTTTTTTTTGTAAAATACAGGTACTATCTGAATGTAATTTACAGACAATATGTGATAGGAAAAGGTATATTAACACAATTCATATCTAGGTAATTACGATTCAGGTTCATTAAATTATAACTACTCAAATAGATTAACATAACTGGGACCTGAAATTAATGATGGACTATTGCTTCTGCCATGTATTTGCTACCCTCAGCTGAAGCTACTTCAGCTGCAAGAGGAAGGCATCTGGGATTTCAGGTTATGTTTTCAAAATACTCACCCTCTACTGACTCCGTGAGAAATATTTCTATAACTTCCTTACATTTATAATGTTATTTCTCAGAGCTATCTGTATATTTTTGTGTGGTTGATGTGATCTCATTTGTGCATTTTTCCATGTTTTCAAAGCTAAAATTCAGTTTTCTCTCCTTTCCATGAATCCTTCTAAATTTATGAATACACTTTTGGAAGTGCTTAGGCAGGAGCAGCCATTGTAGAAATGCTTTTGGTATTGCTGGATATTCAACACTTCCAAGCTATTTCATCTGTGTGCTTAAAAAGGAAGGGAGGCTTTGGTAGTTTTGCCCTCTGTTTCACAGCCTGGCCAGTGGCAATGACATTCCCTTGCCAGAAACACAGGAATGGTACATCTTCTGTCAGTAGGTGTTTGTATTTAAAATCTTAAACTGTTTTATGTAAAAGAATCTTGTTGGTTTCTTTCATTTCAACAGAAATAAAAATAAAACCAAAAAAGTTTCTTTGAACATCTTAGTCAATTTTACCAAATTCCATTCATATGGAGAAATACTTATAGAGAAGTTTATAGCTGTTTCCCAGTCAGACAAGTGCTAAATCAGTACTCATTAACCACCTAGGTTGCATTACTCACCTTTTTAGTCTCGGGTGTATTTCTTCCAGTGGCACAGGACTCAGAAGAAATCTGAGTATTAGCAGCTTTATTTTGTTCTTTGTATAAATGGGCAAAACAATAAGGATTATGAGCTGAGATTCTTTTAGTTTCATGGTTGAGTCCATGATCCCTGTTACCACAGGCAAGCACAATAAATTTGAGAAGGCAGATAAAACCAGTTACAGGGTTTTCATTGTTTCTTCCACCTCCACAGCCAGGAGCATTCACAGTCACTCTCATCAGGGCTGCAAGGGCACCCTACCTAGCTACAGTCCTTGCCTTCCAACAGTACAGAAGCTGGACCAAACACTGATAAGAGTGTAATACACATCATTCCTCCTTAGGCACAGATGCAGACTACACATTCAAGCAGTCTTTTCTATCTCCAATATTCATTAAAAAGGTAATATTTAAAAGCATCAGCTAATAAATTAGGAACCCAGTACCTCAGTACCTTGCCTTCCCTTGCTAGTTTTATACACCTTATGCATGGATTAGCTAGTACAGGTTAAGTTAGAATGTAAATTTCAAACAAGAGAAAGCACTGTCTCGTAATATATTTCCAGCACAGACTTCAAAATAAAGTTTTAGCATGAAAGGAGACTATCAAAAGCTGAGCTGGACATCATTAGCTTAAAGCAGGACAGCTTCACTTGACCAGCATGCTAATGAAAAGCTTTCTGTTATCTACTTTGTTCTTGAGCTTACTATTAATTTTCTTGGACCTTATATGTGCCATGGAAGTTTTTACCAAGCTTCCTGCTGACAGTTTTCCAAAGGACAGGAATCAGCAGACCAGGCTCTTCCATTATCTGTGATATGATACAAGTGCACTTCACCTTTCCAAGAATAACTATTCTCCCTGCTAAAACCAAGTAACCCTATCCTGGCTCATTCTCCTTGAGATCTCCAGAAGACGACCAGCCTTACAAATACTAGGAGTTATTGTTGGTGGATCTCTTGAATCATACAAATTAGGTAGATATCGCACACCTAATCACCTTGTTCTCTTGTAGAATGTTGTGTGTCAGGTTTCATTTCATCACTCTCTGCTTGTTCTACATTATGTCTTCATCCTAGATAAAGTCCAGTGCTGAAAAGATTGTTTCCTTCAAGTTTCAGCAATTGGAAGAGAAAGGAATCTTGGGGTGTTGAAACTTCACTATCTCCAATAACCATTTTGTATAATAGAAAAATTCTGCTTTCAGAGAATGTTCCCTCATAGCTTACTCCCAGTGTTGCAGTGGCTATGTTTCCAGAGCCTTTCAGCTACCTAAATTTTTAATGCACTTACAACAGAACTTACTCTTCACAGAAGATTCACGTCCAAAGAGTAGCATTGGAGAGAATCTGCTGAAATGACTTCCCCTACTCTGACAAGGTGAGACAACCTCTGACCATTTCTGTAAGATGCATTCTCCATGGGAAAGTGCTTAGAGAGCAGAGGAATCTGGCTGGCATTCACTGTCCTTGCTTTAAAAAGTTTGGAAACACTGCCACAGAAAGATACTGAACTAACAACTGAATAGAGCTAATATTGAGACAGAAACAAGATTTAACAAAACATCTTTTTATTGCAATTTATTGGATCAGTTAATTGTAATTAAACCTTTAGTAAAAAAATAATTGCTTTATTATTGTTATAAATAATAATAATAATTTTAGTTATCTTGGTAGATAGCATTAACTTACTCTTTTCCTAAAGAGTGGACTCACAAATGGAGGGCAACAATCAGCCTTTACATGGGATAAGCTGATAACTGTCATCAAGTCTGTTACTGAAGTAGAATTATGGAGTTCTCAGGAATGGAGGCATGTTTTTCCATCCCAGTGGAAGGGTTCTTTGCGGGGTGGCAACACTAAATGCAGTCTCACTAGACTATAATCTCTTCTGGTAGGCGATAATCAAAATCCTTTGGCAAGCAGCAAGAAGGATCTTTAAGTGACTTCTGACTTGGAGAGTAAGACTAATCTATTTATGGACAAAAAGGTACAAGTCAAAAGTCCTCAAAGTCAAAAGACTCAAAAGTGCTGCTTATGCCTTGCTGTATTGTCCCTCCAACACATATTGGGGTGGTTGAAGTCCCCCATTAGAATCAGGGCTCGAGAACATGAACACAGGGCTCCTGTCTGCCCATAGAGGGCCTCATACACTCAGCTTTTCTGGTCGGGCAGCCTGTAGCAGATCTCCACTATGATGTCACCCGTCCCTGTCCTCCCTTTAATCCTGGCCAGCAGCTCTCAGTCAGCTCCTCATCCATCCCCAGGTGAAGTTCCATGCACTCCAGCTGGGCAATGACATAAAGGGCAACACCTCCTCCTCGACTCCCCTCCTGTCCTTCCTAAAGAGCCTGTATCCTTTTATTTCAGCACTCCAGCTACAGGAGCCATCCCATTACATCTCCCTGAAGCCAATAAGATCACAATCCTGCAGGCATGTGCGTGTCTATAACTCCTGCTATTTATTCCCCACCCTGTGTGTGTTTGCACAGAGGTCCCCAGTGAAGCTGAATTACTGGCTGCAGTGGTTGGAATGACCCTGAGATTATCTCACTTGGTTAGAGCATGGCGCTAGTAATTCCAAGGACCTGGGTTTGATTTCTCTATGGGCAATTCACTGGGGAGCCGGATTTGATCCTTGTGGGTCTTTTACAACTGAGAATATTTTCTGATTTTGTGCATTCCTGTGCTACTCTTCAGGTGCTCTCCTGTTCATGCAAGATTTATGATCTCTCTCCAGGCTCTAGGAATCTATTGCTGACCCTGGCATCAAACTGTTGGATTTGGGATGAATTGAGGTTCTGCTTCCTTAGTAACTTTAGTTTTAAACACTCTTGACCAGCTTGGCAGTACTGTGACTGAAGATAACACTTTGTCTTCTCTGACAGATGGACCCCATCAGCCCCACAGAGAACAGGCTCAAAATGAGTCCCAGGATCTAAGCAGCTGAACCCTGACTGTGGCACCAGTCCTGTAACCATTTGTTGATCTGCCAGTTTCAACTGCTCTTCTCAAACACATTTCCCTTTGACTGGGAGGACTGGTGGAAAACCTATCTGTCTTCTGGCATCTCTTACTGCTGCTCTCAGGGCTCTGTAATCCTTGATACTCGTCAGGGTGCTCGTGGCAGTATCCCTGGTGCCCACGTGAAACAACAGCAGCACATAATAAACAGTGGATTGTATAAGAAATCAGTCTCAGTGACAACCCTGACAGAAGCCCCTGGTAAGCAGCACTCCTCTCCAGGGGGCACACCAGGTCAGTAAATGGGCTTCTCTTCACCTCTGGGAATAGAGTTGCCTACTACTATTACCCATTACCTTTTCTTTGTTGTGCTCAGTGTTACACAGGGAGCAGATCAGGCTGCCTTCCCAGCTCCAGCATCTCTCCTGAGTTATGACAAGAAAGGTTATATCCTCACCCTATGTGAGGGTTATAGACATAACATCCTTTGTATTTCACACTTCAGAGTGAGTTATGTAACAGTTATCATTAGGTAAAGCCCTAATATATGAGAGGTTTAGTAGAAGGACCTTCCATTCTATATGCATACAGAAAGAATCAACTCTCAGCACACTTACTGAACAAAAATCCCCTTGATTAAATGTGTAGTCGTAATTGCATACAGATCAAAGTGCTAATCATCCTGGCTGACAGCACCAGTGATGCAAAGCCACTAATATTCCATCCAATATTCCCTTTGAAAAATGCCCTCTGACTATGAAATACAGACATGCTTTGCATTTGCTGCCCTAATGTTTTTGGAGGTTCATCGAGCTGTGTTTCTATCTTACAAGCTTTTCTTGGCAGATGTTTATCAATCAGCATCATTTCATTAAGCTGGCAGCCACTGTAAAAACCATTAAATCTCTGTGCAGTTCTGTCCTAGGCAATCTGTCCTTTGGTGTGGGTCTTTGCAGAGGTCCTTGTACTAAAAAGTCCTTGTAAAACTCATGGGCCAAAGCCCTAATTCTGTAATGATCTCTCTGTCTAAAGATTCCTGTCCTGGTTTAGGGCAAATTTGGGAGAAAACCTCTGAAGGGGTTCCTCTGGAAGAGCAAACCCAAACGGCCCCTCCCCCCAGCCGGTCCGGGAAAAGAACTTCTTCGGAGAAAAGTGGAAAAAACTATTTAT
Source organism: Phylloscopus whistleri (assembly GCA_017589585.1). Lineage (NCBI taxonomy): Eukaryota > Metazoa > Chordata > Aves > Passeriformes > Phylloscopidae > Phylloscopus > Phylloscopus whistleri. The sequence goes on from JADMLD010001389.1 coordinate 1,451,236, forward strand.
TTAACAAACAAAATTCCCACAAATGCAAAGAATTAATAATATGAAACAATAAAACTTCTGCCCGCTCCGAAGAGAGATAGCAAACAGAGACAGTCCTTGCCGTGGGTGTAGCTCAGCTCACTCAGTCTCTCCGAAGGTCCAGGCCCGGCGGGCCACAGGTGCCAGCCCTCGCTGCTCCTCTGGGTTTTTCAGTCCTGAGCAGATTTAAACAGTCCCAAGAAAAGGAAAAAAAACAGTCCAGGGAGTCTTCTCTGCCTAGCTAGCTAGCTAAAAGCACAGGAGAGATCTCTGTTCCACCGCTGTCCGTGCCTCGGACGAACACCGGAGAGCAGCAATGTGGGGGAGTCAGGCAGTTTTCTCAAAACAAACTGCACGCAGTTCTTTCTCCCCCTTCACTCCCAGAACAAGGTTTAAAGGTACAGAACACAATATACAGCACAAACAGAACAGACGATTGAGGATACAAGCAGCATAAAGTCACCCTACCACAATTCCTAAACCAGAGAAGAATTTATAATTTTGGCCTGTCCCCATACAGAGGTATCAGGAAAATAGGAACTAATGATAAGTTAAGTGATCTGGGATTCAGAGCCACAGTCAAAGAAGGAAAGTTATTAATATATTTTTTCATGTTTAGAGTGAAAAAAGAGGACTCTAGCTGCACTGAGGTATGTTCATGTCAGAGAGAAGGTGGCAGGCATGCTGACAGGGTACAGTATTGTTTGGTACTCCATTCAAAGATTTGGTTTCTAAACAGGTGTAAAAGACACAGCACTAAATCAGGTATCAGCAAAACTCAGACCTTCTGGAGGACACTGCCATGACCAGGCTCATGGGCTTTGTTAGCTTGAATTCTTGTTACAGGTATTTCATGATAAGAAGTTGAAAGGTGTTTCCAGAGCAAGGATCAAGCCAGGAGAAAATAAAAAATGAAAGTATTAGAATATTCTGAGGATGAGAAAAAGAAATAATATCGTTTCTTAGACCAGCTAACAGAGCTTGTAAAAAGCCTGAGCCTTTCCTCCAGATGGGAAGCAAGAGCTTCCATTGTCTGATAAGCACAATTGGAGCAGAGCATGCAGCTTGCAAGAAAATAGGTGATAGGATCATTAGGTCCCAGTCTACGAAAAGAGCAAGAAATATCACCTAAATCATGAGAAACATTGAGAAATTACTTCAGAATCAGAAAAGAAGGAAGACATTTTATTTTATTGACAAAACAATATTTCTTGGTGTCTGTACTGGGTCTATGACTTGAAGTATCTGGTAGAATTATGAGTTTTAGTTCCCAGGTTTGTCTTTTGAAAGTATTTTATAAGTTTCCTCTCAATATCAGACTGAATTGTCAAAAGATAAAATAGCTGGCCTGTGGAATTTTTTTTCCCATGATAGCTGTATTTTTACAGCAATCCTGCATTGATTGGATGTGTTAATTCCTTTTAGTGCACAGTGTGTGTGTTGTTTTATCCAAATAATTTCAAGGATACTGTTTTGTGCACTACATGAAAGTGTAGAGTATACTTGTTTAGGTGTTTATTGTGAGCACAAGCCCTGGGATCTGTGTTGCTATGCATTATTAGTTGGATAACCAAAGATCAGCACACTTGCCTGAAGAAAACTCGCTCCTCAAAAATAATGATTTACAGATACTCCAGTGCATTTGATCTGCAAAGAGCACTCACAAAACCGCCCTCATCATTCTGAAGATAATACTCACCAAAAATTGGTACTCTTCTAAGCAAATAAATCAGACCTGAATATTGTCATGGCTTGCTACAATATAAACTAAACAAAATACAACAGACCCCACTGACCGTACACTTCTGCATAGACCAAACATCTCACTAAGCAAATTTCAGTGTATATTGGATTTAAAATTGAAGTATGCACTAGACTTGAGCTTTTTCTATGCTGCACTCTGTGTAATCAAATCATTAAATATGTACACCCTATTCTGGAAGACAACTCATCCAGAATATTCTCTGCCTCTGTCACCCTCACTACTCTCCTGAGCTTTCAAGAACTCTTCCACAGCATATCAAACTTCTCATCAAAGACAAGCTTTCCATAAACCAATGTACATCATACAAGTGAAAAAATTAACATATATCCACAGGCACTGTGGTAAATATCCCAGCAGACTGAACCTAGATCTCTCTACTCAGATAGCCCTGACTCCAAGTTCTCATCCTTTTCCGTGCTATTCTCCTTCCAAACAGTCCATCCATGTTTACCCTTTCCCCAAAGGCCCCATTTTTATTAACTTATTCACTATATGTATGATCATTCTCAGGATTCCTACTTTTCTCAACATCCCTATCAAACTAGTGTCATCCTTGTGTTCTCTATACTTTTCATGTCAGTGTCTTGTTCACATCATCCCGTGCAAGAACATAGGAAGGAGCAAGAGTCAGTAGTTCTGGCTGCATGCTTATCAGATCAATGAGGATATGATGAGATTGAGTTTTATGCTACAGTACATAAATACTCACTGGAAGAAGCTGTCCTGAGCCACCTAACATCTTTTTGATCCAATGTTCAAGTGGTTTTTTACCATCTATGGTTTACCTTTAATCTCCCACAACACTTGCAACTTAGCTCCTTTAGTGTTTACCTTTCTTATTATAATAATTTTAACTGGAATGCTGCAGAGCAGATTGTGAGATAAAGAAGATTTTTGAGCTTCAATTCAATGAGAAGCATTGGGAGGATAATAAAAAGCCTCACAGAATCAGAATGAAGAGAAAAATATAACAAGGTTTTTACTAGAATTGCAGACTGTATTGTAGTCAAATACAGTTTAGTAGATCAAAATCGTGGAAGATGGCTATTCAAAACATTGGAGCAAGGAGGGACATTGTCTCTAGCTGCTACTGCAATGCACAGAAGGCATTGAACAGGTAGGTTACCTACAGGCAACTTTATTAAACAACACAGACTAGAATGTTCCACCAGACATGTCCCATGCAAGTCACCTTTCTCTTGTCACACCATCTCTCCTGTACTATATGATGTCCACAGGAAAGCAGGAGGGCTGGTGAGGGGTCTAGAGAACAACTGTTATGAGGAGCAGCTGAGGGACCTGGGGTTGTTTAGAGCAGAGAAGAGGAGGCTCAAGCAGTACTTCATCACTCTCTACAACTACATGAAAGGACGTGGTAGTGATGTCAGGGTTGTTCTCTTTTCCCAGGTCACAGCAGACAAGAGAGAACAGTTTCATGTGATATTAGGAGAGGTTTAGGTTGGATATTAGGAAAAATGTCTTCACCAAAAGGGTTGTGAAGAATTTTTGAACAGGCTGCCCAGGGAAGTGATCTCTGGAAGTATTTAAAGAATGCTAAGGGTGGACTTTGGACATTTAAAGAATGTTCTAATGGTGGACTTGACAGTCCTAGATTAATGGCAGGATTTGATAATCTTTTCCAGCCTAAATGAATTTATGAGTCTATTGATATCAATATATCAGTGCTTAAAATCCTCCCGTCACACAGGATGGAGAATACAAAGATCTCCTTATTGCCCTAGCTGCAATAACCTGCTTCCTAGATATTCACTTCTGCAAATACTCTCTGTTGCAGACTAGGAGAGCATGGCCTGCTGCTTTGCCCATGTAGAGGAACACTCTTACCCATGTTCAGGAGGAGGAAGTGCACCTTGAAATTTAGTAGTAAATGCAGTGAAAGGACAATGAACAAGAGTGAAAGTTTGGAAAAGGGAAAGATTTTCCTTGCCTTCTTAGTCCATATAAGTGCTGCCTATTTCTGAGGCTTCTGTTGGGGGAAAATTTCAGCAGAAATTTTCAGCTTCACAATGCCATGAAGCCCAATTAGGATGTTGCTGCAATTTGTAGTTAAGGGGCCAGTAGGAATGTGAGCTTTCTGGATGGTTAATGGCATTTATTGTTCCAGCAGCAGTTTGTCTCCCCACAGGCATGAAAATAATACAGAATGTACTGCAATTGTGCTGTTACATAAGCTCCTGTAGAAGGTGTGATTGAGATATCTTTATATTAAGGTTAGTAACCAGCCTTAGAAAGATGAACTCCACTCTACTTTCTCCCCAGCACAAAAGGCACAATTATGCATTTTGGAAAATTGTTTACTCTTAGTATTTCTTGTCTGTAAGTGGATAAATACAATAATTGCCACAGAACTACTAAATTCTAATATTTTCTCTATATCAATCTATCTTCCTTCTGCAGCTCTCTTTTGTGCTGGATTGGAAATCCAAGTCACAGTTTCAGCTTACACTCCAGTTACAAAGAGCAGAACGTTTATAATATTAATTATTTTTCTCATTCCAATGTTCTTAGGAGTTTAGATCTAGTCCTTTGACATTTGTTTGCACATATCTATCAGAAACCATAAATAAATTCCATGTTACTGAGACCTTTGTTATTTCTGACTGTTCTGGATTTGCAATAAAAAACAATCCAATACATGACATATTGACTAGGGAGAATGTTTAGTTTTTCAGCCAGTCTTCTTTAGGCAAATCAAAGTGGGGTGGTTTTTTTGAGGGAGAATCCTGTTGCTGAGTGTTATTTTGTTGCAGTTTTACAGAAGGCTGACCAATATGGCAAATGAGATCAAGCAGAATCCACCTATCTAGTTATATAGCTACTGCACAATAAATGTACAATAGCTTATCATAGTTATTTCTACTGGAAGGCAATTCCATAATCTCTCCCCTCTACTGGCTAGGAATATATCTTCTTTATTTTCAGTCTAAGTATATGGTTTATATATGCCTTGTTCTTGCACCAATATTTCCTTAGTTTAGATAACCATTTCTCCCTCAGCCCTGATAGCCTCACAAAATGTCTAGACAAAGCAACAAGTTGTGTATGGATTTGTCCTACTCTCAGACTTGCTTTGAGGCCAAAGAAGCCACATTCTAGTAGTTGTTTGTCTGAGAGGATCTTCCCATTTTTTCTTGCATCCCTTACTTTTTCCAATTGTATCTTCAATTAAAATGAGATCAGGTTTCCTACCACCTTACATTAGTTAAAGTCTCCCTTACTTCTTTACATTAAATACCAGCCTCAGAATAAATGGGAAGTTAAAGCCTGAAATTCGTTTTCTCTGAACTTTTCTGGTAAATATCCAGTCTCTGTTACATGTTTAATGATAGAAGAGTAAATTGTCCAGAATTGGCAAATAGAATCACCCTTTTTCTGTAGAAAAAGGGTGCTGCATTGTAACTAAACAGGCTTCCCTAACTTTAGCCTGTCACCATTTCTGCCTCCACAAAGTTCTTTCACACAAATTCATTTTTGCATCAATTTCTAGGTAATTCTGGATACTGGTACATAGTCAATCATGAAGTAAATCCTGAGGACAGGACCAATGCCTTATTGAGAAATTCCCAAATTCTGGGGAGTTGTTTAAAACTGAACTTTCAGTGAAGAGCAGTATTTCCTGGGGACAAAGAAACGTGATCAAATTATTGTATACTGGATTACATTTAGGCTTTTTCTGCCTAAAGAATTGCTCCAAACTCCACGTGGAGAGGTCAAGGCCTTGTCTTTTTTTTTTTTTTTTTTTTTTTTTTTTTTTTTTTTTTTTTCCATCAGGATCATGTGATTCAAAGGATTTGGTTCTGTATGTTTATTTCCCGATTAAAAGTTTGATTTGACTATGTCATCAGGCTTTGTCTTTTACATAATTTTGGCCTTCTAAATTACAAAGATTCCTCAGAACTGGAGTACTATAAAATGGAAATTAAGATAAATAACTATCTGTATAAAGTCTTTGTCTGTGTTCCTAATACACATTTATTTTTATCTGGTGGATTTTAAAGTGAAAATTATTTTTTACATGAGAACAAATGGAAAAAAACCTGTTTATTTTTTCCCATCCTTAGTGTAGAATTGATGAACCATTATGGTATATTGTACACAGGTTTTGAAATTTCAGCTGATACACACATTCTCTGCTTCCCAATCTGTTCTCTCTTTTCACTTTTGTCTATTATAAAGGTCAACAGAGTCATTTAGTCCACAAGCTGAGGAAATGAATCATACCATTAGAAGTAGAAAAATTTGTATGATACCAGTTTATCTGTATGTCTACTATATGTTTTATGCAATGAACTTTCCAGATATGCAGTTTTAAAAAGACATTCTCTAAAATGAAAATTGTGTCCCAGAGTATCATTTTCATATCTGCTACCACTGCTCTCATTCACACGGTGCTGGTGGGTTTTTTTACTCTTTTTTCTTGGTCTTCTTTACAATATCTTTATTTTTTATTTCATGCATAAAGTACAAGTATTAAATTTGTCAGGCAAAAGAGTGAAGATTGGTGGTGACTATGTATGAGATGCTATAGATCCAGTAACACTGGAAATGCTACAGAATGTTTATAATAGAAGCTGTTGGATGGTTTTATGTCAAAGATGCGAAGCAGCAATGACACTGAAAAGAAAAACAACTTTTAGAAATTCACCAAGAGATTCCAAGCAAATCTATAACAAATGAGGCAGAAAGCATCATCTGTCATAAGAAAAAAGTACTTGAAAGGACAAGGGTCTTGCTAGTGCTGATTAAATGTAATATGCTACGTGACAATGCACAAATGTGAAATGCTTCAGTGAAGAAGATGAACAACAGGTCCTCCACTGCATCAGAAAAGCAGATCATTCTTGCTGAAGTCCATTATCATTAAAGCTGTTAGCATTTGTGTAACAAAACATTAAGAAGAAAAAAGTAGGCAAATAATACTATGAGAGGGATGATCCAGATTCCAAATGTTCTAAAGGACTAAAAGCTCTGAATTACTTGCATTCACCAAAAACAATCTCGTTTTTAGTCTCACTTACTAACTAGTCAGCAAACCTAGCTCTGTCTGGGAAGCATCATGAAAGATGCTAAATAAAATGTTCACCTATGAACCACATCCATCACAAACTGAAGGTCAGTTTGAAGTAATGCTTCGTTTTATCCATACCAACCCAGGAAAATTTATTTTCTATCCAGGATAAATTTGAAGTAGATTATCTAGTGCTACAAAAGAAAGAGTTGAGAGCAGCCAAACCAAAAGAAATATCAACACAGTTTTACAAGGAGCTGATTTACAGACAGGAGTTGACATTAAAGTACAGATAAGTTCTGGTATTCTCTACCTGCAGTTCTGAATCTGTGCTCAATAAACTTTCATGCTGAAGGATTAATCAAATTCATTAGCTAGAACTGGAAAATTGATAATATTATTTTGTCATGACAGCTTCTACAGTTGCTTGTGAATAAAGTCATCCACGAAAGCATCTGACATTTATCCAGAAGTTAATAACTATCAGTGTGAAGTTCATTGAATACTAAAAGAGATGGAGGAGAGTGCCATTCATTGTACTGCAGCCTGAAATACCATTAGTTAATTTTATGAAGATTAAACAGATATTAAGAAGCATCATAGTGTTGTTTTTCCCAAACCAGTCTCCAGTGTTGCAGAAAGTCCGTAATGCTAGCAATACAGATCTAGAAAGATCTAGAATCACAGAATATCTCTAATTAGAAGGGAACCGTAAGGATCATCAAGTCCAACTCCCTGTTTCTCACCTGAAACTAAACCCTTTGACTAAGAACACTGTCCAGACACTCAATTCCATTACCTCTTGCCCTGTGTCTGGTCACCAGAGAGAGGAGCTCAGCACACCTCTGCTCCACTTGCCTGTCTGAGAAAGTAACTGCAAACAGATCGCCCCTCAACCTTCTCTTCCCCAGGCTGAATAAAACAAATTACCTCTGTCACTCCTCTTAAGTCTTGTCCTTGAGATCTTTCACCATCTTTGTTGCCCTCCTCTGGAAACACTCAAATCATTTGGTGTTTTCATAATACTGAAGAACTAAAAATTACACACAGTATTTGAGGTAGGGCTGCACCAAAGCAGTGTAGGGTGGGGAGAAAGTGGAAGGAGATGATACTCTAACTATGGTTCATGGATCAAAGAAGAAGTATCTTCCTTGCTTCTATCAAAAATAATCCAGGCTGGATTACATTTTACATTCTGATCTATTGTGTTGTCTCAGTTAGACAAGATGGAACAGACTGCTCTCAGTATCCCAGCACCAAAGATGCCTTTTATCCTTCTCTGCTATGAACCAAAGCTACATAATGTGACTGACATAGACAAGAATGAAGGAATAGCATGAGACCTCTAGAATATAATATCTTCATTCTCCACACTTCATTCTCAGAATTAATAGCTTGTACAAAATCTGCAATTTCATATCTGAGATGTTACTTTTTGAAAACTGTGCTAAGAATCTAGTTGAATTATCTACTCAAGAATAGTGGGTAGATATATCAATGCTGAAGTTAGGCTTCATAAAGCCATGCATGGGGCCCATCTCTAGATATAAGGAGGGTTACAAGATGATTTCCTTGTTGATGGTTTTCAGTTGGAAAAGGCATTTCAATTCATCAGCAGCGATGATATCTGCAAAATAAATGTCAATATTGTAATTTAAAATTGTTTATTGTCATGAATCATGTAAATTTCTGTGATTGCATGAACTACTGACAAGACAAAACCTTCTGATCTTACATTTGTATCAGGCTGAGATTAGAGTAGCCTTGAGAGAACAAGGCTGATTACCCTATTACATCTCTCATCTGAATTGAATTTTGTATGTAGGTTAAACTAAGCATAATACATATCCAGTGATAATGTAATAGTTCCTTATACCTGCTATTCCATTTCCTAAATATATGTGTGTCTCAGTTTGGGATATTCAAGCTCTTTGTGAGAGTCTCAGTGTTTCTATGAAACAGTTAATAGTGATACTCAGATTCAGGGAGGCATGAGAATATTCATTTTACAGCTGCTGATGGTTAGATGGTATCAACATGGTATCTGAGATGTAATTCTCTATATCAATCAAGAGGGGAAGATGATAAAATATTTTTATTTTAATTCAGATCTTCAGTGCTTAGTGTTTAAAAAACAAGACAGGTATTGAAGCCTCGCTTGAAATGCTGTAGGGTAACTTGTTGATGCTAAGAAGTGTGCATTCTGAACAGAGCTATCAGGACTGTGTATTTCTCTGCGTCTGCAAACTATTGACAGAAATGTGGAAATGTTCCCTGCTGTAGACTTCTACCTCACAGTGATTCCTGATTCACCGATGACAGCCGAGCATTAAACATGATGGAAAGCCAAACACTTGTATCTTCTATGTAGAGAGGGCAAAAATTTAAAGGGTAGCCTCAAAGTTTTCTAAACTTCATGGACTCTGGTTTGTTTTCTAACATTTATGTCCAGTACACATTCCTGATTATGTGTCCATATGCTTTTGGCCTTCAATAACATGTCTCCAATCAGGCAAATTTTGCCAAGCTTTTGCTATGTGATACCACAACAGTAAGACTGAGAAAATAAAATGTACACTTGGACTTTTTGCTTGCAACTAGAGTTTTTAGCTTCTAATATAATTATAAAACAGAAAAAAAATGTCAGTGATAAATCATGGCTTAAAAATTTTGCTATTACCGTGAAGCCTAAAGCAAGACAGAAAAACAACGCATTACTGCTAGATTTTTGTGTGGGGCAGACATTACAGATTAAATTACTTATATTAAATTAAAGTGTATGGGCTGTGGACAGATTCAGTCAGGGAAGAAGATTGGCATAGGGAGCAGCTGCAGCAGAAATAGTAAAAGAAAATCTGAACAAAGAAAAGCTACTGAAAAACACTCTGTCTTTTAATTAATAAGATAATCAATCCCTTTCCACTGCAATTCTGTCAAATATCAACTTTAGAAGAGTTGTTTGAAATCTTGAGGGGAAAAAGATGTGAGTAATCAATACACGAAATATGTTTTTTTCTTCTTTAATGTTATGTAAAATGGAAATACCAATATTTTCATTCTCATATTGGACATCGATCTAGTGGCACAAAGGGAGTCAGCAGAGAAACACGTCTGTAGTTTCTAAAGGCTCAGATGTAGCTGATGAGTGGTCAAGTCTGAAGGACTATCAAACCAGCATTGTTGCCAGAGCTACAGGTGATCTAAGCAGAGGTTCCAGAGAACTTGAACTAAGACAGAGAATACTGATACCTGAGCAAACTGCTAATGTGCAGAGCCAGACAAAAAGTATATATGGGTTAAAAAGAAGAAGTGCTCTTACACATTTTCCCTGGTTTTCTTTACAGAATCACAGAATCACAGAGTGGTTTAAGCTGGAAGTGTCGCCCTGTTCTTTTCAGCCTTCTGATATTTTACTTTTTGTGGTGGAGTTTCTCATGCACTTTTCATGTAAATAATGATTGTTTTGCATTCCTTTCTGGAGGAGGAGACAATTGATGGACTGTTGGTTTGACCAGTGTGGTTGGAGAGGACAATTTTCTTCCTCCAATCCATGGTCACTGTTGGAATTCTATAAATGCTGAGGTCTGTAAATAAACTGCCCCTTTTTTGCCTTGGACATCTCCGTGCGTGAGTGTCGTTCTTTTGTGTCGTATTGTGACAAGGAAGCTCCACAGACACCCAGGTCCAGCTCCCCTGCACAGGCAGGGACACATTGAGTCACTTACACATGACCATGCCCAGAGAGATTTTTTAGTATGTCCAAGGATGGAGATGCCACAACTTCTCCTGCCAACCTGTACCACTTCTCAGTCATCCTAATGGTGACAAGAATGTTTCCTGATGTTCAGAGGGAACCTCTTGGTTTTCCAATTGTGCCTGGGTACCACTGAAAAGGGCCTGCCCTTCATGCTCCTTCCCTTCAGATGTTTGTGTGTATGGATGGGATCCCCCTGATTTTTCTCTGCTGCATACTGAACAGTCCGAGCTCTCTCAGCCTTTACTCACAGGTGAGATGCCCCAGCCCATAATAGTCTACCTGGCCTTTCACTGGACTAAGTCCAGTAAGACTGTATCTCTCTTGTTCTGGGGAGACAGGACTGGATGCTGAAGTGTGTATTTCTTATAAAATGCAAACTTTTGATCTGAGTATACTTGATAAAATTAGTGACAGGATTCTTCAGATAGGGCATTCCTTCAAAGCATTTCCTTTGCTAAGTGTGGATTACAATACAACAAAGATCAACAGGTTTCCCAGCCTTTGGGTTCCATGGTTTTAATAATGCCATCTGAGTAACAGGAGAGATTTTTGAAATTTTTTGTGCATCTGGGGAAAGTACAGAGCTTGATAAATAAATAAAGTTTTGTGTTGTTTTTTTCCCTGATGTGCAAAGTTCACAGGTGTTCATTTCAAACAGAAAGCTGGCATCATGATTAAAGTACAATGTGAGCTCTTTTATTTGGCTAGATGTAGAAATGCAGGGGAATGGTGCCACACAATGATATAAATATTGCAGAGTAAGTATCTGAGAATTCTTTAGAAGGCTGCCATTATGTGTGTATTGGGGATTTTCAAAAGAAATACAAGTTGGAGGAAACATTTGTTGATGCTCCCACTCTGCTGCTGTTATTGCCTCAGTAAAACTCTCTGGCTGATGAACAATTGCATAAAGAAATGCTGTTGGAAGTCACAACTACAGGTATGTACTATGGCAAATCCTTTGTGGTCTGTGAACTCCAAATAAAAACAAAGTATCTTGTTTTATCAGAGCAAATTAAGAGAATAATTTTCATTTCCAAAGCATTCAGGATGGACCCTCAGACCCCAGTGATTCCACTTAAGAGCAGAATTTTAGAGACAGAAATTGTCAAATTACAAGTTTTGTGTGGGAGGTTGGAGCAGAGCACTGAGCGTCTATTAAGGTATTCTGAGATATTTTAATATAGATAAAGTATAATTTTTACAGAATTTAATTTTTGTCCACAGTAGACATGTATTTTCCAAAGACAGAACACCTTCTTGAGATCAAAGGTGTTGAAAGAACATGTTGAAAGAACATGTCAAAGAACATATAGAAAATCAGCTTCATTAGCTAACAAAAGTCTTAAAATATTTCTTAGAGACTTCTGTTTGTAGATAAATGCCAATGGCAGGGATTACTCCTCACTGCAAGGTAAAAAAAAAAATAGGAGAAAGATGTCTAAATGTGTTATGATGTTCCTATGTCTACCTGAACATGATTCACAAACCATGTATTCATCACCTGGATGGGTCTGTTGAAATATGATTGTGATATTTTGCAGAACCAACATATCAGTTTTGCTGGTCATACAATACCTGCATTGCTGACTACATAACTTTATAGCCTTGCCTTTGATCAGTAAGTTATGGTTACATTGCTGCACAGAAACACAATCATCACCTTACACTACACAGTTCATCTAATCTGCAGCTCAGGCTCACATACTCACAGAAGTTCAGGCACATAAGGTGGGAGTGAGTCTGCCTGAATCTTGTGTGTCCCACTATGAGTTTCACAGAGTCATGGAATCACAGAAATCATAGAGTACCTTGGGTTGAAAGGGACTTTAAAGATCATCCTGGAAGAGTATCTGTTCCTCTTGTGCATCACTGGGTCAACTCTCAGATGATCCTGTTCTCTCAGGGTAGTCTATAGAGAAGCTCATGGGCCTGGGACTTCAAAGGTTTCTTTAAATGAGTATTTACTCAGTTGAGGTATTCAAACATGAAAGTGTCAGTGACACTTGTATTCTGACTCCCTTCCAGCATTCTTTGTGATTCCTATCATATTCATTGGGGTTTCAAATATGAAAATTCAATCTCAAGAGAACTTGTTAATAATTTTGTATTGGCTGTAGCTGGCACTTTCTCAGGCAATCCAGGATTAACTATTTGTTTTATAATCCCTGAATAAAAGTCTCTTTTAGAAATATTTATGTGTTATTATCTCAGGCATTAGATGCAAGATCTACCTATAATATCAGAATGACAGTGAATTAGTATGAAAATAAGGCTGCTGTGGTGTTTCCATACTGTCTGGCCACTGCCTCTTCAAGAAGAAATAGAAACAGCACACATGACACCCTGACTGCCTTGGCAGACACTCACTAAAACTACTCAAACTCTGAGAGGGCATGAAAACTGTTAAACTGTTATTCTTTGTGTTTACTCTTAAACTGGAAATTACAATACAGTTCACCTTTAGAATCAGTTATATAGCTGGCAACTTGGAAAGGTCTTTGGAAATTGGTATATTTATTAAAATCAGATCCTTTTTTAATTCTTTTTCTCTGCTGTTTCAGTCAAGGTTTGGATGGCTCATATTGACTGCTCTCTTTGAGGTACAGCATAGAGAGTTTTAACATTCTGCTGCTGGCTTTTCATTATACCACAAAGCACTAAAGCTATTGGCCTTCTTCCTGATGTTATTTAGCTTCTATGGTTGTCGTGCATTCACCTAGATGATCTTTTCAGATCTCCTCTTCCCATCAGAGAATGAAAGTAACCTTTTCTTTAATTGTTTTTTTCAAGGAAAAGAGGGCCCCATTTCTCAGTGGATAATAAATGATGGTAATCATCTGATTCCTCCCATACTACAGAGCACCCTCTTTTCAGACAAGGAAAAAAATAATAATTCAGGAAAAATAATTAGAAATTAAATTGCTTCTGAGCATTTCTCTTTCAATGAAAACCTCTCTCACCCTTAGTTTTCTGCTGGACATATGTAATCTAATCATCAGCTGTCACTAAGTAATTGAATATCCTAGAGTTTGAACTGTTACAGGGACAATGATATATGTCTGTTCTTGTTGCTTTTGACTTCACAAAGAGATGGCTTATATGTAATTGCACCAGGTGGTTCAGCATTCAAACTCAATTTTCCTGCCAGCTATATATATGCATATAAACACACACATTAACACAGTGAAATCAATGAGAGCAGAACATACTGTAGATTATAATATAGGAATAAACGTATGTATAATGTATATAGTATTTTCTATTCTGTTTTGACATACATTTACCTCTTTTGGATAACTCACTGTGGTGGTTTGACCCTGGCTGAATGAAAGGTTCCTACCAAAGCTGCTCTATCACCCCTCTCCTAAGCTGGACAGGGGAGAAAAAAACATAACAAAGGGTTCATGGAACAAAATAAGGACAGGGAGATCAGTGAGAAATTTCCATCCTGGGCAAAAGAGACCTGACTTGGGAAAAATTAATTTAACTTATTATCAAAAAAATCAGAGTAGGGTAATGAAAAACAGCAGTCCTTGTGAGGCTGTTCTTAACTAGCTAGTTTCAGGCAGAGATGCATTCAGCATATTGGTGGGTTAGAGGTGCTCATCTTCATCTCACCCTGAACCTTTTTTTTTTTTTTTTTTTTTTTTTTTTTTTTTTTTTTTTTTTTTAATTCTGATACACAAATAAAATGTGATGGATTTCTCACTGGCACAATCAGTAGTTAGAGGGTTGAGAAGATACTCTTCTTAAGATCTATTTCTTAGAGCTAAAATACATCATGGCATTTAATTGACCTAATGCCCTTAGCCACAGATTTAATATGGTTCTACATGTAAATTTCATGTTCCAAAGTTCATGCTATTTCAGCTCCTAGTTTACAAGGACAAAAATTAACATGGTAATTAAAGAGACAACCCAGATTTGCAAATTTAAGCTTTTCAGTGGTAGCATGACAGTATGGGTACAATTTTTGTCCAACAGTATATCACTGCATGGTACATACATAGCTGGGAAAATGGAGACATATTGCTGAGAGGGGAGGAGGAAAGTATATAGAGCCAGGTGAAAGTATAACACAGGCTATGAAAGAAGACTGCTGTGATACAAGAAAACTTTAGTTATCTAGTTAGCCCAATCACTGCAACCTGGATTTCCCATTTCCAAATTATAACTCCTAATGTTTAAATTCTCTAGGCTACTGCAAAAAAAGTCTGGACAGGGTTGCAGATAAAGGAAAAAAAGGTTTTGGCAAATTATTTAAAGACAGACAAATAATAAATTGCTTAATAAAGTCCTGAATCTCTTCTTTGACAGGCATGACATTTTAGGCACCTAGGGACAAGCCAGACTAGTCATGACTTCACTCATGGGCAGTTATCCTCTGCTGCTGATGCTCACATTTTATATAATATCTCGGTGACTCATCAGTGAGTTAAACAGATTACTATCTTCTGCAGCCTGGAACTTAGGCACAAATGTTCCATCTACACCTTATGTGCATAAATCTGTCCTTTATGGGATATCTTCCCCTGCAGAGGTAGGGAGTTTTCTGTTTTATCAGTGTTTTTTTCATGCATTTTAACACCAACATAGTAGAACTTATTTTGTTTATTCTCACTGCCTGTTTAACTTTGTAATGTTGCTTTTACCAGCTTGAGCTGACAGTCTTTAAATCATCAGTGCTTTCCATTAAATCAGATTTCCATGATGCAAGGCAAGATCCTGGATCAAGTTGCCACCTGATATGCCTTTCAGTATTCCAATGAAATTATTGAGGCAACTTGCATACTGAAAGTAATTTAAATGAGCAACTGTTGAAATTTTACCCATGGTTCAACAAGCAGAAAATAGGAGAATGCTATTAGGGAATGTACATAGAGTTAATTATATTTACATTGTGAGGTCAAATAAGTCCTTCTACGCATTTATTTTGACTCCTTTCCATCTGTGAATTTAGTTGTCCAATAAACACATGCACAATGTAACTGCTTGTACAATGCCTGAAATAAGACATCTGATCTTTAGATATATTTGCATTGACTGAAACATATTTTAAAAGTAATTTTTGCTCTATCCAGACACAGAGAGGAATAGCAAAACAATTTTAGGCATTTTGTGTTGAAGTCAGAAAGGTTAATTTGTGCAAGTGTGTGAAGTTTGGCCAGTAATTTGATTCCAAGAAATCCCCTGAACAGTAGAATCTGAAAATGTCTTTTTGGTCAAGTTAAATTTAAAATAGACACTTTATAATTTTTTGAAAGACATGATTGCACAAGCTTTTTTTTTTTTTTTGCTCACTAAACTGAGGGGTTTATTTATAAGTACATTAAATAACACTGCAGTATATGTCTTAAGGATTTGGAACAAAATTCTGAACTTATTACCTGATTTAGTTCTGTGTCTGTAGCACAATATACAATGACTTGTTTGAAAATTGTTGTAATAAGAAAGAAAAAAATAAATCTTAAAGCAATGAATTTGGCATAGTTTTCAGAGAACTGTAGAGCAACTGTCTTATGCTGCACAGAATTTGGTAAGGATATGCCTAAACTCTACTTTTATTTATGACTGCAACCATCACTCAACAGTTGTTGGGAACTGTTGGGAATTGTTGGGACTTCTTTTTAAACCATTTGGGTACATTCCCTTTCTGTAGTTTTCCCGAGTGTCTATTTTATTCCAAGATCAGCATACCTTAGTATTGAAAGTCAAGGGATGAATTTGGGCTGAAGGTTTTTCTTTCATCCACAGAGGTAAAAAGGGAGTATCAGCTCTATCCCTGTATCCCTGTGTCTGTATTTGTAGCCCCAAATCTGCACATGATGGAAGTAGCATGTGAGAATAACAAGTTGAAGCCCTTTCCCAGCTTTACCAGGAAAGAATTGCAGTAAGTCAAGCCCTGTTACCTGTACTGAAGACAGGCATTTATCCATTGAAGACAGCATGGAAGACATTGACATTCCATGCCAGGTGGAAGACAGACTAATTGAAGATAATATTAATCACTGAGCATCAGACTGAGCAATTGCTTATGAATCTGCAATATTTTCCTCATAGGGAAGCTCCCTTTACTTGGTAGAGTAGATGCTCAGTGATTAAAACACCCTGTTTGAAGGAATTACATTACAGGAAAGCAAGCTCTCTAGGCCAGCAAAAGAAAAAAAAAAAAAAAAACAAAAACCACACCCAAAAAAAACACCAAAAAAAAAAAAAAAACACACCACAAAAAAACCAACAAAAAAAAAAAAAAAAAACCAAACAGAGAACTGTATCAAAGGAATTAAGGAATTAGTTTCATGTTTAACAAGTATCCACTCTTCAAGTGGCAACAGTTTTATTTTATAATAATTCTAAATATCTTTCCTCATGCTATAGAAACATCAACTACCAGTACGTTATGTTTCTTGATCTCACCTAAAACTGTGATCTATAGTACTAACTCTGTTCAAATAAAAATACATAACTGTGTTCTAAGAAAAAAAAAAAAAACAAACAAAAAAACACCCTACTCTGAACTGAATTTCAGTGGCAATTTGGCACTGAATTCTCATGTATATATTCAAAAGATGATAGTATGCATTTTTAATTAAAAATTAATATTGTATCTTCAGCTATTTTGATGTTTCTGCTTAGGGCTGGACTGCAACAGAAGACAAATACATCAGCTGAAGAATGGAGTGACTGATGTATAAGAAAAGAGACACATGGTGGAAGGCCTAAAAAAAATATCTAGCACAGAGTCCAGCCTTGACATTGGTGATTTTTAACCATCCTCACCTGAATCAGCATTTTCTCAACAACCTCCAGTAGTGTAATGCCTTTTAATTCTGGCTGAATCTTTCAAAAATCCCTTGAATATTGAAGAGTCAACTGAGAAAGTTTAATCAGTGCAAAGATTTATTGCAGTAATGATGTAGGTTATCAACTGATATCCTAATTGTCTGAAGTATTCATCTACCCGAGCAACACGTAAAAGTTCTTTCATTCCCACAATTGTTCATTTTTTTTCTAATGCTGTCTTAGACAGAGTAATGATTCATTTGGAAGAGATCCAAGACAAACATTATTTAAATCACTTGATCTGTTTACTAAGTTGTTGAAAAATTAACAGGAGCATTGTTTAATACATCTTTTTTTTAGTAGCATGAGTTGAGTTAGGGAACTTTTGTAAAAGCCTGACTACATAGGAACACTGAGAAATAAATTTTACAGTAGAAGGAGCAAAAAAACAGGAATGTGGTCTGTGTGAAAAATGTATTTTTGGGGGAGTTGGCTGAAAGAAAAAAATCTGATCACATAATCTTTTTTTCCCTGAAAATAAAAATTAAAGAAAAAATGACTGTGTAAAAATTTAAAACTGGAATATGTCTTCAAGGGATTCTAAGACCAAACATTTCAATTTCATTTCGGGTAAGTTTAGCAAAGCAAAGAAATGGAAATGAAGAGATATATTTGGCAAACCCTCCCAGAACCAGACATGAGAAGAAACAGTCCCTTACTTTTTACTCAAGAGCACTCACCTAGAGCAGATATAGCTCAAATTTATTTCTCTCCTGTGCCTCAGGGAATATAACTTTCCATGCAGGGTGCCTCAGCTGCTAAAGAACTTGCTGAGCTGAGTAGGCTGCTCTCCATCTTTTACTCTCAGGCTGGTCAATTTATTCTAAAATATTTACAATTTATTTTGATCAGTGACTGGAAACTAAGTGTTCTCACTTGCTATCTCTTTACTTAAATCCCTCGAGTAACATCCCAGACAGCTCTTCTGATTCTTTTTCTCTCTCTAACTGGATTAATTTTCAATTATTCCATGCAAGGTGGAACAGTACAAGAATAAGAAATAAATTGGCCCTGGCTCAGTCACTAGTATGTGATAATTTAGCTGAATTGCATCTCAGCTCTAAACACAGAAGGGCTTTGGCTCAAGGGCGGTCAGTTTTTATGAGAACCTTATAGTACTGGCTTAGGAGATATGCAAAGTAGTAGGGACACCCTCAGTCTCTCCTGTTGGAGGCCCTATAACATGGAAGATGTAGGTTCATATTCCTTTCGGCAGAATAAAAATATGAAGCAGAATTTCTCATAGGTATTCGAATGATTCAACAACCAGAGAGAGTGGGGAAGTCCTACATGCTCCAGGTTGGCCATAGAAACATAATATTGAAAAAAGGAAACTATCTAGACAGTGACCATGCAAACAGATTGAGGAGGCCAGACCAGACAACTCACATTTTTCAAGGAATAGTCTGCTTACAATACAGACTTGAAATGAAATATCTTCTTTCAGTCTGTATGTTCCTCAATATTAACATACCAGTCTTATTCTAAATTTTTCTTCTCAAGGTGAATAATTTATTTGTCTAAACATCTGAGAAATGACCATTTCACACTCTAGTGGGTGTTTTGAAAATAAAATGTCTCATTAAAGACATCTTAAAGATATAGCCACTCACAACCAAGGGATGTAGAACCAAAGGGAAACTTCCATAACTGTTCAGGAGATCTTTGAGGGAGATAATATCCATTTCAGGGTAAGAAAATTAAAAAAAAAAACCAACATTTTAAAGTGATTTTGTGATCAATATTTATTAAGTCTTCTATACTATGAATAGCTTCAATAGTTGTCTTCAGTGTAAATGTACACAGATTCTTACAGATACAATTTATTTAATTCAAAATATGCTTGTAGAGACAGAAGGTAAATAAATCAAGGGAGAAAAAAAATAGGATATACCAACAAAGTGATAAAGGTAAAAAATAAACTCTCAGCAGTACATAATTAAAGAGGCCTCACTTAGAAAAAAAACCAGATTTCTTTGCTGTTTCTATACACTATCCTTAATGCTGGGCAACAATATACTTTTTACAAAACTAATCCATGAAAACTGCTAGTAGTGTCTATTAATCTGAACCTGGACAACTAGACTTTATTCTCTACAGATTTGCCCCAGAATAAAAATAATTGCATTAGCTTCCTGCAATAGCAGCCTGATACCTATTCTAGGCTCTGTTGTTTATTTCTATCTATTCTTGCAGTGAATCAATATTTAATTTTCAATTCCTCCTACAAAAAAAAAAAAAAAAAAAAAGAACTGGAATATGCTTTATCAGAAAATGTCATTCCCACTAAAAAAAAAAAAAAAAAAAACAACAAAAAAACACCCTACCAGGTATAGTTCGTATAACAGGATACTAGAAAATTATAATGTTTCCAAGTTGTCAAAGGCAGACTACAGTTGCAAGATAATTTCCCACTGGATTCTTGATTAGATTTTTTTCTCAAAGGGTTTACGACTTTCTTGTTATTTAGAACATACAGAGAAGACAGAATTTTTAAAAGTGTCCATAGACAGAAGTATCAACATGGTGCAGAAGGAAGATGGATTTTCCCTCTGACATGCAATCTTTTATGATTTACTTTAAATTAGCTGGACAAAGAACATTTCCATATCTATATTAATGCAAATCGATATTTTGGCTTTTGTGTTCTCTGAGCACCTATAAATGAAAACAAAAATATTAGATTCAGTGAAAGGCCAAACAGTCCAAAACACGGTTTTTCTACTTAAAACCAAACCACATTATTTACAATATGATTATATACTATAAAATAATGTCAGTTTTAGGAAATGACAGGTGTATGAGTCAGGGCTTCTCTCTCTCTCTCTCTCTCTCTCTCTCTCATTAAAAGTAGATTAACCAGAACATCTCTCATTGTGGTAGATTCATTCACACATGCCTCTAATAATTGAGTGATTCTTCCTTTGACTCTTGGTGACACGATATGAATTCCATCAAATTGTTCCTCCATGTCCAAAGCCACTTGTTCTGATTTTCTGAAAATTTAGGACAAGAAGACAAACTGTAAACAGCTGACTCTGAGTTGAAATGTCATTTTGGCATCCACAGCTTAAAACACCCTGTTTGAAGAAATTACATTACAGGAAAGCAAACTCCCTAGGCCAGCAACAAAACCAGAAAACTGTTGTTTCCACATTTACTTGATACAGCACATCCTTCATAATGTGATGGAATTCTGTAAACATAGGCATTCAGTTTTGTTTGTGGGGAAGTTTGTTGGAGAGTTGTTTGTTGAGAGCCCAGCTCATCAGGTCTATAACACCAATAAAATTGCTTGCTCTCAGCTGGGGATTTTAGGCTGAAATTACTCACGTTCTTTGGAAACAAAAAATTAAAAAAAAAATTAGGGACACTATCTCTATTCCCTAGACTTTCAGCAAACTACTCTGAGAAACTGTTGTCAAAAACAGAGGCGGAACTCATCCCTCTTTCTTTATTTGTAACTTTAGCTTGCACTGCTGGAACAGTAACTTTCTTTCTCTTCCAAGGCAATCACAAGGGCAGATTAATTATTCTAGCTCGGGCTTCAGATTTTTAACATTTAATAGTGCCGCATAATTAATGCAGGTGGTATTTACACATCATTAGATTTTATAAAGGTTTTACCTTTCTCCTGAAGCTACCATCCAGCTTATTTGTATGAATTATACCCCTTGCTCCCCCTGCTTCACTTCTGGGTTTCCTTATTCTGTTTAGCCTTGTAAAATCATCCTCTGCAGAACACGTAGCATCATTTATTAATTCATGCTTTTTCTTTCTCCCCCACTCAGAGTTTAACTTTTAGATCTCACATAAGGCTTGGGGGCCTCCTCACAACTTCCTTTCTTGTATTTTCATACTCCAACCCTCCTTCATCTCCACCCCCTGCATATTTTCCAGAGAAACTTTGAGTCACAGAATCTGCTGACATCTCGAGCAATCCCCTGGTCCATGTACTACCCTCTTGTTAAGAAAGATCCAAACAGCTCAGATGAATGCTTTTGTCAAACACTGACCTGTCAGAGTCAAAATGGGTAAGCCTGCAAGCATCCAGGACAGAAAAAAGGATATTTCAGCGAAGACATTTTGAGCTGAAAGAAGCTCACACAGGCATTTTTTGCACTTGAGAGGATCTGTAGAAACAAACTGATTATTCTCAACCTTTTGCTAGGATTTGTTCCAGGTATCTTGGATGTTAGGAACTAGTGGTAGAAAAAATTAATCTAAATATTCTTCTCGGGGACTGGGTGCACTGGTGAGAAAGACTCACTGTTCAAAAGGACAATAAAATTGTCTATCTCCCAGAAGATACCTAGAAGGAACTGCTCCTTTCCCACATTGTTTGGCCTTCTGATGGACAGGGTATTTTCTCAGTCCACCACAAAGAAACTCTGTGACCCCTCTTGAGACACCATTCTTCTTCTGTCTCCTAACAAAGATAAACTGAAGGTCTTCACCACCAAGGCCCTTTGCAGATATCTTCACTTCACCTATGAAGCCTTCACTCATTGCTGAAATGTCAGGTCTCACAGTCAGTTTGGGGGGTCAGCTTCACTAACATTTGGCTTAAAAAAAACCCCATGAGCCAACAATACCCCTAAAAACTTTGATCTTTTTATCCAAACTCATACTTCAGATTTACTTCTCATAACATCAGCAAAGCTGTTTATTATACTTTTTTGTCACAGTGACTGCAAGCTTGACAATAGTGAAATTGCTATCCTTGACTTTGAGAACAAAGCTTGTATTCTGAGTTACTCTTTAGCTCCTCTTTTTAGTGCCTAGTTCATCTCTTGGCCTGATCTTATACATACTTAGAAAACTACTGAGGGTAAGGACTGTACCTTTTCTTCTACAGTGTCCAGACATAATAAAAGTCATGATCCATGACAACTTCTGGCCTAGCAAGCTCTCATAGAGTCTAGATAAAAATCTAGCTCTAGATCCACCTATTTATATCTATCTAGGTATCTGTTTCTATGCATCTATTACATATCTAATGAGTCCATGTTAGCATTAATATCAATACTTACAATTTTTAGGAAAGACATGCAAGGTGACAGAGCTTTCAAATTTCATGGAAAACCAGTAATTCTGATCAGGATTATTATTCGAGAAAAAGGCAGATGACTCAGCTTCTTAATATCTCAACTAGAGCAATGAAAATACAAGTTAAAAAGAAAAATGACGGCCTCATCTTGATTTATTTGATAACACTAAGTCTATATTCATACTACAAATGCCAGAGGGTAGAAACTTCTGCAACAGAAGCTTAACTAATTTCTTTTACTTGGCATGGCACTGAGTAACTGAAAACTTTTAAATCTACTCTTCATAGAGTTTCCAGCACTTTTACAGTGCTGCTTGCAGGAGTTCCAAAATGCTCAAATGGGTCTACAGAATGGGACATCTTTTCCAGTCTTAGAGGTGGTGTAGGTAGTCAAATAAAACCACTTCTGGGAAATACAGATTGACTGGAAGCATAGTCTTCAGCCTACCAAAGGTCCAGACTCAGCCTAGTCAAACAGGGACATAAAGGTCTTTGAGAAAATGACAGAGTATCTTCTTGAGCACTGACCTACAAGATCAGAAATACAAAAATATTCACCTTATCCAAAAGAAAAGATATATAAGTTGCTGAATTGTTGTACAGCTCTTAACTTAAGAGAGAAAAAGCAATCATGCCCTAGGAGATACCATGAAGTAACCATTCATCTCAGGCAATAACTTGAAAGGGTAATTGATCACAGAATCACAGAATGGGTTACATTGAAAGGAACTGGATCATCTGGTCCCACTTCCCCACTCCAGCAGGGTCATCCTACAGCACACAGCACAGGATTGTGTCCAGATAGTTCTGGAATATCTCCAGTGAGGGATCCTGGAAGTGCAGCCTAGTTTCAAGCAGTGATTGGGTGTGACAGACACTGGACCCATACAGAATGTTCTTTTTCACATATCAGGACAGGTATTGTACACTAGGTATTTTGTTTAAAGTGTTGTGGAGACAGGAAGCTGAGAAGAAGACTGTGTATTTATACATAGGTCTTGGCCTCTGAGCCACACTCTGCAGCTTTTTGGACTGGAGTGACCCAGCTTACAAGGATGTATTTTGGAGGGGCTGTTTGTTGCTTTTTTTCTCCAGAATGTTCTTTAATTTTTTTCATACAGTGGTTGTAAACCATTTCCCTGCTTGAAATAGTTATTATTTACCAGACTATATTATTTTTTCCCCTAATAGGATCTAGCATAGAAGATTGAAAGCCTTTGTGTTCTTTTGATTTGAAGAAGAGTCTATGGAGGCTTTTCCCCCTCTTAGCTCTGGTTAATTTAAGATCTTCTGCATAGATAATTTCTAAATTCTTGTCTTTCTTTCAAATGTATCTCATGTACAAAGCATTAATTTTTTACATATGGCTGGCTTGTATCTTCAATGTGAAGGAGAAATCACTACTGAAGTCACTGAAAAGTTCAGCCTAAAATAAAAAATCAATCACATGCGATTAGTTTAAAATATTAATGTGTAAAAACTAAAGTTTTCTTTAGAGCTAAAAATATCCTTGATTCTTAAATGAAGGAGAAGGAAAAAAATCAATGGAAATTAAATATTGATTTAACAAAAATAGGCAGTTAATCCTTTATGTACAATTTCCTATTCATATATCCACCATCATTGTAGAAGCAAAGTAATTAACACAAAACACGATTTTACAGACAAATTTCTCCTCTTGAATCTTGTAAGGAGGACTCAGGACTGCACCAAACCCAGCTCTCCATGCAGAGGCTGGTTTCACAGCCAGACACACGCTCTGTTGGCAAGGGCAGAGGAACACTCTGCGCCTCTGTCCCTCCTGGGTGCAGCTGAGCATCAGCACTAATCAATCTTCCCTGCAGTCTGTCCTACTAAGCCAGGCACTGGCATGGCTGAAGTATTGGCATACTTTGTGATAGGCTTTGTTGAAGAGGGCTGGAGATGGCCAGCTGAAGCTGGTGACTTCTTTAATCCCCCCATCAAAATTCAGTGGAAGTCATTTGCCTGAGTCCTGAAACACTGAAATGAGATGATTTGGCCGGCATCCCATTACAGATCATTTCAGGAGCTAAGAAGAAAATTATGGTCTCCTCACTTGCAGACTTACATTCTGCAATGTAAGATATTCTCTATTAAGTGAATGCTTCTTTCATTAGACTCAGCTGAGAAAATCCACACACCCCAGCTTCCATCAATTAAACAAATTGAAGCAGTAGACTTAGCCTAGTTCCCCATTCAGGGCTGCAGAGCAATTGCTGAAAAGAAAAAAAATCATCCCTCAAGCTTGAACAACCTCACTTCCCTAAAAAAAAAAAAAAAAAAAAAAAGAGAGAGAGAGAGAGAAGTTAAGAAAGGCTTAGAGACTTTTAAAGGTAGATCTCTGCCATAGTTGCAGAGTCACCATGCTCTCAGGCAGACTAAATAACATGCTGGAAGAAACTTTAAGGAGGGCCAGGAGTCCTTTGTGATAAATTCTGTCACCTAATTGAAACAGATTTGGATGGTTTTCTTGTCTCTGAAGGAATTCTGCCCCATTTGTTTATTATTACATTTTCTTTGCCTGAAAGTTCTGACCATCTAGATGAAGATTAGTACTATAAGTATTATATATATGTATTAGTACTGTAAGGGGTATTGTTTATAGGTATTCCTCCTTTGGAGCAAAGAGTCGCATGTCAAGTGGCAGGAGTTCAGGTTTCTAGGTGAAGTATACCTATAACCACTCTAAAATGTGCAGATCTTCTGTATTCTTTTAATATTATGTACATTAAAAACTATCCAGATTATTTTTATGTGAAACCCCAGGATTGGGGTTTTTTAGGAAACTGACTGTGGATGTAACACAACTGCACTGGTCTTCACTGTGTCTAAATTAGTTTGGCAGCAAGTCTCCCTTTCTCAAGGATACCACAAATTGATGCAGCTTTCTGGTTTTCTATTTTCCAAACTGGATGCTTGGTCAGATGATACATGTGCTGATGTGTGGAGCTTTTAGGAGCTCTTCTTAAGATAATCAGAAGATGTTTCAGGACAGGATACTAAAGCAGCAAAGCAACTGTACTACTTTGGCACATAGGCCTGGTTTTTTGACTCAGTTAACATATTAATTGATTTGTCTTTCAGATTTAATAAAGAATTTTATAATCTATACTACCAAATTATTTCAACAGTCTTTTAAGTTTTAGTAGAATTTTTAGTTTTACACTGTTCATTTGATCATTTCAGCAGGGTACAAAATTGTGCCTTCAGGCACAGCCTGTTGTGAGAAGCTGTGTGAAGATGCACTGCCTCATGGGGCTGGAAAAGATGCTTCCTTCATTACTGGGTTATCTCTCAAAGCAGCCTGGTTGCAGAAAAATAATTGATACTCCCTTTTAGATGGCTGCGGTATATTTTCATTTCACTGCTAAGCCAATTCACTTGGAATTGAGAGGTAGAGGGGGTTTTGAGATAGAGGGTTTTCTCTGACCCTTAACTGGCATCTTTCCCACGGGATGGCAATCAAATGTGCTTTCACAAGAACATGGGTTTCTGCTCCGTTTGGCCCTGATATGATCTCTGCCAGGTCTTTACTTGCAGAAGTATCACTGAGTCCTCATGGGAGACTAAAAAGTAAACTGGTTTCCCAGATTTTAAAGAGAGAGTTAATTTACTTTGGGCTTTGCTTGAACAAATCAGAGTAGCTGCTCTTTCAGTTTTCAGGTTTAAAAAAATTCATAAAAGCTATATAGTGATTCCTGAAAAAGTCTCCCTCGGACAAGATCATGCTATTTTCAGTTCAATGAATTACCCAGTATTAGACCCTGCATCCTGCTATTATTAGAAAGGAGTGTTAGAAAGCCTATCTTTGATCATGGTCAAGATCAGCCAGCAATTATCTCTCCTGAGCCTTCCAGGTGTCTTCCTTTCCAGCACTTTACACCAAAAATGTCCTTTGCCTTCCCTTTTCCTACTTTCCTGTTCTGTCTTCTTCCACTGTCTGTCTGTGATCCTTATATCAAATTAGGATTTTTTTATATGAGAACCAATCATTTCAATGTAACAACAACTCTCCTTAGCATCTGAACATTTGTGTTTTGGCAGTGAATAGAAATGTTTGACAAGGCCTTTCAGTTAGTATTTCCTATGCTTGATAATTTCAGTGGGGATATATTATAGCAAAATCAAAACAGTGGTCTTTAAATGATTCAACGTTGTTATTCACTTGAGGTAGAATGTATCCTATGGCCCTACAAAGGTCACCTTGAAATTTAGAGAAGCAGTTGCATGGCCAACTGAAATTGGCAATTAGAAAATTAATTCCACAGTCAAGATAGCAGACTGAATTAGCATGTTATTGAAGATCCACTTAAGATTACATTTACTACTCCGAGAAATGATTTGTCATTTCCATTGCTAACTATCACAGGCAGTTTATTCCTAACACAACAAAACTGTTTCTGCTCCTCACCAGCAGTATTAGCTATGACAATCCTGCTTCCACCAAGGCTTTACCTCAGATACCTCATATTCAGAGCTTTCTAAAATAAATTCTTGAATCAGGTACCAAATCTTACCCATTGATCTTGTTCAGTAATATAATCACAGCTTATTGGATTTTGATGGAGTTATGTGAGCGTAATGTACCAATCTTGTTAGAGGTTTTTGAAGTCCAGTCCGGTTGGACTGTATTTCCCTTCAGTCCAACTGAAATAAATACTTCTAAAGGTGTGCAATATTAAAATCCTATCTTTTTCTATTCTAATTACCTTAAAAAGTCCTAATGTACAAGCTAGGAAGGATAAAGTTTCATTTAATTAGCAGATAGTTAACCCGGCCTGCTGAAGAAATTATTTGCTCTATATTGAGAATTCTCAGGAAAGAGAGGTTTTCTGAAATACATGTGAAAAACTGAAGCTATAATAACTGAAAATATACTGAGAGAATTTTCATCAGCTTCAGTGAGAGTGAGCGGGATATCATTATAAACATGTAGGTACTCTCTCCAGAATTTTTAGTCTGGTGTGATAGAAGATGATATTTAAATTCTAATCTGTTGTTTTCCCTTTTATCATCATTATTATCTCACATTCTATATTGTAGTTCTATATTCCTAAATGTATTTTTCATGGATTCTCTGTTTGTATTTATTCAAAATGCATATTATCCAAGCATATACTCATACATAACCAACATTTGCATATAACACATTGTGGTACTGAGATTCCTGTTTACTTAGTTCCTTTCCTGGCTTGTGCATATTGCATAAAAGAAAACTTTTCAAAAGCAGCTACTTGACTCAAGAATTAAATTCCGTTTTCAAAAAATATTTATGCACTTAGGAACATTTAGGCTCAGTGACCTCTGCATCCATTTGGATAGAGGATTTGAAAATCACAGATAAAACCAACTATTTTAGTACAAACAGAGAGTCAGGCAGGCAGGAAAAAAGAAGTATGAAGAGATGATTGAGAACATTACAGCAGATAAAAGACTGAAAATTAGGTGTAAAAAGCATCTCTTACAATTTGAGAAACTAAATACAGAGTAGCTGAAGAGAGGAGAAAAGTCTGTGTTGCGTCTACTGATTGAAACTGTCATTGAGAAAAAACTGTCATTGAGAAAAAACCTTTGCCTTTTTTTGTTTTTGGGGTTTTTTTGGTTTTTTGTTTGTTTGGTTTTTTGGGGGGTTTTTTGGTTGGTGTTTTTTGGTGGTTGTTGTTGTTGTTTTTGTTGTTGTTGTGGTGGTTTTTTTTGTTGTTGTTGTTGTTTTTGTTTTGGTTTTTTTTTGTTAAATCCTAATTTTCTCTTCACACTGACAAAATTAACTTGCATATACTGGGTCAGACATTTGTTCCATAGCTGCAGACCTGGCTAGTAGCCCTCTTTAGAAGTGCAATATGCACATTTCCCGCACTCGCTAGGCCTATGCAGAGAAGTGGCTGTTCTTGAAGACCCATTTCAAAGGAGAGGCTGGATTAGATGACCTCCACAGGTCCCTTCAAACCAAAGTTAACATGGTTAACTTTGAACTTCATGGTTAACTAAATTCTGAACTCCATTTCCAATAATGTACCTTAATTTCAACAAGATCTTTGAGTGAAAAGGATAAAGCACTCTGTTGTGTATCTGCCACTGTAGTGACACTGTGATCATTTGAAAACTCATTGACTCCATTTAACATTATTAAGAGAATGGTAAGAGATTATCCACTCCATGCTGGAGGTGTTTAAAGGGAACTTACACCCTCCTTTCAGGAAAAAAAAAAACTAACAAAAATTAAATACCTTGAAGGAAACCACTTGACAGAATGATGAATAATATCTGTCTCATACGTCACATGAGGGGAAAGGAAAGCAGCACCTCTGTCACTCAGAAATGGAAGGAAAGGGGAAAAAAAATGGCACATTCTCTCTCCAGAAACACCCTGTGGTTCTGAAATGTGCAGTACTCTCTGTAAACTTTGTTATGTCAGTTTTGGTTGGCATAGCATAGTGCTTGTAAGGAAAGGTCATTAAAGCCAAAAAGGCAGTGTGTGTGATTTGATGAAAGAGAAATTACAACAATTTCCAGGTAAAAAGTACAGGAAATCAATTGGTCATGCATGTTAATATGAAATTAAGATAACTGCATGCAGAATCAGAGCCATCCCTGTCATACTTCTATGGAAGTGTTACCAGATATTACAGTGGGGGTTGGCATAGTTTCCTAAACTAGTCCAGAAAAACAACTTTACTTGAGTAACATCCATTTGTGCAACTCATCTTGTACTTTGTACATCTGAAAGCTCTTAGGTCTTCAATTTAAAATGAACTACATACAAACAAGGAAGCAGGCTAGAGTCTGTGGATTCTTTTCCCCCGGTTAACATTAAGAAAAAATTATGTCTTGAAAGCCCGCTATTCTGCAGGTATTATCTGTTATTATCTGTTTATTTGTCCTTCATTCAGCCCAGAGTCGTGGTGACCCGTAACCAAGCCACTTGACATTGAGATCATGCACCAGAGATTACCCTGTTTGAATGAAGATACTTAGTAGCTCCTAACACACTCACAGAAAATCAGGGGAGTTCCATGTTGCTGATGTTGGCTTTCCTATAGTTAATTGGTGATGACTATTCACTGGTGGCACATCAATTTACTCCTTACCCCCCTTTCTCAAACCATCATCTCCCTTTTTTTTATCAGAATGCTGTTCAGTAAAATTGATTTTATCCCATTAACAGCTTCATTTCTCTTTAATATCTGTAGAGGAAGGCAGCTATAAAGGCTGATTGTTTCCCAGTTAGCATAGTCTGTAAATTAGTGGGGAGATAAGAACCCTTCCTGTCTTTGTAAGTTTGGCAGAAACAGGAAATTTTCATTTAAAAAGAAAATGTACTTCAACTAACAAGACTGAACTACTTTAAAGGTTATTAACTGTGCTTACATCCTTGTCAGTCCTATTAAAAGTGAAAAAAAATCTTTTTGTTCCAAAATCCAGGAGGATAATTCAACCATAAGCCTGTGTGGATGCCGGGGTGCATATGAGTGTGTAGAGATTTGTACTGATATTTTCCCCGGAGGTTAGTCTGTGGTTTTGGGGATGCCTGTGTGCTTCCCCCTCGACTGACACAAAGGAGGGAACTGCCCTGGTAGGAGCCCATGCCCTGACAGTGACACCTGCAGGGACATACTCAGGTGGGGTGGCAGTGTTTGTGATCCATGGGCCCAGGGCAGGCTGGGGATAAGAGGGGGCTTGGGGAGGGTGAGGCAGGAAAGAGGATGTTCCTGGGGGTCAGTTACTGGGGCTGGGAAATAGATTGTTTGTTAATGCTCTGTACGTGTCTGGTATCATCATTTATTTGTTGGATTGCCAATATTGACCCTGAATATAAAGTACACTGATTGTCCTGGATATATAACACACTAATTGTCAGTTGATAAGTTGTCATTAGTTAGTCAATAAACAACTTAGAATGAGTTGGATTAAGCCACAGGGACTGAGATGGTTTCTCCCTGCAGCAATAGCCATTGCAAGAGTTGCTTTGCTCAGACAACTAGAGGGGAAAGTCAGGAGCAGTGTGTCACAAGCAGAATGCCTCTGGCTCTGCTCTGGCAGGCTGCAAGAACCAGATCTTTCACTACCCCCAGGATAGGAGCAGCCCAGGCTCTGCAATAATGTGGCTTCTCAAAAACTGCCAAACTGTCCTTTCCCTCACATTTGCTTCTGACTCCTCTTGCACCAGGAGCTAAGAGGTGTGCATATTTCCTGTTTCCCTTTGCTGAACTCATTTGCATCACTCCAAGCCTGTACATAGTGGAGATGCTCTTCTCCACCCAGAAGTGTCTTTGATGAATAATTTGGGTAGGGAAAGATTTCAGTAGCCAATTTGAATTTTATTAGCTCACCAAATCTGAATTTTGAGACTCTTTTGGTGTGTAGGTCATAGAAAATAGCCTAAACCATACCCCAAGAGTGACTGCTGTTCAACCAAAGCTTGGGTTTCAGATCAGTCTGAGTCCCTTAGACTCTCTAGTATATAAAGATTTTTGATCCTAGCAGAGGATTTTCAGCTTGTAAGGACATCAGATATCATTTTTTTCTTCAATCGCAGGTAAATCAAGAAGTCATTGAGGGAAATTAAATCTGTATTTTGTTATCCAGCTTGAGTGGAACCTCTTGAGTGGGACTTTTCTAAACCCAACTCTTATTTAACCCTTACCTTTGAGAGAAATATTTTTAAAACTTAACTGTCTGATATTTTGATTCCAAGAAGAAAAATCCACATTGACTACCCTTTGCTCCCAAGGTACAGAGCAAATCCCCAGCATTCTACAGAATGATTCCTGCATTACACGTAAAGACATAGTCAAAAAATGAAAGAACAGACTTTTAAACCCTCAAGTGGAAAGTTCAAAGATTAGAAGAAAGAATAAGTCCTTCCTTAGGTCTCTCTGCTCTTAAACTGAACAATGGTTAGGAAAATTACCTTTAAAAAAGACGGTATCGTTTACTCCTGCATTCACCAATGTGTGCTCTTCTGTTCCTCAGAGGCAGTTCAGGGTGTTTCAGCCTGATCAGGTCTATCTCCCCAAGAATTTAAGATGTTCTTGCCATTATCTTCATTGACTCAGTCCCTAAAAAGATGTCAATAAATTGAATATTAATGTAAATAATTCCAAATAAATTAATACTACTAAAGCACAGTAGAGTTGATCTTGTTGGTTTTGAAGAATGTTGTTTCAGTTTCTTATGCTACTACAAATTACTGTTAATGAATATTACTGTGATCACTGAGCAGTAAAGGTTTATCACTAATATTAACACAAAATTGTAACAGTAGCATATTATTCTTTTTTCTTTTTCTTTAAAATAAACTCAGTCTCTTCTTTGGGGACTGGAAAGAAAATTATACTGATTTCTAATTTGGTAGGAATTCTCTTGAATGGAGAATAATAGCAAAGAATAGTTTGCCAGACATATAAAGAACATCAGTCAATTGCTTGGGTTTTGTGAAAGTATAGAATATTTGCCAATTTTGCAATTGCAGGATGAACAATAAAAGAAAACATTTAAAGTCAAATTTTCAACTTCCAGACAATACCTTTGGACTAGCAATGTTTTAATAGTTTGCCTTGTTGATGTTCCTTCTTGGTCCATAGTCATTTCCAGTTCCTCCATTTCCCTCTGTGAAATCACCCTGAAAAATGTCTCCACTGAAAGACACAAATCAGGCTCCACAACTTCCACTGAAGAATTAGCACATGTTAAAACTTAAGACTGCTTCAAGCCCAGCAGTCTGATTTGCATGCCCTTCTTTGTAAAGTAAAAAGAAGCCTATTAACCTCCACCCACATCAAGATTAATGAACAGTATTAGCATAAATTTTAATTATAGAAAATCCCATTTCTTTTGAATCTCTGTGTTGCAATAATTTTAGCAATGATGTTTTAAAATGTTTCCTTCCTCCCATATAGTATTCTTGCCAATATTTCTTATAAATGGAGACATTTTATATACTGGAAATGATGGATATAAACTATATAGTTTTACAACTGCTCTCAACAATGTCAGGGGAAAAATGCAAGCATGACAGAAAATGCAAACTTCAAAAAGTAAGAATGTCCAGAGGTATTTAAATATATTCAGTACATAAGGACAAAAAATATTTCATTCTAGAATAAATTGACCTTTCATATTAAGATTGTCCTTATTTCAAAATCACCATTAAAATACTCTAAGAATTGCCTGTTGCTTCCAATATATTCATCACTGCTTAAGGCCGGGATTTCTAGACAAAACCAGTATTAATTACATAGGAAAGAAATGCTGTAGGAGATTCAAGGGGCTGTGACTTCTTCCTCCACAAAGAGGGAGCTGTGAGGTCATTAACACTCTCAGCATACAGAATACTTTTACATCTGTGTGTGCTCAGAGAACAGGACATGTCATATAGGGACATCAAGAGCTGCCAAACACAGTGAAGACAAAGACATTGCGTGAGCACTCAGGTCTGGAATTTGGCTTCTCCTCCTTGAACGCAGCTTTCAATATGACTGTGCACAGTCATATTTGACAGAATAGTGGCCAGCAATGACCTTGTTCCTTAAATTCACCCATTCTCAAAAATTCATGGTGTGACGAAGAAGGTGTGAACTTAAATAGAGCAATACATAAAGTAAAAATAATCCCTTGTAGTTAAGATATACAGATTGTGTTGCTTTCAGACATCAGAAACAGAAGTACCCAGGAGTCTTTTCTCAAAAGCAGCAAAGCATTGCATTGGAGGCATGTTATTCACCTGTACGGAGGTGCAGCTCAGTCACACTTTGGTAAGCTAGAGGAAGAAAGATTGAGTGCTGTCCTCAGAAAATGACAGCTCCTGGGAAGTTTAAACGAAGTAATAGAACAGGCAGGGGGACAATTTTAACAGTCTCCTGCTTTTGTCAATTCTTATGAAAAAGCAAAGTAAAACCTTAGCCATAACTTTCACCTTGATGGAGAGGAGGAGAAGTTTCCCTGTGGGTACAGAAAAGGGAAGAAATGTTGATTTAACAAACAAATACTGAGACATCTTCCCCTGTCTTTCAGTATATGTTATATCCTGTGCAGCAACATATTTTGTACTCAGTGGGGCTTTTACTGGCTGAATCACAAGGTAAAAATCAGTAATATTTTATGCTTTTGGTATCTCATTTTTATGATTCTTCTGCTGTACCCAAACATTTTAGCCATTCTTGCTTTTGTGGATAAGGATTTCAAGAGTGACAGTAACTCACAATGGGATGTTTTTTTTCCCCTTCATTGAAAAATTAAAAAAAAAACACAGTGTGATCCCAGCATTGTCTTCTTCATTGCTCTGGAAGACAGCCAAATGTTACCTACAGATACTATTTTATGAGATTCATATATCATGTTCAAAAGGGGAAAAAAAAAGTCTATGTTCGCAGTAATACATTGTAAAGTACCAGGATAAACAACATCTTAAAAGACCTATTAAATAATTTGTACCACCAGGAGAGAGCAAAGCCCAGCTAACCATCCTTTGTCACAGAAAGCTTTTCTGTCTGTTCTGTTTGGTGGATGGTTACTATGGGGAACAAACTAGGCAAAATGCTGGTTCGGGTGCTCCAAAAACAGTTTTATAACCATATCTCTATCAGAAATGTTATTTTCCTTTTAGATGCAAATTTCTCACAGATGAAGGGTATAGGCTATATCCAAATATGAGCAGAACACTTCTGTGTATTGCAGACACTGGAATCTAAAACTAAAGACTTTTTCTCCATTCCCCCACTGACCAGAAAAATCCTCTTTTATTTTGTCTCAGTTTCCTGCAGTTGCTACTTATGTTACTGATGCCCACCCTCACGGCTAAGAACAAGGTATTACATTAGGTGAGTCACTGAGTCAAACAGTGCTGCATTCTCTCTTTTTAGGAAGAAATCCTACTCCTTCAACATAAGAGGTAATAGGTATATAGCAACTTATTGCCTCAGCTGCTGGTGTTCTTTGCCTTCTGTAGCCTGAAGGGATTCAGGGGCTTACACAAGGTTATATGTACACCCTAAACACAATCTGGTTAGGACACACCAAGCCCATGCCCTGAGTCTCTCCTGTTTTTAACAGCACAGAAGCAGCAGCATTTTGGACAACAAGCAATGCATGGAGAGGCTCCATTTGAGGCCAGAATTCTCAGACTTGGTTGTCCATGTATAGAAGTCCCTGTATATCAGATGCATACATTTCCACTGCTGTCAGTGGAGTTGGAGAGGACTCGACCTGCCCTGCTTCTGGGCACCAGCCTTAGGGTAAACTTCACTCTTGTAGGCTTCCTGAGCTTTTGGGAGCAGATCTGACTGCATGGGAGCTTTGGCACTTTGGGCTCCAGAAACAAAAAAAAAATAGACCACAGGAATCTCAAGGTTACAGCATTCGCCTGGGAAAATGGAGCTCCCACCCTTTTGGCTTTTCTGGTTTTGTAGTGAGCACTGTTCAGTGTGAGAAACAGGACTCCCTGCTCTTATAACAGATGCTCTCAGATGAAAGAAGTCAGGCTCCTTTTTTGTCTTCTTTCATGCCAGTTTTCTCCTCTGTTGTGTCTCATCACTTTCTAGGTGGTTATTAGCTGATATGACTAGGACTCGCCTTACAGAGTTCTTTTATTCTGCATTTCTTCCCTGGAACAGATTTATAAGCAATCAAATGTCTCCTATCTGGTAAAAATAAAATGCTTTTCACTATAAGGGAAAGTTACAGACAATCATGAACAGCTCATGGTTCCCAAATCAATTCATTTCAGTACTGGAACAGCCTCTGAGAAACCTCTGTCTCCTGCAGACAGAACTGTAACTTCATAGTGGTAACTCCACTGTGAAAATAGAGTTTGCCAGAGCGAAATTGTTGAATTCAGTCTTTGTTTCAGACCACAAGGATCCTATTTCATGCATTAAGTGCCAAGGAGCTCAATTATTTATTACTTTATAGTTGAAATTGGAAAATTTCCCGGGTTACTTATCTATTCTCTTGAACAAATGAGGAAAGCAGGGGAAATTTATTAGAATGAGTAAATAACCAGTGAATGGAGAGCTCTTTCTCAAAAATTTGCAGTCAATATCCTAGATGACTCTGAGTGCTTGGCTGGTTCATGTAGTATTTAATATCCTTGTTTCAGCTAGAAATACTGCAAGGATATTTCTCTGCTATTGTGTGACTCTCTACTGTAGTCTCGTTAGATTTAGACTGGGAAAATGAAGAGAACAGGAAACCAGAGAGGCTTGGTAAAAAGAAGTTTCTAGTTACTATCGTTAGTTTAAACATTTTCTAGCTTTAGATGAGTGAATAAAAATTCCGTCCATATTATAGCTTAATCTGATCTACCTT
Source organism: Phylloscopus whistleri (assembly GCA_017589585.1). Taxonomy (NCBI): domain Eukaryota; kingdom Metazoa; phylum Chordata; class Aves; order Passeriformes; family Phylloscopidae; genus Phylloscopus; species Phylloscopus whistleri. Next base: position 1,487,027 of record JADMLD010001389.1, read on the forward strand.
TGCAAAATGAAATGGTTTTGCACTCATTATCTATTTTTGCATCAAGATAATTGTACTTTATTTTTCCTTTGCCAAGAGTGTTGATAAAAAAAGAGAAGCTTCTCTGCAGAAACAGTGGCACTAATGTCCATGAAGGAAATGATCTTTTAAAACACTTCTCTTTTATTCAAATTACAGAAAGGAGAAGTTAACTATGCTAAGACAAAATGTTGTAAAACACAGATCCTGTTGTGGGGATGTCAACGTTTTTTGATACGTTCAGGATTCAAAAGAATTTATTCTAATCCATAATGTGTGTCTACAAAACCCTGGCTGTGAGAGCAGTACTGACTCATTGCACAGAGCTTACAGCCAACCTGGGCAGACACATCAGCTTTCTGAGGGGCAAAAGTGTGAAGTTTAACAGAATCTGGGGTTATTTCCAACCACTACCAATCCTTATTATCAGCAGACTTTTTCTTTGCCTTTCATCCACAAAGCTTTTACTGTCTGGAAATCCACAACTGCTTGTCTCAGGGTTTTCTGCATCCTCTCCTCTGTTCTGATTATAAAGTAATGGTCTTTCAGATTTTATCCAGAGACCCAAATGGAAACTCCTACTGAGCCAAGTTTGCAAAATTCTTAAAGACCAAAGAACTTCCTTCTGTTACAGACAGACACTGCATATTAGGTGGTGTAAATAGATTAAATCTTAAATCTGAAAGCCTCTCTTTCACAATGCTTTCAGGTGTTACAAAATTTTGCTTCAATAGTAAGTACTTGTACGTAGCAGTCTGATGAGACATTTTATATCAGACAAAAGAAATGAAAGCTAATGATTCAATAAATGACCATCACGGTAAAAATCATTTGATTCAATAAATTACCATCATTTATAAAATCAATAGTGAAATTTGACTGATAGATTCACCATCATGAATTGATTTGCCTCTTTCAGTTACCATTCATGGCAGAATTACCAAGAGTAATGGTAATTACCAATGGTTTTCTGTATAATAGAGAAAGATTAGACAAAAAAGTTACTAATTTGGAGGAATTCAAAGAAATAATTTTTCCTGTGTTCACTGAGAATTACACTAGGGTCATGGTGATCACAAACAGCTGACACAAAAAGATGTAAAACACCTGTAACCTGCCTTTGAAGAACCAAGTCCCTGAAGATTTGGTTCCCAAAAAATGTGTGAGGACATTTGCACCTGAATGAATGAATGTAGTGTTGCCTATTATTCAAAATTTATATCCCTTTCCCACAGACAGAACATAATTAGACAGCCGACAAGGATTTCTGAAGTTACTAGCAATAGCACAAAGTCTTCCTGACCTACAAATGAAGAAGCAATTCTGTTTTCGCTCACATACTAACAGTATGAAGTATGATCAACACCTGCAAAGCTGGTCCAACCTGTACACATTCCCCTTTATGATATTTCTTTGGACTCCCTCTCATCCTAGTAATTTCCCTGCCAGCTTCCCTGCCAGCCCCAAGATCTCTTTATTTTAACTAAATTTGCCTTCTTCCTAAATTATACCATCATCTTTTATCTCATGGGTTGATCCAAACTCTCTTTTCTGTCTTGGTTCTAGAAAGACAAATTCCTTTACTCCAGGTTTTATTGTCTTGTTATGTGACATAGAGTTTTGTTGAGAGCAGAACCTCAGGAAATCCAGGACAGTTAATAAGGATAAGATGCAGCTCATCTAACTGAGAGCTTCTGGCATATGTGCAGACAGGACTGCACCCCTGACCTTTAGCACCACCCAGAAACTGATCTTTTGTGGTTGCACCATGAGCTGGTTCACTAACAAATGGGAAAAAAACAAAGACACTGAATATTTTTCTGAGCTTTAGCACTGCTTAGCCAGTTTAAATTGGCTCATTATGAGGTTGTCCAAGAGCCAAGAAAAGGGAGCTGGGAGGAGTCTGCTGCCAGGGAGAGGCTGGGGGTAGGAGCTCTTTGACATCATATGAGCTCAGCCAACTTTTCACTCAGAACAAGATGCCCAATCCCTTCATCCTTAGAACAACAAAACCTCATATAAATTAATAGAGAATGTATAAACAGGGAGTTTACAACAGATTCAATATGCGAACTATTTCACTGGACTATTGCATTAAGTTCTTTTACAATGCTCAGTTTTTATTTGAAATCATAGCATTTATTTATGTCTTATATATGATGTCCGTAAGATAATTTTCATTGTAATTTCTATATAAATTTCTAGACTTTATGAGAAAAATCAGTGCCTCACAGAGATATGCAGAAATTTCCTGGATCAGCTTCATACCGTTCATTTATTAATCAAAAGCATGAAAAATGTTATCCCCTTTCAAATATAAATTATGTCTTGTCCTCACTGCAAAATATCAAATTCTCAAAATGGAATAAGCATGTCAAGCACAAAATTAAGTTTTGATTTACACATTTCCTAGGGAACATCAGTCTTTATTAATAAAAACTAATATGGCTAAATCATCCTTTTTTTCTATATGTAGCCTTATTACAGACTTGCTCTGACATTCCTGAAAAGATTTGTTGTTATTTACAAAGACCCTGAATCAGTCTCAAAGATATTATTTTTTATTTTCTTCAGAGACAATCTACTGCAAGATCTTTTGAATTGGCCAAATAGTTAGAACTTTTTGTTGCAAAGAATAACAGACATATATTTTAAATGGCTTCATCATGTGATATTTACCCCTAAACCAAAACAACCCTGAGGAACAGGCCAGAGAAGTATTTGGCAATCTTTAATGTTTGGCAGTAAAAAATATTCATATTGCTTTGGAAGTTGCTTTATTATGAAAAATGCTTTATGTGAAAGAGGAGCATTTCCTGTGATATTTCCATTGTTTCTGCTCCTGACTGGTCAGGCTGAAAGAGGCATCTTTACATTCACAACTTTTCCAAACAGCAACTTGAGACTTTAGGCTTATTCTCACTACAGTTATTGATATTAAAATTACTCTTCATTTCCACATGAGTCAAAGATGAATTTGTCTTACTGGTTTTAGAAGGTCAGTTCCTGGCTTCTGCTTTTGTGACTTAAGAGGCAAACCAGTACAATAATTTTTATTAACTTTTTCTCTTCTTGCTTTGTACAGTCTATAACTTCTTCTTTCTTCATGTCTACAGAAGTATGGAAAGCTGTTCAAAGACAGCAAATGTTTCCAGACAAGTCTGAGGCAGAGAAGCAAACAATAGACATCAAAAAATATACAATGTCAGTATGATCATTTCACACTGTCACTCCAGACTTCACTGCATTTCGATACTTTTTCAACTGTGCTGACAGACATTATTTCAACACAGATACAAAACATTTATTAGACCTCCAGCTGTTCTGTAGTAGTGTAAGGGGGAAGACAATGATAAAATTCCATCCAACTTGTTATATATTAAATATTAATTCCTTTTCTTTTTATGCAAATATTAGCTCTTTTAAGATCTAGTCTTACCAAGGGAGAAGCATGCTGTTCCCAAGGGAGCTACTCTGTGCAGAATGCAGCTGGTTAAATTTGTCTAAATCTTATAGTGGATGTGCTTTTGCATTTTCTGCATATGGGTGATGGTGAGTACAAGATTTGGTGGTAATTTGTCCTAAAACACAAGTCAGACGCTTCTACCTTTTGCTGGATTGTTGTGCCCTGAAAGAGGTATTGGCAGCTACACAGGTGGTAGGCCCAAATCTAAAGGCCACAGATGTCAGCCAGGTACTTAAGGTTTTCATCCTCAGTTGCAAATCATTGCATAACTGCCATTTGTTCCTTTGAAAATATGCCCTTAAGTGTTTTGCTGAATCAGAGCCTACATGTGGTGTAGCTCACATCATATGGTACATGGTGAAGTCTATAGCTAAAGGCTTCACAAGATTAAGAAAACAACTCTTTCCTGATGCACAGTTCTTTTTCTTTACTGTCTGTAACTTCAGTGAAAATCTCGATCAGTTCCAAGAGATAACAGAGATTGAAAATGAAATAAGGAAAGCTTTGCAGGACAACACAGGGATACTTGTGATCACATTGCTGACAGGGAATCTCAGGGAACAGAAATAGCTTACCAGAATCAAACAAGTCTTGTGTTTCCCTAGTATTGCTGGGGAAAGAAAACAGAGTTTGTATTAGTCAGCTGTCAGTGACAGATCTTGGTCAATTACAAAACGGATGAGAAGTAGAACTTCAGTGCAATGAGAAGAGTTGAGGTTGTGACATTCCTACAGCCTGTTACTTCCACCTTTCTTATCAGGTGCTGAAAGCTGGTGGGTCAAGAAACACTGCAGACTTTACAAGTTCAGCTATTAAACAGATGTGAATAATTTATTCACAGATAAATGTTGATAATGATATTTCTATTAAGGAAATACATTTGGTGGAGAAAGGACATAATTAGCAATGAACAAAAATGGTCCCAGAGTTTAAAGGCAGCCTTTTAGATGTACTTTCACAGTGCTGAGTCCCTCTTCACTGATGCCTTTCTTATCCATTGTTGCTAATGATCTTTGCCTGATCACACAATGACAATCTCATCTCATTCTCTTTCACCACATTCTACTTTGAGAACTATTTGGCAGTTTAGACCCCTTTCAGATATCCAGCCCATCAAATAGTCACAAATGGTTTGTCTCTGTTTCATATTAATTATCATACAAAATATTTGAAATTATCATTCCCATAGTTGAAATTTTCATAGCTAAAATATCCGTATTTTACTCATCTTTTGGTTTAATCTATAGGGTAAGTTCAAATAAGCAGGACAAGCTGTATCTTATCTGCATTCTGAATTGCAGATCAAAAGTTGAATGTGAGTTGTTTATTCCTTTTTTTTCCCCAGCAAAAAAAAAAATCATATCCAGTGGGTTTTGTCATAGACTTTGTCATGTCTTGACAAATAATTATGAGCTTCAAGTTTGGTTACTCAGGTTCAGTTTGTGGAATTTCTGTAATTTGGGTTTAGCAGGTGATTTATTTCTTGGAGTTGGTACATCAGTCTTACATAATTCATTCAAATTTACCTGATCTTATCAAGATATTGTCCAGCTGGTTTCAGTTGGAATAGAGTTAATTTCTTGTCAGTAGCTGTTACAGTTACTGTATTTTGGATTTGGAATGAGAAGAGTCTTGATAATACGCTGATGTTTTGGATTTTGCTAAGTCGTGTTTGTGCTAAATCAAGGACCTTTTTCCTGATCTTGTGCTCTGCAAGTGAGGAGATGCACAAAAGAAAACTGGGAGAGAGGATGGCCAGGACAGGTGTCTCAAATTGGCCAAAAGTATATTCCACACCATAGAGTGTCATGCCCAGTATACAAACTGGGGGAAGTTGCTTGAAAAAGGGGCTGAGCTGGATTGAAAAAGGCTAGCCTGGCATTGGTCAGTGTGTGGTGAGGAAATGTATTATGCATCACTTGTTGTGGGATTTTTTCCATTATATTAATATAAAAAATGATACTTTTTATTACTGTTTTCATCATTTACCATTTTTACTCTATTTTACTTTGTTTTCTATTTTTAAACTGTTCTTATATCAACTTACAAGCTTTAGTTTGATTCTCCTCCTCATTCCACCAGGGTGGCAGGGAGAGAGGGGTGTTGAGAGAGCAGCTGCCTGAAGCTTAATTTCCAGCTGGGCTTAAACCATGACAGATACCAAAAAGGTTTCTGAGTGGGGCTGCATAGCAAATGTTCAAAGCAGTAAAACACATTACTGGCAACCATAATAATACAAAATATTATCCCATCAGTGGTCAGCTTTGTGAGCACTCCCAGTAGAAATGTAGAACACCATCTATCATATTTTTTAATTATATAAGCAAAAAGTGATACTTAGTATAAATAACATTTACATTATGAAGTAAATATATTCTTTTAAAAATAATTATATTAATGCTGAATGGGACATACATCAAATGGGAAAAGGGATGGAAGCATGCTGTGTTTATTAATAGTCATTTCAAGGCAGACAGCTCAAGATTAGATTTTTCTAGTATTGTTTGTCATGGTATTCTACAACCTTATTTACACACATATAATGAAGTCAAACACAGAGAAACATGTTTATTCATATGTTGTCTTTCCTTGAATATATATCCTATATCCTTTATGCTGCCCTGCTTTTTCACTCTTTGGTGTCCCAAGCGTCACTAGGTATGACTTTGTACAGGTTTACTCCACCTCAGTTTGAGCAACTCAGCCATTGCATAGGCTAAGCCAAACAGAACTAACAAATTTTGTGATTTGTCCTTGCACACTTTCTTGGGAATGGCTATTAGCTTGAACTCCTTGAGAAAGAGAGCAGTCAAAAAATGAATGTCAAATTTTCTGGGATCTCAATTTTCTTTTGAAATGTCTGCATCTTATAGCTTTACAAAGCAGCAAATGTTTTTTCTCTAGCCAATATAACTGTTAAACACTAGAGGTAATGGAACTCTTCACTGTGTCTCTGCAACCTGGCATATTCTCATGCAATGTTCCAGGCAGAAAACCTGTGAAAACACCTGCCCACACATCACACCCATGACAGACCTGCTTTTGGCAGATACTTCCCCACTCACCCAGTGGAACAGCTACTACCAGACTCCAGGTGCACCAAATCCTCATTCCAGTGAGTGAAAAATCAAAGTAAACATGCCTATTTTGTAAATCTTGCTAAGATTTACCACAGGGATAACATCAGTATCAAGTTCTTCTCCACTGTTAACTCTGGGCATACCTAAGGATACACCACAGAAAATCAATTGCAAATAAGCAGGAAATTTCTAGGTTAAAAAAAAATGTTCTGGATAATGCACTATTCTATTAAGGTGTACATTTTCTGCATTTTGTTTTTAGGGACACAACATTTGCCTTCTTTTTGTATAGCAAAATCTGTCGTAAATCTACTTCTTTATCCTTTTAAAGCCTTAGTATAAAAAATATTTTATTTACAATGAAGCAAAAATGGAGAAGCAAAAATTTCTCTCTATATACAGGATTAGAGAACGACAGAAAAGTCAATATCTCACCTTCCATTTTCTTTGCAGTCTGGGGCTATAGCCTTATGATATGAACATCCTGTGTGGAGGAAAATCTATGCTTTTATCTGAATCTCAGACATCCTATTTCTAGTGCAAGATGATACACTACTATGAAGAGTAGTACAGAGTAAAAAGTTCTGTGTTATCATTTCCTATTGTTTATCACCAATGCCATTGAAAAAATGCTTCAAAGTTTGTAATGTTTTTTTATTATTACACAGTATCCTCACCTGGTCTGCAGAGACATTGGCTCTTTCAGGAAAACACCTACACAATGTAGTCTTAATTCCATACAAACAGAGGATACAAGCCTCAAAGGATGAGTAGCCAACAGGTGAACAGCATTTTGCACAATTATGCCCATGCTTTCACTTCAAACAGTTTGTAATTATGTCTTTTCAAACTCAAGAAAGATATGGAAAAGGTAATAGGGAACTCTCATTGTAGTTCCTCATCGTATAAGACTCAAGGACATAACAAGAAAGATCAAGTAATTGCCCCAAAATGGTTGTCTCATCAATGTCTCAAATATGAAAACTTACAGTTAAAGTGATGAAAATTATGCACATAAGAAGGTAATGGCATGTAACAAGGAAAAAACCCTCTTTCACAACCATAGCCATAAAAGCATCTTTCAGCAAAATTGCTATTTTACAGGTATGGTATTATTCAACAACAGCAAGGAAAATAATCTAAATGTTTGTCAGCATTTAACTGCATTGAAAACCCCTGTATAAAAATCCAAGAATGTCTTTGGATCTCTTTGTCAGTGACTTGAACCTGAGTGCCAGGAGGGGATTCAGCTTCAGATAGGGACGCTGTCATCACGGTATCTTTGTGTGCGTATTTCCACACAAGGTAAACATTCAAGCCCCACCTGCTAACAGATTTCTGTGGATTTAGAGGTATCCAGCTAAGATTTCAGCAGACACTAGTATTTGATCAGCTGAATTGTTGCCTCAGCTGTATCTGACAGAGAACTACATTTCATTGCCTAAACAGAACTATCTCATAGTGGCTTTGATGCATTACAGCATTCCCCTGGTTTCTGCTTACCCCTCCAAAGGACACAGGGTTTTTCTCATCCCATGCAGAAGGCTCAGCTACTACAGAGAGCTTCAAATGGCATGAGGGGCCCCTATTTAGAGAACTGCATTTGTTTATCCTACTTTTATGAATTGAAATAGGAATTGTTTTATTCAGCTTAATGTTTGTGCTTCAATTTGTGCTAACAGGTCTTTCTCCAGTAATCATGAGATAATCTTTCTCCAGTAATCAACCTAACCTTGACAGTTAGGTTTTCCCTTAGGTCCCAAATATTTAGTCATACATATCTTCACTGCAATAAAAGAACAAATTTTAAAGTCATAGAAATATGACCACTAGATTTTATAGTTATAAAGCTTTATTTGAATGCAGTGAGCATTCAAATAAGAGTAATTTATTTTATACTACTTCTGGCTATTGCAAATTCATGACTGCATAAAAGATATATGACCATTGGAGACATTCATTAAAGAAAAGTGCAAAAGAACCAAAAATAATAAGTCATACAGCAGAACTACACTATGACTCCTCTGAGGTGTATGGGCATTATATTTATTGTACACATTCACAGCAGAACTACACTATGACTCCTCTGAGGTGTATGGGCATTATATTTATTGTACACATTCACTTCTTTTAATTTGTCTTATTCGTTTGGGTTTTTTTCAGAGAAAATTTGTAAAATGTATAAAATCAGTGCTGACATCTGACCATTAAGGGGTCTGCATCAGTAATAAAGCATAAATTCTCAGCTCAGATAATTCCCTGTATATATAGCAGAAATAATGAGTTGAACTTGATTTTAGAATTCAGTAGTAGTAACAGATACATCCAGTTCAGAACTTGATTTCCCTTAACCTGAGGATGCAGCCAAGGCCTCTGCAGGGCTCTGACTCACTTTGATAGTACAGTTCCTGCTTGCAGTACAAGCCAAAAAAATTCATATGCAATTTTTGATGGAGGAATAATGGTACTGTAAGTTATTTACCTTGTGATAGCTCTGATCCCATGGACTGATCACAATGATAATTAAGATACTTCTTGATTTGCCTTGAACTCCCTGTGTGGGCTGCCCTTCCTTGGTGTGTCATACACTGGGGCCAGCACAGTGGCCAGCCACTTAGTATGTCTTGGACCTTCTTAGGAGTCAGTCTACTCATCTCCATCTTTTCTGAGCTGTTTGCAAGGAAGGACTAAAAATCAGGGGAAAAGAACTGTGGGACAGCTGTTAGCTGGCAGTTGCACAGTGTGATATATTTTGGGGATCCTAAATGTACCTGAAAGGTAAATAGAGACACAATAATTCCTGCATGTTTTGTCTCTTTGAATAATTACCTATAATAGTATTTTTATTGTTGGGTTTCTAGATTCAATTAGGTATCTACTATATTTCTTTGGCCACTCACATCTCAGTGTGGCTTTAAAAACCTTAAGGGTTTTTCTCAGATCTTCTGTACTTCCTAATGAGCAGAAATCTTGCAGTATAATCACATCTCTGTTATCAGTTGCAATATTAACCTTGGCCACTTTAAAATATATTTTCATGTTTCTGATATCATGATGCCGTATTTTACCAAGGCAAACAAACAAAATTTCAATTATGAAGTCTCTGACAAAGCTATAACAAACGTGTCATATTATGAAAATTACTCTTCTCTAAAAAAGTCAAGAGCAAACTCCATCCCTTTTTCAAAAGCCTGTCCTACTCTTTCCTAAGAAATGTTCATACAATGATTCTCTTCTTTATTGTATTTCCATATTATCACTGAATATTCTATCTTTCATAATTTCTTAACATTATTACAAGAGGTGTGATTGATTGTATGGCAAATTGATGTTAAGAAAGTGATTTGTTTGTTTCCGGGATGTTTTAAGGAAAATAAATTGTTAAAAATATTAAAATGAGCTAACAGAAGAAAAAAGCTGTTATAAAGGCTCCAAGAGCACTTGAATTTAATTGCTCTGACCAGTTGTGTACTCAGTAAACAATATTGTTGGGATTTGCTATTTTGATACTTAGAGATTTCTTAAACACAATCATTAGCAGCATATATGTATATACTTCTCTTTTTTTAACTAAACAATAGGGTTTTTAAAAAAATATTTTTGATACTCTGGAATCACAGTGCCAGAGAGGTCCTCTTGATACCTTCTCTATCCTGATTTTTTGATTCATTTTAACAAGAGAATTTTTTTTACCCTATTTCACATTGTCTGTCATTTCTCCATTACACAGTGCCGCTTATACAGTAACATTTTTTCATGTCAATATATTGTTCAGATATAAGTAGGCAGATTAGAGATTAGGTGAAGAAAGGATGCATTTTGTGAAATGCACAAACTTCTCATTGTCTTTTCCTTTCACCAAAGCTATTAGTCTTCTAATTAGCCCAAGTGACAATTCCCGAGCATCATACTAACTTCCTATTCTTTTGCATTTCTATTTTTCATTTGTATTTCACTTGAATTCACTTGACATATGAACAGTTGGGTTGGTTTGTTGGGGTTTTTTTTAATTAATTCAGTGCATATGCTTCACTTCTTGTTTTTCTCAAAATATGCTAAATGTTTTGCAAGGAATAGAGTCAAAGATGTTGACATTACCTTAGTTTTCCATGCCTGTCTATTTTCCAGAAATTCCACACCAATTTTTTTCATATTTCTCTCTGTACAGGAATTGTGAAAAGCATATGCAGTATTTATTTTCCCATCTAAAAATATGTAACATCTATGGGGAAACTCTACCCAACTGTAGAGATAAAAAATAAAATAAGGATAGCATACCTTGTTTTCAGTTTATTTTACTTCAGTGTAACAGATAAAAATAAGAAGGGGGCAATGATTTATGGCCTCATACTTATAGCACTGCCTCTCTGTGCTGCATGTTGACTATATTTAAAGTGTAGTTGGTGGTAGGAATGGAAAACATCTGTTTGAAAAGAAAAAAGGGACTAGATTATTCACTCATGTCCATTTGTCTTGCTTCTTTTCACGTGTTCTTGTCCTGTGTTGATCAATGTTTTTATCCTGGTATACGTTAAGCCTGGAAATCATATAAGTGCCCCTTGCTCTTCAGTCAGAACTCTAGAAAAGAATTAGATTAACTGCTTGACCATCTTTTCTCCAGACAAAAAAAAAAAAAAAATATTACAATATGTATATTAGTATTTTAGAAAGATGGAAGTTCAAAAGATGTGGTGTGCACTTATAGTGGACTATGATCGTGTTTGACATTTGTTAGTTCTCAGGTGAGGTCATTAGTGTGTGAACAGGTTATTTGATGATCTGTGGACAGGAACATTGCATTCTCCAGGATTTATGTTGTGTCTTTTGCTTCATACAAGCAATGATGGAATTAGGGAATATTTCCTTCCTTATTTTGTCATATATCTTTCATCTTAGGAGACAGTAAGTAGTGCTTTCAGGTCAATTAATAACATCACAAATCTTGCTGACATACACGTAAAAAAAATTCTCACGGTCTTGTGTGGCAGTATTCTGAAGTCTTCAAAAGAATTTCCATTACCTTTAAATTTAGTGGTTGAAGCCTAAAATTGTTCTTTTGTGTCTACTTGCGCTCAAGATAAAGAGAACCAGTAGATAAGGAAAGTTAAATGATAGTGATGTAAATATAAACAAAGTGTTATCGTAAGAATGAGGAGAATACTTCAGGGTAAGGAAAGAAGAAGAAGAAAATGTGAGGTAAGATAATGTAGGTGATTCAAGAGAAAAGGTCAAGGTATGGAGGAATAATTGGAGATGGAAGATAGGGCAGGGAAGGTCTGGAAAGTCAAAGAACATTAAGACAAATCTGCAAGCAGTGGAGAAGGTGTCTATGTTGTTGAATGTACAGTCAAATTTGCAGTGAAAACTTCATATCAATACAACATAATCAAAAGCAATGGTTCAAAACCAAGTCCATAGGAATATTCTCAGTGACTATACTTGGCCAGCAAACATAAACATAATTTTATAGCCAGAGGACCTGGGATAGGTATAGTTAGACTCAAGACTATATCTGAAAAATATATTATATAAAAAGCAAACAGAAAACGAGCATCTCACCATTCCTCTATTATGCCAGAATCTGAAACATGAAATAAATTAGCTTGCCTATATTAAAATTTATTTAATATGGCAAAACTTTTATTCAACAAACGTCCAGACAGGGATGTTGTCTTGGTCAGACAGTATTGCAGTGTTCTCCCTCTTTTGAACTAAATCCACTAAAATCAAGGAGAAATGAAAATAAAATGAGAAGAGTGAAAACAATTAAAAATGAAGATTTGAAAGCCACATAGGAAAGGGAATATTAAGAACTCACAAAAACTCACATATTAAATACACACACTCTTTTATATGAAAAAAGGGCTTCTGACCCTTCTGGCCAGTCACACTATTGCAATTCTATATGGAGGAAAAGTGGAGAGGAGCAAACTGGGCACGTCTATCTCTCAAGCTGGTAGACAGAAAGGCTGTAATGTCTGTGTGAATTCAGGATTCCTCTAGGGTTAATTGCCAAGCATTTCCTTTTTGACAGATTATGGGTAGTAAAAACCAGTTAAATATTGCTGTGATATAAATACCAGTTATATATATTGCTATTCTGTGGGGGAAAAAAAAAATGTGTGATTATCTTTCTAAGAAGCCTCAAATCTCTTAAAAACTAATAACAGAGTTTCATTCCATAAATCAGAAAAAAAGACTCTAAGAGTGATGGTCTGGCTTGAACAAAACTATTCAGCCTTTCCCCATTATCTGTTTCATTTGCCAGGTAGCCCTTTCTAGAAGTGTGAATAGAATTTTCATATCAACTTTCATTGGTGACCCATGTAATTGCCTTTAGTCTTATGTTACACGAAAATCCATCTTTTGAGCTGTGTGATGACAGAAAGGCAGCTTTTTTTCGTATAATTGCAAGCAACCTTTATTAGAAAGAAATCACTAGCAGCTATTCTGCTAGTGATTCTGATTTACGCAGCCAAAAGAAAAAAAAAAGAAAAAAAGAATGAGAAACACCTATTTTAAACTGCCTCTTTTAAAATGAAACAGTTTTATTATCAGCTCTGAAATGGATGTGTCTTCACTCGTAATAAAGTTTGATAAAATACAGTCTTATTGACCTGAACAAAGCTTTTGCTGTTTTTCTTGTTCATCATTTATAGTGATATCTGTAGAGAGCATTAAGGCTTTTTTTATATTTTTAAATGAACGCTCTTCCCACAGATAACCTATCAGCACTCCAGCTATCTGCATGACTTGTCCATATAGTCACATCATTTTAATATATTCAAGACATTTGCATATTGATTTATTTGCTGTGAAAGACAAGATCTTTATTCATTTGCTCTTTACAGGTAGAAAAGCATCCCCAAAGAGGAGCATTCCTTGAGACCAACAACAGCATTAATTCAGTGCACCGGAGTCCTTGGAACTGATATCCTGGAACACCATTGCCTATCAATTTTCTGAGGATTCTCTTGACACCAGGAGAGCTGTTATATTTAGATGCTTATCTGCCTTTGACTGCAGTGCAGTACTTGCAAAGATGTCTTTCATTTTGAGCCTTAACACATTAAATATCACCTGATCTGAAGATGTTTGAGGGTGTAGAGCCTCTTGCATAGAATAAATGTCTTGTCTAAAAATAGCATTACATTTCTGCATAGTCCATTTTGTGTAGCTCTACTTTGTACATGTATCAAGGCACAAATTGAAACTAAAGGTCTGTCTTCACACTGACAGAGGGAAGAAATCTCAAAGTTTAAAAGATGATCCTCTGACATTCCTACTCAAAATCTCCCCAGAATGTCCAAATACTGCATTGAATAGCAGAAGCTATACTTCAAAGGCTTTTAGATAGAAAACAGAAAAAATGAAAAATGTAGTGTCATGCTGAATCACAGATATAACAGCACAGATTAAAGATGCAATAACTCACTGAATATTCACTTTGATTATGTGAGGTTTAAATAAGGCCTTTAAACCAAGATTCCACTGTGATTAAATCTTTAGTGTACACCCACTTAATCTCTTAAATTACTCTTTCCTAACATTTTAGGAAATAATGGATCACTTGGATAAAATCACTAGTCTGGTAGATTAAAGGAGAAGAACCAAGTAACCATAACCACCATGGGCTGTGTCGAATGGTACTGTGGGTTAGCAACGACAAACACTGGACAACAACAACCCGTTTGCCTGTGTCATATGAATATCCCCCAAATGAGGAAATGTGTCACTTCAATATCTACTGCAGTCCTTTTCAAATCACAAAAGCTTTCTCTTACCCATATCTGAAAATATCCTGAACATATGCTTTCTAACACTAAAAGTTTGAGCTTGATCTTCACAAATAAAAAATACTTAATGCTATGCTATGAAATCATCATCTGCAAGTTCTCCATAGCTACCAGTCCAGTTCTCCTAAACCACTCTCTGGTAAGTGGCCTATTCCCTGCATACCCACACAGAACTGGTAATCTTTATTTTATTTACAGCTAAATGTATAACTTCAAGTTGTACAGTGGAAGAGGAGAAAATTTAGCAAGATCATAATGCACTGAAACTGTAGGATGACTGACTAACTTGTCAAAGTTGACTTGGAAAAAATCTGGGCCATCCCAGCAATGCAGAAACATAGGGTTAAGGTTAAGATTTTTTTACAATATATCCCTAATGTCTTACCATGACTATTAAAGAAATGAGGATTTTCTTCCCTTCCAGTCTATTCTGTGTTCTTTCCTTTGGTAGCACCAGAGCTACTGATAATGCTAATCATAACCTTTTCACTTCACATTGAGAACAGAGAGGACAGCATTAAAAATATTTGTGAGTTTCATTCCTATGATTTCAGTGGTTTTTCTGTATTGAGGGTAGGCAGACTGTGAGAAAGAAAATAAAAAGGAAGAGAAAGGAAGGGAATGGGGAATATAGGGAAATCTCTGCACTACTGAAGAATTGGAAAGACAATTATTTCCTCTAGATGCTATTTTTAAAGATGCTGCTTATAAAATATGAGACAAAATAGTACTGCAAAAATCTTACACATAGAACAATCTTGTCGTTCCAGCCTATGAGGTATTTCCAATCAAATGCCTCGGTGAGCCATGAATTAATTGAAAAGATAAAACTAGCAACACAGTCCTAAAAATTATAGTTCTATAGCAGACATCCTTAGCCTGGGAGCAAAAAGATAATTTAATGAATTGCATACCCTAATTTCCCTTTCAATATTAGTATTTGTAGTAGTGGATAGGATCAAGGTGGAAATTACTTTTCCAGATCACCCTCTTTTTTTTTCTTTTTTCTTTTTCCAAATTTATGACATCTGTGTTCTTGGCTCATTCATAATGAAGACCATGAACGTATCCCTCTCCAGCATGTATATTTTTCATTCATTTGTCATATCAGAATGTACACATCAAGGAATGTTCCTCACAACAGAATTATTTGCACTGTGTTGGGAGAAGCAGGCTTTTGTGTTGTTGTTTTTGTTGGCTTTTTTCCCCTTGAAGTCAGCTCTAATTTCTTCCAAGTGTTTGTTATACTAATGGAGAAAAGTAATAATTCAGTAACGGAAAATAAAAATAATTTAAATTTTAATTTTACTTTAACTGCTTTAAAACAATTTCAAAGAATGCTACATACTCTGTGAAGTCTGTAAATTCCATTTTAGCACTTTTATAATCGCCAAAGCCACAGGCAACATGTATGCAAACTGTGATGTAATTATGAGGTGAAAAAATCTGACAGAGCTGCACGGATAATGTGGCCGCTTTGCTGCTGCCTTTCTGTAATTTCTGTCCCCTTTTCCATCCTCCATCCTTTATCTCAACAGGTAAACTGAATAGATAATGCATAATAAAAGAGATCGGTACCAATACTGGCTAAAATCTTCAGGAAGGCCTTACAAAATAAAAGTGGGTTCCCAAGGGAGGAATAATAAACCCAACATGAACCTCTATTTCAGATATTGTTTTGTAATATGATGAAAAATGCATTGGTATGTACAGTTCAACAGTAAAAAAAAAAAAAAAACAAAAACAGAAGACAAATTTTGCAGAGATAGAATAATTTTTAGCAACCATGTAACTGTAACAAATCAATTTTTGACTCTCTAGGATAATGTCAAAACTGTTCCATTGATTTGATTGGTGCTACTCATACTTGGGTAGTGTGTTTCTAAACTGCATATAAAGTTAAGAACAGTGTATAGAAAGGTAAGAATGACATCCAGCAATACTTAATCTCTGCATTTTGCATTGAATTTCATCAGTGTCTATGGGCCTCTATAGTTCTAGAGAATTATTTTATTGTATTATTTTAATGTAAAATGCTTGAACAATTCCAAGACAGTGTTCATGTGTGGTGGTTTCACATTTTCTGCAATTATCTAAATCTAGCCAAGACCTTACATATACAGTATCCATTGCTCTATTTAATTAGGAAGCAAAGCAATCACAACGCTAGTATGCAATGCTAAGTGTCTTTATGGACAAAAAGCTTTTAAGAATTAGAATAAAGATGAAAGGAATACCCTCACAATAAAGCTTAGGGTACCTCAGAGCAAGTGAAATACATTAAGTGGGTACTTACAGCAATTAAGTTAAATTTAACTTTTGATATAGGTCTATCAGATCAAACTCTTGGATGAGCCTTTGTGACAACTAGGATATAATCTCTACAGTCTATTGCAAATCTTAATGCCAAGCACTGCAGAGTCACAATTAGCCTACACAGATAAACAGAAGTTTTGTCAGTCAATAATTTGATCATTTAAGGAATATTACAGACATCCACCTTTCACAGAACAACTACTTGTACACTGTTTAATACTGGTTAGATTTCTTTAGCTACAAGCAATTTTACTGAACTCTGTAAGAAAAGCAGTTGGTAGGACTGTAAGACATCAATGTGTGCTTCAACAGAATCATTAGTGTCTTGCAAAACAAAATTAAAATATATATGTATGGTAAACATGAAAGCATGAGTTTATAGTCAAAACTAAAAATTACAACTTCCAAGGTTTTGAGGATTTTAGATTTTCACTTAAGAGACAGATGATAATCTTCTTCATTCTGTAATGCACCTTACCTCACACAGAGGAGCAAATACAAAATGGTAAGCAAGATATGGATATGTGTCAAAACCCACCTCTCAACACCCCACATTAAAACCCACTTTTCAAACACATTGAGAATTGGAAGCTCAAGGTGGACAGATGTGAACCAAGCGTACTGTGCCCTTAATGACAGCAGCCTTTCTTGATGCAACAGACAGAATCTGGTTAGCTTTCCTACCCATATGTGGATTAAATCATTTGTGAGATGAAATTATTTTTGTGGAATAAGTAGTGTTTGGTACTAGACCTCATGGGGAGAAAAGGAGATCAGACAAAATATGTCCCAAGACTACCAAGTTTCTAATTCACACCCTCAAGTAAGAACCTTGTTTTCATACTCGATTGTTAAAAATGATCCCTTCTGAGATATCAAATACCTATTTGAAGCACACCAATATATTAATCTGGGTCACATTTTTCTATAACCCAGGTAATGATATTTGAAAACTCCCTTTCCATATCTGAATTCTGAACTGAGTGAAAGTTGACATTGTGTGTAATTCCTGTCATTATGTAAAGTGAAATATGACTTCATCTGCAAAAATGCTTAGAAATGTATCTAAAAATAAACTGAGAGGCACTGGTCTTCTGTGGCAGTGGTTTTGAACACCTGATAATGAAGTGTTAATTGTCAGTGAAAAAACAACGGTTTTGTGGATTTTTTATAAAATCAAACCCAAATTTTAGACCAAACAAAAAGGATCGAGCAGTCACCAAAAAAAGCCAGTTACCAAACAGAAATTATAAGGTCTCATAATGAATATATTAATCCTTCAATATAATTTCAGCCTAATTGAAAAACACAACAAAATTGCATAGTTAATTATAGGACTTGCTTTTATGAACTTCTTACTAACTGTTAACTGTTTTTCTCAGAGAAAAAAAAAGTGCACTGAAAAGATAGCACCTAATGTATTTTGCTTTTGCAGACTGGCCAAAAGCCAAATTTGAATGGGTATGCTTTATATGTAAAACTTATCATGCAGTTCTAATTAAAATCTACTGAAGCTTTCAGCTTCCTTTAAAAGACTTCATCTTCTGAACACTTTTCATTTTCTTTTGGTTGCATTCTATCTCAGGAGAAACTATCACATTTTCTTAAATTAAATAAGATGGACTCATTTTTAAAACATTTAAAATATTTTGCTTTTGGGAAGCAAAACCCAAAATTTTATTTCTTATGGACAAAAATCTATGCATATCTTACAGGATTTTTAGTGGCAGAAGTTTTACCTTCAGTAAATGTTCAATATCAGCATGTGGAGAAATAAAAATATTTCAAAAAAGACAGCATTTAATTATTTATTCTCATTGATAGAATATATGTTATTACTGGGATTTATACTGAATGTAAATGGTTTGACCACATGTACAAAGCACCTAAGTCTGTTTCTGTCTTTTAGTGTATTAACTTAAAATGCCATTTAAGTGTGTGCCACTGCTGAAGTGGTTAACTCTGGGCAGTTTTTCCAAGAAATACATTTTCTAAGAAATCTCCTCATTCTAGTAGGTAAACATTAACTGGCAAGATAGCAGATATTTACAGGTATAGACCATATCTATTGTCTTCTGTCTATATTATATGTATTGAGTTCATACATCTATTGTATATAATTTATATTAAGATAATTAATAATTAGTAATATACTGCAATGAAGAATAGAACAAAAAATGAATAATACTCAAAGATTATAACAATGAAGATAGATATAGATCATATAGAGTTATATAGATAGAAATACTAAGGAAACAGTAGTTTTGTTTGTGCCCTATGGAAAGAGTAAGTGAATTGGTCAGACAACATAGTCTGAACTACCATCAACAGTGCTGATAAAGCCTGTCTCCACCCATCCTTTGCCTCTGAGCCACTGTCTGGCCCATGGCTGGCTTGCTGTTAATGGCACCCAGCTTAAAGCCACAGCCATGCAAGGCAGTCAGGAGAACCCTTCAGAAGAGATCATAGCTAAGGTTAGTTACCATTGGCAATCTAGTCCATAGTTTTGATGCCTTAAGTTTTAGCTTTCATATTTTTCAGATTCTCTGCTGCCCACCAGGTGTGTACCTCTGAGCTTTATATTAAAGTGTTAACAAGTTCTCTTCACAGGGTAGGTAGACAAAATAATCCTTTTCCGGCTTGAGACCAAGGACAACTGTTACAAGCTTTAGGCCCAAAATGCATGAACAACGGAGAACTGAAGAGAGCAAACAAGAAGGATGGAACTTCATAACCTGAAGCTATAATTGGACAATTAACCCCAACATGCAGATTGACCAAAACTTATTAAAGCGTGAAATCTTGTGACCAGTTGTCCATTCTGTTTTGGACAGAATTCTGACCGTTTTGGATCCATCTTGGATGTAGCCCTGGCCAGGCTCTTGTACTGCCCAAGGTGTATCCTTAAAGGTCTTTTAATAAATACCTACTTTAATTCTTTAACTCTGTCTAGTCTCTCTTCTAGGTCAGCCTCTCAAGGGTATGGTTCATGGGTATTTTAGGATTTACCAGGTAAAAATATCCCCCAATACAGCCTTCTTTCACCTGTTCTTGAGTAGGACATCCTGATGCATCCTGACCTCAAGAGATCACAATGGACTAGTGACACATAATAAAGCTGGAATCTCTCATGCTTTACTCATGCAAACATCTCTGTGTGGTGCCTGCACCTACAAACCCTGAAGTACCACTGCAGGCTGCAGTATATCTCACCACCAGTAATGTCACCAGGGGTAGAAAGAATAGGATACAAAATAGCCACTATATTGGATCTCTAGAGAATTACAGAAGAAGTATAAGAATTAATTCTTAAATTTTTTCCAGTCCTTAGGATAGTAAAGAGGTCTAAGAAATGAGCTAAAGTAGTCATGGCATTGGTAGCATCAACGAAGTTGGACGTTCTGCCAGCCTGAGTCTCAGTGCAACTTCTCCTTGAAGCTGATCTTGTTTAAATATGTATTAATGATGCAATTAGGTTTTAATAGTGGTAAGTAGGAACAGGCTGTGAAATTTGCTGATGATATAAGACTGGGAGTGTACTAATAAAAGAAAATTTCAGGACACCATGCAGAAAGAGCTGAGTGATCTCACAGAATGGGGAAATAGGAAAGGGAATAAACATGAGAACTGATAAAAAGCACTTCTACTATAGGTTAAGAATTGGAAATGACTGAAAAGTCATGACTGTTGATGTATTAATATAATATAACACTAAAAATATGCAAATGTGATCTTCGAATGAGTCAGGAAGGTCTTTCCAGGAGGTATGAAGTTAATGTTTGACCCTTTCTACTCCCGCCAGTTTACTCTGGTCTTCCATATTTAAAACAGATGATTCAAACTGAAACAAGTCCAAGAGGGCTATATGAAAAGACTGTAATTCAAAGAAAGAGTCATTACAGTTTTTTACTATAGCAAAACTCTGGTTGCAAGGGAGTACGCTAATATTGATAAGTAAATCCTAATGTCAAATACTAAAGTGGTGAAGAAATTCTTTAAAAGGTAATGTTGTCCCAGAAATATATGTATTGATTATATATATTTTTCCAGCCTAAATGTAGGCTGGAAATCAGAAGAATGTGCCCTAAAGAAGAGACTTTTGAAACAGTTTTCATTAACAAGCAGTGGAAACAGAAACCTTCTGAAATGCATAAAGATTACCACTTTTGATTGATTGATACCAAGAGATTGGACTCAATGACCTGGGAAGAGGCTTCTTACCTCACTATATTTGTACGATATTTAAACTACAACCTTAAACTTTAGGGTTAAATTTGCAATGATCAGCTTTATTCTTCTAGTATAAATGCACTCTGCAATCACAGTAAAGGTCAGCTTTCCCAGAGTAAGGATTCCCTTGGCATCAGCAGTATATGAATAATGAATTTCTCCAATATCTACAAACTGGATCAATTCTCCTAAATTCTTATCCACTGGGTAATTTGGATAAGATTGTCCCACATGATCAAAAAAAAAAAATTAAAAAATCTCAGAGGCTTTATTGTCTACACCATAGAGTCATTGGACTTCAAGAAAGTCCTAGTCCTGCACTGTGAGGACAAAAGTCAGACCACAGCTCTGGGGGATGGTGTTTCATGTTAGTTGAAACAGCAGATATATAATTTCTGCAATGCTCTTTCAGTTGCAACAGGAGAAGCTTTTATTTGCTCAATATCTTTGGATAAAACTGGCTCTGCTTGCAATTAAACATGTTTCCTTCTTCCCTCTAGCTAACGATTTTTCATCTTTGTCTTTGAAAATGAAACTCAAATGTTTATCTCAACTGAGCTGCTACTGATATGACTATTTTTGAGAAAATCCTTCTTCATTTACAGCTGGAGTCCCAAGGGAATTTTGCCTTTTAATACAAATAGGGAAGATTATATTTCAAAGATATTCATCCATTTTACTCCAGCTGAAGTCAATTGAGGGTGTGGGAGTTTGGAGGCTTTGGCAAATTAAGCCCTTACACAGCAGCCATGTTAATGATGGTGAGTCAGAAAGGAACCCATACCACACTCCCACAACTGCATCAGCTCCCTGCTTCTATCATCAGGATGTAGAACACATTTACTTTTTGTCATTGAATTCAAATGTGACTGAATATAGAGCAGATCTGCTGAATAGGAAGGTGCAATTTTCCATAATGCCTTTTCAAAACTGAATAAAGGTCAAAATCTGTTTGACTTACATTGCATGAAATTAATTCAAAGGAGATAATTTAGGACAGAATTCAGCCCCAAGCTCCTGTAAGACTACAATTACAGATGGCCTTTTCGGAAACAAAAGAACACGCTACAATGTCTCTCACATATGCCTTATAAAACTTTTCCAAAGCAAATGAAAATGAAATTAATGTTAGATACTACATAGTTATTGCAGAGGATCACAAAAATAATAATTCCATCACAATGGAGCTAAAATAAATGAACTAACTTGTGACAAGATTTAAAGCTTAGGTACCTTTCATGGACTCCCAGTTAGAGAGATGTTTGTGAATACAGTTAATGAGGCATTGCATAAAAGCCATCCTGGAGAGATATGATGGTCAACAAATATCTAACATAAACCTAAGTATTTCCTCATTAGAACTCATTTGTTTCAACCTGAATGGGCCATTCCAGAACCTGCTAATTACTTAAACATAGAGGGCTGGTATGCTCCTCATTTCCTGAGAATTCTCTCTGCTCCCAGCCCACTCACACTAACACTTATATTGTGATGGCTTAAGTCCAGATTGTGAATGATGTACAACAGGAGGAGCAATCAAATTCCCCTAAAACCATTAAAGTCAAAACATTTTCATTGTAGGTTTGTGGCACAATATTCCTATGACCAATAATTCTACCTGCTAGGAACACATAACAGTAATACTGTGAGATTGTTAAAAAACTAATTTATAGTGGGCTACTTCAATTAGTCAGCACAAATCTAGAACAAACAGATGTTCCATACTGTAGTGCAGTACCATGGAACAAGAGTATGACACGGCTACATTGATTTTCTCTTCACTACCTTTCCTATTTAGTATCAGACTACAGGCAGGATATGAGATCAAATGCAATTATGAGTCTTTAGAATTAGCAGCTGGACATGGCAGAAAATATTAGTAAGCTCCCTTGCTCTTAGAAGACCACCATGTGGAAGAAAATCAATTATTGTAAAGTTTTGGATGGTTTCCCAGATATACTGCAAAAAATTGATAAACACTTAAAATTTTTTCAACCAAAAGAGGACAGGTGCCAGAGGAAAGAAGAAACGTATTGAAGCACTTATACCTACTTTACAGCAGTGCATCATCACACTGGTGGCTGACCCAAAGCCATGGCATTGCTCAATGTCTATCACTATATACAAATTCATCAATTCTAAGACCAGAAGCAGACTCTGCAAACAGAAAGTCTTACTTCCTATTGAAAAGAGGATGCCCAGGATGCAGTATGACGTGTTCAGTAAACCCAGCTATAGACAACCTTTTCAACTTTTTCCTGTTCGCAAACTATCCACAGCTTTTTTTTTTTTTTTATGTGAATTTGTCTTATTTTAACATGTTGCCCTCAGACTATATCAATAATTTTTTGTTTCAAACTTCTGCTTCCTCTGTAAATGCTATAGCTTGCAAACCTTTGATTGTTTGAGTCTTAATAATTAGTTACTTGACAAATTTAACTAGATTAAAAGAGATCAAGCTGCTAGAGTTATGTTCTGTAGGGTTTATTTCCCAATAGGATAATCCCAAGGATTATAATGTAACCTCTCTAAACTATTTGTGCGTCTGTAGAAGCAGATGTGAACATATTACTGCTCTGAAGTAGTAATATTCAAAGGTGACATAACTTCCTTCCTTCTGTACAAATACTGAGAGCAATAACATCACAGCTCGTGTGTATCTGAACTTTGGCTCTGTGGAATTGAAAAGTTTTCCTGCTTTATTGGAAATAATATTCTTTCATGC
Organism: Phylloscopus whistleri; assembly: GCA_017589585.1. Taxonomy (NCBI): domain Eukaryota; kingdom Metazoa; phylum Chordata; class Aves; order Passeriformes; family Phylloscopidae; genus Phylloscopus; species Phylloscopus whistleri. Next base: position 1,510,658 of record JADMLD010001389.1, read on the forward strand.
TGGGCCTATGACTTTAGGCTTAGCCATATGTAAATTCAGCTATTTGTTTGCATCTAACTTGTCAGACAGTCTTGATCAACTTGCATCAAAGATTTTGCTTTTTATTATTCTCTATGCTCTCAAAATTTTTCATCTGCAACTATCAGTATCATTGTGTATTTTCTTCCAAGCATCGAAAAATAATATTAAATATAACAGAGTCAAATACTGATCCCCATGGCACTCGTAGACAAACATCTGAGGAATGATTCTTCATTAACAGTAATATTTTAAGACCTTTCACTTTGCCTGGGTTTTAATCACTTGAGTATGTGACACATTGATTTTATTTCTTAATCAACATGTCATGTGCTACCTAATGAAATGCCTTATAGAAGACTAAGAGTGTTCCATCAGTTTTATTACCTTTATAAACAAAACAGGATTGCAGCATCATCTGTTTCATTATTCTTCCTGAGATCATTATCAGGCTGACAAATATATAATTATACTTTTTTTCTTGTTTACATTGGAACAGAATAGGATCTCCTATTTACATCTGGGACTACCAAAATTTTTTGCATGTTTAAATTTCACACTGAAAATCAAGCCTAAGAGTTCAAGGATATCATCAGACAGCTCTGTTAAAAGTCTTGGATGAAGATTGCCTGGATTTGCTTATTTAAAATGTTTAGTTTTATTAGTTCATGTTTAGCATATACTTCTGTTTTTTGAACTGAAATATTTCTACCCTTATGCCGTATTTGATTCAACAGCTCCAATACCGATATGGGACTGCAGGGTATTGCAACTTCTTCCTGATGACAAGACAGAGGATATGTCTCAGATGTAGTCTTGAAGGGCAAATGCCCCTTCTCACAGCCATCAGTGTGCTCTGATATGCCACACCATCTGGCTTTTTTGTAAAGCAGGGGCTGTAGTATTTTATTTAATAAATATTCTCCCTCTGGTACATTATTATTGAAATGTTCCTATTAAGATTTGACTTTAGACCAGTGCTAGACCAGAATACCCTTGTCATTATCTACATCAAAGCATCCTTTGTGTTTTACTGACATTTCTTAGTACTTTTTTGTTCTTCAGCTTCTCCCATTATTGCTCCGTATCTCATAGGGGTTTTTTTTTGTAATCTCTGGTTGAAGCTGACCAAATCTATTTTTTTTTTGAAATACGGCTTTGAAAGATTGTGATAAGAGAGGTATGCTTCCATAGATATATTTAGTATAGAGTAATCTAAAATTCAACCGAAAATATCATATTGGTTGAGACAGAAACTGGCTTTTTCTCACTAAAATAAACCTATAATCTCTATCTATGCCTGCATTAGATATGGGTAGTGACTTAATTAAATGTCAAAAATATGTAAAACATTATTTTTTTCTTTAAAATGTCAGACAATATACCAGCACAACACTTAAAATATTTTTCACTTTTAAATGTTAATATTTGCAATGAAAAGTTTTAATTTTGCCTTCTAAAAATTATATTCATATGGGAATTAAAAAAAAAAAAGTTTAAAAGTCAATAGATGGTCAAAACCTTTCAATTATGTTGAAAAAGAAACTCTGTAGAAACCGAAATTTATATTCAGAATGTTGTGACTTTGTATTTCACCCAAAATACTCATGTATACACTCACACAAGAGGGATCAAGCACATAATCTTTGTGAAAAATTAGTCTTGAATCCTGGCCTTGCAACTGACTTGACGATGTGGATTCTTGTGGCTCATTTCTCAATGACTGGACTCTGTAGAAACAGAAAAAACTGCCAACAGAGAACTTGCTACAGAATTAAAACGGTCATTTGCAATCTTAGAACTCTATTATCTATTCATTTATTGATGAAAAATTCATCCTCATTACTGTAGTACTTGTCTTCAAACTCTCTTCCTTTATAAAATACAATTCTTTGTACAATTCTCTATCAGTTCTGTTTGCCAAAGGCCATGAGGCATCTCAGAGAAATTTATTCAAACAGAGCTTTAAAACTTCATGATTACTTAGATATTGTAAAATAATCTAACTTCTCTAATATTAATATTTATTTTGTGCAGTTTGTAGTCTTTTTGTCCTGTTCTCTGAATACCTCCTGTGAACCACACATGAAAATGGATGCTGTTTTCATTGCAACCAATCAGCCAGATTTGCACCCATTTTATGTAAGCACATATTTTGCTCCATATCCCAGTGTCACAGTTTAACATAGATTGGTGTTTAATTAAAGAGAAAAACCATCTGTTATGGAAGTGATTCTCTGTGATGACTGCTATCAATTTCCTCCAGACCTAACAGAACCAATCAGCTGGTCAGTTTTGAATATTGACACCCTGTTAAACCACGCCTCTGTGAAATCACACAAACGAACAAATGCTGGGAAAAACTCTCTTGCTTCTGGTCTTTGAACAGGTAACTGGACGCTGGCCAGGCCCAGCCCTGCCCCACGGCACAGCCCGGCCAGCTCAGGCTGCTGAGCTGAGATTCTGCCACTGCCCAGTTCCAAGCATGGTCGGCAGGCCAGGCGGGCCCCACTCAGCTTTGGGTGGAGCGCTGCCAAGCCATCCTGCCGGCACCACGGAAAGATCATGAAACTAAGAACTGAGGTGGTCCTGCAGCCCCGCACAGAAAGCAGCCCCACGACTGGAACTGAAGGTGGCAGGGGCCAGAAAACAGCCCTGCAGCCAAAGCAGCCTACACCCAGCAGAGATCACATGGCCAGCCGCAGGCCTGGGCATGATATTAGCTCTTTTAGTGCACAGATGAAACTTGCAGACAAGACATCAGTCCTCTCTTGAGTGAGGGAAAAAGGGTGAAGACATGTAAAGAAAACAACATGGAGACACTGAGGTCAGTGAAGAAGGAGTCAAATCCCAGATCAGAGGAGAATGAGGAGATTGTCTTAGTCTTGGCTGAAATTCTCTTGTAAGGCTATGGTAAAGATATAATTGATACATCAGACTCTTATTTGATACATCAGACTCCTATTTTTTTTTTTTCCCTGTAACTCATGGAATGCGTTGGGCAGATGTAGCATTCTAACCACAGCTGTGAGCAGAGACACCAGTGTTGAAGCAAGCAGGTGTTGAAGTAGCTGTGATCCAATGAGAAACTTAGAGAGACATGAGAAACCTTACTCCAGGAATGGAAGAGGAAAACTTCTGTTCCCAGAGATAAATGAAGAGAACTTTTGTTTCGTCCTTAAAATTGCAACCCAATAAGCTGAAATGACCCATAGTGGTAGTTGTGGGAAGACCACCAAATCATGGGAGGGATTTCACGATTGCAGATTCATGAAAATTAGAACCATGAGAGAAAAGTCTCCATGGTATGGCAGGAGAGACTCCTCTTCCTAAGCGAACTGAAAAAAGATTATTTTAGAAGTCGTGAACTGACTGAAAATACGAAATTTTGTCTCTACGTCATCAGTAGGAAAGGAAAGAAGAACTGGGTGGAAGAGAAAGAAGTGTTCTGAAGGTTTATCCTGATTCTTATTATTGTTCTTTTAGTTCTATTAATGAAGTTTTTCTTTATACTCTTTAAAGTTTTGAGTATGCTTTTGCCCTTCTCCTAATCCTTATCTCACAGCAGAAAATGAGTAAATAATTCTAGTGAGTGCACTGGCATTGGGCCAGCGCTCAACCCACCTCATTAATTGATGCATTGGCTGGGAAATCGAATTAGAGAACCAAAACCATGGCACTTCATTGGTGTTTCTGCCCAGTTAAACCAAAATCGCTACACCCAATATGCCAAGGTCACAGGGCTTGGTGATGGTGCTGGGGAGCAGGGAAAAGGCAGAATAGTGGCCTGTTGTTCCACTACTTTTCTTATACACGCAGGAGAGGCAACGCTATTTTTGCTGTTGCTCAAGCATGCTACACCTCTCAAGCTCTGTCCAATGTATTTGATTTATAATAGTTTATTTTTCAAGTCACCTAGGAATAGATATAGCAGGGCACAGTTGAGTGGGGAAAAAAAAAAAAAAACACAAAAAAAACCAAACCCACAGAGTTCCCTTCAAGTGGCTAAGAAGGCTATGTATGAAATCACAGCCACAAATCTGTGTTTTGCTCATGAGAGCCTAACAGTGTAATGAAGGTCAGTGTAACCCTGATATGCATAGGTAAGGCAGCTCTGACAACAATAATCCTAAAATCCCAAAGCTGATATTCTTCATTTATGATGTATTTATTGGCAAGAAACAGAGTGGAAATCTTCAACTCAACTACAACTCAAAATATATTTCCCACTACGACCACACCGTGTCTAGCCTGCTGGAAAGCAGCTCTGCAGAGAAGGACCTGGGAATCTTGGTGGATGAGCTGTCCATAAGTCAGCAGTGTGTCCTTGTGGCCAGGAAGGCCAAAAGTATCCTGGGGTGCATTAAGAAGATCATTGCCAGTGGGCAACTCAGCCCTGGTGAGGCTACACCCGGAGTGCTGTGTTCAGTTCTGGCCTCTCCAGTACAGGAGAGACCTGGAGCTCCTGGAGTGGATCCAATGGAGGGCAACAAAGATGATTAAAGCCCCAAAGCACCTCTTTTACAAGGAGAGGCTGAGGGAGCTGGGCCTCTTCAGCCTCAAGAAGAGATGATTGAGAGGAGACCTCATCAATGCCTATAAGTATCTGAAGGGATGGTGTCAAGGGGATGAAGCCAGGCTCTCCCTGGTGGTGTCAAGCAATAGGACAAGAGGCATTGGGCAGAAATTGATGCATAGGAAGTTCCACCTAAACAGGAGGAGAAGCTTCTTTACTGTGCAGGTGACTGAGCACTGGATTAGATTGCCCAAAGAACTTGTGGAGTCCCCCAGACAGGTGTGAACGTGTGGCTCATCCCACCACCCCTGATATAGTACTATACCTCCGCAGCAGCAGACACAACTGAAATGCTGCAGAACTCCCTCCATGCATTCCAAGCAGTTGCTGTAGGACCAGATTGCTGCTTTTCACACAGCTCTGAGTAAATAAAGTCATCCCTGCACCTTCCCCCACATTACATGGTAACAAACAGCTCTGTGAGAAACTGCCCCTCTGAGCAGCACTGTTCCCACTCTTCTGAGCTACATCCATGACACCATGCTCACCCACCAACCCCAGGAGAGTGTGGGAAGTGATTCACCTCAATTTTGCAGAACTGTAGAAAACTCTCCTCTGCTTTGCTGCCAGAGTTCAAAAGCTCTCATAAGTCCAGAAAAGAAATTATGAGGAGGGATTAGTGTAACCAGGTTATATGCAAACCCTGCTTCTAGCTGTTCATTCTTGCTCAAGGACAATTCCATGTCTGCCTTCAGGGCTGTGATGTACTGAAGCTGAAATAACATTATATATAGCTGTATATACCAATGTATTCCTAGGTTTTTGTATTAATTTAGTTCATTGGCTGACTATATCTTTCTTACAGAACATGAGAAAATAATCTGTGCAAATATGTAAGTAACATTTACTGAGGAATCCTCAATGGTAAATGCAACTCAAGCAGTGCAGACATTATCACAATCAATTATCACAATCAGCATGATAAATGTAACAGCACAAGAGAACAACGGAGGAATGGACAGTAGCTTCTGCAAAATTTTAATAGAAAATAAAGGTTCCCCAAATTTTAATCAAACCTTCATTAGATATTTATATTTTAGAATAGCATTTAAAAAGAAACTAAAGATATATTTCACATTCCCAGCTTGTAATCACCTACTTATCATAAAAGTAGACAGACTTACATTTTAAATTTGGTATACCAACATTGTTGCAAAATTATTTTTTGAAACCTTTATTAAAATACATGTTTAAATAAATAAATATATGTTTAGTATATATATATTACACCTGCACACATGCACATTTACTGATTTGTGTTATGTCATAGATAAAACTTCTTTAACCTAAAGAAGCAAATAGAAGAAAATCTCAAAAGTGCAGAAAGCACAAAATGACTTCTTTATCTGAAATTAGAAGGTGAGTTGATACTGGCAGATACCCTTGAAACTATTACTCTTGGCAAGTTATTTTATCTATTTGTTTTCTTTCTTACTGGAGATAAATACACTAAATCATCATCCATAGTTTAGTTGCAATCTGCTACTGAAAAGTCTTTACATATGTCTTGACTTGTTGTAACTCATTCAGAGCTCTTTAAAACTTGTGTCTTTCAAACAAATAATATTTTTACTTGGAGTTTAGTGTATTGGGTTTTTTTCCCCCAAGGTATTTCCGCTATGTAATTCTGAACAGAAATACAGTATTAATGTTTAAGTGAAAAAAACCTTTATCCTTCCTTATCATTGTTTTTGTCATTTGAAAAAAAAAAATGCAAACCAAAAAACCCAACAGAATAACTCTATTTTTTGAGAAAAAAAAATGAGTATGTTAAAATTCAAATTATTCACTGGAAATAAACTCAGTGAATAACAGTCTACCTTTCTTCCCTGAAGTAATTGGTTTTGACTGGGTAGGGTTATTTGTTCTTGAAAATTTCATAGCAGGCAGAGTCTTTTAAAAACATTACTTACAGTTGTATACGAAAGGAAAATTTGCAGCAACAGAAATATATTCAAAGTGATTTTTCTGAGAGTCACTATTTTAAGGAACTAAAATCTGGGTCTAGCATGAGTTATTTGTACATGAATTATTCTGTGACTCCTGCCATCCTTCCTTTCAGTATACATTCCCATGCCTTTTTTCATTATGAGCACTATATTTTCATGTAGTAGTCAATATAACTTGGAAACCTTGAAATATAACTATACTTATATGTCACGCACACACCTAACTACCAAAACCATTGATGTCTAATGCCATGCATCTCCCTCATTAACTGCTACCCTAGGATGTCTGACAGAAAAGTTGAATGGGAGAGCAGAGGCAATCATGAATTTCTTTTAATTCTTCCCCAAATATCCAGAAGTCATCTTCTGGCTAACCACATCATTTTGAAATAGAAATCTGAGGTTTTCTTACTGAAATAGTTTTGAAAGAAGCTTTCTTCAAAATGAGAGAAAGAACTAGCCCTCTCTCCACCTCAGGATGGAAAACGGAAATAATGAACCTCAAAGAGAATAATGGAAGGAAGCAACAGTTTCCTCTTATGCATTCTTTCTTTCTTCCATGCATCCTTCATAACCAGACTCAACACTTCACCCAGCTACGTTATTCATCATCTGACTCTATCACTCCAGAATTTCACCCTTCCTTTTCACCCTTTTATCTCACATTTAATCTGCCTTATCCATTAGAAATCTCACCATGCTAACAAATCCTTTTTCAGAATGGAAAAAAAAAACCTCTTTGTGTTTATCCCACCAGAGATCACATTCAACCTGCTAAAAATCTCAAACTCTTCTGGCTTAGGGAGAGAGATAACTAGAACCACAGATCCATCTTTTTATGGCTCTATTTTTCTCCACATCCTTAAAACAATGCTTTCCTCCTACTCAACACTTTAAATATCCCTCTACATTTGTTTGGGAGTGTGGGCATGTGCAATTGTGCAAATAGTGTTTTATTACTACCATTGTGTATTTTTTATTAACCTTTCACCTTTGAGAAAAGGTCTTTTTTCCACCTCAAAAACAGTTTAAGAGAGACTCTTAGGTACAACAAAAGGAATGAAATAATGAATGGACTTCAGTGTCTTCAGTGTCTTTGGAGAAGTTTTAGTGTTGTCATTAATCACCACCTGAAGGACTTGGTCACCTGCTGGTGGGACAGGAATGTTTCAGGCTGAAATTCTTGAACACTTCAGTCTGTACACTTAAATATCCAGTGGGAGCGGATCGTCTCATCACAACCTGGTATTAAGCCTGGAGTAGATTCAGCAGTGGGGTTCATGAGCATGCTGACCAGAACCACCAACTCCAACCATATTACCCTTTACCCTATAGTAATTATAGTTTCATTTTGAGAACACTGTATGAAGACAAAGACATTAAAATCCATGCATGACACAGGCTCAAGTGGCTGATTTGTTGAACAAAAGTGAGCTTGCACACCCATCCCCTCTGCTGTACATGTTTGTCATGCTATTTAAATTGGATAACCATGCTGTACAAATGCTGCCAAATCAGGTTCCCCACCTGGCAAAACATGGAGGGAGAAAGCTTCTGCAGCTAAGATGGTTCTGGTCAGTGGGAGACAGCTAAGTCCAGTGCTGTCAAAACTAGGGCAGATTTTACATCCATCCTCTATATGCAGCTATTTGTGTGGGGTGTTTGAGGATTACAATTTTCAGGTCTGGTATTCTGAATTATAATTTGCTTGAGTTTGAATATCTAATCCTTCTGTGTCCCTACTTCATCTCAACCAAGCTGTCAGGCTGTTCCAGCCTCCCCAGTGTGTTGATGTTGCCAACATTCTTTCCCACTTCTTCATAATTCTATTAACTGTAAAAACTTGAGGTTTGGAATATGAATTTTATTTTAAAAAATCATCTTTATTTCTCTTAGAGTAGGAGTCTGTACCACAAACCAGCAGTGAAGATGAAAGAGGAAGCAGAGTGTCTGGTTAGAAAGAATTAGTTTGCAGAGTTGCAATACTGTGCCTTGCCAAACTCCATTCCTAACACCAGAGGGAGCTGAGCAAAGGTATAAATTCTGGAAACCCCCTGCTTGAGAAGCCCAGACTTTGCCAGCCAAAAGGGCTCCTGAGGCTAATAATGCCATCCATACAGATTCAGAGCAGAAAAAAAACCCCAACAATATTGCCATAAGGATACAATCCACTACCTCCTGTTTGAGGAGGAGTAAAAAAATAGCTTTGCAATGTTTGCCCAAAAGTTTTCTTCCTTTCTTTCTTCTTACTGAGAGCTTTATAAAGCATTTTAGCATCCATTTTCAAAAACTAAAGCTTTCATACATCTACTTCCTGGGTGGTATTGGTAGTCTGTAACTTATATTTATTTCATACACAAATGTATTTTGCCCAATCTTAATTGCTGCTTTTATAATAACCACAAATGTTTCCTTTTTCTTCTTCAACTTTTCACAGTTTTGCTATATGGATATCTTCATAGGTTTGATATAATAATCTTATTTATCAACAGAGATCTTACCTCTTCTGCAGTAAATGGTGTTTGGCTTTTTGGTTTTGTTTGGTTGATTTGGTTTGTCTTTCATTTTTTTTGTTTTCCCCACAGTTTTAAACATATATTGTAATATAAAAAAACTGTATGATCAGAATTCAAATGTCTTGAACTAAAATTTTCTTAAAATATTTTAAAAAACTCCTAATTTACCACATTGTCTTTAGTTTTGCTTTAATTCTTAAAGAAAAACAAAGGATCTGCTGATCTGTCAAGCTTGCATATATACACAGTCTGTAATTATTTCAGTGTTTGTCATTGACATAAATGATGACATGGGGTATCTCTACCAGCAGATGAAAAACCTCAACCCTTTCCAGGCACCTAACCGCAAAAAAAAGTAGACTCCCACTGTATTCAGAACAAGTTCAACACATGTAGTTTGAGACAGTAGTTGGGTACTATCCTATAAATTCAAATTTAACATCCAATAGTTCTGTTTGGTTGGGGTTTTTTGTTTGTTTGTTTGTTAATTATTCAAAACTCCCTCTTTTTTTTTTTTTTCAATGTTTTCTATTGACCTGAGCACTCTGTCATTGCTCATTGCGATAACCTGCTGGATGGAGGACTTTCCATTTTTTGGCTTCACTTGTGATTACTGTGCTGCAATAACTTCCCTTAAACATTTACCTTTTATTTTCTACTCTGACATTTATGTACATCACACCTCATTTGCTGCCCAGGAGTCCAATTAATTTAAAAAATTACATTTTCGTCTTCATTCATCTGTTGCTGATAATTTCTGTGCAATAAGTTCAGGTCTGTTTGAAAGTCCACCTACTCGATTTTAAGCAAGCTAAGCCTGCAGTTATAATTACTGATGTGTATGTTGTGTTTCTGAATGTTAAAATGGTCATCATCCATTTGCATGTGCAATTTTCCATTCTGCATATGCCATCTGCAGGTGAAGGTTTCAGAGGCCACAGTGGTCATTTCACACGCAAATTAGATGTTGACTACACTTGCATGTTTTACACGCAATTACTCACTTAAGACGTCTAAAAATCAAGAGCTAAAATTGCTTTTTACAATAAAGGCAATGGTGAAATTCATCAGCCTGACAAAGTTCTAATAAAGATGTAACAGTGTGAAATCTTGTGTCATATTTTCACTGTGTTTAACAGTCATGCCAAAGTTGCTGCTGGACAAGTGAATAATGCAAAACTTTGGAGCAGATCTGTGGATGGATTAGGGCATTTGAAGAAATAGTAGGTGATAAATGGAAGGTTTTGATGCAAAGCTTGGCTTTAGGAAAGAAGTTGAGGTTCCATCATGAAAAATGCAAAATGAGAACATAGGTTCAGTTTTAGGGGAGGGAGATGTAACTTGTTGCCAAGTTGTAGAAGAGTAAATCTTACAGTGTTAAATCCATTGCAGAAGATGTTGATCAGCTAGTCTTGAACGTGTGGCTGTTAGCCCACTGACATTTCACTGTTCAAGCTGCTCATATGTCAAGTTTACCTCTCACACATACATCAATGACATTGATGCTAAAATCCATCAGTGAGTGAGGTGAAATAAAGATTTTTATCCTCATTCAGAAGAATTACTTAAATTTCTATTCAGAAAAGAATGTCTTCATCAGGGCCTGCAAAAGCAGCAAGTTTGAAAAGAAAGGATTAATAGAGGTGCCTTTGTGCTTTGCTGAAGGAATGGGAATTTCTCCTAGATGAAGCCAGTGAAGAACTAAACTTCTTTCATTAAAATCCAAGGCTAATTTGGAATTTGTTTGGTTCCATTCATTTGAAACACCCTCATCAAACTGTTAGCCTATTTGTGAGTGTGAGAATTCCTGTCTTACAGATAAGTCTCTTGCAAAACATTTCATATTGAGCATTTTTATTTCAGTCAAATTATAATGCACATTTCAACATCCTCTTTTCCATAATAATAGTCACTGACTTTCCAGAACTTCATGACTCTTCTCTTGTTAAGGGACAATACGGTGTGTGTTTTTGCTGACACCAAATTTATCCTTGTCAGAGTGTTTTAATTTTTTTCTGTTTCAAAAGAAATTAATTTTTTTCTGTGGTCACAGATAGCCTCTGAGTTACCCAGCAAGCTTCACTAGCACAGACATAACCTAAGCAGATGGGTCTCTAGAAAATTGAATTATGTTTCTAAGTTATTGAGTAGTAGTGCTTTAATAGCTGTCTAAGGTCACAAGAGAGACAAGGTTTATAAGGAGAACCAATATTTTCTATCAAAAGAACTAATGCAATGTTCTAAAAAAGTGATACATTTGGGGTTCAGAATGCCTTGAAATAAGCGTTTTTGAATGAATGGTTTTTTAAAAAAGAAAAAAATAGAAAACTATAAAAATAGTAACAATTGTTAAGAAATAATTAAAAAAAAACTAAACTAAAATAATTTCTTTATTATTTGTCCTTGTATATTCTCCTCCCTTACACAGTACTCATTTTTTGTGATATATTGGAACCAGTGTTTAGTTTGTCAAGAAATATGACTACAAAATAGAGGCATGGAATTAGATCAATCCAGGTCACCAGGTCCAATCATCATTTTGTCAGGCAAACCCTTTCTTAAATGTATTCTGCTTAAAACTGATTATGCTCCTTGTTTCCCCTTTTCCAATCACAAAAGCGTGATTTAAAAACACGCTGCCCCAAATCTTAGAAACTTGCTCCTAAATTCTACCTCAAACTGATTGATTGGTCATTTGTCTTGTGGCAGCAAAGCTGAAAATGCTTTTAGCCTTCCCAAGTTTGTGCTTGACCTTCTTATGTACTTGTCCAGAGCAATCATATCTAGTAGGATTTTGCTCACTTAAATAATCCAGATTTTTATATTTGTCTTCTTGGAAAAAAATAGTTTCCCTGATTGTACAGTCTGTGTTGGCTGTACATTAACATAACCTTTTTTAAACATGGGGACCAGAACTGGGTGTGCTACTGCTGCCTCGTTTGGCATATTACCTATCTGCCCTGAATTGCTGCATCTTTCAACTGTGGTTGTCTTTTTTTTTCCCTGACCACATCACATCAATGACTCACAGTCATCTTGTGATTACTAATGCACTCTGTATATTATACATTTGTCATGTGTTGTTTGTTCATTCTGTTCATTCTCTGAGTCCTTTCACAGGAGAAGCACGTCCAGAGATGTGTCAGTCTTTAGTAGCACTTCTTTTTTTTTCACCCTTAGCTCTGTGGTGGTATGTGTTGCCACATGTTTTTTAATTGCTGTCTTAATTTTTCCACTTGAATGAAAAGGTGAAGGCATTGGTGATGGTTGATAGTCCCTGAGCAGCCAAATCCAACGTCTCAGACCAACCACACAGATTTTTATCCTCCACATAGAAAAATGTTGTCCCTAGAGCAAAGTGCTGAAGAAACATACTTATTGACCACGGTCTTATCTTAATAGTCTGTGATGGCCATTTAGGTAATTTGGCAACAAAAGAACTTGTCACCAAAATCTTGAAAATTAGACAGAGATCTAATTTGGGAGAATGGATTGGAAGAGAATAGAGATGGTGCTGCAGGCAATCTCGCCCCTGATGAATTGCAGCTGTACTAATTACCAAAGGGTGGAAACAGTCTTGCCCTTAATAGGTCACAGCTATGTCCAATAAGGATGTGTGTTATAAAAGAGGGGGCTCCCTGGTCATGAAGGAAAAAAAAAAAAAAAAAAAAAAAAAGAGAGGAAATGAGGAATCAGTGTTCTTTGGAGCTGCAGTGGGAAGTTTACAGGCATGAAAGTGAAGGTATGAAAGTTTTACTTTAAGGTAATAGAGGGCTGACACTTGCCACCATCTTTGATGTCAGTCATTTGAGACCACTGTCAATCAGGGGAAAGGTATGAGAATTTTTAGGTAATAAGGGACGGATGCCTGCCTCAGCTGTCCACTGTCAATTGGTGCCCCGTGTGAGGAGAGAGCACAGACAGTCTAGTATGAAATAAATACTGTTACAGCCCACATGACAGCTACAAGCTGATCACAGAAGCCTTTAATAGTACAGAAAATAATCTGCAGTATTTCATACCACCCATGAAGACTTCATACCTTGTGCCTCAATACAGCTAATGCTGCCTTGATGCTGTCAAGAGGAGAGGAGTGCATAACGAACTACAGTCAAATAATTCTGAAACATTCTGAGACTGCCACCTCTTCAATGAGATCTGACATAGTTAGTCATACTTAGAGAGGTAGATCAATAATTTTAGCATGAGTAGGGAATACAGAAAGAGGACCCTGTTATTCACAGAGTAGAATAGCAGACAGAAGAGCCAAGTTCTCTGAGCTTCTAGAAATTTAACTGAGAAGAAAAAAAAATAAAACATTAGTTTCACTTTTTTTAAAATCTAAACCTCGCTTTTCAAGGAACATAAAAGCAAGTAAGATTTCAGATTATTATCAATTCTGATAATGAGGATATCTATGCATAGAATTCTTAATTTTTATCCAATGATTTTTAATTTGCTTCTTGGAAGAAAGGAGGGATTCACTCAGAACCTCAAAACAAGTTAAAATATGCAAAACAGTGAAAAAAAGTACAATGATATGCACACCCGAGATGAGATTATTTTAAAAATAATGAGTGAGGGGGAAAAAAAGAGCACTTTAAAATGCCTTGATGGGTTTATTTTAAATATTGGGTGAATTATGCAGCCTGTTTTCTTGTTTTGTTAATGAAGCATCAGGACCTAAAATATATTTAGTGTTTCATGAATATGCAACGAATTGCTAAATATTTGCAAAGAGGTTTGGCAGTGTGAACTTTCCTGAAAACTTACCAACCTGAACACTTAAAAATACTTTGACTCAACAAGAAGTCAAACACAGGAGCAGATCAGCTGCTCTCTTTTCTCAAAGAAATTTCTACTGGCTTTTGGTTTTTGGTCAGGGAATGCAGAAGAGCAGCCACTATGGATGAAATCTTGACCTCATTCAAATAATGTCTTGATCAAATAACAGATGGAGCTGTTCAAAGGTTCCCCATGTAGGCTGATAGAACCAAATTGGAGTAATTATTATCGTAAGACACAGTTGCTTGTTTTGCAGCTGTCACCCAAAACAGGGCCTTCAGTGCACTTGGAGAGTTTGAAAACATTTTTCAGCTCTGTTAAACACCAATTTATTTATAAAAGACCAGTCATAAGTAGAACAAGACTAACTGCAAAACACTGTAAAATGGAAGCAGTTTTGCCAGACTGAAAATAGAAAGAAAAATAAATCAGCTTGGAGCTCTCCCTTTACTTGGAGCTATAATTGTAGAATCAAAGAATGGCTTCAGTTGGATGGGACCTTAAATATCACCTAGTTCCAGCTCCACTGCTATGGGCAGGGAACCTTCTACAAGAACAGGTGGCTGAGAGCCCCATCCAGTCTGGTCTTCAACATTTCCAGGGACGGAATGTCCATTGCTTCACTGGGAAAACAATTCCCACGCCTCACCACAGTAAAAGTAAAGAAATCGTTATTACTATCTAACCTAAATCTACCCTATTTCTGTTTAAAGTAATTACAACCTTGGCCTGTCGCTTATTTCACTTGCACAACGTCCCTCTACAGCTTCTCTGTAGGACCAAGCTGTAAAACTCCAATTCCATCAGTCTGTCTTCATAGGAAAGGTGCTCCAGCTCTTGAATCTTCAGGTTCTCAAAAAAAAGTCAGCCCAAGAAGATGTTCTTTACCCCATCACTGGTGCAGCTCAATGCAGCACTGACTCCTGTGTTCCCCTTGGTATGCCTTTATACCTGAGGTCTGCTTGCAGTGCTGGGCTTTGTAGTTTCCTGAACCGTAACCTCGTGCATGACACTAACTGTAACCACAGGCAGAGCAAGAAACCATCCTAGGGCTGGTGCCAAGCGGAAAGGTGTGGAGGGAGCCATGCTGTGGCAAATCTGTGTGTCCCTTGGCATGCCTTTTGTAGCTGCAGCATCCTTGGGGCTCTGGGCTTTGTGGTTTTCTGAACCCTAACCCTTGGCATAATCCTAACCTAGGCAGAGCTATAAAAGCCTCATGGCAGTGGAGCTGGTACCAAGCACAAATGGAAGGAAGCAGCCATGTTGTGGTAGTCCTGTGTTCCCCCTGGCATGCCTTTGTACCCTCAGAGTCCCTGGAGCTCTGGGCTTTGTGGTTTTCTGAACCCTAACCCTAGGTGTAACTCTAACCCTGGGCAGAGCAGGAAAACTGGCCTAGGGCTGAGGCTGGTGCCAAGCAGAAAGGTGTGGAGGGAGCCATGCTGTGGCAGATCTGTGCTCCCCTTGGCATGCCTTTCTTAGCTGCTGAGTCCCTAGAGCTATGGGCTTTGTAGTTTTCTGAACCCTAACCCTAGGTGTAATCCTAAACTTAGGTGGAGCAGGAAAAACAGCCTTGGTCTGAGGCTGGTGCCAAGCAGAAATGCATTTTCTCACTCGCTTTCAAAAACAGTCAGAAATTATCTGGCCTCACTGTCTCTCCTTAGTAAAACTGTAATCAATTACTTTCAACAGTATGTATTTTTAAATCATTGGAACTATATTTCAATTGTGCTGCTGGTAGCAGAGTTTTAAATAGGGCTCTGAGTCATATCAGGGCTCTGTGTGGTTGCTCTCCTGGAAAGAAGCAGGCATAGCTGCATTGGGTACGCTTCTGCTGCTGAAGTGTGCAGGCTGCCTTTTTATTCCACGCTCTTGACAGTAGCTGTTCATGCTGAAATCATAGGCTGCAAACTGCAAGAGCTAAAAGGCAGATATTCCTCCTACTTCGTTATGCTGCTGGAAGGGTGGCACCACTGTTTAAGGAGAGCTGAACCGGGGAACAATAATCCTGTCATCAGTCCCAACCAAACTCCTCTGGGCAGTGCAGCAGGGCTGGAGATGTGATGCCACATAGGACAGTGGTACTGCAGAAATGACTTGGTTACAATCAGAAAGCTGCCAAAATAAGCTGCTCAAATGGCTTCAGACTGTGCACTACAGATCCAAGACCAGTGTCCACCATTAGAGAAGAGGTAGCATACATGCCTTCTTTTTCTTGTGATGTCAAGTGCTTCATCTTACTTGAGAGATCTCAGGGTTTTTCCTCTTGTGGCCAAGGGAAAAGGAAAAAAATTGCATTTCTTACTGCAAATTTCTAATTTCATTTTTCTTTTCAGATTTTAAGATTCTTTGGGTTTGCAAGTGTGAGGATATTAGGAGTAAGCAAAAAATTTGGAGGCAGCATGTCTAGGCCCAAATCTGTTAAACATACTCTTGTCATTTCTATCATTCAAAATTAAAAAGAACATACAACTTTAGACAAGAAACCAGGCTGAAGTCACAGGTACCCACTCTATCACAAACCTAACTTATGTTTTCAAGCACATATTAAAAGTACAGAGATGAATCCCTAGCAAGTCTAAAGGATTAATGCAAAACCTGCTGAGTGTCACTGTCCACACCTGAATTTGATCTTTGGTAGCCCACTGAGGTTTCTACTGTTAAATTAAAGCAGTTTTTTTAGAGAATAGTAAACATATGGTGAAACAATCAGCATACAGTGACTAGTAATTAATTAAAACTTTATTTATTCTCAAGTGTGCTGTGCTGGCTCTAGTGCTGTCAGTCAGGCTTTTAGGTTACCTACTAAGCAGCTACACAATCTATAATCAAAGGATATTCTTTTATGTATAGAGAAAATACACAGAACAAGCTGACTGGAAAAGTTAGAAAGTTATGAGGATGGCATTGTAAGCTATGGTTGCAGACTTTTGCAAGTTGCATTACATCTTATCAGACAAGCATAATTTCTAATAGCAAAAAATGTATTGCATGCAAGTCCCCTTAGAAGATGATAGATGAAAGATAGCTGGTTTCTCATGTATTCTAAGAGGATTTCAGGTTGTTCCTGTTTGAATTACTAAAAGTTAGGTTTCTTGACACACAGGAAATCCTGACAGAAGCCAATATTAGAGGCATTCAAGTGAAACTTTTAGTGCATTCTTCCTAACAGCCAGGGCAAATGGTTCTTTTTGCATTTTCTGAGACCATTTTAATTGTATTTAGAGCCAACTCAGGTCTCCCGAATTCAGAAGATCCAGTGGAGGAGAAAATACCAAACACTTTTAGACTGAATGAATTATCAGCATAGACCCCGATCCATTAAAATGTTCAGTGACATTGATTCCTGTTTTAAATCACAGTAAGCTGTGATTGTTCAGTGTAATTGGCCCCAGGTGTCTGAGGCACATGACTACCCTTTAGTATGAAGTATTTCCATCTTGTTAGCACTAGAGCAATGCTAGAAAGCTGTGTAATTCTGTAACAGAATTACAGAATTACTTAATTCTATGTACAATGGGACAAAGAGAATGCTAAGTCTTAGAAACTCCTAGACATTCAGGAATTGTGGTAGTGGCTTTGGAAAGGAATACATTTCAGATTGATAATATTTGCAGGAAGTATCTATTTTCAATCTTCTTTTTCTTAGGACAGTCTATCAGCATAAATTTCTCTGTCACAAGATTCATCCGGTTTATTTGCTCATCATCTAGAGAAGTCCAGGAAAGATTGTTCCTGCCGTCCCCAAAACTGTGAACGAGAAGGAAATATTGGACCTCTGCTTTTAGTAGCATGATACAAAATGCTTTTCAAATTCTGAAATGCCTAATGTAACTTTCAAATATTCTCATGTATGAACCCATAAGCACTGTAAATATTTCAACTAGCATTCCAAGTACAACAAACCACCATAATTTCCTCAGGTTAAGTAAAGTTTATTTGCAACTCTGAGGGCCAGTTGTTGATGGACAGAGCATCAAAGGATTTACTTGAAAAATAGCATTTGAATATATGCAGATTTCCTCAAATAATAGGAATAAATACAGTCACTTTACCACAGGAGTGCTCCCCTCTTGTTTTCAGCTATGTCATAAATCTTTCAATGGTACAGAGGCTCATTAATCCGAAAAAAACCCCAATAACCTCTATGAGCATAGCCACTCCCCCTTGAATAGCTAAGTTCAGATGTGATCAACAGTAAAACCAATGATCGTCCCCTAGAAACGGTGATGCGCTAAAATAATCAATAGCAAGTCAGGGTGGTATGATGATGGCATGCTTGTAAGAGGTTGTTTGTACTGATCCCACCTGAGATTTAATTGCAGCAGCTTAAAGATATGAGGAATCTCACTGTCACTAAGGGCAAAAAACGTGGTAATCACTAGCTGACAGCAGATCCACACCAGATGTCTGCTGTCATAGCACTGCAGCACTCATTGAGCCATGTATTTATTTGGAAAATCTTCCATTTTTTGTTCTAGTTCACTGTTTCTGATTATGCTCTCCCTTAAAACGTGCTTTGGGGTAAAGCAGGTATTATAAGAATACAGCTAGACTGTGTTCTCCTTGGGCTAATCTGACCTGTGTCTTTAGGATTGCTGCCAGGGTCATGCAATCCGGTCTCTGAGGCAGCTTGGTTGTGCCCGACCGGCAGAGCTCCCACCTGGGATGAGATGCAATGCCTAGGAATAGTAATCTTGGAAACACCTTCACACCGAAGTCAGATGTGGCTTTCAGACTCTGAACAGTACGATGAATTGCTGCAGGTTTTTTTTCCAGGTTCCTGGTGTCTCCTGGTGCCTTTCATCAACTTTCCCCTTGTCCTTTGACAACAGTCTGTATGTTTCACTATAAGGTAAAGTAGCACTTCCATAGAGCACCATCTACACAAAAAAAATTATTCCTCCTGGTGGTGTGGTATATTATAGTAGTCAATTACATTGTAGCATTCAGGGACCATTAAGAAAGACATATGTCCTTCTTGTATCTAATTCAATGCTTTGATTTCCAAAAGGTGCCAAAACCCTGCTTCACACAGGGAAATTAAAAGAACTATGACCTGCAGGAAAAAAAAAAAAAAAGAAAAAAAAAGAAAAAAAAAAGAAAAAGGAGTAGATAAAAGAAATTTTGGGGAAACAGAAAACCAAAAACCCAAGCTAAACGTGAAAAGGAAATTGTACATTAGGTTTTTAAACACAGTTTAAGCAGGGAAAATATACATAATGGATTACTTTCTTTCATTAGATGCATCTTATAAGAATGGCATGTATTAAACAAAGTAAGAAGACATGCAAACATGGCTAAAAATTAAAGTGCTACACTGAGTGAATCAGTGAGGAACAATAATCCAGAATAATGGTCAAATATTGCACTTGGGTCTGAAGATGATATAGGGCATTTAACCAAGCATAAAGAATGCATCTTAAAAATGTACAGATTTATAACATTTCTGTCCAAGCAGGAATAATTATCTGACAAGAGCAGGGCAGGCCTGAGAGAAATACTTATAACTATTTAATATTATCAATCAACAAAACAAATAAAAATGACTGCTTCCCAGCAGATGGCACTGAAGCTAATGAGTTCTAATTCACCTCAGCATCTTTCTCCAATCTTCACAAAAATTGGTAGATTTTCTTAATGGAAGGTTTCCTCATTCTCTTTCTAGAAGGTCCTTATTGGAGATCTTAAGGAGTCAGAGAAGAAAATAGGAGCCAACAGAAAAATTTCAAGTATCACAAAATGCTGCCATTGAAAACCGTCTGGCTAAAAAGAAGGAGACTTTTTCTCTCATAAATACTGGGGAAGAAAATTGTACAACGCTACAGAAACTTGGCTGTATCATCTTTGCTTCAGAAGCCATAGATCATGTTTTGCTGCCTAAACCTCTAGTTAGTCCCCTCAATCTACTTTTTTTGAAAAGCTTTGCAATTCAGACTAATATTCACCCTTTATATTTTAAAAATTATAGGCAAAATACTAACATGACAGCTGACAAAGCCCAATGAATGTGGTTAGTGTGAGATATATGGTGCAGCCCCGTGGAAGCACAGTGTGATAGATGGATGCTGTGCAGGCTTACCAGCCAGCCTGATTTGTATGCAGCGATTCTGTCCTCATTCTGAGACTCCCACATTATGCCAGGGATTATGATTGTTCTGAGACTGCTGATCCCTAGGAGAGGCATGCAGAAAAATATCTAAAAGTGCTACAGTGAGGCAAAGTTGTAAAGGAACAGCTGGAGGGACCAGACATTGACAACAAAACAGGGAAAAGACAATCCCATAGGCCTTAGAGAGATAATTGAATGACATCATCTGTCCCTAGCATTCCTGATATTCTACTATTCTTTTTTCTTTGTCTATTATTATGTCACTGCAAATGATAACCCTGTCTTTAATAATATAAAGATATGTACTATGACTATTTTAAAGTTTTATAAATCATTCTACCTTCATCATTTGTCTATTGCATCCTTGAAAGTCTACTAAAGAGTGAAAAATCCTGTTAGCTGATGTGATCTGTTGTAACGAAATGTTGGTTTTTTCCTCTTTGTTTGTTTAAATTTTAAAGTATTTGTTTTTAAAAGCTATCTGTATGGCTGTCCCATTATATGAAAATATTTAAATTTCAAAATCGATTTACAAATAACTCTTCTGTACTCTATACATTGGTTCATTAATAATGGATTTCCATGTGATGCTTCCTTATTGCTTTTTTAATGGAAGAAATTTAGCAAGTTGCTCTCCTAATTGTGACTTGATTATGTTCCTGTTTTACAATAGACTTTCTTAAGATGAACTTAAACACAATTAGCTCTCTTCAATGTCAGTTCCCCTGAAAATGTATATCTAACTGGTGCAGCAGGACTGCTGCTTGTGTATTCACACAAGAAGCTGAAAGCAGTCCAGCAGAGAAATTGTGAATTTGGAAGGCTATGTTTATTAGAAGCAAATGCAGTAGTGTAGCCAAGCATACCTGAAAGAACATTTCAATCACAAAACAGGTCAGTGAAAAACATATTTTTTCAAGTTACTTTGACAGAGAAACAAAAATCTCTGAAGAGTACAGAATTAGTTTAATTAACAGAGGAGACTAAAATTCATATCTTTTGCAAAAATTAGTTAAGGCTAACTTCAAGGAGAATATAGTTGCACAGATGTACATATATTCTGACCAAAATTGTTGCTAAAAGTATTAAAATTGTAAATCAGAGTTTCTCAAAAGCTGAGAAGTGATGGAAATAAGGTTTCCTATGGAAACCTTTGTATATATATTATTCAAAGTGTTTTCCTGAAGGAACCTGGTTCATGAACCTCCTCTCCCCTTCACAGGATCAAGGAGGGATTCAGACACACAGCACAGTGCACTCTAATGCTTAAAAGGAAAGATTAGGACATCCCTGCAGAAAGTTGTTCTCTTCTGCATGGGTCACCATGCAGAGAGGGGCAGAACAATGTAGCTGGCAGCTTGGCAGCAGTTTGTCATATGGCAAGGGAATGTCTAGCAGTGTGATCAAAGAACTGCTCAGCCTCTGAAGGAGAGTGGTTTTGAACTAATCTCAACTCATTCTCTTTAGATTATCTTTATTCCCCTCTCATGTTTCTTCTGTCTCTCCCTTTCCACCTCCTTGTCTAATCTCCTTTCACTTTTTATTGATCTATCCTATCCCTTCCTACCTTCCCTGTGTCCAGTCAGTTAAACCTCTTTTCTAGATTTTTTTCTCATTAGTCAGAGCTGATTGTAAACATTGGAAGGCAGTTGCAGAGCCTGGAGCCACAACACCTCTGAAAAGGCAGGAGCAACAACAGATGCAAGAATATTCTTGTATTCAGGAATATCCCCCTAAATATCTGAATCCCCACAAAGGAGCACACCTGGACATTTAGGGAGGCAGGGACAGGGCCATAGCTCAGGAAGCAACTGAGAAACAGAAACAACAGTATCTTCAGAGAACAGAAAAAATGAGTTTTATCAAGTCATACATAATCAAGTTAGTAATACTTCAAAAGCTTTATAGTTTATTCAAATTTGGAGAAATTTTCATAAAATCAGCAAAAAAAGAAAAAAATCTCATATTCTTTTTACTTCAGAAATCAACCTGACAAATGTCAAGTTCTTGCTCCATAGGACAGAGATCTAATGAGATACCTTTAAGAAGACTTAAAATGTGTAAAATAATATTAGTCTTGTCCTCCAAAAATTTCTGAATTATTTCAACTAAAACTCTCCCAAATAAAGAAACATACAAACCAGCCCACATGAACACAACTATTTAAAATGTTTGACAATATTTTCAGCAACTAGGAGTCATAGGCTAGAAATTACTGGGAAACTTTTATCATTAGCAGATGTATTACATTGTCAATAATGTTGAAGAGGAAAAGGTCCCATTACTAAAACATGCAAAAATTAAAAAAACTCTGCATGTAATATCTGCTGTCTTGCAGGAAATTGCTTAATCGGCACCTGTACAAGTAGCAAATAGCATTTTTTGTTAGCTAAGCTGTTTGTAAATACTGATCAATAAAGACCTTTATTCTGTTGATGGTAAATTGTCTATTACACTGATGATTCTCAAGCTCTAGCACAAAAAAGTTTGCAATAGGGCTTTGTATGGTCCAAATTACAGAAAATTACATATAATAAAGTATCGGTGTATCTTAAACTTTGTACAACATTTGCCCATGATACTTCATTCTTTAATAAGTGTCAGAAGGATGATAATTTTTTTTTTCTGCAGATTTTCTTCATAGCAACAAAGCTATTAATGTAACTCACCACAAGAAAAATGCACTTTTTTTTCAACCAAACCACTGGAAGAGCCCAGCAGAGTTTGGTAACACATACTTTATGGGTTTGATTGGCTGTGGTTTCATAGCTCTGATCAATAAACTAATTGAGCTGTGTCAAATTGGTCTTCTGGGCTTTTACTCCTATTAGAAGTAATTCATACTCAATTTTGGAATAGACGCATGGAAACAGGCACAGTGATGACTCCTCTGTGAACAGCCTAGATGTACTGCACATCTTCTCTCTGTTTTCCCCTCATAGCTCATTCTGTTAGGATAAATACAGTTTCCATGACCCTGAAGTTTCTTAAATTTTTACTTAATTGTAGTGAAACTGTTTTTAACCCCACAACAACTTTAAGCATGCAGTCCTGCTTTACTAGTGTTCATCACCTACTTTTCTGATCTGAGTCTTTCACTGCCTTGCTGAGGCAGTGCCACACTTTTAATTTTCATTTATCAGGCCTTGCAATATCTTAGTCCTGTGTTGTTTTTACTGTATGTTATTTTTTCTATACTATGCATGTGAAATCCAAATGTGAGGATTAATAATCTTTGCATTTTGATTAAAAGCTCAAGAGGAGATAATCAGGTACATTTATTATTATTATACATTATTTATTTACTTATTTATGTTTTTTTCTGGTGACTTTCAATTGCATTGAGGTATCTCAAAACTGCATTTTGACAATTTTACAGGAGTCTCTGCTCCAGGACTACTGGGACCTTTCAGCTTCACTACTGACTTACTAATGTCTCCAGAGCTTTATTTCAAAACAAATTCCAGCAGGCATACACAGACTGTCAACTTCCAGAAGCATTAAAAGTAAACTCAACAGTGTCAGGAAAGGAATTCCTATGTCCAGTGCTGTACCTAACAGGTCCTTTTTTATCCCACCTACAGACCCTTCTCATATTGCCACTTACAAATGCACAGGTAAGTTTCTCTGGGGATCTGCAGTCCTGAGCATAGTAGTGAGGAGTTTCCTTGAGAACCATGTTTGCCAGAGGGGTCAGGATCTGGGTTTGTACTTCCCTTTCCTCTGGTGTTTTGCGTTAGATGTACACAGAGATATTTTCATGCCAAAGAACCTTGTGCAGTAGAGCAACAAAGAGGTTTGGGCAGATCCTCCTTAAGTAATAAAAATAACATCAAGATATAACTAGACTTTAAGGAAGTGTTCCACTAGCATTTACTCTGTTAACAGGAAAAGGCTTTATCCTTCTCATCAGCTAAGGCTTTAAAATATGTTAATTTTAATAACAACACTAAACTTTTTATTCTGTCATAATTAAATGATCTGTATGTTCTACTGCTGCAGGTTGTGCAAACCTTTTGAGTATATCCTAACTCTTTCTCAGAGATATAGGTATTATGGAAAGAAATTTTATTTGTGTTTGCAAAGTTCCCTAGGATTTGGTGGTTGAAAAAAGTATGAAATGTTGTGACTGTCCTGGCAGCAAGAACAGTTCTTCAAATTGTTTTCTTTGAGTTTTGGGGTTTGTGAGTTTTTTTGAGAAGGGAGACTTTTTTTTGCACTTTGCACACCTAAGATATGAACTTTCTAGAAGTTCCTTTTAAGGTCAAAGGTAGGAGGTAAAACTACTTTTGTGACTACTTTTTTTTTTTATTTCTCAACTGCACTTTTTTGGTAAATGTAACATTTACCAAATTGACCCTGACAGTTTTACTGTTCTGCTCACACTTAGTGATTCCTCCACCAAAAAGTTAACTGGAGCTTTTGCCCATCAGTACTACTACTTTTCCTATCAACAAATAATATCCTTTAATCTGCTTTTAGAAATGATTTAAACCTGCACTAACTGAAACACTGACTGCCTCGGAAGGCTGTGATGGGAAGATCCCTGAGTTATGCTCTGACAAATGCACATACACCATGAACAGAGGACATGGAGAAAATCCATCAACTGTTATTACTTCTCTAGAAACATCCCATAATTCTTACAAAGAGCAGACATGTTGTCCTGCAATTGACCAAATTGATGGGAAAGAGTTCATAGGACATTTAACACACACACACACACAAAAAAAAAAAAAAAAAAAAAAAAAAAAAAAAAAAAAAAAGCCTTACACTTGAACATCAAGGCATATAAGCAGAAGCAAAGACAATATGGAAACAATTTCCAGAGGAAAAGTTTAAGCTTGAAATAAACTAAACCCTATGGGTGCCCCTCATCCAGATTACTCTACATAGGAGACAGTCTTGTGCTCTGTCTGGCTGTGCTACACTTATTCATGTGTCAGCATCTTAGTAAGCATTTGCCAACACTTACCAGACTTTTCTCTTTGAGAACCCGGCAGCAGCTGATTAAAATGACAGAAGACGGGCATCTTAAAGTCAAAGTAGCATGTAGTTGCCAAAGAGGGCATAAGATTTAGAAGTATATTAGCACAACAAAAAGACCCGATGCATCTTCTTCTGTATGAGCTCAGAGGGCCTATCTATTCCTCTAGCATGATCCAGCCTGCTTTTTCTCCTGGACTGGGAGAGCTAGGATGTTTGATAGGGATAGCTAGATTCAGTTGTGAATGTTTTGTTATCTATTAAAGACTCAAGCCAACTGATAACTAATGCATCAAAGAATTTTAAAGTAGTAAAATATATATAAAATAATTCTTGGAAGAATAAAATTATGAGGCAAAAAATGGATTGCTATGTATTTTGTATCTGAAAAAACATGGTTTGTTTTCCCAAAGAACATGGTATTGCAACGTTAATTTACGTGGCAATGTCTCCCATAAGTTTAGGATTAGGACCAGTCTCCACTCTCCAGCTCAATAAATCTATAATGAAAACCAGTGTAATGCCCAAAGTATTAGTAAAGCCATAATTCTATCCCTTCTACATGCCTTCATTCTTTATTAATGCACAAAAAGTTTTCCCCTAAAAATTGGTAGAAGACCAATAATGAATAAATCATTCAAATAAGCCTTTTAGCAGAGCTGTATGTTAATGATAATCATCAATATCTGACATTCCCTCAGGAAGAAAGTCAGTATTTAAAATTATTTGCTTTGGGAAATGTTTGTGCAACAGGCATTCTTGTTGCTTCAAAACGACAGCAGGGAGTCTGAAGCATACTGTTAACACCCTCTTGAGTAGATGTGACTACATTTTCAACCTATTGAAATTCCTGCTGCGTTGCTTTGTGTTTAATCACAGTCTTTATTGGCATTTATTCATTGTAACTGTACTTTATTCATTTACTCACTTAAATGTTTATACAAAATTGAATATCTAAAACTGTGGCAACATCTTTTATGAGCAACAAATAAAAATTAATCCTGCTTGCATTGCATGTGCACGTCTATTCAACAGATGCCCTGTTATTGTTTGATAGATGCCTGTGCCAGAAAAAGAGCTAGAAGCATGTTCTGTTTAGTTTAGAAATAATTGGTTCTTAAAAGATTTTCAGTTTTCTGTTTTTCAGATACATGAAAGTATGTTTATACATATACATGCACTCATTTTATAGTAAGACTGTCATTTGTACTTTCTATAGTAAGAATTCTGATTATTTGCCACAGTCAGAATTCTGATTAAAAGGAACCATCACAGATCAGAGTCTTCGCTGCTAAAATCCACTCTATTTTCATTTTTCATAGATAAAGACTGGGGCCAGTGTTTCTCATAATTACATTAAAAAAAAAGAGTAACTCCTTAATATTAAATTACCTTTTTTTTCCTTGTAATATTTTTTTTCCATTTTTTCTGGGAAATAAAACCAGAAAGGTTTCCAGCCTTTGACCACCACCATGCAACTAAACCATCACTAAGTGCCACATCCAGTTGTTTCTTGAACAACTGCAAGGATAGTAACTCTGTGCTGCCAATTCCAATGCTTAATCACCCTTTCAGGGAAAAAATTCTTCCTGACGTCCAGCCTGAATCTCCTCTGGTACAGCTTGAGGCCATTTCCACTTGTCCTGTTGCTTATTGTCTTTGAGAAGAAGTAGACCCCCATAAGCAGTCAGAATTATATTTGCTCTCAGATGAGGAAGATTTGGTCCACTACTAGCAGGACTAAAGACTCCCAAAAGGCATGTCTCGCAGCAGAAAGCCTTTTGTTCTGCAACCCAATGTCTCAAAATGGCAATTGTAAAGAGAGAACATGTTACATCTTCAATAATGAGACCCATGAATAATTTCTCTGTGTGTAACTCCAGAGCTTTTTCTCTAACTCCTTTCACCTGGAAGGATGTATCTGGGAATTGTTTCTAGAACAATTATTTCCTTTTTGTACCTGTAGCACTCTGGGCCCTCATCAGAACAGAGCTGCTACAGGTACAGTGTTGATCTCATGTTTTAAATGCTGATCCTAAAAGAGAACTTCTGGGGAAAAAAAATAAATTCAAGAATCAAGAACAGGGGTCAAACAACTGCTTTTTCAGGCACCTAATTTTGAAATTCCCTCATGATAATCACATAAGGGCCATCCTTTTTGTCAATAAAACCCCTATGGCACTTAATTACTTGATTCTTGGCCACAATGAACAGTTATGTGTCTCTTTTTGCCTAAAAAACAGTGTGACTTACACGTATCTTTACTGTTCCTTAGCTGTGGCTTAGGAACATAGCTCTTCTGCTCTAGAGCATGTGCTCTAACCACGTGGCATAAACCCACAGGAGAAGACACCCCTGACCACTCAAAAGTTAACATATTCACTTTGCACTGACCTTCAGCCAGAAAGACTACACTTTCTTTAGTAGACCATAAACTTGAGCATTGGCTTGGAGTAAATATTTAAAGTACTTACAGAAATGATGACACAATCACCAGAGATTAATATTATTATTTCACATCATATCCTGCAGCTTGATAGCAAGGATGGGATGGCAAATGGGGGTTGAAACTTCTGCCTGATCTGTGTGTGGTTTAGCCCTTTACACAAACTCCCGTATGTAAACCTGGGAAAGAACTAATGAGTGCACAAAGGTGTGTCTATCCAGACTGGATTTAGGCATCCTTGTATCACAAAGAGGGTTTGAAGCCAAGTTCTTCACTTCAGCAACTCCTCCTAATTACCTAGAAGTTTTGTACACTGAGTTCTGTGAATCCTGTTTGGAACTACCTTTCTGATCATTGAAGTATCTCTCTACGCATTGTCTGGAAATTATACTGTTCTGGGGTGACTTTATGATGCTTGTATCCCCTATTGTCTGTTCTGTTTGTGCTGTATATTAAGTTCTGTACCTTTAAAATGGTTCTGGGAGCGAAGGGGGAGAAAGAAGCAGTGCAGTTTGTTTTGAGAAAACTGCCTGACTCCCACATGGCCTTGCTCCGGCATTCACCTGAGGCACGGACAGCGGTGGGACAGAGATCTCCTGTGCTTTTAGTTAGTTTTAGCTAGTTGATGCAGAGAAATTCCCTGGACTGTTTTTTTCTTTTTCTTGGGATTGTTTAAATCTGCTCTGGACTGAAAAACCCAAAGGAGCAGCGAGGGCTGGCACCTGCGGCCCACCGGGCCTGGACCTGCAGAGGGAGTGGGGCTGGTGAGAGACTGAGTGAGCTGAGCTGCACCCACAGCAAGGACTGGCTCAGTTTGTCGTCTCTCTTTGGAGTGGAGAGAGGTTTTATTGTTTCAGATTATTCATTCTTTGTGCTTGTGGGCATCTTGTTTGTTAAATAGTTTTGTCCACTTTTCTCCAAGGAGGTTCTTTTTCTGGACTGGCTGGGAGGAGGGGCCATTTGGGTTTGCTTCCTAGAGAACCCCCCTTTGGAGGTTTTCTTACAAATTTGCACTAAACCAGGACATAGACTTACCTGACGTATGGCTGGGGATGCTGATAAGTAGAACTAAAGAGGCAATTTGCATCACTGCCGCATTGAATCAAAATTCCCTTTGTGAGTCCAGGCCCAAGAGATTATCATTAAGCAGGAAAAGGAAATCCCCTTAAAAACAGCATTGCATGCAATAATTTCAGACTGATGGCACTATTTCTGAGAATTATAGACTCAAAGTAATGGTGACAACGAATTAAATGGCAACTAGAAGGAAGATACAAACTCACATTTTAGGACCACAAGGAACCACTAAGGTCATCTGGTCAGGCCTGCTGCCTAGTGCAGGCCAAATCTATCCCATTTATCCCATTCCTGCAATGAACAAAAGTATTCTTTCCTATGGTGCAAGTTATTGTTCCTATGGCTAGCAAGTTAGCTGAGAAAGAATGCCCTTAAGAAAACATCCAACACTTAAACACTTCCAGCTTGAATCAGTCCTTTTCCAATAAAAATATACAGATATTAAAAAGCCCCTAAGTGTTCACATTGCTACTAATTGGAAAATAAAGAAACAAGAAGAACAGTAGTTTTCTGAATTAATAAAAATTGTGAGTTGCACAATTTGTGAGGCTGTATGACTCCTGTATCAGCCAAAGACTTATTTCTTTGGGTTTTTTTTTTTCCTTTATTCTTCTATACATCACTGAGATCTTAAAGTAGGTTAATTCTGGAGGTTGAAAGGGTTTTCCTAGTGTTTCACAACATCATAACTTTGGAGATATTCCAAAACGATGGTAACTAATAGATATCTTTCACTACTTTAGTCACGCTTTGAGCTAGCTCAATGTCTAAAACATGCTCTAAAATACTGACCCAAACAATGCACTATAAGGTGAACATTTTATAGCTAATATTACTTGCCAATTACTAAGTAGTAACTATCTTGAAATTCAATTTATATCCTATAAAAAAAGAAGGAAAAAAAGTTGCCTTAGTACATGGTACATAACTTTGCCAAATGAAGTTTTATTCTGCTGACACATATTAAAATAAGAAAAGAAAATGCTAAGATAATCAGTGTGACCATAAAATGGAACAAAATCATATTGCAAATATATACACAATACATGCAGTAGCTGAATATGTAAAAATAATGGAGTGACTTTTATCTTAGCACTTCAGTGTCTCTCAGAAGATCCAGCACATAGGTCTCTGCCACAAAGAGACAGTCCAGAGACTGTTTCAGATGAGAATTTAGTCTATCACACTAATGTGATGTGAGGTTGCATGTCCAAAGGAACAAAAATAACTGTCACAGAAAATTGCCAAGGTCATTTGACTCCCTCCTGGAATTTGTTTCAATAAGTTGAGAATGAATGGAGTATCAAAAACTCAGAGATGACTTAAGAAAATCTAATTACATTCAAGAAACTGTTGACCCCTCTGTTACCAAAGTTTAAGGATAGATTCCCAGCTACCATGTGCAAGCTCCCTCATCAATATTCTGAGATAGAATAGAAGGAAACTTCTATTGAGTGACTCCTCTGTCAGTCTTGCTTCAGTCCAGCACATATAATTTAATATAGAAAAAAAAATAATTGATGCTAGCCACAGAGCCACTTATCTTTGATTACCCTATCCATGGAGAGGTTTAGGGTTTGAACTACAAATGTTTGAGTCTCAAATTAATCTCTCTTCTCCCTGATCAGCAAAACTGCCACCCTCCTCCATCACCATACTTGGCTTTTGACATGTCATAATTAGCTATGGTAGCTCAAAAGCTGTCATTGAGTATATTTCTGGTAATTTCAAACCAAGCAAAAAGTCCTTTGTATGGCTGTCTCCTGAGCAGAGGGATATACAATCAGCTAGTAGAAAATGCAAAGGAGGGTATGTCAAACTTTAGACAAACTTGAAAAAATTTAAACCTGATGATATTTTTGTATAAAAATATCTCCTGATTTGGCTGTCAAGCAGAGTAAAGCAGAGCTTAGTTGTTTTGGTGTGAAGTAATGTTGCTCTAAGGTGGTCCTTCATTTAGTGCATCATCGTTCTGTGATGATCTTCTGTCAAGTAAAGGGATTTGTTTAGTAAGAGAAAACAGTACAATGAGCAGAAGATCCATAGGAGAGCTCAAAAGAGCAGATAATGTTCAATGAATGTGGATAACAGCCTTCTTTCTGTGACCAAAACACCAGTTTGCATTTCTGAAATGTGCCAGAAAGCATTCTTCAACTATCGGCATCCAAGAACCTAGGCTACTTTCATTAAGGCTTCATTTGTGATATGAATTTTTTTGTTAAAATATGTTAAATGAGGAGAAACAAGTGTTATTTTCAATCCTCAAAAAACCCCAAGAAATCAGAAAGCTGTACCTTCAGTCCCTCCTGTAAATGGATTTAAGAGATGCCTGCTGTATAGCTGTCCTCAGACTTCCAAGTCTCTAGATTGACAGCTTCGCCATAAGGTCTTACAGTACGTTTATTTCTCAATAATCACTGCCTCCTCTAAATCATATTTTATTACTATCAAGCATACCAAAATCTTACAGAATATAACCTTCTGCTATTCATGTGAAATGTGTAAAATGTACTTCCTAATGTTCCTGTGTGCCTTCTGCAATACCCATTCATTACTCAAGAGCAAAAAATGTTGTGTATGTTTTACATTCTTACAGTATAAGATAGTTTACAGTCAATGCCATCAGCTGGAAGGTGTTTGATCCCTGCTCAAAGATTTGCTAGGGATTGTGTGATTCCCAGGGATTTTACAGGCTTGCCAGATTTGAAATACAGAGACATTTTACACAGTGCTTTGTGGTGCCTGCTGAGTGGTGTTCTGCATGTTGCACCAATTCACCACACTAATCAACTACTGGCAGTAAAAAATAGTAATTTAATTACTATTAAAGACCACTTTCTTCCTCTGGATATGAATGAGCAACTGCAAGTGACTTTAAAAAGAGGTACTAATCTGAGCGTAAGACCTAATCCTATGTAATTTGGTTTTTTGGTATCCAGTCCAGGGACCTAGATCATGTTTTCAGGTGTCTGTTTATGCCTCCAGCAAAACTACTTTATCAAAACTCTCTTTCAGCATCCTCATGGCCTTATCCCCCAAATGCAGATGTTTTCACTTACTGGAATACTCTCAGCATACTGGAAGGTCAACATCAAAAAAGAAAACTCCTACATTCCACACGCAGCCTGGACAAGTGGGAAGATTGCCACTGCTGATCCTCTAAATCAAAGTCTTCACAGGAGCAACACATCAGAACACTTGTTGCACATGTTGCTCAGTTTTCCTCTTCTAAAATGTTGCAGTGCTGGTGGAGGTCGCTCTGAAACTTAAACACTGTGGTTGACATGAAAAGGTGGAGCCAGAGTCTGCCCACACTGTGACAAACAGGAAACAACACAGATGTACCAGCATGGCTTACACTTCTCCCTGCAAGGGGCCCAGAAAATATCCTCCTTCTCTTGGTCTCAAGTTCCAACCTACATTTATCTAATAATTTATAGCAAAGCTTGGGCCAACATCATCCAATTAACCAAATCATTAGGTAGAGTCATGAATGTAGGAGAAAAAAAAAAAATTAGAGGCAATCCAGTTGGCGAGATGTAAATTTCACATTGCAACTACTGCAGCAGGAGTTCATTCTTGAAAATTCATAGGAAATTGTTCAACATTAGAATGTTAGAGTGTTCATTATACTTTTAAGATTACCAGCTTAATTTGATTTTGTGACTGGTACAACCCAAAGAGCTCTGAAACTCTTACCATGAGTAGTATGTCAGGCTCAGGAAGGCACATTTTGCTCCTCACCATTGGTAGTAGTCTAATCCTAGCCTAGTTGTATCCTAGCCTGGTTGTAGCCTCCAAAGACTAGATTCACCTAATCTAATTTTAGATTCTCAGATGAGATAGTAGTCAAGTACATGCAGTATCCCCATGGCTAGTGACAGGTTACAGGTTTTTAATAACTGCAAGGATGAGGTTTTTCTGAATATTCTTTTCTGCTGTTGCATTTGCCAGTTAAAAGGTTTATTCCAGTTTACACAGTTGAAACTGCAATTGCCCAGTGGCCAGGTGGACATTAGCTAATGTATTTTAGCCTTTCTTAGCTTTGTATAATTTCATGCTACAGCACCTATTGCTGTTACAATGTTGATATATGTCCTGTAAATAATAGATATTGGTTAGAGGTAGCTATTTCTGATAGTTAGTCTGAGTAGAATAAGGCATCTATGGTTCCAGAAAAACAAATGTGGTGCAGAGCAATACAAGTGCAGAAGTGGCCATAGAAATGTGGCCCAAGCACAGAGGCTTCAGAGCTTTGCACGGCTTGCCTGTTATCCACTTCTGAGCACTAAATGAAGCTCCTGAAGCTCAACAAAACTGATTTCAGGAGTCACGAAGAGCACAAATGGTGTCTGGCATATACAATATACACCATATATAATTAAATTTAGATGTAATCTGAAATTGCAAGCTAAAGAAGAAAGACCTAAGTGTAGGATTTCTTGGCCCAAATTTACACTTGGTTGAGGAGGAAGAAACTATCAACACCCCTCTTGTCTTGGCAAAAGGCTTGAGTGTTCAAGTAAGCTGACTACAGAAATAAAATGGAAAAGCAATGGCGTAGAGTGACTGGGGGAAAAAAAGAGTTAACAAGTAAAAGATAACTTAAAATAAAGCATTTTTGTAAATACTCAACCCAAGACATATG
Source organism: Phylloscopus whistleri (assembly GCA_017589585.1). Taxonomy (NCBI): domain Eukaryota; kingdom Metazoa; phylum Chordata; class Aves; order Passeriformes; family Phylloscopidae; genus Phylloscopus; species Phylloscopus whistleri. The sequence goes on from JADMLD010001389.1 coordinate 1,543,768, forward strand.
GAGACTGATTTGTAACAGTGTTGAGTGCTTACATACAAAAGCAAAATATACTTGACCAATGTTGTATACATACAAAGTTCTCTAGCAAATCTAAGTATTGTGACACCAAGGCTACAAGGGTGATATTTTAGAATATATGTAGGAACAAAAATCATGCCTATAGGGGTTTTCTCAGAAGACATGGGAAATTAGATGCCTAACACCTATGAGTCAGGGTTAGCACATCATTAATGATATCCTCAATGATATCCTCAAACTAATTTGCTTACCTACCCTTTTAAGGTTTAAAAAAATTTTTGTCTCCAAGTATATGAAAGTTGGCAGCTTGAATTTATATTTTTGACAGGGCTGTCAGGAAGAAACATCAAACTAAAGGCTTTGAAGCATTCAGAAAAAGAGTGGGAAAGCTATCGAAACATCTTAGCACCTGGTCATGGGCAGGTTTACCCCACAGTAGAATGGATAATGGAGAAAAAACACTGTTCAAGCTATATATAGCTAGTCAGGTGTCGTTTCTGTTTTCTAAAGTTCTTTTAAGTTTTCTGATGTTTACTTTTTGTAATAAAGTTTCTCACACACTTTTCATGTAAATAATAATTGTTTTGCATTCCTTTCTAGAAGAAGAAAAAGTTGATAAACTGTTAGTTTGACCAGTGTAGTTGGAGAAGACAATTTTCATCCTCCAATCCATAGTCACTGTTAGAATTCTATAAATGTTGAAGTCTGTAAATAAACTGCTCCTTTTTGCCTTAGACATCTTAGCGTGTGTCATTCATTCATACCGTATTGCAACGGTCAGGAAAATCAAGCCTATGAAGAGATTTTTGAGGGAGAGGATATGTGGTTTTGTCTTTTATTTTCTTAAGAACCTGTAGGTACAACTAAAAAAATTAGGAACAAATGTACCAGTATCCTTAAGAAATTCTTCCAAATGTCACACAATTTTCTCAGCCAGAGTGACTTCAACACCTTGAGAGGCTTATTGTCAGGTTTTCTATCCTGATTCACAACCTACTTAGGTGTATCAAACAGAAGTTTAAAAGGCAACTTGATCACAGTTCATAAGAACCCAGAGGAAAAGACTTTGGATATTTGAGACACTTTAATCTGACAGACAACATCATAAAAAGATTCAGTTTCTGGGTAAGTTGAAGACAGAAAAGTAAAAATTAGGAAAAAGAGACATATTTTTAGGAAGAGCAGCAATTAATCATTATTGCAGCTTGCCAAGGTAAGTGGCAAATTTATCATAACTGAGTCTTTAATTCAAGATTCAATGACTTTCCGAAGGATGGGAGGCAAACAATAAATTTAGGTGCTAGATAGTAAAAAGGAAAAGAACTTCCTAAGGGAGAATATTTGCTGTCCTGTGATATGCACATAGCCAGGCTAAGTCCATGGCTTCCCTAGGCTGTCTTTCATGATGAACAAGAGATGGACACATATCATAGGACGTACAGCATGCATTCACTGAACTCAGCATGGAGCACTTATCTTTTGGCCATGTGGAGTGTCTTTGTTTTTTGTTTTGTTTTATTTTTTCCCCAAAAAAAATTAATTACGGTAATTATTATGAATCCTTTTTTTAACATTATATATATGCACTGTTTCTTAATATGGGTAAATTCAAACAAAACTCCTAGACTTCTGTTCTATCATAAATTGAATAAAAAACTGATCAAAGTTGAAGGAAAACTACTGTATAGTGTGAAAATTGTTTGCATTCAACAATATACAATAACATTCCTGTTTTTTGCTTCTCATGACATTTGCTTGCATTTGCTTTCAGTGTCATTATTTCCAAATATATGAAGATTTTAGATGTCACAGAGACTATATTCATTATCAAGGGTAATAGAAATAATAAGAATAGATTTTATAATGGACTTTTTTCTCCAAAAAATTAAACATAAATATATATATACATACAGAAGTAAAAGAATATGAGCCACTAATTTTGAAAGATTTGTATTGTTTTCTATCAACCATAAATTTACATCTGAATTGTGTGTTCCTAAAATTCAGGGAAGCTTAAAAGATAGTTAGGAAACCTTGACAGAGAACAAGTCACTCTATATTGGACACTCCCTAGGGAATATTTTAGTCAATTAAGAGTAGTCATAATTGAGATGGTAGCAACCAAAAAAAAGGAGAAGAGGATGTGGGATGAGAGTACTACTTCTCTTCCAAATGTATCAGTCAGTTTTGCAAGAGAAATTTCCTTTCTCCACAGACCTTGCCTCTCTTACATTCCTAGATTATCACAGCTACAACAGTAATTCTGCAAATCAGTACTATTTACTTTTTTTTTTAATATTCTGACTCATCTTGTGGTTTAAGGTTTAGTAGTACCTTCTAGGTTTTTGGAACATGTTTCCTCAGGAGAGTGAATTAAGCTGGAATATTGGCATCCAGTGTGACTGATCAGGTTTTGAAGGCACAAATGGAGCTCTGGAGTTTTTCAATGATCAAAATACATTAATTAATGTATGGATTTTATTCAAGTGAATTTTGGTGGAAAAAGTTTTAATCACTGTTCAACTTGTTCTTGAATCTTGCACACTCAAAAAAAAGTGGAAACTTTTCCAAATATACTTTCTTATAAGCTTCAACCTGTTATATGCAAGTAGATTTTGTCCCTATGATTTGTCTAATGATTGATAAAGTATACAAGTGATTTTATGTACTTAACTTCAACCAACATAAACAATTCAAAATATTGTCCTACTTTCTCTGCAAATTTGCAAACAATGTTTAAACAATAATTTACCATTATCTGTAATGAAAACCTTTGTTCTTATGTATATCTGAAGTGGAGGTTTCCTAAGCTTCCAAGTGCTCTTTTTCACCACATCTCCTGCATCTCCTGTGGTCAGCACAAAGGCAGCCTTTCAAAACCCTTTATGGGCTACTAACTTTGGCTTTTCTACGTACACAAACTTTTCTCAGCTGCTTCCCACTCCATTGCATATTTTGCCAACATCAAAGGAATCTGAGGCTTTCCGTACGTCCCAGCTGTCTAGGCTACATAATTATAGGATTTGGAGCTGATGCATTGTTGTTATTACTAGCTACTAGCTGGAATCGTACTGGTGGACCACGATCCTATTGTCCTACATACAGTAAAATGTGAGAATGATGGTTTGTGATTCCAAACACCTTGTAGTCCTTCCAGACAAGTGAGAGAAGCCAGGAATCCAAGAGAACACTGCAAAAGAAAGAGTCAAGTCTACAATTAATCTTTAACAGTTGTAACTGATACTGAAGAAAAACACTCTGATAGAACAGAGGATTAACTCTCACATAGGCACAAAGACTTTTAAAGTTTAATATGTCCCTTCAAGGACACTGTAAAATGAGTTACTCTAGACGTAAATGTTTGTACTTCTCTCTGTTAGTTTGGTCACATATATACAGACAGTCTGTTCTAGTGGAAAATGTCCCTGCCCAGCACAGGGAGGGTTGCAACTGATCTGTAAGGTCCTTCCCAGACCAAATTTTATATAATTGACTTTATGTTTCAAATAGAAAAAATGTTCATTTTCTAACTGCAGGCTCTGCCCAACCAGACTGGGCTCTCACATGAAAGGCTGTATTTCTACTCCCCTCAGTGTTAGCAGTAAAAATGGCCAGACCAGCTGGGTCCTTATTTTCTTCCAGTAATGCACTCAATAACAGTTTCTATATTCTGCTGCCAGTTCCAACTTGAAATTCAGCTATGCCTACATTGCAGACTTCTGCGGGCATAGCCCTCTGATCCACTGATATGAAAATGTCTTACATTTTCAGGTAAGGGAACAGAAGCTCCTGTTATAAGTATACCCACATTAAAAAAAGAAAAGCTAAACAAGAAAACAGCTTTTAGCTGTTAAATTTGTTCAGCTGCTTAGTTTGTTTAATTCAGAAGTAATCAAATAAATATGCAAAACAACTTTCACAAGAGAAGCTGCGTCCTTGTTTAGAAAGAGATACTGCTATGGCACACTACTGTAGGAGTAACTTTAAATCATTCCTAGTGAAGACATGACCCTTAGTGAACAATTCTGTTGATGATACACAGAACAAACGGAGTTTGCAGCGTAGTTGTATTGACTTTGGAGCACTGGGTAATTTTCAAAGAGATTGGTAGATTCTTTGTTTCCAAAACCACCAGATTTAACACTGAACTAATATAGAAACAAATCTGTTGAAGTTTTTGTGCTCCCTTTTTCCTGTATTAAGGTTCCTTTTAGTGTACCACTACTGAGATAGATATATATATATATATATATATATATATGTGAAGTACCAACAATATTATACTGGTGCACAAGATAAGAGTCAAGGCAGGAAAGAGGCAGGAGAAATCTATAATTAGATTTTTCTCAGTGCATCCATCTTCATTTATCCAAGAGGCCAAAGTCATTATTATTTACTCAAGAATCTCCTTGGAGAGTAGAACTGTAAAGATTTACTGCATATTATGAGAATCTGTGAGTATATTGAAGTTCCTTAGTGCAATTATTTGTCCCTTTTACACTTGATTAAAATGGGAAGAAAGTTATACCAGTGTCTGTATGTTTGGTTTCTGATTATATCTTCCCTCTCCCAAGTTGTTTCTGTAATAGAAGAGGGGTAACTGTATTTCATTTCTTCTCTCACACTTTTTTCACCAGCTGATATAAGCTTTCCTGTAAAGTTCTTTGTGTTTGGTAAGAGAAGATGACCAAACTTGTTAAGAAATTCATGACAGAAAGTCCTAACTAGAATAGTTGTTGTTTCATAGCCATCCTTTGAGCTCAGTGGAGTTCGAGGCTTAGATGCAACATGGTCCCTTTAAAGATAGTGGTACCCCAGACCAGTCTGGATTCAAAAATTCAGTCTTTGCTTTGTCTTGGCCTGTTAGAGCAAAACACTTTCTCAGGATCAGTCCTATGAGTCATAGTGGAAAGGCATTTAATTTTAAATTTTAAATCTGATTATCCTGTTTAATGTGAAACTGCTGTTTAGCAAACAGCTTTATTTAATAAAAATGGTACTATGTACATACACACAAAAAAGCCCAAACCCCAACCCCAAAGCATCCTACTTCACAACAGATTACTTATTCTTACTCAATCTTTGTTTATCCTTGATAAAACATATAGGGCAAACAAAATTTTCTGAGAATAAAAGAAAACTGTAATATAATCTATTATCTACATTTCCATACAGAAAATATTTTAATAAGTGATTTATTTTATTTTCTCTAAAATAAATACATCTACAGTATAAATTTTCCTAAAAAGAGAGACTTAAACACTCAGATATCAGAGTGTGTTCTGAGACCATACAGTTCTTTCTCAGGTTCAAATATTAACTATATTTTGTGTTATTTGTATAATTTAATCAAACCCAAAACCTCAGCCTGGGTTCAGTTCTCACTGTACAACACAGTTCTTGTCTCAGTCTAGAATCCTACTCCTTGTCCACAACTTTGCAAACTGCATCAAGTCCCTGTGCTCATCAAGGTCATTAAGGCTGATTGCATAGCTCCAGGTACTGGCATTAGGTAATCCAGATGCAGAAACAGGGCCAAGTCTAAGACAAGCCATAACTAATGAATGTCAAGAACAGCAAGCCAAAGGATGATAGATTTTCAAATGATGCACTTAACCCCTAAGCCAACAATCAATTACAAATAGTAAATGCACACGGGACTCCCACAAGCATGGATTCTTTCAAACAAACGTGGACAAAAAGAGGAGTCCTATCCTTGCAAACACTGATGGAACTAACATGGAAACATCAGTGGAAGAGCACACATTTAGGTACAGCATGTAAGAATTTCAGTAAGCTCTTAAATATTCTTTCTTTAAAAACATCACACATAAATATTCAGATCATGTTATTAGGATCATCAATCTTTTTCTTTTTTATTTTATTTTGATAAATATCTACTTTTGTGGTTGGAGAACTGATTGAGACTGGAATTGTTTCTTTTGTTTTATTTTTGTAATATTGTTCTGATTCTTTTGACCCTGGCAGAATCCTGCTTTTTTACTATTAAAGTATCTATTAATATTCACATTTTCCATTAAATGTGGATAAAACCTATTACTGTGCTCTCAGAAAATATTTTGGGACCTTCAGACAGAAGACAGCACAAGAATATTTCCAGTCTATGGAGGCAAGCTCAGCAGCCAGTGTTTGCAAAGGCAATTTATATAGCAACAGTATAATCACAAAGGGCTTACATTTTATCTTCAATGAGAGAAAATATTTACTGCAATTACAAAGGTTTTATAGAAGAGGTGAAACCTGGTATCTAAGAATAAACCAGTTCACTACAATGACTTTGAAATGTAAAGGTTAATATTTGTATTCTTCATAAGCAAAATTCTGCTACAATTTAAAAACAGCTAAATCCTTGTACATAAGCATAAATCCTTGCACAAATATATATAGAGCATGCAAGAATCCGAAGCAAGCCCTGTAATTTCCTGCAGAACTGACCAATTTTCAACAAAATAATTTTGGTGCAAAAAAATTCTGTGGGCATACATGAGCTTGCTTTAATGCAAACTAGATTTGTAGTCAAAGATAGGGAGAGCTAAAGCCATTCATCTGAGGAAAGACAGGACCTCAACAGTTCATTTCCTATTCTGAATCTCAGTGAAAAAAATGTTTACACGCAGTCTCTCATTTCTCAGGAATGGTTCTAACTACCAGGCTACTATTACATTGTCCCTACTGAAGTAATTCATCAGCAATTAGAGAGCAAGTGAGAAACAAACAAACAAACAAAACTATATTAAAAACTGCACAAAATAAACTCCTATATTAACAATGTTAAAAAATACAAGCCAATTTCTTTGCCACTTATGCTAGGTAAGATGATGTCATTATCTATACAGAACCCAAATCTTTCCCACTGCCCAAATTCCCTCCTCTGACTACCTCCATTTCTCTTAATAGCCTAGATTCTGTGTTAGAGAAGGCAAAGAGGAGGGGTGGAGGAACAAACACAGACAAAATAGCAAAAATCTGCAAGTTAGAGAGGTACTTAGATCTAATTCCAGGACTGAGAAAAGAGAAGAAAAAAACACTGGAAGATTAATTTGCTGAGTTTCTTTGCAAGCAGCAATGGTTCAAAATTAAACATTAAGTTCTTCTCATACTGACTTTAATGATGCCCAGAACTGGACCTGTAATTTCTCTCCCATTTCTTTTTGTATTTGGTAACTTGGTTGAGCCTACAGCGACATAAAACATCTTCTAGCCAGGGGCTGTAACCTGCCTTCTAGTACATATTTTTGCCAACAGCTGCAGGGAAACAGAGACAGGTCCCTGACCTTCTCTCAATAATCTTATGAAAAAGATGCACATTTTAGAACCTTTTCCTGTTCCCTGAGAGTAATTTTTCTTGTTCTCAGGGAGTTCTCACTAGAATAGCTGCACTCAGGAATAGCTTCATGCCAACAACAAGCTCACAGTGGTTTGAACCAATTCCCATCATGGTTATAGAAATATTTGTATTGTCTACATCTATTGAATTTTGGGTCAGGCCTCTCTTTGTGAATAAACCTGCTAGAAGACCAGACCTACTCTCTAAGTGACTCTAGCCCTTACAGCAAATCAGCAGTTTGTGGAGCTACATGGAAATCTACCCAATCTCTCTCTTTCCTGGCTTCACAAGTGGGAGCTGTTGATACCTGCACAGCTCCTGGTACAAGGCAGAGCAGAAGAGCACAGTAAGTTAATCTGCAAGCCATTCAGAAACGTCTAGGACAGAGACAGTGACACCAGGGAATCCTATGTCTGCACTGAACATCTAGTAAATTGTTTACTTGGAGGGTTGATGAGAGACGTGCAAATGAACCTCTGAAGCAACTACTCGTCAGGTAAGGATACTAATGTGCTCTAATAAAAAGCAGTAGGTTCTCATCATTGCAGTATCTTTTCCCCAAATGTACTTGCAGCAGTTTATCAACATTATATAATGCAGGGAGAGTTCGGGCAAGGATAAAGAGTTGATAGCCAGCTTTTGGTGTGCTTGTTTATGTGGCTCACTTGATTCATAGGTCTCCTCTTTACACAATGTACTTTGAGCTGGTTTTTTTCTTTTATTTTTCATGAACAGTATTACTCTTGATCCTAAATAAACATCCAAGAAATCCTTTAGGTTTCGGGAGCAGGCTTGAAAGACTGCTTTTAAGAACTAATCAAGTGTAAGGTTTGTTTCTCAGACAGACAATGATTATTGTATTCTGTGTTTTCCTCTTGTTTCCCCCTTTTTTTCCCTACCACAGAACCGTTTTTTCCCTCCTGCCGGGCGGGGAAAAAAACGCCACACCACCGAAAAAAAAAAAAAAAAAAAAAAAAAAAAAAAGCAGCAGAGGTAAGAAAGAGCAGGATAGGAAAGCTCTAGCAGTGCGTTTTCCGTTTTCTTTAGGGGTTGTGGGGGGAGTGAGGGAGAGGGGCTGGGGACCTCCTGCCCTTCAGAGGAGCATGTCGCCCTTCCCGGGGGCTGGAGGGGGTTCGGGGGGGGAGAGAGGGAGGAGGAGGAGGGAAGGGGCAACCGTGTGAATGCCCCGCGGGAGCCGCATCACGCCTGCCGTGGCGCCGGGAAGCTCCGGGGACACCCTGCGGCGGAGAACGCGGGGAGGGGACCGCGGGGGGACGGCGACTCCGCGGCCGGGGGAGCGGAGGGGCTGAGGAATGGCGGGACGGATGGATGGGTTGATGAGGGATGAAGGATAACGGATAGAGGGATGGTGGGGTGAGGGACAGATGGATGGGAGGATGCGGGATGCAGGGATGAGGGATGGAGGGAGAAGGGGTGGAAGAATGACAAAATAAAGGCTGAGGGACGAAGGGATGGAAGCGTGGAAGGACAGAGGGCTGCCAGAGCGAGCGCCCGAGCTTCCCAGCTGCTCCCCCTGCGCTGCGCGCCCCCGCGCCGCTCCCGGTCTCCCCCCTCCCCGCTCCGCCGCTGCGCGTGCCCGCGCCCGGGGCTGACTCTCCCTCGCATCCTCCTCCGGCGGCGGCGACGGCGGCAGCGCCGGGGATGGGCAGCGAGAGCGCGCCCAGGAGCAGCCCGGGCCCCGCCGCTCGCCACTGCTCCCGCGCCCGCTGCTGCTCCTGCCCCGCAGCCCCCCGCGCACCGGGGGCAGCGCCGCCGCCGCGCCATCCGCAGCCCCCGCCTCGGACGGGTGAGTCACCGGGCCCTGCGCCCTCGCCCCGAAAAGCACCTGCCCCGCATCCCCCCCATCTCCGCTCCCGCACCTCCCATCCCGGAGCGGCCCCGGGGACGAGCGCCGGGCGAGCGGGGGCTGCCCGGGGGGGGCTCGGCGCTGCCCCCCTGGCCCCGCCCGGGGGATCCGGGGGTCCCGGCCCGCGCTCGCGCCCCTTCCGCCCGCGCGGAGCGGGTAGCAGGGGTGTCCCCGCCGGGATGCCAGGAAAGGGGCTCCCGCCCTGCTGCCCCTCCCGGGCACCGCTGCCCGTTCCCACGGGGATCTCGCACAAGCGTACCCCGACACCCCGAGAGCGCCGCTCCCCAGCCGCGGCCGGGGGACCCCTGAGCCTCCTGTGCCCGCACCCCCGGGCGGCCGGGGCGGCTCGGGGAGGGGACAGCGCTTTAACTTTTGCAAGGGGCCATTTGGGGGCGCGGAGGGAGGATCCAGCTCAGCAGATTTGGCGGCTTCCCCGGAGCGGCCCCGGAGGCAGGTGGCGGAGGGTCCCGGTCCCCCTCCCGGAGCCGCCGGTGAGGCGAAGCGCGGCCCTTCCCGCGGGGCTCGGGGGGCGGCTGCGGGCAGGGCTCAGCGCTCAAATGGACTTTTCCAACACTCCCTCCACCAACATAATCAAACAAATAAAGTGACTGGGGTGGGGGGGGGCGGGGGCTAGGAGTCTGTGCTTGCTCTGCTTTCGCTGTCCAGAGCTGCGAGTGCAAACGGCGAGATGCTGTCTCTGAAAAGGGTTTTCTGGTTTTTATGTGTCATGATGCACACGGCTGGTGGTAGCTAGTGTAGTAACTATCTGTATCCCAACAGTTCCCTGTCGAAGGGGTTGTTATGGCAGCGGCCCTCCCCGCTTCTTTTATTTTTTAATCCCTGGTACAGGGTAATGTTAAAGACCTGGAAACTGCCATAATTAAAAAGAAGGGAAAAAAAAAAGGCGGGGGGGTTGGGGGGAAGATAAATAAAGCAGCCTCTTGCCTCTTTGCCAAGTAGACAAGTACAAATATAAGATTCACATTCAATCTTCACTCCCTTCTCCAGGAGCTGGTGCTGTGATAGCACTAATGACTGGAGGAGGTTGGGGAAAATGTCTTTCCCCCTACACCTAATTCCTCCTTTTTTGCTAAATTTTGTTGGAATTTTTCCTTGATTGTGGCTTGTGCTTTTTCATGTGTTTCAGTGATACTTTTTCATAGTGTTATTGAAGTGTTATTCCTATTTCATGGGAAGTTATTTCTTACTTCCAGAGGATTCCTTAGTCCTGTGTTACACTGGGTAAAGGTATTCAAGTGGTCTTATATATAAGTTAAGTACATCATTTGCAAAATCTTGTAATTCTGTAGTTTTTGCTTTTCTGTACAAGACACAGGATGATAGTTTTCTCCTTGTAATGCAGAGAGGAATCTCTGTGAGACTCTTCTGAATGGTTTCAGCACATCTTACCTGCCACAGCTGGTGGCAGTCTGAAACAATGAGATTTAAAGGTTATTATGGAAGTAAGTTTCTCTATCACCTTTAATGGTCAGCCTACTCTCAGACAAAACACATATAGTTCTAAGGGAAACACTCGATTCTGATTTTGGTTTAGTCATTTTTTTGGACACAGTGTTTAAACCCTGAAACTGTTGAGGAGAATGGATGTTAAAAACACATAAAATTGGTAGTGGGCTATACTACTTTGACATTTTTACTCTGCACTTTTGTAGATACCATTTGTTGTCTTAGACCAGATTTTGCTTGGGTAGAGATTGAGCAGTAAATGATAAGAACAGAGGATTTTGTCCTGGTAGATTTTGCATTTTTATTTCGCCAGAATATTTGAAGACTGATATTGATATTGCTGAATGAAATATTGAATTGTGATATCTTGTTTCCAGTTGTACATTTTGAAATGTTTGGCTTATCAGTAGGAAAGCAACACAAACGTGTAAATGTTTATTTAAGGATGAAAAAATGCTGTCCCAGGGTGATTCATGTGTAGAAACAAGTAGGCTAGATTCAGGTTAAATAAGTGAACTAAAATAATGTAGTGTAAGTGATCCGTAACTAATTTTCACTGCTTATAATGGAAACAGGCACTCTTTGAGTTGGAATTTAGAGATGCTGGAAGAGAGATGAAGAACAGAAAAATACATATATTTAATGAAAGACAAAACTCTTGAATAAACATAAGGTATTTCTGAGGGATCGCAAGCACATTTCTCAGCATAACTTTGGTCATGATTCTGATCCCAGCTAAATCAGTATGAGATTCTCCCCAGGCACTGCTGCAAGCAGAATCCAAGACAACCCTGCTATCCATTTTTGAGGAATGAGGACACGAAAAGATCACTTTTTTTTTCCCCCCATTATCATAGCTGTGAGGGTTTATTTTGTATCTCGTATGGAATATTCCACACTTTACCCTCCTAAGCAGTAGTCAGGCCTACAGTTCTTACCTGCCCAGACAGCTCAGCTGAGATAATTCTTGTCAGAAAGAATAATACATGTTTTGCTAGGGGCAGCTTTATTGTGACCAAATAATAATCATGTCTCCTGGAAAAATGTTTGACTTTGAACGATATTTTCATATCTGTTACCACTGAAATTTCGTATTAGGGAATGGGAATAACACGTTTCTTAAAATGGCATTATTTGCTTTCAAGTTCTTATATGAAAGGACTAGATTCGTTTAATCAAGATGGAGGGTAGATGTTTCTATCATTAGTGATTAAAAATATCCGTAGTGATTTAAAAATAACCTTAAGTCGTAATGAAGAAAAGACAAATTTGGACACTCTGAAAAGGATTACTAATAAAGTTATTTGATACAAATGAACCAACAGATTGCACTTATTTAACACCAGAGAGAGGTAAAAAGGAACAAAAAAAGAAAGCTGGCAAAAACAAGTCATCGTGGGAAAAGGCACAGTATAAATCCTGAAAGACTTGCAAAAATTGCCCAAGAGACTCCAGCATTAACTGTTTAACTCCCTTATGGGAGTCAAATGGAAAAAGCCCCATTGACTTCAGTAAACATTAATAGCACAAATATATGCTAAGAGATGGGTTATTCAACTAAGTACAACAAGAATTCAGAGTGATAGTTACTGAAATCAGATTAGAAATGTATGGGGTTTCTTCAGTTAGAAGGAGGTTCTCACTTCACTGAAAATGAATTGGAGGCTTGCTATCTGTTTTTCAGGGCCAAAATGCCAACCTGAGAATAATGTTTTCAAGTGACTTTTGAAAAACGTGGCATGTTATAGTTAAACTGGTTTTAATTTCTGTGATACTCTATTAAAATGTTGTTACCTTTGCCAAGCTCAAGTTATTAATTAATCATTAGTAACCATTTTGCCTTTCTTTTTTTTAAATGTCAATTTTTCAGAAACGGCAAGAAATACAAAACAGTGTTCCGGCAACACTGCACTCATAAACTGAATAATTCAAAGCCTGTACTGTCATAGTACAATCAAATTTTTAATATGATGCTGTCAAAGTCATAAAAAAGAAAATCAAATGTGACATCGTAGAAGACAACATATATAGCTGACATGACATCCAAAAGTTTTAATTTCCCCACATTATATTTAGTGGTTAATGAATATAGACTTTTCTTTCTTTCCTCTGAGGAAACTCCTAATACAACATATTTAATATTCAGAAAAAAAACCCCCTACTTTATTTTCATAAAAACATATGCAAGTTTTGTGAAGATAAGTCCTGAACATAAAGGAGATGCAATCGTTTAAGAGATAGCGTAAAGCCTTCACTGCGAAACATAACTGAGAAAAATTGTGGCTGATGAGAAAAAAATATTGTCAAACAAATTTTCTAGAATATGGTAGGTATTATCTCAACAAAGGACATTTTATTAACTGTTCCTGAGTGAATGGATGTTCATCTTAATGGATGAACCTCTTTCTAAAAAAAGAGACAAAGTCACCCTTTCCCTCAAAAAATATAGTAATTTCTTTCTGCAGAAAGAACCATTTTTCATCTGTTTTTCTTCCTAATTAAGTGTATTTAATGCCAATGAAAAGTACAAAGCACCAGAGTAGCAGAAGTGGAAAATGAAGGCTGTTTTCACCCAGCCTTTATGGAGCAGAGGAAGCAACAGTGCAGTGTGGTGGTCCCAGAATGATCTCCCAGATTCAGCCTGGTTTGGTTAGCTTCTTGACATGGAGAAAATGTTTGCCCATTGAGATCTTCCAGGTGGCTAAGGATCAATTTGCTCCAAGTGATCAATGTACTGAGGAAATCTGTCTGGAATGGTATTTTAGTTGTTAACCTCAGCCTCTGTCTTCCTCAAGGAAACCAGCTCTAGTTGTGACTCCATGGAGACCTGACTGGATCCTGCAGGGAGCTCAGCATCAGTGCTTTCAGAAGTGCCAGGTGCCTGCTCAGGATCCTCTAAGAAATAGAGTGAAATACCAGTTCATTTCACACAGGCCACAAACCAGCTTTCAAATCTCAATGATTTTCCGTCACTACTGCATGTTGGCTGTATTTGAATCAGTGAACTAGAGGTGAAAGGCTCCAAAACTGTGATTACCAGTCCTCTGAGACATTTAGTTCTTCAAGGATAGCTTACTGGAAATACTTATTTGTATTTCAGAAACTGGGGCAGAGAGAAATGAATTAATGAAGAAATATTTTCAATTTGTTTTTAAAAGTGCTTTCACAGATTTTTTTGTTAGTTTTGTTTTGGTTTTTTTTTTTTAATATTATTTTGTAGAGAGACTGTAAATGCCAGATATTTCATTCTGGAATGCATATATAATCCGTGAGCAAACAGCCTCACAGATTTGTATTCCTTTACCACACAATGATGCATTTTTGATCTGACAGTAGAAAATTATTTAAACCACGCACTCCCATACCTGGCTAAATTGAAACATTTTAATACTAATGTTTGGAGTGTTGGGTTTTTCCCCCCATATCTGCCACTATAAGATCAAATAAAAAAATACATAAATGTAAAAAGAAGTGTAGACTAAACTAACATCTGTTATTTATCATGGATTTTTATATAAAATGGCTTATTTTGTCTGATTCAAGCCTATTTTGGGAAAAAAATCACCTTAAAACTATTGTAATCATTTTATGCTACAGTCCAAACCTACTATGTAAATAATGTTACTGAATTAAGGAAAGCCATCAACACTGAAAATGAATATTTAATTAATAATCCATCTGTTCAAAGATCTCTTTTCTACAGATATCTTCTTCCTCTTAGTTTATCCAGGACAGCTACTACAGGAATTTCAAACTGAAAAAGTGTATTAGAGCTGAAATTGCAGGAAAGCCTGTTTTCTCATTCCAGTGTTAGAATAGAGGTGAGAGGCAGGGATCCATAAGGTCTAAACTTTGAAGGTCACAATGACATAAAACATATGCTTCCTTCAAAATTATTTTTCTCATTGAGGCAATGAGTATGGGTTTTTTAAATATGAAATATTTGGGGGGGGGGGGGGTGGTGTGTGCAATTTTTATTTATCAAGAGCATTTATTTTTAAAACTAAGCAGCAGTAACTCCCTGTGTATTCAAAGACTTTCTTCAAATGAGTCACCACATCTTGTGAAGTCAGGTACCAACAGCAGTACCCAGAGCAGATTACTAACCAAGGACAGATGGACACAGGTGGCAAGGAGACCATGCCAGACACCACGGGGTGAAGCAGGCTCACAAAGCAACAAAACCAGTTCTCTCTGTTTATCAGCACGACATTTCAAAATTCAAATAACTCCTTTTGAAATAAAAGACACAGATTTAGAAGTCTGCAAAAAACAGTTTCTTCACCAAAACATTTTGGATAGAATAAAAGGTATTGTATGTGTATTGTAATACACATACCAAAATATCAGAAACAATTTAAATATTCCTCTCTTTTTTTTGAGGTTTTTCTTTCAAACTAAACCCAGAAAAATTATTTCAGTTTTGGGAAGCAGAATGAGTGGAACTCATATTCTGACAGGATAGGATTTCAGTAAAGTTTCTTCCGTGGCTTTAACTAGAGAAGAAACACCTTCCTTGAAATTAAGGTTGTGGTGAATGAAAGCATCCATCCTAAAATAATTTGCGTAGATGCAAAGCACAGGGGGGTGTGTGTATTCCAATAAATTAACTGATAGTGTACATCAAGTTACTCATGTGGTAAGCACTTTAAATTTATCAGAATTGTGTCCTTGCTGTTTGGCGAAGCGGTGACGGTCTTGTCTTAGAGGGAGAGGGTAGAACTCTTAAGAGAAATTGATCTGGAATTCTCCATCAAGTTTATTTTTCATTGGAAATAGTTCATTCTTTGAAATTAGAGTTGGCATTAGTGTGGGTCAGTAATAGAAGACCAGTAATTTAACTTTTAAAAACAGAAAAACATGAAGTTTTGCAATTTAGAATTTGTAATGAGAAATATTTTACAGCCACTACTGCTGAGTACTGCATTTAAATGGAACAAGAGGACACCCAACTACACTTTGAAAGCAATCAAGTTGTTGCCTGTATGTTATGTTTGGAATAAAATTTATCAGCCAAGGCTATCAACCTAGGCCATACTGATTTTATGATTTATTTAAGCTGACAATAGAAGATTTTCACAAACTAGCTGCTTAAGTCTGTTGTTCAGCAGTTCTAAACACCCTAAGTTTAAAGGCCAATGTTTAAGCATAATGAAGTAAGATTGCTCTGACACAAATGCTAATTAGTTTCTTGCAACTACCAGGCTTAAAAAAGAGTTTTTAAGCAACCTCATTTAGATGAATGGAGAAAGAAAATGCAGTAGTATCCAACAAATGGCTTTTGGGAACACAAGAAGCTTGCTAATTCTAGAACTTGCCATGGTTAGAAGACTTTCCGGTGAGAATGTTTGCCACAAACATCATTCACCTCAACCAGCTACACTGAGACAGCTGATGTCCTACATTCAGTATCAGGACTGGTATTAGAGTTGGAAGGTAGAAGCTTAGAGAAGGGATTGAACTTCACTGCCTGGATAGTCTCCACAGCTTCCCTACAGATGCTCACCAGCCACCCTTTCTGGGCAGCATGCCTGGTGAGCAAAGGAATGACCAGCTGCCTCCCCAGCAGAGCTTCCTGGGGAACACAGACAAAATTTCCAATTATTTCACCTCACTGAGCCTCAATACTGTGTACATAGCTTCCTGACCTGCTGAACCTGCAGCACTGGCCTGCATGCCCACCTGCAGCAAGCTGACAGTATTTGAGATTCAAACTAAAGAATATTTAGGGAGAAAGCGATGAGAAATTTTAAAATTACATTTAAAATATTTTGGCAGTTAAAGTGCATATAGCTAGATTTGTGTTTCCTTAAGGCCCCCTTGAGATGAAAAGTCTTCTTTCCACAGACATCCTAGGGAAGGCAAGTGCAAATAGATGAGAACATCTGTATTTTTAAAGCAATCATAACCAAAAAAAAAAAAAAAAAAACCAACCATAATTACATCTGGTTTATAGATCTTTCCAGATGACAGACGTTTAAGCCTTGCACGGCAAGTGGTGCCAATATTCAATGGGAAGGAACCCCAAACTGCTTGCACTGGAGTGAAACACAGCAATACTGCTATGAAATTCAAGGCTGAGAATTTTTATACAGTCGATAAAATCCAGCACGAGCTTGAAAATAATTTAATTTCATGCAATCAATTAAATAAATAGAAAGATGGCTGCTATGCATGTGTACATGCAAACTACAGTATGAATGAATCAACTCAATTCAATAAAAGGACAGAAGCAGAGTCTGTTATGTTATTAATGAAGCACTCGGCAATTTGAAAACCCGATTTCATTTATGGAAATTTTACAGTTTAACCAGTTCTCCAAAAGAACAAAAACATAAATTTAATGTTTAAGGAGTAGACCTTTTTTCAGCCAGTAGTTCTACTTTAAGTCAACTTAGTAGTAGATAAATTTAAAAGATTGATTAGGATAAAACCAAATCAATCAGTTACTTCTTTATAATGGAAAAGACACTGCAGTGGAAAGGTATTTCAGAGGAGAAACTTTACAAATATACCTCTTTCAAAACAAATTTTCGTGAAATTTGCATGATTCCACATTTTGGATTTGTTTGGGTTTTTGTTGTTGTTTTTTTTTTTTTTTTTTTTTTGGTGTAAAAATACAAAGTTGTCTTTCATTCTTCCCAGAGAAAAAAAATTCATGCAACTGTAGATCTACAGGAATTGTATCATGTCCTACTAGAAGTTACTGGGAAAACCTGCAGCTTTCTCTGTTAAGGTATGTAATGGCAGTACTGTAATCTGATGAACAGAATCACTATGTCTTAACCATATAATTAGACTGTATACATGTGTGTGTGTGTATATACACACATATATATGCATATATATAATTCTTGTACATATATGTATATATTTATATGCATACATACATATATATATATATATACTCATAAAGGAATATACATATATATAAAGTATATATATGCACATACACACAAATATATACTTCTGTTCTTCCTGGTCTGCAATAGCAGATGATCTCCACTGGCACCTTACCTGGTTAAAATCGTCCTCCCTGAAACTCAGCAGTTTTGGGGTGTTTTTTCCCAATAGAGCAATTTACTGTGGTGGATTTATGAAGTGACTCTTTTTTTCCTTGAACTTTTTTGGATTGGCCTAATTTGTACTTCTTTTTGCTCACATTGCTATGCAGATATTTGTTCCTTTCACTGGGTTGTTATAGAATAAGTAATTTTTATGTTTGTGCCCTCTTTTTGTCTGTTCTTAATGCCATGTAATGGTTTTCAGGTAAGTAGAAAAAAATAACTCCAGAATTATCCCTCCCTGGAGGTCAGAGAAACACAGCTACAAATGGAAGCCAAGGCTCTAAGTTCCCAATCCCCATCTCCAGCCATGCCTCCTCGTATAGCACAAAATTAGTTTAGCACAGATTTTCCCCAAGATATGGGCAACAATTTTGATGCCATGAAGGGGAGGTAATGCGAGGTAATAATAGGCTATTTCACCACCAATGAGTAAAGGCTTGAGAAGATAGTTTCTGATCAGTCTAGATAGCTATGTGCTGGTATGTATACATTTGAATGTATGCAAAATGATATATATATATAGTATGTATATTTTTTAAGCTTTCTATAAACTGTTGCTTCAAAATAATATTTTCCTCCTGATTCATTACCACCTGTTTTCCTTTCTACTTTGTTCCCACTTAGTCATTACTTAACATTTCCTTAACTTCTGTGAAACTTTCTCCCTGCATTTTGTTCCTCGTATTTGTTTTATTTCAGTTCTTAATTTCCATCTTGTCCCTTGTATAATTTTCCCAATTATTCCTTCTTACTTAATTATTGAAAAGTTATTTTATTTGCCCTAGGGAGAAAAAGAAATGGGGGAAATTTGAAGCTTTCGGTAACAATTATCTGTGATGAACAAGAGCAAAATCCTCACAGAGACCTACAGCTCTGTGAAGGTTTTAGGCAGCAGAAAATGTGACTTGGATGTTTTTGTCTGTATTAGCAACCAATTCAGCACAATAGGAGCAGAGCAGTAGATCAACATCTGGTGTGGAGGTCCTTATATTTAAGCATGATCAATATGTTTTACCACAGACTAGATCCAGTTTGTTATCTCAGACAAAATGCTATTACCCTGGAAGTAGTTTGAGGCTCTTTGAAGGACTAATTAGTTCAGATCCTTTTGTCCCTGCTGCAGGTTACAGTACATTTGGTACAGACTGTAAGCAGAGCTTCCAGTTTACATTGCTTCAACAGAAAGCTAATCCATGCACAGCAAGGCTGCTTCCAAACCTAACCAATGTATGGCAGTTGAGCTTCACTGTAAATCAACACCACATCTTCAGGCCAAATGGCAGTCTCCTAGGTTCCCAGCAACAAACTCCACACCTTGTCCTGAAATTGCACATTCCTAACTCAGTTCTTAGCCTTAAAATTTTTATTTGCTTCTGTCCCCAGAAGAACCCTAAGTCTTCTGAAGAGTGAACAAGTCTGAGAACTGTAAATATGTCATTGTTCTGGCTCATGGACCAAGTACTGCAATCAGTTACTCATTCCTTGGGCAGCTGTGTCAGGCACTAGGCTAAAGAGTCATTCACCACCACTGTGTGGGCAAATAAATGCTTATTTCCCACATTCTGATCACTGTTCCTGCAGGTGTGGCCAGTGTTTTATCTTGGTACAGTCTCTGGGAGTTGCAGGTTGCAGTGCCACAACTGCAGCAGGGAATCAGAAGAATTGAACTCAGACTGTCAATATTTTGGCTGGCAAATCTAATCACAATATCATTAGGAGAACAACAGCACATCTCTTATCCTTTTATTTTAAAAGAAAGCTTGATTCCATTTCTTTTTCCCCTCCTTCCAGTTTCTAAATATAAGTTTACTTTGCTAACAAAATAAGTCTGAACAGATAGATGCATCTCTTTCTAATCCTATACAGGGTGCTTAACTTCTGGCTGGGTAAAATTTAAAACAGACTTTGTGATTAACACTCTCCTGTGTATCAAAGTTCCTTTTCAGTGCCATGACATTATATAGTTCTCTGGGTTTCCTACTGCCAAGTCTGTACCACTTACCTTCCTGAGGGATGCCCATGCACCTCATAAACACTAAAATATGGGTGTTTCATCCAACAGGGGGACAAGACACCAAAAGTGATGTAGTGAATTGTTCTGCTTTTAGAACCCTAACACTCTTTTGGATGCAACCATCAAGCATTGCAGTGTCTAACTGAGAGGTACTTTGTTCATGAAGACTTTCTCTACCCTGAGTTAGGCTTCCTGCACAAAGCACAGGATGGCTAAGAGGGGCAACAAGAGAAATCATCAAGCAGAAGGAAGAATAGCTTCAAGAAAATATGGTGGGACAGTAATACACGTAAAACCTACACTTTTAAGGTATCTCCTTTCAGAACTGGGGAAGTCTCTACTGAGGTCCTCTGAAAATAAACATATAAGACCAATCTGCCTTTCTTCCAAAATTATTAGAACATGCTGTTAATTGATGCCCAAATATCCAGTGATTAGAGCACTTACCACTGAGGTGGATGACCTTTTAAACACATAAACACACTCCTGAGCTGAGAAAAAATTTCACTCATAGGAACTTTCAGGTCAGAAATGTGCCCTAGCTATTCACTGAATGGTTATTTTGGGATGAAGTTAGTGACTTTCTCCCCTTGAAACCTTGCCAATTTGGATAATTGATTAAATAACTAATGGAGCAGGAACTTAAACCTGACCCCCTTTCTTCACAGAAGAGCAGACTAACATTGGTCTGTGGAGTGAATTGCTTGCTATTTGGCTGAATAAATATTTAAAAGCAAACTGAATAGTTCCAAGAGAGGAAAATTAAAAAGTTGTCTTGTCAAATAGCAAATACTTTCTGGTTAATGGGAACCCCCTGAGAGGCAGACAATCTTTAGTCTTATACTCTGTAGATCAGATGAAGTGGGCTTGCCAGTTTCCCGAGAGAGAAGAGGGAATATAATTTTCTGCGGTTTCAGAAAGTCTTGCTTCTATTTTTTTGTTGTTGTTGTTTTTTTCCCTCCCATGCATGTGGCATCTGCTCTGGAAATCATGTTCTCATAAAACATAGTGGTTCTCTCTGTGGGGTGAGACTTGAGACTGCTACCTCTCGAAAACAAGTTTGGGGTCCAGGAACCTTGGCAGGGTCAGGGCTTGAGGGAGGTGGTGCCTGAGCACCATGAGCTTGGACTGTGCTGCAGCTGTCTGGAGGCTGGAAAGTGTTGGTGGTATCTGAATGCTTGACTTGGTATTGTGCAAAGTGGCTACTGAGCCCCTCAATAGAGTTGGTAGTAATTTAGGGTGTTAAAAAGAAACACTTAGGAATACACAAAGGTGCTAATAATGGAAACATTTCATGAATTTAACATTTTAGAGCAAGATCTTAGTATCCAGTTTGGGGAGATAAAGATCTCTCTCCTTTCACATAGGAGATACAGTCTAGTGAGTGATAATATGCCTTTCCATCATTACTTCACCACTTTGTCTCCATTTATTGAGAGAAGGTATTCAAGTGGCAAAAGCATAAAATAAGTTAATGTTCGAAGGAGTAGAAAAATGTTTTCGTTCAGGGAATTAGGCTTCAGATGAAAGTTAATATCACTTCCCATAAATAGTCAGTTTTGACAGACTATTTACTCAAAAAGATCTTTACTTTACCAGTCCTTTACCAGTTGCTCTTCCTATTGAAGACATTTAAGTCTTCATGTGTCCTGTGTCCTTGAAAGCATCTCTGGATTAACTTGATAACTCAACTTAATCTAGTATATCTTTTACATTTTATTTTACATATGTTTCTGTAGCACTAAAGCTGATTTGCTGATATCCTTAAAAATATAATTTATTCAAGTTCAGCTGGGCATTCATACTTCCTAATGCTCCTTGAGCAATTTTCAAATCGTAGACATAATTCCAGAGAAAATTTTGTGGCAAGTCTTCCCTGATGTGGAAAATGAAAGAAAACAAACACTTGATATTTATTATTCCCTGTTTAGAATGAAACCTTTCTGAAGCAGGATTAAGTTGACAAGAGCATTAGAATTTTCCAAATATTTATTTTGTCAATGTCTGCAAAAATATCTGGAATCTGTTGGTGGTAGGCAGGCAGTACGCTGCCTCTTCACCTGTTAACCTTTTACAACTTCCTCTAACCCAAAACAATGTGTTTTAACACACACACACACAAAAATTTAAGTTTTAACAGGATGGAAAATGTTATTTTTCTGATTATAATGTGTAGCTTCATTGTTAGTTCCTTTTGGATGAGTACCCTGCAATTCTTGGATAGACCAATTTTGCTTTGCATTCTTCCTGGACTTACAGTGACTAGAATACATCTATTCAACAATATATTAATCTTTCAAATTATTCTTGTATTTATGTCTCTCTGTGAGTTCTGCAAAGTCTATCTTTTCTCTCTGAAGCACAGATATGCCAGAGTGGCGTAGAGTTCCTGCTAAAGTCAAATCCTCAGCTATGGATTGGCTGCACATTAATGTGTGTGGGAAAGCCAACTTCAAATATTTGCATTTTGAAATCCCTGAGTTTTCTTTAAAGCCAATGAGTTACGATAGACATGGGCCTCTGACAGTTAAGTATTTAATTAATTTGAAAGACAGCCTAAGCTTCCATGTGAAGCCACCTAAATTTTAGGTTTAATTATTTTAATCGCCGTATTTTTTCCTCCTTCTTGTTACTTGTAATCTGCACCTTTCTTTCTCATCTTCTGTACCTTCCCATCTTTTCTAGCAGTATTTTATCACTCAGGGTTATGATCTTACTTGTATTATTATATATAATTGACCCAAAGTTGTGAGCCTGAAGAGGTTCAAAATGCACTCATGAGTGGTTTTTTCCCTTAGATAACTTTAGCCACTAAGAAGTCAGCTAACCTTCAAGAGTTCTTCGGTAGTTAGGAGAGAGAAAGCCATCCCAAGAGGGTAATTCACTGCACTTTCTGGACCTGCCTCTTAGAGTCTCTCCCTCTATAAAGGAGAGAGTCTGTAGAGCACTACAGAGGGGCTTCCATGGAGAATATGTACCATGGAGACTTCTTTTTAAACTATGACTGCATTATTTAAGACTATAAATTATATTTCTACAAGACTTTCAGTTTCCAGTGTGCTTGATGTGGGTTATGTGTAGAGAGCAGGAAAGGAACCAGATGAGCTTGCTGTGCTACCCCTGCAGTTGGGAAAGCAGTGGACTGTGGCACACGGATATTTGAGCTGCCAGCACAGAAGCCATTGTGGAGCAGCACAGCTGTGTTCATGCAGCACTGCACACTGAGTAAAGAAACACTGCTGAAACCAGCCTAATTCACTGGCAGAATACTAAAATTCATATGAATTTTTTAATAGCAAACAGACTAGAAAAATCTACATATTTAGCAAGGTTCTTCCAGATTACGTTCTTTCAGTTTCTAACTTGGTTTTGGACAGACCATCACAAACCTTCAGACACATCTTGGAGACATCTCATACAACCCATTTGCTGCCACTGAGTACATGCTCTCCTGAGGAGCACTGCAATCATTCCCTCACCCTCCAATTTCTGCATGTATGCACATCTGTATTAAAGAACATGTTAATCAGGAAAAAAGTGAGAACATCTTGATATTCAGTTCTGGAGGAGTAAGTCAACTTAACTAAATTACAGAAAAGTCCTGTCATTATTTTTCGTTAATGAATTCAAGCTGAATGCTAGTAGACAAGTGTAAATCGCTAATTATTCCTAAGCCAAAAGGATACACAACCAAAATTTTGCAATAAATGCTCAGTGCCCTTCCAAATAAGATTTTCTGAAACTTTTCATGACATATTTAGAACTTTTAGAACTTTCTTTTAGAACTGCAAGACTATGGAGGATAAAACTGCAAATTTTCTGAAAGCTTTCTGTACAGTTAATATCATTTTACCAGCTGAATAGATGTCATTTAAGTTAGACCCTGTAATATTAGTGCTACATAGGGTTTTGCAAGAGAAAGTATTTTGACTGGATAGGATCAAATTTGTGTTTGCCTAGAAAAATAACTTTTCATTGGAATAGAGCCTGATCTCCATTTTGGTTTACTACTCTTTGTCACAACTGTGTTGTTTCCCCTAAAAGTACTTCTAGGTTGGGAAATGACAATCTGTGTGTAAGGAAATCCTAAACCAATAAACACAGGGTTCAGCTAATTTTATGACTGTCATTCCCAGTAGAGATGAGCTGGGAGCTGAACTGCTCTGAGGAAATTGCTGGTGCCCCTCCCTGGGCACTGTTAGGACAGCACGAGCATTTGAACTCGTTCTATTCCCTACATGGCCTTTGTACCTGGAGGAAAGCATGGAGACAGCAGGTGTGAGATCCAGCGCTGTCTTCTTGGAGCAGAAAGTTGACTTTAATTCTTTCACATACACATTGGTTTCTTACTGGACTTTTAAAAGTAACAAGGCACACAAAATAAGGGAACTAAATCTGCTTTTATAGCAGCAATATATTTACATTGACTCTGCTCCTAAAAATTCATGGCATAGTTTTCCTACCACTCATGGTAACATGAGAGGGCTAGTGATACCTAATCTCATTATTCTGTGATATATGCTATGATATTTTTTTCTTAATGCTCCAACTTAGAAAATTATAGCATTGCATGAAAATCTCAAATGCCATTAGACAGGAAAAAAAAAAAAGGAGAGAAAGCTAGAAATATACACACAGTAATAGTACACTTTTTATGCAAAATCCTTTCCAGCTGCTAAGCATATTATTGTCTTCTCAGTTCTGTTAGCAAACAGATAGTATTTAAAGTACTTGGGTTACACTAGATGTTTTAGCCTGCAACAAATTATGAGCATGTACTAATGTGAGAAACTGAACTTCTGGATCAGAGAAATTATAACTTTCTGGTGATGGGATGAGGGTAGGTAGAAGTTAATCAAGGTAATCATGTCTATATAACCAGAGGATGATGAAGGATGATGTGTTTCCAAATCCTTACTTTATAGATATCATGAATGTAAACAATACCTTCAAAAGGCGTCCCATAAGAAAAAAAGAAGAAAATGGAAGCAAAACAAAAACAAAGTCTGTTTTAAAAGCATTCATGTGTCTTTTTGATTCGCATAATTTTTGGGCACACCTCATAGTCTTGTATTAAGCTACCATTTTTGAGCTCTTTTTTCAGTTCTACAAAAAAATCCCCTATACTGCTGGGGTAGTTCAGGTGGAGCCTGGAGAGTGATAATGAGTTTGAGTGAGTCCACTGAAGCTGGATAAAACTGTGCTTCAAAAATGAGATGGATTTTGTTTTCTACCTTACACATACTCTTTATGTAATTTAACAATTTTTTTAGTAATTTGATATTTCTTGACCCTTTTCAGAACTGTGAAGTTGTGCAGAAATAAAGACAATTTTTTGGCTTATAGAAGTTTTACTTGTAATAAAAAGAAGGATCAGTAGAAATAAAATCAGTCCACTTCTATACAGAATAGTTTTCATAGGCAACATGTTAAGAAGTTATATTTTTGATGTATAATTTGAACTATCTTAACCTTGGT
Organism: Phylloscopus whistleri; assembly: GCA_017589585.1. Taxonomy (NCBI): domain Eukaryota; kingdom Metazoa; phylum Chordata; class Aves; order Passeriformes; family Phylloscopidae; genus Phylloscopus; species Phylloscopus whistleri. The sequence goes on from JADMLD010001389.1 coordinate 1,569,027, forward strand.
AAATCCTAATCCAAATTTATCTCTCATACTTGGATGAATATATACTTAAGCAGGTAGTACTATTCTCATCAGTGTGCCTACTCACAGTAGGAATTTAAACCAGGGTGAGTAATCAGCATGGAAATATCTAACGCTATGATAATAATCTTTCACAAAATAGTAGTCCCCCTGACTGTTCATCTTGCTTCATAACTGAAGATAAGCCTTTTACTTGAACCTTTTGGTTAGTCTCTGTCTTTTTTGGTTATGAGGTAGGGCATGGGGAATTGGTGATGATGACTCATGATTTGATGCCATGAGCTGCAGCTTTCCCAGAGCAGCTGCTTTTTCTGATAACCATAATTCTCTACACTAGGCCTTTGATTTTCTGCATATTTTACTTGCTCATTAGGTCTTGCTCTTTATATATTACTGCTTCATTCATCTCACCTATTCTACTGGATGTTCCAAGATGGTCAAGTATTTTCATCTGTGCTTTCTATTTTTCTCTAGCAGAAATTGCTGAAGGTTTTTTGAGAGTGAGTGAAGGCAGGTTTAAATTATACCTCAAGAAAACAGTGGGAGAAAGGTGTGACTGTAACACAAATAGCTGGGTGGGGGTCAGAATACTAGGGGATGTACTCTTTTGTACTGCAGTTTTGAGAGCTAAATCAGTTGTAGGAAGATGCACCATGAGTGCATGCCACTTCTTGGAAACTGCTCCTCTGACTATCACTTTCCCTTGGATTATACTCAGGTCCTTGGCTGTGTGCTGCCAACATTCATTCTGAGCCCTCCATATGGACAGAGAAGGCATTGTTTAATATCTTCTGTATCTGATGCTTATCCACTTTCATGGGAGAGGTTCTTGTTTGAGTTTTGCTAAAGAAAAAAGGTAGTAGTAATTCTATCACTTATGCCTCAGTAATTTCTTTTATCATTAATCACAAAAGATTGTATCTAAATTTTAGCTTTGCATGTTTTTTATGTCTTAGGAACTGGTAACTCCATAAGCATCTGGATTTTCTTCATGTATTATCAACATTGTTCTGTAACAGATTAAATATATTATCTACTTTATAACTTTAGAAATGAATGCATTTTCCTATTTTTTTTGGTAATGCTCACAAACAATAAAAATTTTCATTTTGAATTTTAATCCTAGACTACATTCTAGACCATGGTATTCTACTACATTCTAGACCATGGCATTCTAAAGAATTATGACATCAGCAATTTGATGGCCAGATGAAATACAGCATTTTGGTTTTAAAACTTTCAAGAAAACTTTTGGTTTAATTTAGGTTATTGAATTTCAGGTCACATTGTGTTTGATTTTGGTTTGGGTTTTTCTTCTTGGAGTCTTACAAAAAAGGGGTCTAGTTCACAACCTTTTTTCTTTTTTTTTTCTTTTTGGAGAATGGATTTTGGAAATGGAAACCCTCAATTCAATTTATTTAATATGATGCATAATTATTTTGTAGACCAGCAGTTTATCCTCTATATGAGTTAGGGATCACAGTCCTCTTGTCCCATGCAGATAAATATTGATTTCTAGATAGATTTCACTCTTTTACTCTTGGTACAAGACAGAGAAAGTCCTTGAAGAATTTCGAGCATTGGGTTATCACCCTTAAGAGGCAGTTCTTGTGTCACTAGATGAGGCTGAGAAGAGTAATGCCAGAGTACAGACTTCAGAGAATATTCAGTTTGGATATGTATTTTGTAAAGTTTTATCATCTGGATTGCTAGTTGAGGTTTGCAGTTAACATAATTTTGCTCTAGAGCCTGGCAGGTAGTTTTAAAGTTATTTTGCTTCATGTTCTTCCTGTTGCTTCTTATTAGTAGTCTTCCATTTAGGAGCTTCACAAACACCTAGAAAAAGTATCAGGCCTCCAGGAACACCTTCACAGCATCACTCCCACTGCTCTCTATGACTCAGTTGCCTTGTGCAAGGTCAGAACATCACAGATGTGTTGGAGCATCCAGAGAAATAAACAATCCATGGTGTTCTAATGGTTTGTCCTCCCTGCTGCTGTGAAGCTGGAAATGCTGGGCTGCAGCAGCCAGCACAACTCCCTGGGTACCCTCCAGGCTTGTCTGCAAACTCTCATCAGCTGGGGAACTGTCACAGGGAATTTACCACAAGGCTAAAGGGAAACATTTTAACCTCAGAGTCCTTCACTGACACCACTGAAGGCTTCCAAAATAGTCTTGGAAAATCTGGAAAAACAGATCTCCTTCTTCACAGAGACCACAGAACAAACCCCATTTTCAAGGGAAATTAAGGGAGTTCTGTAATACCTGTCCTCTGAGAAATCCTGAACATATGCTGTTCACACCTGCTGAATAGAATTGTTTTTGAAACTCTTTTCTAATTAAGGAAGTGTATTTTTCCCCCCAAATAAAAGAAACCTCATTCCAAAATATTCCACCATTGGCATTTTTCATACTTGTTTAAAAGGATGTTTAAAAGACCTCAAGGGTTGCATTCAATGTAATTTGATTTCTGTCTGTTATGGCCACTGTAGTGTTATCAGTCCATTCTCCAGAACTTGCCAGTTCTTGGTAAAAGCAATAAATTTCAGTCCTTGGAAATGAACTTTATTTTTATGACTGTGTCAAGATAAGTAAATTGGACTAAAAATATAGGTTTTCTTTATATAGATTTGTAGTGATGCTAAATGAAACTGAATTATGCTGATTATACATATATTTATTTTCATAATGTGAAACAGCATGCATATCATTAGATCTTTAATGCTAATTTTAGAAAATTGCTTCAGTATGGTCAGCATGATCTATATTTTTATCAGCACTTCAAATTTACTCTGGTTTTGATTCTTACTATCTCTTTACAATAACAGTAATTTTTATTTATTTAAGAAAGTAATTAAATACAGTTCAGCATATCTTTTTGGAGGCAGTATAAAAAGCTCTTGCTGTGATTCTAAATATGAGACATCTTTCTGGGTGAAATTATTGCACTAATGATTAAAAATCTATTTTTTATTCCACATTTAGAATTTTATTATCTGTACAAATAGCATAATTAAAAAAAATAAAGAGAAAACAGTTTCTTAAAAAGTTCCTTTGGAGTGGAGAAAACTTATTCTGCTGTTCACACAGGCTCTTTTCCTAAAGACATTTAAACTCCACTGATTGATACAGAAGAAGAGTAAATAGAGCTTCAATGTTTAAAAGAATGAACACTTTCTTACTCTTTGTCGAGATTTGGGGAGGTAAATATGTGTTAGCTTGGCTTTTTTTTGGAAGACACGGAAGTTTTAGTGACTCAAAACAAGTTTAAGATGGGGCTTTTGAGATCTCTGTGCTTAACCCTGGACTCCTCAAATTTTACTGTAGTTGAATTATTATGAACACACCATCATTGCCATCTCCTCAAGGAAGGAGCATTTCTTTGCGAACCCAACCTCATTAAGTTTTGGGTTGGCTTGTATGTTTTTTAACAAGATTGAGAGAAACTTTGTAAATGAATGATAATTTATGTCCAAGAGGATTTGTCTCTATGATTAAAGATTTTTATCTTTAGAAAGAAATTACAGTAAACCTATCATTCAGAATGGGTGATTTAATGATCTTCCCAAGTTGTGCTAAGATGTAGAGAATAAAGCTTTTTTTAAAGACTTGAAATAACAGTAGCATGTAACAAACTGAAAATGTTCATCCAAAGAAGGGTCTTAAAGGAAATAGCTAAAGAGAGAAAAATTAATGAAACCATTTTAGGCTAAGTAAAGACAGAGAAGGAAAAAGAAATGTTGAAGACTGCAACAGCCACTGCAGATAAATTGCTGAAAACACAATGGCTGCATTACAAAAATTATTTCTCAATGTGCTTCCAGTTAGAGAAATAGAAATTACCTTTAAAATTAACAAGAAAGGCAAGCATATCTGTACAAATTAAAGATTTTAATATAAATTTTAAGGGACCAGTGATTTATTAAGACAGGTGCAAAATGCATGGTTTATGCGGCCTGATTTTTGAATTATCGAGGTGCGAATTTCCCCCAAATTCCATCCAAAGCTTCCTTAGGAGGGTAGTCACATATTAAGTACTTGAAAAGACTGAGCTCAACTTTGCTAAAAAAAAAAAAAAAAAAAAAAAAAAAAAGACTGGGGTAACTGGCAGCAAAAGTGGTCATGTCCGAACCCATGGCATTTATGGCAGTATGGCTGCCTCATTCTACAAGGAAAATCACTTTCCCTTTTCCCTTCCTACTCCTGAGAACAGGCTCATAAACTGCATGATAATTCCACCCTTTCCCCCATTTTTTACCCTATGAGATGCCACTTATTTCAAATATTAAAAAATGAATGCTTTCTAGCTACCTTGCTTTGTATGTATTCTTATTTTTCTTTCTCAAGGGGAAGAGTTGAATTAGTTTTATGCTAAAAGAGCATCTTTAAGAAAATATGGAAGTGGGCACTGTCAGGCGATAGGACTACATACAGCTCTCACATAGATTCTTCTCTTTTGCGTCTGTAGATATGGACCATTTAAAAATGAAGTCTGATCTCCTGGCATGCACAGCGCTTGATTAGCTAAAAACTCCACACCAAACCTGTGGGGACCTGCAGTGTATGCAGTCCAGTTATGGGCCTCAAAGGACCTTCCAAATTCAGGAATCCCAACAATTTTCATTGCTCCAGAAAAATTAATAAACATTGTCTCTTCAAATATATTCAAAGAAATGTGTTTATGCTCTGGTTTAGGGATTATCATCTTCAGGCAGCAGGTATACTCGAAGTTGTAATTCTTGTGTCCTGCTCATGAGCATGAGGAAAATGTTAGAGTGGCTGAAGAAAGCAGAACTGGAGGGAAATGTCCAAACATGGGATTGTATTTGACCCCGTGTGTTTTTATCGTTCAGCTCCTTGCAACAGCACATAACTCTGTATGACAAAAGGAGTCCAAAATTAATGAATAATAAAAACTAATAAAAACTCTAGCTCTATTTAAAGCCAAATATGACAGGTGGAGAATTGTTTCTTTAAAATCCTAAATGAACAGCCAAATTAGCTCGAGGTGAGGGTACTGAATTAAGTAAAATAGTGATTTCTAACTTCTAAATTATTAGCAAAGGCACAAATAGTCTTGTTGATCTTCTTACTATCAGAACTGTCTGCATAATGTCTCTTCTGCAGTTATGACATTTTCAGTCTTCCTTGTTCTGTATCTTTTTTAATGACATGATCTTAAAATCAGAGGAAATATCACATAATCTCTCTGGACCCACATTCTTCTATTGTTTGATATTCAGCTTCATTATGTCCTACCTTTAAAGGGTCAATGCTGCAGCCTGTAACCAGTCTTTCGGCTTGGGAAATCTGAGGCACTGTTACAGTATTCAGTTTTGTTCTGTTTTGCTGCCCTTAGTTGTCACTAGGTAAAGCTTTTCCCATTCCTGAGAAGCCCAGAGCCTCCTGTGAATAGTTCCCTTATAAAAGCGCCCTTTGTCTAAGGTCTTCTCACTCAGCAGAATCACCAGTATAATAAAAATGTCAGTTTAAGTTTTAGTAGGAAATGCTTGACTTTTTTAACAAGAGAGCAGCACTCAATGTTGAAGCGTCAAGAAAGAAAATGTCTTTTCATGACCACTGGAATTAGAGGGCAGGGACAGTGAGGGAGAGAGCAAAGGGTGGGAAACTGGTTTTCTTCCAAAATGAGAAAAAGCTGCATTTGGGATATAATTGAATGATTTGGCATTACTTTGAAGAAGAAATACAGTATATCCTTTTTCAATGAATAAAACCTAGGTGTATAATAATCCTATGTGAAAATGCATAAATGCTTGAAGTATCAATGGATAAATTTACAAATACTTTAAATGGAGAAAACAAACGACAACACAATTGCCATCTGAGTTTAAAACTACAAGGCCAATTATCTTCAATGAAGTAGCATTAGAAAAAAGAAATGAGGAAACTTTAAAAAATTAACATCTTGTCAGCACACTGATTTCACTGCTTGCTTAATAGAAAAGTCTGCTATCAGTTTTATTTCCTTTGAGGATAGCGAAGAAGCTATTACAGTGTAAAATCCCTCGTGCCTATGAGAAAAGAGCTGAAAATAGATTGAAAAATGTGGGGGAAAAGCAGGCATAATCAAACCTATTTACTCTGCAGGAATTTTCATTTTTTTAATATCCCAGCAAATGAGACATTTTGCACATTTTCCTGTTTACCTAAAGGAGATGCTTATAGTATTTTATGTAAGCACAGAAAGGAAAGAAACTGAATTATAGGTGGTTTGAAGAGAACACCAATAATTGCTGCATAAGGCATACTTAAGCAAAGATATCCAAAGCCAACGAAAAGGGACATTCTTTTACTAATAGAGTCTAATTAACGGAGAATCATATTTGAATCCGTGGCATACCGCAAAGGCTAAATATTGTTTTGTGTGCCTAGAAACATGTGTAGGAGGCAAGAAAAATAAGAGCTGTTCATCACAGAGGCACAGTGAAACTTGTCAATAAGAACCTCACAAAGGGCACAATTTTCATCATCTTTGTATCCAATGCCTGCATAATGTCGGATGATTAATGTAAGGCGTGTCTCCTGGGGACGGGGGTTTGTGCTTACGAAAGGTAAAAGTGACTGTCAAGTGACTGGTAATATTTATCTTGTTCTAAGACATGGTTTTTCCTTCTCTTTTTGTGAGCAGGTCTGGCATAGCTGTGTGCTCCCAAATATTGAAAGCCTATGTGATGGCTAGATTTGAGAACAAGATCAAAACACATTTCAAGGGGTGGTCAGCACCAAAATGGGAATTTGTGTCTGTGTTGCCCAGGAGGCAGAGATGTCTCTGCTACTGGTTAGGGCTTTTTACAGCAAGATTAAGTCTGGAATGTTGAAGGGTTATTTAGCAGGGAATGATAAGAGGAAGGATTTGGGATGTCATGGAAAGGCACATATACCAAGAACACCAAACTCATTGCTCCCAACTAAGCCTTCTCACTTCTGCCTCCAGGGCTTTCTTCATAAGGAAGTCAAACATAACAGCTGGCTTACAATTGATTTTTTGTATTATTGCCTTGGTTGCTTCCCTTGGCTGTTTTCTCCATCTCTTGTATTATAATGTATTTTCACTGCAGAGTTCTCGATGCAGTAGGAAAAAAAGCACAGAGGAATGGATGGCATAAAAATTGATTGAAGAGATGATGGCAATGAAAAATGGAACAAGTCAAACTAGATAAACATAAATACAAGAATAAGCAGGGAAAATTAGCCAGAGAGCTGATGTCTTATCAACTGCTATTGAATAAAAACTTATTTTGACTGGAAGTGGCCAAGAAACCACCACAATCCCCCAGTTCCACTTTGGTAGCTCTTTCCCAAAGAAGAAAGTGTGAAAATTCCACAAATTATTTCCACTTTTCGACTTTTACTCTTGCTTTGCAAGTGCTCATCAGTTTCAAGTTAGCACACGGTGGCGTTCTGCTTTAGCCTGTTGTAGCCGTATGGCAGCACACTCTTTTGGTTACCTAGTGCACTATGAGCTGAATACGTCATCTTTGACCCAAATGAAAATTGCACAGTTTCTCTGAGCCAATGGAAACACGGCTGTATGTAACAGAATCATAGAATTGTGTAGGTTGGAAGGCCTCTAAGATCATCAGGTCTAGCCATGAACCCAGCACTGCCAAGTCCAACACTAAATCATGTCCCTAAATGTCACATTTGCATGTCTTTCAAATACCTCCAGAGACTGACTCTACTGCTTCCCTGGGAAGCCTGTTCTAATACATAACAACCCTTTGCATGAATAAAATTTTCATGATACTCAATCTAAGTTTCCCCTGGCATAACATGCTGGTTGGACCTGATCCCTTTGTCATCCCCCAAATGCCACGTGATGGCACTGAAGATTATCTTTTTGTGAAGAGAAGCTCCTCAAATAAATTAACAAAAATACACAGTCTAAAACATGTAAACAGCCAAAAAAAACCTGTTTAACAAGTAAATACCTACTCCCAAATGCCCTGAAATTTTCTTTCTCCATACTTTATAGAAGTCATCCCCAATTCACTTGAAATGGAAGTAATCGCATTTTATACAGAATATTATAGGATTTATTCCCATTCATAAATATCTCTGTACTACATTGTCAAACTTTTGGTGATTAGCACATATTTTTAGGTTAATAAAATATACAAAAACTAACACAAAAATAGCATCTTTATTACTTAGTTTTCAGTGTCTTCTCCAGCAGAATGATCCCAAAGATCCAGTTTTGCTACTGCAAGGACAGGGAGCAAGCATGGTATCTTCCATGTATTTTAATAGCTTAAGATTTCAGTTTTAGAAGAACATGAATGTTAGATATGTGACAAAAGGAAGGATACGTACTCTTCAAAATCTGGAGAAGCTATTGTTTGAGATAGAATGAAAAAACCTAACACTTGCCAACAATCTTTTTCTCCTTCCTTTAGCAAGGTGAATTTTCTGACAGATTCATCTGTACTGCTTGCCTAATAATAGCAATTGTCTGTGTAATTGGGAGCATAAAAAGAGGTGGGTAAGCCTTTGAGGAAAGCCAGCTAAGCATGCAAATACTGCTTGTAATTGGTACATAAATTTAGATGGTCTAGTTGCATATGTATTTCCCACTTAATGGCAATATTTAGAAACTTGATACTTGTTCTGCTTCCCAACTTGCCAGGTCCTAATCAGTGATCCTTCAATGTGTTTGATTTTACACAGCTTTTACAAGACCCTACACCCAGAACTGGTAGTTAAAAATTATACATATTTCATCCGTCTTTTGCACAAAAAATAATAATGAAAAACAGGAACAATATGTATGTATGGAATGATACTTGGCAGATAATTCACAGTTTTCTCTTGTGTTGCTTCAAATTTAGGTTTGAGCTGCTCAGATTGAGCTTTGTCTGAGCTGTCTTCTGCACAAAGTAATTTTGAGGATAGACTTGACCACTTATAGACAACATATCATTATTCTTTTTCAAAATACAAATTGAAGATTACTTTCTTCCATAATTTTCCTTCACTCATAGCACAAAACAAGCCTAAGTAGTTCACATACTCAGATTTCAAGTTTCTTCAGGATTCTATTTTCATCAATAAAATATATTTCATTATATTGAACTCATCAGCATCTTCCAAAACCAGGTAATCTTTATTCTGATGCTAACATTGTTCTTACTTTCTGTTCTAACTTTTCTTACTTTCCATCCTTCCATTTAATTAATTAATTAGTTATTATCTGTCATTTTTATCTGTCTCATCCCTGCTCTTTCATATTCTTCTAATTTCTCAGATCATCTTCATACAGACTTCCTATTTCTGTCAATACTATTTCCAGTTTATCCAGGTCATTGAGTTCTGGTAAGACCCAAACCAGAAGTGATAGTGAATCCTAGAACACTGATAACTAGTAACATCCTGACGAGGTTAAAGATGGTAGCACTATTTCTGAGGCAGTGACTGCAGGTTCTGGCTCCATTTCTGGGTTGCACAGGTAAAGCACTTCCTGCAGAACTTTGCAAGGAAAAGCAATGCTTTGGTGAAGATGAACCCAAAAAAAGATATACCTGTCTGTTAGCCAGCAATCTAAAATTGTGTTCATACCTTTTCTTATTGAAACCAAAGCCCATACATAGGAGATTTGCAGAAAAAATACTAAAACAGGATGCAGTAAATATGTATGGTGACAGTGTTGATGACCACCTTTATTACTATTTTTTACAAGTAGCAGCAGTTACATATTTAGCCCCCATTGTTATAATTCTTGACAGTGATTGTCCCACTCAACTCGTGTGCAGGCTTTTAACTGAGACATTATCAGCTGATAAGTACATGTTCCACTTGCATCCCAATTACATCCACTGTCTCCACATGCAATCATGAATACAATTGTATGCATGAATACTGGCATTGACATTAAATTGCGTAAAAACTGGATAGCTTAGAAAAATAACAGACTGCCTGTTGTTTCAGTTTACTACTTTTCACAGCTATTGTCATCCTAGGAGTTTGGACTCTGCTAGGCTTCGCAAGAGTTTTTTTTTTGTAGCATGCTTTGGCTGAACCATTCTATGTGGCTTCCACTTGATTTAAAAATGCTTCCATGTTCCTCGATTGTGGCATAGATTTTAATTTTCTGAACAAATAGTATAAGTCTATAATGTCTTTTAGAAAGACAGAATCTCATTTTAATATTGAGAAATGTGTAGGAGAAAGGAAGAAGACACATATACAGGATGAGTAAGACAACTCTTTATTCATAAACTTAATAACAAAACACAAAATATGTTTTACCATGATATATTTGTTAAAATTCAACACAAGCCCTCTTGTTCTCATCTTTATTAGGCCTCTTAATTTTTTTTTAAAAAGAAATTATCTCCTTTAGATCATCATAGTAGGGTTTTTTACATCATATTTCTGACTGAATAATTTTTACCTAAATGGGAGGAATGAAAATTTCTGTTTATGAAAACTTATCAGGGAGAATTTTATTTCCTGAGATAAAAAATATTTTCTGATAGAAAGAGGAAAAAAATCATTAATTGTGTTTTAAACTGGGACAAATATGATAGCAAATATCTTGAAAGATATCTAACTCCAAAATGATAGACAAATAAACATGTGAGATTTAGATGGTGTCAGATGTTATATAGACATTACAAAAGATGCTGTCACAGGAAGATTTTGAAGGTGCATGTTATAAAACACACCACAGTGTAGATAGATTTTTCTGGGATTAGTCCTCTGAGACTCATGTTGTTACAACTGGTATAAATCAGCTGAGAAACAGGAGAAAACTGAAACAAACTTGTTTTAATTCATTTAACTGAGAATGAAGTTAAGTATAAAGGAAGATCAGAGAAGAGGATAGCCAGGTAAGGAGAAGGACACAGCAGTAGATTTCCAATTTTTTTTTTTTTAAGGTAGAATAGTTTTGACTTCTCCTCTTACGTTTTCCCAAGTAGCCATTTTTGCATTTGCTCTTTGGCAGCAAATTCTGCAGCACTTAAGTTTTCAACACCTCTGTTCGGTCTTCGTGCCTGCAGCAACATTATTTAATTAAACCATGGGACCCATCTGCTATACTGTAGGAAATGATAGGTCCTTCACTGTCATCATTTGATTTACTTGTAACTTATTCAGGAGATGAGAAAAGCTTCAGTCTTAGAGAAAAACATTTGCCAACACAAAATGTATTTCACGGTACAAGAAGGTGTGCAAAGGAGTCTTAATTTGCCTTTATATATCTCATTGATTACATTTTTTTAACACAGGACATAAAAAGAGAACTCTTTTTTTCTGTAATACAGTATAACACACAAAGGTTTATTTTTCTATATCCTTTCAGAAAAGCAGGTATTTCAGACACAGTTTTGACAAACTATAATAAAGATCTATTAAAATATAAAGGGAGAGGAGAGAAGAAAAAAATGTTAATCTCTTAGGGTAGTCATAACTTTTTTCCTGAAAAATAGTTGTAAAATTCTGATTGATCCATTACACTCTCCTTTGTATTTTAAAGATAAGTTGCAAAGAAAAAAAATAGAAAACAAAGCCAAAACCATGAGAAGCTGTTTGTCATCTGAAAAAGAAGACAAATGATAGCAATATGTATTAACAAACACAGATCCACTCATTGTTGCGTGTAGATAGTCTTTTCTCTGAATTTGCTAACATCTGCTGAAACCTTTCATTTTCAGTTTTGCTAATATGCAAATATTGAGCCTTATGGCCATTCCAGATGTTTTAGCCTGAGCACATGGCCCTGATTGCTGTAAAGCTCATCTTCAGAAGTCAGACCATACCTTCAAGACCCTTTATGATACTGTTACCAGGAAAGACATTGTTATTGCTATGAGAAAAATTATATGCTCTGAAAAATAAAATACATAGTAATGGCAGTAATACAACTTAAGTATCAAAATGCCATGAAGCATGAAGTAAGAATTTTAGGATGAAATTTTACAATTTGTAGTGTACAAATAAAATAAAGATAAAACTGAAATCAATATCTCCCTTATACTTCTCTTTTACAGATTTGCTTGCAGCTTACTACAGATATAGTCAATTATTAAACAATTCTACATTGTATTGAAAACTTAGCAAAAATATTTCTTTCAACAGGTTTTTTACAATATATCAAAATAAACTAGACAACAAATCCCTTCTTTTCCTTTCCACCTATTTTTTTTTTTTCATCAGCAATCTGATTTTCCTGTTGGGGCCTGCCTGTGTGCTGCAAATCCTTGTGTTTTTCCTACTCAGAAGCTTCCTGTACAAGCAAGCATTACTCCCAAAACACAGGCCATCAGAAACCCCTTCTGCTAAAAGTCAATCCTGGTCACCCTTGCAGGTCACAGCAACAGTATGTGGCAAGAGAAACAATCTTTGCGGTAGCAGCCTAGTGAGCTGCAGGGGAATTCAAACTCTTCCAGCTGACAAATAACTGCTGTAGTTTACAGAGGGTTATTTCCAGTCTCACCAGATACTGGATTGGATTCTAAGTTGCACTGAGTTTTTTTGTGACCAGGACCCGGGGTGTCTAAACTGAAGTCCCAGAATGAAAAGAGTGATTGACGATTTTGTTCTACTGGCAAAGGAAAACCTTTCCAAGGACAGTAAATCTTGTTAAATGGAAAACAGTGTTTTTGCTAGGGCCAGTCTGAGATTGAGAAATCGACTCGTCCAGGAGGCAAGGTCCAAAACAAGTTGAGTGCCATCCTCCTTTCCAAGTGCAAATTAGATTTTCTTAACCTTTCCTTCTGCAACATAAACATTTAGACAAACAGTCAGACAAGCATTATATGTTGTAAAACAAAACATTACACAGTAGACACATCTTCCCCTGGGGAGAGGAATAAAAGAATAAACATGTAACAAGCATTAGTCACATTGCTTAATGCACTACGGGAAAGAACTCAAATATTCATTGTGAGCGCGTTATAAAGAGATATATGAAGTATAATAAGGGTGCTATATAACTTGTCAGATAATTTACTGCACTCTGGATCAGCCTGAGTTAAAATAAATTTTAAGAGTTGTTCCATGCACAGTTGAGAAAAGCATCAAAATCTTGTCAAAAAATAATTTTGCATTTGTCTTCCTAAGTGCAGGTATGAAAAACATTCCTGATTTTTTAAATGTAAATCTTTAGAAGCACCTATAATTTGTGAATTGTCAAAGGCCATCTAGATTGACAAACTGCAGAGAAATATCCTGAATAAGAGGATACTGTCCTCCTCATCACCATCATCTGACTGTTTCCTAGCAACCTTTCAGTATCATCTCAGTTTATTTCCATTTCCATAGGGACTGAGGCAGCAGCAGTTAACAACTGCAGCATGTAGATACAGCCTAGGAACAGAGAGGAGCCAGTGGAAGTGGAACAGAAGGAAATTGAAGTTACTGCTGTGCTCAGCAGAAAGTTTTTGCAAATATTTGGAGGTCCCTTCTAATTTAGAACATTCTATGATTCAGTTATTCTATACATAGGTGAAACTTCCATCTGTGGTTGAAAGTTCATGTTTACAGTCAGTCACTTGCAGTCTATAGTTTATAAACACTACGTTTGAGAACAGAATAGACATAAATAAACACAAATTAGTTCTTCACACATATGAACTGGAGAGAGGAAAAAAAGAAAAAAATCCTGAGTTGTCCACATCAAAACAATTGATGGTCTCAGGTATGGAATATTCAAGACAAGAATGCTGAAAATTCATCAGCAGTCAGAGATACACTCTGTGGTCTATAACTGTGCTCTGCTGCCAGAATTCAATTTTCTGACATAACTATAGTTTGTGATGCAAATAGCAGGTTTGTAGTAGATTCTAAATGGAAACAGTTTTCTAAATGTTTTGATTTTGGTAGGGGGGATTGTTATTCACTTGTTTGCCTATTTATTTTGCTTTCATGGAATATTTCTCTGTTTCTCATCATGTCTTAGCCCCTGGCATGGGATTTTCAAACTGCATTAGGTGGAAGTCAGCTCTGTCACAATTTCTTCTTTAGACCAGTCAATGGCAAAAAGTGAGGCACATCAGATCTTACCAAGAGTGAATCCAAACTGTCCTAATTTTCTACTTTTCCTGTTGCTTACTCATATGTTGTCATCTTGAATAGAATTTAACTTCTAATGTGGGTTCCACTGCAGTTACTGAAAGTTGTTCAGTGTCTTATTGTCATATCGTGTAGGAATAACTGAGACCATGAGCTGTGGCCAGAACTGGACAGCAGTTCCATGTGGACTGGTCCAAAGCATGCAGCTAAGCCTGCTTCTCTGAGCATTTCTGCACACTCTGCAGCATGCAGGGAATACAGACCTACTCTTTTGACTGCAAAGTTCGGGGTCCCACCTCTATTTCCTAGGTCAGAATTGCAGAATCGTGTGTGGGGTTGCCAATGCCCATTTGATTGAGTTCATTTGGCTTTACTGAGTGGCTAAGGAGACCTGGCAGAGTTGCCACTGATGAGGAAGAATCTGCATGTATGATGCAACTGCAGTGCTTCTTTTCACTTCTGCCTTCCATAAGCTGTGTTCAATTAATTATTCAATAATTGGTGCTAATGGTGCTATAGTGGTGATACAAGAATTTGTAAAGGCTGGGCCTGAACTTTTCAGAGGCTGTGGAAAAGAAAGAGTAGATCAGCGAGCACACTGTCAGCCAGGTAAGATGCACACACTAATAAGACAACTTAGTGCAGGGGAATGGGAGGAATTGATTCATTAAAACATTTTGAGAAGCACTACAGGAATTCCAACAGATATGTGTAATGACTCTTACAGAGTAAATTATTTACTCTCTTACAGAGAATAAATTATGCAAAACTCTGCCAGACAGTGTCTAACCTTACACAGACTTCAGTGGTTCCAGGATTTAATCAAGTCATCTCAAGCACCACAAAATTAATGCTTCTCTTTGAAAAGCAGCAAATCAAGCTTTGAGTAGGTAAAATGTTATACCTCTCACTTGTAATGCATGAATTGAGGCAGAAATTTTAGATTTAAGTTTACCTTTCCATTAGAGTAAAATCACTATTTATCTATAGATGTTATTTACGTCAAAGGTGCAATTCTGAGAGTGAGGTTCTATACAAAACTGTAGCCTAAAGTAAACAACCTTCAACTTCTCTTGCAACTTGGTCAATTCTGGTTTTATTTCTCTCTTTGGCTTTGCAGCAAACTTTGAACAGTTTCTTGTACAGAATCACTGAATCCTTTAGATGGGAAGGGACCTCTTGAAAACACACAGTCTAATTCCCTTGCTCAGCTTCACTTCGCTTTACCATAACTGTTATCACTTTCTACCCTCTGCTCCAAACACTGCAAGTACATCATCCATAGCCATCTCTTCTGAGCATTCTTCCATTGTAAACGTTTGTGATTCAGTCACAGGCAGCCTTTGACCCCATATTCAATTTAGAGCCTTTCCTGAGAGCCAGGAGGGAATGGTGCTGGAACAGGCTGATGCCTGCTGTCCCCTGGGTAAAGGCAGGCAGGATGGACAAACCACTCTACCATTTCTCAGTGGCTGCGGAAGGGTTGGAGGTAGTGTGAGGCAAGGGAAGCTCTGGGTGCAGAGCTGAAGTCTGGGGGCCAGCAGGGGCAATGGGAACTTCTGTCTTCTTGGTGCCCAGCTCTGGGCCCAAAAGGTCTGATCTCACTGACAGGGTGATGTGCAGGCCAGCAGCTTGCTCAGGGCCGGGGTGCTGGGGGCCATGGTGCAGGGGTTCAGTGCCCACATGGATGGGTGCAGCCCCACAGCACCCGAGACAGCCGAGCCAAGCAGGGTGGAGATGGCAACAGGCTCTGATGACAGATTGAGGAACACCAGCCAAAAACTGGGTAACAATTCAGGGCCAAGGACAACACAGGAAATTGAAATAATTGCTCAGGAACAGGACTGGAGACCCTGCAGCACCTCTGGAGCATGCTAAACTGGGATCCTGGGCTGTGGGTAGGTTTAGGGTAGCGAGGCAAGGACAGTCAGGTCCACAATTCTTTCACAGCCCTGCAAAAGTCTCTTTTCAGTACCCAGTCTACTTTAGGATTGTCAATAAAAAAGCATAAATGCAAAGCAAACTACTGCAAAGTAAAAAAGCATTCACCCAAGCTGAAAGTAATTGAGCAATACCATTTCATTTTTGTTAACCGAAATAAATAGCTGAGAAAACATAAACTTTCATAACATAACATAAAAACCATAAGAAAATGGTCTGTACTGGCAAAGTAAGTGATGTCACTGAAACTGCAAGGTGATCTCATTAGCAGCATGGTATTGTACAAGCTTTGCACAATAATTGCTTAAACACTCCCAATATTATTTAGAAAGTTCAAACATATCTCACTTAAAGTCCACTGGATTTTGTTCTACTACTGTATTCCCCAGGAGGAGAAATTATTTGTTAAGGGGAACAATGATCTATATGCAAGAACTGAAGTGTATGTAATCGAGGTTCAAATGGAGGGACATTAGCACACTCACTAAATTTTAGTGCAGACACTTAAATTGTTCTAAAGATAAAAATTAATTTTTTTTTTCAGTTAGAGCCTCTCCCTGCCAGAAACTACATTTTAAGAATAAAAGAAACTTTGTTGTGATTTTTTGTTTTAATGTCTCATTCTAAAACAGCAATAAAAACTACTTTTAAAATGACCCAATACTTGCTTACTTAAGATTATAACCTGAGACTGTATTTTAAGTACTGCTATAGGTATTATGATTCATTATTGCAGCTTTTTCACCATGTCACATTAGAGCATAAGCTCCAAAGGACTAAAGTGATGGAGAAATTTCAAGGCCAGGGAAAAAATGTGAATCAATATGTTTTTTAGTCTGAGCATTGGGAGAGTTCAGCATATTCTGACTTTCAGCTACAGTCAAGAAAAGAAATTTATTGTAAATGATATGCCATTAACCTTTGAAAGTAACTTTTCCTTTACAGGAGTTGTATTCTACCTGCTGCTTATTATACTATCAGTTCCTCTGAATAATAGAGATTGTTAAACTGCCTCTAAAAAATTTAGTTCTCTTGCTAATAATGGGAGCATCCTTGGTCTCCAAAAGAATAAACTGTACTTGAATTAATTCAGCCTGGAAGTACTGCCTTCTTCCAGTGCTGTTTTTTGTGAGTAAATAATAAAAAAAGTATTTGAGCTTTTAAAAATAAAAGTGTTCTCATCTGTTTGACTTCTGCAAGATAAAATTAAATGAACCCCTAGTTTGAGCTATTTCCTTTCCTCATTCCTTCACTGTTTGCAGGTTGGTATCCCCTGTAAATTGCTTGTGAGCCCCATAATGATGTCACTCCACAATAATCATTAATTGTGGGCTTAAGTATGCTGTGCTGTATCTGTCATTCTTCTCTGTATTTTTATCTGCAATTCTGTAGGTCATACTTTTAAATATCCTATGAGGAAAAATAAAGAAAAAATGTGATCTCATGGTGTGGTGTTATCAAAAGCTTCCCTGTTTCTAACACATATTCCTTAGCCTTCCATCAACCTCCCTTTTCTGTTTCCCTTTTCAAATCTACCTCTTACTTTGTTCTCTTATGTGTCCTCTTTTTCCTTTTTGCTTCATATGTTGTTTTCTCTGTTCTTTGTTCATTTTCTTTGTTTCTCTCCAGGGTATCTAGTGGGAATATTTATTAGCAGTAGAATTTGAACTTCCTCAGCTAATTTTGCTGTAAGCTTGACAGATATACATGGAAATGCCCTTGCCCATGATCACACAAGTGGTCATACTTCATTGTAGCAGTTCTAGCTGGTTTTTTTGGTTTTTCTTAAGTATCAATCTCCTGTTTATTTGAGGAAAACCAAATAACAGATAAATAGAAACTTGGGATTCTGACTGTTCAGACCCAATCTAAAGTACTCTTGTGTGTTAACAGAGATTTATTTTGAGTTTTTCTTCCATTTATGGTGGATTGATTGCATCTTGTAGGTCCTTTATTTATCTTTAGTTAAGGATAAAACAACTGAATATATCACAGGTTAAAACTGTGTTTGACTGGTCAAAAATTCCTGTGGTCTCAGATGTGGCTATAAGACTCTCATGAGAAGATTTCTTGTGAGTGTTGAGACAGGCACTAAACCAAGATATTATGCGGACTTTTAAGAAACATTTTTTTAAATTAAATAGGAAAAAAAATTCAAAACAATATATTAGTCAATGATTTATTTTGTAGATATCTAGATACGGGATATTTGCTTTATTTTACTTTGTTTTTACTCTTTCACACACTCCTCCCAACATGAATTTTAAACACGTGGATTACAAAGCCAGTGTTAGATAATGACATTCTTAATTTTAAAAGCCAGTGGTTAAAGGGTAATCAAAGCAAAAATGTTGTCACTTTGATGTCCAGTATACAGTACAGTATTTTCAATTTTGAGTGAGCATGGAATTCAGCCACAGGAACTGTCCTGAAATAGCTTGCTATCTGAGAGACTTTGACCTTAGATATATTTAAGCCTAAATCTTGAAGATGATATGAGAGCCTAGAACCTGAATTGCACTCATTCTTCCTTCAAACACTACAGTGTGTTAGTTGATGTGATCACCTTTCATGAGGTGAGCCCACTTCTATTCTCCTCGATTCTTTGCTCAGCTTCTGCAGTTTCATACAGTAACAAAAAAAAGAAGATTTAAAAAGCCCAAGTCAGTAGTGACACTTCTATAGAGTAGTCCACTAACACCATCATTTACATTTTAGTGTGGGTAACAGGAGACATTGGGATTGCTGCCCTAAAGAAAAATATTTTGAAGATAAGAATACAAAACTGCAATGCATGTCAGCAAACTGAGTTTTTTTGTCATTTTTTTCTCTACTTTTATCTCCCTTATCAAGATTACAAATTCCAACACCCAGGCAGGGAAACAGGATTCAACAATAAGTATTATAATTTATTGGGAATACATAAAAAAACATTGCTTTTTACAAAGGTATGAAGAGCTTCCCCCAAACTACAGACCAGCTCTAATGAAAATACATCTTACTTCTTTCCAGGTTAGTTTGCAAGCTGCTAGAGATTCCTTGTCATTGTCCAGTCTACAACTACTCTTAAAAAGGTTCTTCTTCTGGCTAAACCTATGGAAAATGGAATAGTATCAGAAAGAAAAATTCAAATGGGAATAGTTAGTGAGCTCTCTTGATTTTTGGTGACATATTTTAAGGAATGGTCATCCTTTTTTATTCACTCCAAAATTTTTCTGCCTTAGTAGCAGAAGTGAACGTATATTATCTTCTTGGTCATGACACCCTGTGGCTCGGTGTATCATCTGAAACTGAAATGTGTGGCTTCTCTGTGAGTGTCATAGGTTGTGAACAGTGGCAGCTCAGAGGGCAATGCCCTTTCACTTTTATTATCAGCTAGCAGTAGGCCAACACCTATAGGAAGACAGTAACATCTTAAAAAAGCCACTGTTGACCAGTTAGAGCCTTGACTCCATACTGGTAAAATTAAATTAAATACGGCTCACCCACCTGTTGCAATGGCTCATTATTAATACAGGGAAGTCAGCATGAGCAGCAAAGCAGTAAAGGACCCTTCCCATGAATCATAAGTGGAAGGTACTGGGCATCTAAGACCAAAATTGCCCAGAAAAGGAGAAGTGTGTGTGTCTCACTTACACAAAACCATAAAACGGGCAACTCAAGTAGTAAGACTACCAGAGAAATGTGGAGAAAGAAGCAGCTTTCAGACAGACATCCTTTGTCACCAGTGGGTTTCCTGTATCCTTGAGTGTCTCAGTTGAACTGCTATTTTAGAGGGTACTGTTGCCAACTGCTTCCATGAGCTATCATAACACATATGTATATTAATTGCCAAAAGTGTTAAATAAATCTTCCTGCATCTTGGCTTTCTTACACATGACAGCCTACACAGAATGCGTTTCTGCTTTGTTATAGCCTGCTATACTTCAAGTGAAATAATATATTGGATTTGTGCCATTGACTTACACCCTCTGCATCCTTCTTATGCCAGCAGATTTATGCATTGCTGACAGTAGAGACAGACCATAATCATATATTACCCCCTTCCATTTTAGTAGAGAAAAATTAATATATCTGATTAAAATATCTTCACAGACTGACAGGGACAGCAGTATCAGTACGAGGGAGATTCTCATTGTTTGAAAATTACCTGAGGGGTTTCAGATGGTCTTTTAATTAATTTATAATAACTTCTGAGTATAAATGACAATACAAAATCAAATCATTGAAACAAAATGCCTGAAAGACATTTGAATTTTATTCGGTAATTCAACAGACCTACTGAACTGGGATTGCCTCATCATATGGCAAAGATTCAAGAAATTTCCAGCATAGAACAAATGACCGGGATGGTGCTTTGCACATTAGAGTACTCAAGACATTTATCTGTTGGAACATATGTATTACTACTGGCCTAACGCTAAAGAATGTGTTCTTGCACTTGTTTCATCATCACTTGTACATTTGAAAGATGATACCCAAATTGCCATCTTGGATACACTTGCTTTATACCCATTTTGGACACACTGAAGGTGTCTTTACAGTGATACCAGTGTAATTATACACTTAAAGCAAATAGCGAAAATGTTACATGTGCAAATTTATTTTAAATTTAGATTTCTGGCAAGTACATGAGAACGGATTCAGAGTATGTTAAAATATCTGAAAAT
This sequence comes from Phylloscopus whistleri, assembly GCA_017589585.1. Lineage (NCBI taxonomy): Eukaryota > Metazoa > Chordata > Aves > Passeriformes > Phylloscopidae > Phylloscopus > Phylloscopus whistleri. The sequence goes on from JADMLD010001389.1 coordinate 1,589,690, forward strand.
TATTGCCACTAAGTTTAATCAGTTATGTGAAATGTGAAGTCAACTCAAGGTCACCTTAAAAAGGAAAAGAACGATTTGCACAGAAGCAGATGGCATGACTGGGAGGTTAAAAACAAGAAAGGACCAGAGTTCTTCAAATCTGTGTAAATTTGTTAATGTGTTCAACTAGAATCAAGTAAATGAAAGATTCACTGATTATTTACAAATTAAATTCACTAATTTTAGAATCGATGAAGAATTGAATGGAGATAAGAAGCTCTAGACACATACAATATTTTCCTATTCATATGAATAAAAGGTCCATATCTTTAAAGATTTTTATATTGTTCATAGACATCTCCTGCTCTTCAGGCTCCCCCCTACTCATTTCAGAGTGTAAAGAAGATCAGGCAGGCCACATGTCTGCTCCTGCCGGCTCCTGCCAGCCTCTCTACAGAGATCTTCAAGGTTATTTCTATTTTATGTCCCTTTATCCTACATTTTAATAGAGATAGGAAAATAGTCATCTAATAATTAAGCATGTATAATTTATCCTAGTCTATCAAGTTTACCCTTCAGACTATCAGCTCCCCTTGTGTTCATCCCATCATGTCACATCTGTACTTCAGATGATAACTTTACATATCTTCAAACAATTATTGACTTTGCTGTTACTTAAGACATTTGTCTTTCATGGTACCATGGTAGCATTGCATTTGTAATTTAGCTACTATTGTATTAATTAATGAATAGGTCATAGTTGTAAGCAGCTAAAAGTCAAATGCTCATGAGGCTCATCTAACAGAGTACTGGACCTGAAGCCAAGTACTGCTTTGGAAGCAAACATAGCCATACTAGATAAATAGGCACTGCTTGGGTAAAACATGGCCAGCAGAACCATGGTTCTTAACTATTTCATCTGATTATAATCAGATGTAGGAGGACAATTTTCAAGGGAGACTCTATGGTAAATGTTAAGTCCAATGTCTATAGAAAGCAGGACAGCCATGTCCTTCTGGATCTCGCATCCCCAAGCATTAACAGGGACTTAGAGTAACCTTGTGCTCTTTGAGATAAGTAAAAAACTGGCTTAAATAAAAGCTCAGAAACTAGTTAGAATGTGGCTGCATGTGTGTGAATGTGTGGGTGAAAGAAGAAAATATCTAAATACCTATGGTAGGAATTTACAGAAAATGGCTTCTCCAGGGGAAAATACTTGGGTCATTTCTGCAGGGGTGAGATTAAAGAAGTGGCTTGTCATTTAAGAGTCCTGTGCTATGATTAGCATTATCACTCCATTTATTAGCATCATTTGCATTCTCTGGTAGGATTATATTCCTGTTTAACACTGGCACCTTAATAAACAGGCATCTTAACCCAAGAAAGGCTCCTTCCATAGCAGTTCAGGTAACCTGTGGGGCAATTAGCTGTTATGAAGAGTTAAAGTCACAGGATCAAGGATGGAAGTGTCCTCTAAACATTTCTCGTGCAACTCACTGTTTCCCAGGGTTTTACCCAGCTGGACCTTAGGAGTCTCCAAGGATGGAGACAGCACAACCTCTCCACACAAACTATTCCCCTGTTTCTATTTATATTTAGTCTGAACATTTCATGTTTCAACCTATGCCCACTGCCTCTCACCCTTCCATTGTTCACAACTGTGAGGGCCAGCTCCACTTTCTCAATGCCCACGAGCAGCTAATAGTGGGCTGCTGTTCAGTCCCCCCAAAGCTGCCTCTTCTCCTGCTTGAACTCCCTCAGCCTCTCCTCATAGGACAAGTGTTCCAGCTCACTGAGCATCTTGGTTGCTCTTGCTGTGCTGTCTCCAAGTTATTGAGGCCTTTCCTGGACTTTGGGGGTTGAGGGATGAGAATTGCCTCCTCCAGGTCACAGACAAAAGTGTTGAGGAGAATGGGTCCCCATTTAGACATTTAGACCCTGAGATGATCACTTGTTACTAGCCTTCATGCAGAGTATGACAGATTAACTGCCAGCCCCTCAGTCTAACCCTCCTGTCATCTTTCTATCCTTAAATTTTTACTTGCATAGAGTAACACTGTGAGAGACAATCAAAAGCCTTGCTAAAGCCCATGTTAATGGCATCCACTGCTCCATCCTTGTCCACAGATCCTTTCACTTTATTATAGAAGGCAATAAGGTTAGTCACATGCTTTACCACCTGCCTCCATGGACTAGAAGTTTACATGCATTACTGTCCAGATTAGATGATTTTATATGGCAAAAATAAGATTTAAAAAATCCTAAAATTAGTCTTTCATAGCTCTAGGAATTTTTTATTTATGTCCATTGTAAACACAGAACTGTTTCCATCACCAGCTGTTTGAACACTGTCTATGAGTTCTTACAGCAAATTAAAGAAGCTTCAAGTGACAAAATCATGGCATTGCTGTCAAAAAAAGAAGGGCTTCTGACAGACAGGATGGTAATTGCAATTTCAGGTATCCTGCTGTTTTAGGTTGGCTCCTCAGTACAGCTCAGCTTGGCAGAGTTAACACTAACACAAAAGCTGATTACTTATGGTTAGATTTTTTTTGTCAAGTTTACCATTTAATCTCCCATTAGAACAATTGATTAATATTCCATTGCCTTTTGTGGAAAATAGGTTATGCCACGAGAACAATCCAGAAAATCCAGCTTGTCTCATTTGGTTTTGAGATGGTGGAGAAGTGCAGCTTATACTGGGAATTGGGTTGTTCTGAGAGAAGAGAGAAAAATTTGCTTAAAAAAAGAATGTTCATAATCTAGAAACTAATTTCCAGACCTAGAACACTTCACCTACCTAGCCAAATAGGACTTCTACAATACATTTGAGGAACATAAAAGGACAGAAAATCAGCCAGAGCATTTATCTGAGTTCCTAAGACTATTTCAAGTTCACCCCTAATTTGTAGCACTTAATATTAAAAAAAACAAAAACAAAAACCCAACAAATGAATTAACTAACAAACAAACCTCACTTTTAAATTTAAAAATGTCTCCTAAACAACTTGCAATAAATTGCATTTCTAACAATGTTGAATACAGATACTGCCAGCACAGTAGATATTATGGTCAAGAAAACATTATGTATTTTGGCACTCTCTTACCTCTTTCTTCCTGGGAACTTCTCTTTCTGCAGCCTGTTAGTTAGTTCAGACTGGCAAGGAAGCCCCTTCAGACTATATAACTTCAACTTCTTTTCTTCATATCAAGCCACCTGTAAGTGCAGTCCCATTTGCCAATCTGCAGGGGCTGTTTCCATATTAAGACATATAATTGCAAGATCCACCATCATCTTCATAAGATTGTTTGATATTCTTTTAAATTGTTTGTCTGTGTACAGCTAAGTGGTTAATAAGACTCAAAACCTTATATTGCCTCTATACATGAATGGCTTCTAGTTCCCAGTTTCAAGTAGTAGTCTGAAAACCCAAATTCCAGCTGTTACTCAGAATGAGTCATGGGACACAAAGCCCCCCTCACAGGCAAACACTCAAGAAGGCCATCTATTCATTGGGAGGAAGTAAAGAGCCTGACCTATAACATAATAATAAGCTAGGAGTATGCAGTAGGAGAGGACTAATGGATGCCATGTTATTTATAGCTACAGCAAAAATCACTGCCTACAGTTTATAGATAGGCACACTCAAAGTGGAAATAGGAGATGTGTTTCTACCAGTGAGAGAAAATAGCCATGGGGTCACTTTATGAAGGAAAGCAGTAGATTTTCTGTCCATCATACAACATTTTAAAATCAATAATGGGTTTCTTTCCAGAGATGTACTGTATTAAACCATAAATAGCTGGATTTCCTGTGGATGTCATTGGGTGGGGTGTTACCTTCTATGTCACATTACAGGTCAGACTAAATGAATGCAATGTTCTCTTCTGGCCTTAAAAGCTATGAAGTGATCAATGGCTGTTCCAGGGCTACATCCATAGGAAAAAAAAAAAAAAAAAAAAAAGCAATTATTACTTATGGCCGAAAGGAAAAGGAGACACCATGTGACCTGATGGGCCTAGTCAGTCAATACCAACCTATGGAGACTACCAATACTCCTAAGGCAAAAAGTTATCAAATACATCTGAGCTGTGCTTTCTGCTTTTTAAAAATTCAGTAATTTATCATTTTTGCTCTCCTGCATAGAATGTAATGGGTTCTGTTAAGATTTCATCTCATGGAAAGATGCAAGTACTCAAATGAGACTGGCATTCTAATGTACATAAACACTGGGTGTCCTTCCTTCCTGTAATTTTCATCACTGCTCTATTTTACCCCTTTTCTGACCTGAATACTTCCTTTCCATCTGAATACCATTTCTCATGTTTTCTCCCTCCTTCCCCTGCCCAGCTTTGGATTAATGAATCATTTACACCTTTGTATTTATTTATGCTTAAGGAAAAGGTGGCTGAAAAAAGAGAAGAAAAAAGACTGATGATTGAATGACATAACTCAGCAGGAATAAAAGTGCATTAGAAATTCATTATTCTTTGCTTTCCTAAATATTTTGTATATATTGTGACACAGATAAGTACTTTTTTTTTAAAGAAAATAATTAAGAACTAGTGTCTTGTTCAGACAGAAAAATTCTGGAAAGACCACAGTCTGACCTTGTATATTAACACAGTCACAGAACTGCAGAATGGTTAGGGCTGGAAGGCACTTCTGGAGATCATCTGGTCCAACCCATCTGCTAAAGTAGGTTGCACAGGATCATGTTGAGACAGGTTTTGAATAACTCCAGAGAAGGGGACTTTACAACTTCTTTTGGCAACTCCGTCAACCTCAAAATAAAGAAGTTTTTTGTCGTCTTCAGGTGAAAGTTCCTGTGTCTCAATTTGTGCCCATTGTCTCTTGTCCTGCCATTGTCCTGAAAATGTGTTGTCTTAATTCTTTTGTGCTATTAATTATGTGCTATCTTGATTAATTTAGCTCTAAATTAACCTTCAGGATTCCTGTGCAGTCTGTTTAGAAGGTCACTAGAATACTAATGAATTCTCTTGTCTTCTTTAGCTCTTCCGTGTACAGTAGGCTGTGTAGTGAGAAATGGCTGAACTTTCTTTGAGACATTCTCTGCAAAACAATTTTTCTTGTCAGAAATATGCATTACATGGGGTTCAAGGAAAGTTTCAAAATGTTTCAAAAATATGAATAAACTGGATACTACTTATGAGGAACATTCATTTTGTTTTCATGATGAAAATCAATTTCTCCTATTGAGTGCAGAGCACTGTGACAAGATGCTAGTGGATGATGGATTATGTATAGATAGATACAGATATATAGATATGGATATATAAATGGTTCCATGATCCTAAGAGAAAAGGAGACAGGAGGATGGAAGGAATATCTCATAGCTGTCTGTGACATCATGTTGTTGGATGGGGAAGACTCTTCCTGTCCCAATCTCATTCAAATGTTTTGTTTCAAAAACTGAGTGTCTGGGCTATACCTTTAAGTTGATGCCTTTTCATGTTTTGTACCTAACAAAAACGTTTCTCGAACAGCTGAGTAGAAGGATCTTTTACATGCATGGGAATTATGTGAAAGGGATTAGTTTCTTATCATGATGTACAGTTATAACAATGCCACCAAAATCATATCCATCTTAAAAGAACTTTCAATTCAGCCACTATAGAAGTGCAGGTAAAATGCTACAGCCTTATTCTGTGTCATTGTATCAGCAATGTGTAGATTAAATGATTCTTAATAATATGCTTTCCTATAGTACAAGATGACAGGTTTTCTTCTAAAGATTACAAAGCACTGTATCACTCTCTGCTGTCTACTCCTGTCTTTTACTGTCTACATAGAGTGATATGCCTTTAAACTGCCAGAGTAAGATGTAGCTCATCTTTTGTACACCAAAAGAATGATAAAACTCCATGAAAAGTTGAACAGCATCATTTTGCCTTCATTTAATTGTAAATTCCACAATATGTACAAAAAAAAAAAAAAAAAAAAGAAAGCTACATAAAAATGTTTGTTCTGGTTGATTATGAACCCATATAGTTAAAATTCTGAACGACTAAATTAAAAAAAATAAGCTTGAGAATATTATCTGATTAATTATTCTGAATTTCCTCTAAGTTTCATTGAAAATTGTTATGTTACTTTGTTACTTAGCATCTGTAATAACAATTTCGGAAGAAAAATAGAATCAAAGTGATATCTTCTGAGAGCTGTTGCTATCAAGTGTATGGAGAAATTTAAAACCTGAGATTTGTGCAACTTGCTGAATGTGTAAAAAAGATCAAAACAAGTTTCTTTTGGAGGAAAAAAATTTAAGAAAACATCTTCACTGATAAGAAAACTTAATAGTAAGGAAATATTTAAAAAGTTGTGCAACCAAAATGCACACGTGGTTCAGTAATTTGAGTATATTTTGATGCCCAGTTTTAAAAAACAGCTTCAGATGTGGTCATATCTCTAGAAGTAGTACCTAAAGCTTAATTAGAAAACATTTTCTCACTGAGAGAAAGAGCATTAACATCAACAGTAGCATCAGCTTAAATCTCATAATTGACTATATTTTAAAAGTTTATTATATATAAAAGCTTAATAAAAATATAGTTATATAATTTTATATATAGATATAAAAGCTTAAAGCTTAAAACTCAAGCATCACTTTAAACCTTAAAAGCCTTATAAGCTTAAAATTTAAAGCGCTTTCAGTCCTGAGTGTTTATTTATGAAGACACTGGTACCCAAAGAAGAAGGTGGCATATGCATCCCAGCGCTGTAGGGTAGCCATCTGTAGAGGCTCCCTGCTCCAACAAGCAAGCTCTGGAGTGGGAAGCATCAGAGAGGCAGCATCCGGGTTAGCCAAGTGCCTGAGTAACCATCACTGCAAATCAGGAAAGGAAAAACACCTTGGGGTATTCTCGGCTATTTAAGGCATCATAGTAAGACCACTAAATAAAGGAGAGAGGTGAGTCACAGAGACGTTTGATGACTTGCCACAGATTTCTCTATAACTTCTGTCAAAAACTAAGCTGAGGCCTTTCTCAGTACTGACCTTACTTTGGTCAAAATGAAGATAACAATTCTTCTCACCTGCTTCAAATGCTTTGTTGCCAGTGCCTTTGTACTCAGGGATTCAGAGTGATTGTAATGAAAGGTTGAGCTGATCTTCTCATGCCCTTTTCTATTGAGTGGAAATATTAACATTTTGCTGAACTTCCAAAAATTATAGCCCTGAAAATGAAGGACTGGAATGTAGGACACTAAGGCTACATCAGCATTAGCAAAACAAGGAAGTCATTAGCATCATCTTACGCTGGTTAATTTTTAGCATGTTCCCTGCCTTAATTTTCTCTGGAGCTAAGAAATGTTGAAACATGGTTTGGTGTCTGGCAAAACACACAGAGTCAATTCAGCCAAAAGTATTGATAAATCTGCCCCACTTCAGGAGAAGTAGGTTTGTCCATGGCCATGTGGCATAAGTCATCCTCAGGCTCCGGCTTGAGTTTTGATCTATAAGTGTGACTTTAAATTAGTTGCCGCCAGCCATCTTTCTTTAATCAAATACTTGAACTGGGCCTTCAATATCTGACCCTAGGTCTCTCCAGTCCTGGGTTAAAGGTCATTTACACAGGAGGAATCTGGTCATGCTCACGACTCTGACCAGAAGTTTCATTACAGATTACAGAGCACTTCTTGGGGGGAAAAAAATCATTGAATGTGTTGTTTCACCAAATTTGCTTCTGAAAACTCATGACTTTCTAATATAAAAATACTGAATACAAATCTGCTTCAAAGAGCTTCCTGTTTTGTTTCAAGGGCAAAATATTTTTTACCTTTGAATTACAGGTTTTTCCTTCTGTATGTACATATTTACACTAGTTTTATTGTGAACAGGAAGTAAAAATTTATTTTACACTCTTTTGATTTTTCAGTCATGGATTACAAAATCCTATTACTTATCAGTCGCGGGTCATAATTTTGAAAAATGAGACAAAATACATAAAGTCTTGACTAATGTTGTTTTAGGACTTAGAATTTATACACACCCAACATCAGAAGCTGGCTTTCAAAGTTGTTGCAGCACTACCACATCCTAACATAAGACTTGGTGAAGCCATAGATGGATGCCTATATGTGCAGTGCCAAATAGTACTCTAACATAAAGAAATACTAGCCCAGTCCATCAGCTGCTTTAATGAATTTGCTACACTAAATTTGGAGCTCATTCCTGTAGACATCCCTGGTGCTGAGATAGTGTGTAAGGACAGCACGTTTATCTACCAGTACTAGCAACAGACAGCATCCAAAACAAAGTAGTGCATTCAGCATAGCTCAGCATGGCAGAGCACAGCATAGAAACAGAACCTTATGAACTGACCTTTAGCTCTGATACTTCCCTATCCAAATATTGTGGAATTTATACAGGGCTCAAAGCCTCAGAAAATACCCCAAAATGGACAATTACGGACACATCCTACTGTCTCACATTCAAACTCGAATTGCATCTTCATATGAAAATGGTACCTACCAGCACACATACTTTGGTTTCATAGTCATGTCTTTTATCAGTACACACATTTAGAAAGAGCATAGCTCAAGCATAAAAGAGGTCAGTTCAGAAATTGAAGTTCTTAAACAAATTTATTATTTTAACACTGCTAGAAACTTACCATGTCTACTGAAGCAAATGAAGATTTGCGTTAGAGTATGCTAAAAGCAATTCTGTAGGCTGTGTCAGTTAGTAATTGGGGGAAAATGAGGAGAATTCAACTTACACATCAGAACAACCCAAAGATTTCAATGAGACTGAGATGAAATAATAAATAATGCATCAGTCATGGTAGTAACTTAATTCACATCATATTCATACAACTAGAGCATTCCACAGCCTCAGAAGTATTGAGCTCAAAATTTTACAGATGTAGAGCTTATATTATACTAATTTAGAACTTAAATTCTATTTACTTCTCAGGCAGCTAATTTATTTGAAATTTACTGGTAATATTGCAGGAGAAAGTTGTGGCTGATAGTTATATGCTGAAATGGATTATTTTAATTAAAAATTTATTTGTCAAAATAAATATTACAGAATGCTGTGTAAATTAATCCAGATCAGTTACTCTTATAGCTGTTGGCTCTGAACTGGAAAAGAACTTCAATAACAGTAAAAAGAGCAGCACTGAATATAGAATACACAGCACACACATACACACACACTCTGGTTTAATTTTAAAGGATGAGTGGCTTCTCTCTCTGTTGGTTACCCTTTGGCATGTTCAACTAATGCACTTCCCTCTCTGCCTGACCCTTTCACTGTTCAAGCTTTTTCTCCTGATGCAGAGTGAAAACAGCAAGGCTTTTTGAATAGTTAAGTGAGCCTGTTTGACAACAAGTCTAAAATAATTCCCACTAATACATATTATAAGGGAGCTCTATTTCTTTTAAGTTAGAAACACATATTTTGCATTCTAAGCCAAATGGAATTAATTTCTGATATTTCATCCAATACACAGAATTTTGGAGGCATTTAGCTTAGTGGGTATTAGGCACTTAACCTAAAGTATTTCAATTTTGGTCCAAAATTAAACTGTCTAAAGGGAAGGTCTTCTTCACCCCTCAGCTTTATTACCATGTGTTTACCAGTGCAAAGTAAAAAAGAAAAAAAAAATGGACATAAACCAGCATGGCTCTGATGTTTTTATACCAACTAAGCAGACTTGTGAGTGGTTACATGAGATGTAATATAGTGAGAACAATCCTGAGATTACCAGACTGGCATTACATCTTGTGTCATGCAATAAAAAGAGAACAAAAATATAAGACCTGACATAATTATTACATTGCTACTTAGAAACATTATGAAAAGTCTTGAGGCTTAATGTTTTCATGTGTTGAGGCTCAAACAAGCCTTTCTGAGATCTGGAGAAAACACCTAACTGAGAAAATAACATATATTATTAAAAAAAAAAAAAAAAAAAAAAAAAAAAAAAAAAAAAAAAAAAAAAGAGTTTCTAGACGCTTTCTCTAGGCCCTATAGCACTGGTTAAAAAGAAGCAAGAGATTGCCTAGCAGAGTTCCTAGAAATCTGCTGTAGAACATTAATTCCTGCTTCATCTGAAAGTGCTTTAAATTACAAAGATTATTTTTGCAACTTTACTCTTATGAATGAATAGCCTGAATAAGTAAAGGACATAAATGTGAATAACATGAAAGTACAGATGTGAATTGAGGATGAAGGATTGGCCCCTTATTTAATGAGCATTAAGTTAAATGGAGCCACAAAAAGTAAAAGAAGATCATTTTGGAGTCAAAATGCAGCAACAGATCAATGACACAGAGCAGTAAAATAGAGATGTTAAAAGGTGAAAAAGGAAACCTATATTTCCAGTTGAATTGCAAAAGCAATATAGACAGGAATTACCCACACGCAGATTGGCCAAGAGAGGGATATCAAATTCATACAACTCATATTAAATTGAACCTCTTTCTGGATATACCTTTTGAGTTTTTGCTAAACTCATTATCAAGGCACTTAGGAAAATTTACACTCGATAATTAAGTGCTCAGTAAATTGCTCTGTCCCTGTGACATGTTATGGTCCAGAATTTGACTTAAAGAGGAAATAGAATTTTGGAACTTAAAAAAAAAAAAATAAAAAAGAAAAAGAAAAAGAAAATTTGCTCTTGAATTATTTAACAGTTTTATTTCAATTAATAGGTCTTACTTGCTGGAACGAAAATTTTGGGAGAGGTGAACAGAGAGCTGGTTCAGAGACCAGACATTCACTCCACACCTGGGCAGGTGAATAAATTCATCCTCATTATACCAGCAAAGCAGAGTTGATTGCAGAGTTTAGATGGGTATGAAAATTCTTGTTCTCTTCCCAAGATCAGGCTTTTCATCTGGAAGAACACAGGACTGGGACCCTTATTCTTCTAGGAAACAGGACTGGCCTAGATAAAGTCCTTTCTATGTGTACTTTTTGGGTTACTGTCCTCCTGTAAAAAAATAAAATGAAACTAAACTATTTGAAATTAAATATTACAGTTGTGAAGATTCCATACACTGAAAATTACTCATACATGCCAGAATAACTACATTGCAAGATTTGTGTATTCTTGTAATGCTTTGCTTTTGAATAAGAATGCTCAAATCAAACATTATTTCAGGCACTATTTTGTCTTCATCCTATAAGCAGTCACTTGTGCCTGTTCTTAGGGGACAATTTTATTGCATTCCCAGTAAACCATTTCTGGGAAAAACCTCAATAATCAGTCTGACAGTGAAGCACAGCTCCAAGTCACTACATAGAGCTGTCCAGAGTATCTATATGACAGCACACTTTAACTACAGAGAGCAATATGCTTGGAAATAAATTGTATCTTCTCCAGGAGCTATTTTCCTTGACAAAGCTTTCTTCTTAAAACATGAAAATGAAATAATGCTGTGTCTTTGCACCATTTCTTTATGTTTCTGTCATACAGATTAAAAATCTACAACGGCTTGTCACTGTATTTATTGTTACTCCTTCAGTTCTAGTACCTCTTTGCCATTCCCAAGGTTTGTGCTCTTTTTCACTGCCATTAGGATTATGCACGTATGTACACTGTCCATTTTGCTAGCCAATCCTTCAGGTGCAGACTGTAGTGGTATTTCTGTTGGCACACTCTGCAGGCACCTCAACTGCCTCAAGGTGGGTACTTTACCCTCAAGTTCTTCTCACTTCTCCCATGACCCTTTCTTTCCTTTATGATCTCCTTTTACATCAGTCTAAAACACCTACAGGGCTCCTACTCGTTCCTTTAAATCCCTTCTGATCAGCCTATTCTACTGTGATGTCTGTAAGAATCTCATCATTCATTTATCTACTTGGATATGTTGTATCTATTTATCTAGATAGCATAACAAATAATCCTGACTTGGCTCTATCCTTCCAAACTTTAGCATAGTTGTGATAAAATATGATCCTGTTATGCAGGGAGCTCCTCTACTTTTACTGTACTGTCCTTCTGCCTTCATTCCTCAGTCTTATATTCATTAGGTTACATGTAGCACAATTTGGTATATTTTCTTTGGGTAAGGATTTTTATGGTTCAGCACAAATATTTGATCATTACTGAGAATCAAGTTACAATATTAATTAAGTTTTTGCAATTGGAAACACAAACATTTATTTTGGCTTGCAAAAGCAAAAAATCATTTTACTTTCACTTCACTTTTAATTCCTCTAATTATAAATACCATGCTAAGGATGTATTTCAAAATACTTTTCAGTCATTAAATAGTTGAATAATAATTACTGAGTACTTGGAAAAAGTAACATCTAATATTTTCAGTCTAGAGAATAGATAGCAAAGAAAAAAGCAACTATATTCAGGCTTTGCACTATATAAAAAAGAGTTATCAAATACTGTATTAATGGGTTTAAAATCAGGTAGGGGTGTACTCCTAAAGAGAAACAATTTCTGCTAATGGTGTAATAAATGTACACACTGACAATCACTGAAACACAGGCATGAGAACAAAGGGACGATTGCATAAAAGCGTGATCAATATAAATCACAAAAAATGTGGTTCAATATCAAGTATACTTTGAATAATGAAAGATAGTACCATCCTAAAATGTGAAAAAAGGCACTAATAAAAATAAATTGCATAATTATAAGGTCATCTAGCAGAGTTGCAGGTATAGTAGCATTTTATCTGGGAAATGGCATGTGCTCTTACAAACAAAGACACAAATTATGGCACTTCAGAGGCCGCCGTGAGAATGTTAGCATCTAACTCCAAGAAAACAATTCAAAATCTAAAAGCGCTTTTGAAGTACTCCTTCATCTCATGGAGAATTTTCCCTTTTAGGATCATAAAATTAAAATGCCTGTGCCTGCACATACTCCAAAATGTCTCAGGAATACAATTTCAAGGAGTAATTTTCATTTTAGTAAAGTATATGTTTGGTCACACAACGAATGTGTCTTTCCTTACTCTTTGCCTGTGTTTTATTAGCCTGGATCATCACTGGAGTGTCTCTACCAAAATCTCTGATTCAGGACCTGCCCCCTCCTCCCCTGCATTGCCAAAAGTCCATGTTATCCCCAGTGACTTTGAGGGAAGAAACACGTGGAAAGAAAGGGAAACGGAGATATTTTGGACCATCACATCAACAGTAGCCCCTGTCAGAATATCAGAACCTCATGCACAATCTGAAAGTAAGGAAGCTATTGAGAGTCTGGGATATTTTGTGTATGACAGTACACACTAATGTCTCATCTTCCTCTTCTTTAAATGTTCATAGAATATTAATGAACGAAGAAAGGAGAAGATGATTGTTAGAGATCTTAAAAACAAGAGCTGAACAGCATATATGATTGAGGTCTTCTGTGCAGGGCAGTTTGTAAATGTCTCTGTGGAGCTGTATTGTGTTTCTCCATTCTGAGCTGTAACTTGCTCATTATTCTGAGAATTTTATGTTTAAAAAGCTTTCTGTTCACGGTATATTGTTCCACACTCTCTCATGTTGTTCCTTTTTAAAACCAAATTATATTTCTGTTGTGAAATTTCAGTATCATATGGCCTAAACAGTGTACCTGTATTGGGTAGTATTTCTTTCTTTCAGATATGTGCCTGTCACTTTATTTCTGTTGAAGCACAATCCCAAATTCTCCTGGGGAGCTGGGCTAATACAAGACCATCAGACATGAGGATTTATGTTACACTCATGGCAGTGAGGCATGACCACCTATTCTAGTAAACTGGCACAAAAATTCAAATCTTTTTGCCTGAGCATCTAACGTGGAAGAAGACACATCATGTTTTAAAATTACAGCAGATCACTATTTTAGAAACCACCAGTCTGAGACAAATCTCACATGGTGACTTATGCAGACCAGTAAAATCTGTGTTTCTCTATCTTGGTTGTTTTCAATGTTTTCAACAGAAAGCATACAGTATTTCTGTTTAGGTCCTCATAAAAAGGACTTAATACTCCCCAGAACAAAAAAAATGAGTTCTTCCTATACTGACTAAATCTTAGTAAATTTTTATATTTTGCTGTCAAAATATCTTCATTATTTGTGACGTTTGTACACATTATCTGTAATTGTTTGATGGAATTTTTTTTTTTTTAATCCCAAGGTATATAGTTGGGAAACTTTTCAACTTCAAAAAAAAATAGATGTCGCCATCTTTAACTCTTTAATGTGATAAAAAAAATAATTTCAATCTCAGAGAAGTGATACCTTTTGTCATTTTCCAGTCCAGGATATTACTCTTCTGCTGTAACATACATACATGCATACATACATATTTAAATCCATTATTTCCATATATATAACTTCTAATAAAACATATATACTCTTGTATTTGAATATAATTCCAGAATCACAGTTTTAGTGTGGCTTCTGAAGATAGTTTGATATCTGACTTTTTGTGTAACTTGCAAAGAATTACAGTCATGCTCTTAGAATGAAACCAAGCAATGCTCTGATTTGTGTACTTTTATGATTTCATATTCTAAGGGGATGCATTCCCCAATTAGAAATTTTAAACATCTTCCACAGCCAATTTAATTTGCACATTTCTCATTACTTTAGGATAGTCACAGTAGTTTCTTAATTATGTAGACTGTGGTGAAAGCATGCAGTTGTTAATGGAGACAGTGTTTAAAAAGAGATCAATTCTAATATCAAAATACATCGAAAGGAATAATAGAGATTTTCCAGCTCAAGAGGAATAATAGAGATTTTCCAGCTCAAGCAGAATAGAAGTCCTTTGAACACAAAGAAGGGAAATATAACGGCAATGATAGTGCATGTATATGTATATGTATATGTAACTTTTTTTGTTACGATTTCTCCTCCTTGTCTTGAACATGGCCACCACAGCAGCTGCTCTCTGCTGATGATGTTTAATTGCACAGCTCTTTCATCTGTCACTCTTAGACTCCTGATATCTAAGGGATGGTGAGGACTGCCACCCTCCCATACTGATTTTTTTCCATTCCTCTTTCAATAGGTTGTGTGCTTCTGTCCCATGCCATCATGTCTCATGAGATATTACAGATTCCATGAGGACATCTTTTAAGAGTAACAAATGTCAAGTCATGGATTGGAGTAAAAAGGGAGACAAATGTGCAACAAGGAAGGGGAAGGAAACAGGAAGTTAGAGAATAATTAGAGAAGAAATATGTGACTTAAACACAGAGACAACTTGGAGAAATTCCAAAACATAGAAGGAGGAAGGAGGACAGAAAGGAAGTATTCACAAAGTAAAAGGAAAATTAATTGACAAAAAAGATAATTTTAAACCATGGTTATTAGTGGTATGGAGACTCTTGACCCAGCATGACAAACATAATGGAAACACGCATCCACTCCAAGTTAAAACAGTTCATAAAAACTTTATAAGCTTTATTATAATAATAATGTATAATAACATAGATAGTGTGTACAGATTTTAAAAGTAATTTTTCCATGGTATACCATAAATGCCTTTCCTTTCAAACAAAATATTTTTTTCAGCCAAGAATATAACCAGGAAAAAAAAAATCAGTCTGCTAGGTATAAAATTGGTAACCTTGACAAAAGTAATTATAGGACAAAATTGATGTCTCTCTATTTTAAATAATTTTTGAATGGCAAATCAAGGAAAAAAAGTTAACATTTATAGTTTCTGTAATATGTAGTTTCTTTACCTCCAAATCTTTACTTAAACTGGAAAAGACTGCCTTGTTTGCTGCATGGCTGGGATTTTTGGATTAAATAAATTAGATTCAAAATGAAGCCTAAGAATAGTACTGCTGTATTGTCAGTTACTTGAGCATTATTAACTTGCTTGTTAAAATGTTTTGGTAGCATATCCAGAGTTCTGTATTCCTTGATTAAATAATAAATTAAATTAATGGAATTAATCTTGTTCTGGAGTTCAATCCATTAAAATTTTTGTCTTTTTTTTTTTCCCTCTGCTAAGACTTTTTGTTTGGGGATTTTTATAGATTTTATAAACTATACAGGTAAACAAGAAGAGAGCTTATGAATTCCGTGTGCAGTTCATTTTCCCTTGGTTGAGCACTGAATCATCATATTTTATTTGTTAGTGTTATGGGACATCAGTGAATGTATTCATCTTTGCACATGAAAAAATGTGAAAAAGCAAACACTTAAGTCACTGTAACTGAGCAAAAACTGGCTTACTCCTCTTTTTTTTTTTTTTTTTTCTTTTCCTTTAAGTAAGTGGTACTGAAGTATTTATGAAGTCTGTGACACATTTAAACATTGGGGTATTAAACCTAGTGCTCTAGAAAATTTGTTAAGCTGTAGTCCTCTCTGATTTCAGCTCAATGTAATACTCTCATTTAAAGTCTTCAGTAGATTAGAGTTGCCAAGACTGTGCAAGATCACCCCACGGAACTGGCAGTGTCATTCAGTAAGAATCTGAGAGCAATTGAGGTAGGGATGGAGTTTGTGACATCTCTAGTCCAATGTCCTGCACAAAGTAGTCACAGATCTGAGGTCAGATCAAGCGCTCAGGTTTTTGTCCTGCTGAGTCTTGTAAACCTCCAAGGACGAGACTACTTGACGTCTCTGAGCAGCTTGGCTGTCTTCAGAATGAAAAATTTTCTCTATTTTTTAAAGTTTATGCCCATCTTGTCTTGTTCTCTCTCCATGTACCACTAGAAAGGATCATAGCTTAGTTTTCTCAGTGACCACCTTGTAGGTTTGAAGAGCTAAGTGTCCCCAAAGCCACTTCTTCTCCAGGCTCAAAGGCACCAGTCCCTCAGCTTCTCCTCACAGGGCATGCTTCAGCCTCTCGAGCATCTTGGTGGTCCTTCACTGAATTGACTCCAGTTTATCAGTCTTGTACCTTGCCAAGGGGGTCTGGGTGTCATCTGAGTGCTGAACAGTGGGGTTAATAATTTCCCTTGATCTACTGGCTGGATCCCCAGATGCTGCTGGCCTTTCCTGCCAGGGCACAGTGATGGCTCACATTCAGCTTCCTGTCTGCCAAGATCTTCAGTTCCTCTTCAGCAGACCTGTTCCCCAGTCATGACAAGGGGTCTTCTTCCCAGGTGCAGGACTTGGCATTTGTTATTGAATTTTTCAACCCTTCTTCTGGCCCTCCAGCATGCTTAAATCACTCTGAATTATAGCCCTGGCCATTAGCCCTTACCTACTTACTTGATCACCAAGGCAAAAAAAATTTCTTACCAAAAACACTTATCACCAAGGAACATCTTAGTTATCTAAAGAGAAAAGCCTATGCAAAATGGTTATTCACAAGTCAACCTTGCAGTGAGAACTGGAGAGCTCATGAAAGCTAAGCCATTCTTAGTCCAAATTAACATTTTAATCCAAATTTTTATTAAAATGGTCATTTTTGGTGCCCTCATGTGAGGGCACATTTAGTGCCCTGCTCATTTACTGCAACTTTTGCATTTTCTTTGCTTCTGAATAGGTCTTTAGAAGAACACATGATCTAAAACACCTTTGTTGAAAGCAGTACCAAGTTTGTTTGAATCTTCAAATAATACCTTTTTCACTCTTCCCTAATATACTAAATCCCACTCACAGTTTTTTAAGTGCCAGAAATCCTGGAGCCAGGATTATCTTTAGCAGGCAGGTACATGCTGTGCTTTTTCTCTTTACTAGAGTATACAGGAATTTTCATGTAGTCAAAAAGAGAAAAAAGTAAACATATCCCTCCTGGCTTTCTTCCTCTCCAAATGTAACAATCAAACTCTGTAATTCATATGGTAAACTCAGGAGTGCCCTTTTGGAGGCTGGTATTTCCATCAATTCACACACCAGATAATTTCTTCAGTATTTCATTTGTATTTTAATATATAAAGATGGATATATTTCATTTCAGGTCAGCAAAAGGGTTTCTTTCCAATTGGATGGCAGTGTGTCTGTAGCCACTAGGGTGAGAGGTCATTCATCTGTCCTCATACAATGGCAGATGAGTCAGTCACAACTAAGAGTGAGCAAGGTTCAATACTTTCCACAGCCCCATGCACTGAATTTAGGCTGAATGAAGATCTTGTATATATCCTGACCCACAAGCTTCTTAGAATTATAGGAATGCATGATCCTTACATTTTCTTTGCCCAGTGTGATAGAGACAATCATGGAAAAAGAGAAAAGAGATGTGGGCTGAGGACAGTCACTATAGCAGTCAGCACAGCCAATTCGTTCTCCCAGATCCAGGTTAACATTAATATGCTACTGAATTTGAAATTAAAAATCTAGTTGTGTTGTCTCTATCATCTATATTCAATTCTCTATTTTTATTGCTTTCAAATGTTAGTCAGCCTACTGAGCTCTTTTACAGATCATCTTGGAATGAGATCACTGGGCTACCCATCCCCAAAATCCAGTGACATTTCCCTGCATGATTATAAATCATGGCCAAATCCATTGCTGTCTTTCATCCTCAGTCACTGATTACCTATAGATTTCTTGTACCTTTTTGATCTTTCTCATAAATCAATGCCCCCAGGACTCTTTATCACTTTGTTTCCATTTCATGGTCTCACTCTGCTTTCATCAATATCCTCCAAAGCCTTCCTGCCCAGGAACTGTCCTCCCACAAATGCTACAGAGAGGCATTGTAATTTTTTTTCTCTATCTGATTATTTACAGAAACAGTCCATGTTATTTTACTTTAGTTAAGTTTATTTATTGCTATGTTAGTATGAAATGAGAAAACTCTAAAGAAATACTGAATTTGAACATATTTCCTTAGTCCTCTAGAAAACCTATGGATCACAGCCTTGTTTTATTTTCAAAGTAAACACTTTATTTGCTTTATTTGTTTGTTGGCTGGTCAAATGTTAATAGCAACAGGAGCACATTGCCACAGTAAGCAAAGTTATACAGATTGAGAGCTGAGATAGAAGAGTTGATTTTGCCATGAACATTCTAACCTGAATCTTGCAATAGCTCTATAGCAGATCCTAGAGACCCAAGAAAACATCTAACACTAGCTCACAAAACTCAAATAAACAGAGAAAGAAACCTGAGTTTTTTTCCATTCAAATTTCGAAGAGTGGCTGGAATTTTCCATTTTTTTTTCATCTGATAGATTTACAATTAATTTTTTTTACTAAACTGAACTAAAAAAATTAAAGCTCAAGTGAAAAATTTCAAGGGTATCTATCATCTTTAGATGATCCAGCTTCATATAAGTCTTCTCTGTGATCAAAAAAGAAGACTGAGTCAAGGTTCTGAATAGAAATCAGAACAGCAAGTTCTCTATTTTGTTCAAAACACCATTCCTCTTAATATGAATCTCCTGGTCATAGCAATGTTTTTCTAAATCTACTTGCACTTTGTTCACTTTTTTTAATGTTTAGAAGACATTGTATAGCAAATTCTGAGACTGTTCCTGCTGCAACTTTGAGCAGATGACAGAAAGTGTACCTCATTAGTTCATAGTGACAACAGGACATTCTCAGGCACTCAAATACAGTGAAGCTAAATTTTGTGCAGCGCCTCACAAAATGAAATAAAAATGCCATGTGTTGACTTGTTGTCAATTTTTCTACCAAACTTTGCTGCTATCCATTTTACATATGCCATCAGTATCTTTTCATCTTTGTCACAGGTTCCACACCTCACAGTCACCTGAGTTCCTCTCAGGCAGGATAGTTTCTCACAAAGCTACAAGGGATCTTATGCAGTTGACGAGGAGTTCAACAGCATATTTACTGCTTTTAAGTGTTTGAAATAACAGCCCTAATATGCACAGAATTGTTAAATTTTAGTGAAAAAAATCTAAAAATCAAATATCCTTTATATCTGTTAATGTCTTTTCCCTTATATTTGGTGCTGTATTTTTATCTTCTCCTTTTTGTTTCCTCACTGCTTCATGTTTTGTAGCATATCAGACACAATAATGGTCATATGCCTCATACCTGATTATTTGTGTGCTCAAATTTGCTGGAATGTTTACTGGAAACTTTCCAAAATCACAAGGGCAACAAATAATCTTCATAAAACAGAACAGATGGCAGGCACCTTTGTCTTCATTATGGTATTGTTGCTTTAGAAATTTACAGGTCCAGATGCTAGGAAAAACATGGAGCTTTGTTCACGGAGACCAATAGCTCCTGCTTGGTTTCCAACTTGTTAAAATTATCATAAATATGTCATCTTTTTAGGACCCAGTACCTTGGGTTTATATGTGCAATTGCCTGTGGGTCTTTGTTTTCCTACTTCGTTTTAATAAGAAAAATGCAGGCTCAAATGTAATCTCAGAATTGCAGCAACCAAAAAAAATCCCGTTCTATTAATTCTGTTCTTAGCTGATGAACTCATAGTGAGTTCATCTCCATCAAGCTGGGCTAAGTGGTGAGAACTGAGCAAGAGTTCTCACCACTCAGACCTTGAGGTCTCAGCTCCCTCAAGGCAACATAGATACAATGGTGGAACTGAAAAAGAAACAGAAGGGTGTATGACTCCTAGGATCTAGTTTCCAGAGATACTTTTAGGAACATATTTTTTACTACAGAAAAGTTGCACCAAACAGTCTCTTTTCTACAAAAAACTAGTGTAGCCAAGTAAAAGCATATAAGAATCCCTCCAAAGTTGCTATTGCCCTGTTTTTAAACTACAATGTTCAAATACTAATCTACTGTAGACTAACTTGGAAATCCAATGAAGACTCTTTCCTTTACCTGCAGACTGAAGATATAGATAGCTGTAGATAAAGTTACCTGGGAGGAAGATTAATAAGTACATGCTCTGATAAAGAGCAGAAGAGTCGCCTCAGAGGCACAAAAAGATATAGAGTAACATGATGGTGTCAAGCCAATGCCTTCTGAGAGCAAAGAAGGAAAAGTTGCTCAGTCTACTTGATGCACAATGAACTCACATTCTTTGGAAAGTTGCGCAAGACTTGAATTTACTTCAGACTATTCCTTTCTTTAATTGAATCACACTTCCTACAAATGTTAATTCATAAAAATTCTTTGCCCACAAAAAAAAAAAAAAATGGATTGAAGAATGTTACTTGGGTTGGAAAGCCAAAACACAGAGCTGGGAAGTGTCAGAGTCAAGGTTTGTCACTATTAGTCTACCCTCTTGTGAATGTGTGTGTTATATCTTTAATTGCACAATCCCATACTGGTTTTCCCAAAGCGCCTTGCCTCACTGATCACAAAAGTTTGAAAATTCTCAGTGAATGGCAAAAAATAAAGAGTCAGCTATTCAAAAGGCACTGTTATACTAAAGTAAAGATGAAGACTTTTTGGCCAATAGAACAAAACTGATAAAAAAGGAAGTTATTTTCACTTTATAGAGGTGAAGCAGGTGAACATATAGGCTTGGCATCAAAGTGTCTAAATACTGGTAAGTTTTTGACATGGAAGTCGATTAGAAGTATCCTGTTTTCTTATGCAATTTTTAGAATATTTAGGTATTTAAATGCCAACAAACTTTAAAAGGATCAAGCTGTTTGACTTCTACTTACACTAATAGTAGCTGCCCAGCTGAGTTCTTCAGCAACAGCACAAGTCTTCCTCCATATTTCATTTTATAATAGAGATTATAATGCACAGTTTGAAACAAATGATAACACAGCCCAGTTCCATAGATAAAGTAGATGACCTTAGTTGTATTTGATTGCTGGTCAATAGAGCTACTAAATAGGAAAAAAAAATATTAATTGCAATACCAGGAAGATAGCAACAGAAGGATAAGAATATTGTGGATGATCAGGTAGTTCCAGCATGTGGAGCATAGCTGGTAGATCATTAGGAACAGGGAACTGCACTGCTCCTACTCAGCCTCAGTCTGCAGGGTTTTACTCTGATTATAATTTACTGTCTTTACTTATGATTATTCACAATCTGGAAGAGTTTTCAATTGACCAAAACCAGGAGACAAGAGGCAAGACCTGAGGAAGAATGTCAAGTACTTAGCTCACATACTCCAGGAGAAAAGTTAGATTAAAAAAAAAAAAAAAAAATCAGTACTATCACCCAGGATTTTTTACCATGTTCTGAGGACAAAAAGAAGAAGTAAAGCAGTGGCCTAAAAGTCAACTTCCAAATGCTCAAGGCCATGTTATTTATGATAGTCAGAGTAAAAAGCACGAACATCTTGTGCACAATGTTTTCTAGGTAAATAATTAAACTGAAGGCTGATGAGAATAAACAAAGGCAAGATTAATCCACCTTTTATTGTTATGGCCATACCATAAACTGGTGATTTCTAAGCTATTAGATACTATGTCGTCCAATAAAGCTCACTTCTATCTGTAGCTAATCAGCAGCTTAAGCTCCACAATAGACAGGCCTGGTCAAATGGATTCATGAGTGCCTGACATAAAATCTGACTATTTTGCCTTCTATCTACAAAGCAAAACTCCCAAATCAGAAAGTCTGTTTTAAAGGCATTTTTAAAGGAATTTTAAAGGCACTTTTCCACTTAACAAACCAGTATGGTATGAATGCACAAGTAGATCTAAATGAAAGGAAGAAAAATATTCAGAGGGAAGACAGCCATGTAGCAAGATTCATGCAAATAATTTGAAATATAGAGTGCATAAGTCTCATTAGGTTGTCTGCACTTTAAAACTCTGTCAGAGAAACACAGAAACTTTTTCCCTGTATGTCACTTCACTACTTATTTTATGTCCAGTTATTTCAGCTTTTTCAGGCTTTGACAAAAGCTATTTTATGCTTTAAATTGAAATATCTGGGCAATCTTTTTTTGTGCAGTCCATAGGCACATAATCTGCAAGAAAACAAATTTCTTTCTGCTTTTCTAGTCTCATTCTAAGATTTCTTATGTGTGTGTGTTTAAATAAGTCTCAGGTTTTATGAATTTCTACCTGACCTGTTGGTTTGACTTTATTTTTCCTGAAAAAAGTTTTACCTGCTTTATTTATCCTGTGAGGTTTTTTGTCAAAAGCAGCATAGCTTCAGTGTTATTTTGATAAATTGCTAAGTATAGATTTGAACTACAAATTTAATTATGAAAGAAAGATGAAGAACAGACCACTTAACAAAAACAATTACAGAAACAGATAATTAAAACAGAAAAGAAATTTGACCGAGGTATGTCAAGATTTTACTGAAGCTTGAAGTTTGAAGCAGTTAAGCTTTGATCCTGAAAAGGCGTGCTCAGAGGCTTGGTTTAACTCACTAAAATCAAGGGGGCTCTTGCAATGCAAAAGAGCAAGCAGGTGCATCCATCTTTCTAGTACCACAGCAGAAATGTGCCAATTATCAAAAGCGTGCATGAAAGCCCACAGTCTCACTGATTAACAGTTTTTAGAGAAAGCAATGGAAATTATGTTAATCTGAACTCCATATTGTTCTTGACTTACATTGTATTTGCTAAAGATAAAAAAAAGACTGAGTCTGAAGGAAAAAAAGGAATATGGAACTAAAGAGAAGGAATGTGATACTGAAGAGACAATCGCCTTCACGATGTGCTTCCACACAAGAATTGCTCACCACAACATGGCTTTTGATTTTTCCTTTTTTCAAACCATTGTCATTACACCGAAATTCATGCAAAACTAATTTAAGTCCAGCAAACCATTTACTCTTACAAGCTTTGGAACTGAGAAAAAATTAACAGATCCAGTTCCAAAAAAAGGAGCCTTTTATATTGTTAAGAACTTTGGTGAAAATAGGACAATGGTTGTCACAGGGCTGTGACATGTCATAGGACCATGCTCAGTCTCTGCAGTGATTTTTTCCCATCTGATCAATTCTCAGTAGCTTAATGGTAGCAGACAGTTTAGTAGGTAAAACAAAAGATTTTCTCACTCAAGTCTGTGGAAAATTACACACTAATGCTAGAGAAATTAGGCTTTATTTTGGTTTTTAACTTTCTCTAAACTTCTGGCCCAAGTGTAAAGGGATAATCTTGGTCTAGGAATGGGACTCAAGTGGTGTGACTACAAAAAGTTCCAAACCAGCATTTCATGCATCTGCTGAGCAGTTTAGATGGTTATTTTGCAGCTTAACAGCATATCATGAATACTGGTGAGTTTAAAGCTATGAAGAGATTATCTATAAAATAACTAACTAAAAATTAACATATTAACTATAAACAACAAATGAGATTATCTATGACTAACTAACTACATTTTTTAAAAATTTATTTCATGATTTTATTTAAACCAAGCATTCTGTCTCTGAAAGAGTTGGTAGACACAGAGGAGTGCTGCTTATTGGTGGAATTACAAACCTGAATCATAGAGATGTCTACTGCTACTTCTTGTAACTGATGTCTTCATTATTTTGTGATTTTAAAAGTGAGTTGATGATTTTTTAAAAAATATTTTAACTTAAATGTAAAATAGTTGGGTCTTTTTTATTTTATTTCTTTCACTATTTCTTTTCCCCATCTTCTCTTACCAGATGAAAATGAAATACCAACGCAGTTCATTGCCCAAAAGATTGGTTCTTTGTGTTTTTTGTGGGGGGGGGTTGGGTTGTTTTTGTTTGTTTGTTTTGGTTTTGGATTTTGGTTTGTTTTTGTTTGTTTGTTTGGGTTTGGTTTTTGTTTGTTTTTGTTTGGTTTGGCTTTTTATGGTTTGCTTTTTGTTTTAATTGTGGATAATCTCCCCTACCCATTCTATTCCTGTATTTGAATTTGGATTCATCTATAAGGCAATAGTGCCTTCTTTGGTAGTGCAGTAGTGTCAGTAGGACAACTGCACAGGTCCTTTTTCAGTTTTCATAGTGGTTGGATATTCTAATTCCTGTGAAGATAATAAAATGCCATTTTTTCAATGCAGCTATTTTGATTAGATAAATGCTCCATTCTGAACTACCTGCAACACTCTTTTGGTGACATAAATCACTCCTATGTGAAGGACACACCAAAAAAAGGACAAAAATGAGCTGGTTAGAACTGCCTACTTGCAACATTAAGGACATCTCACTTCAGAGAAAAATTCTATACAAATGGATTTAAATATTTTATAATTCTCTGGAAGAGAAGTCTTCTGCATATAAAATCTATGCTACATCACTTAATCTTCTTAAGTGGATGAGGGGGAAATTCAGCAAAAAGTCACTTATCTTGTGCTAGTTCTAATATTGCCAACTCATGTGTGTCAGTTTTGGGAATAGAAAGTGGAAAGAGTGAGCAGGAAATAGCTCCAAGGTATGTAGTTTGCCCTAATACATACAGATGGAAATTCTAGGGCCAACACAGGTCAGGCTTGTACTATCTAGCACTGCAGAAATACAGTAAAAATATAAAGTTGCTATATATTCCCAAGACAAGAGTTCTCAAATTGTAAAGTATTTTTACCCTAAATCTCAGCTTGTCTTCACTCTTTGTCTATTCTTTCTCTCCAAGGACCTGTAACCTTGGATACTTTCCAGACTGCTAGTAAAAATCATGATCATGCAATCCTTATTCAAACAAATCTGTTGCTGATTTTTATTAAGCCTGTTCTACTCTCTCATATTTACCTACACATAGCTACAGTGTCTCCAAAGGACATAGGATGCAGACATATATTCTGGGGAAAATATAAGTCTCGATTTGGGAATTGATCATGAACTTTTCAATCAGCAGAACTTTCAGAAAAAAATTCTTTTTTTTAATCTATTGATCAAGCTACTGTGTTATTGTCCCACATAAGAGCTGTCGAAGGTAATGTTCACTATTTTTAGCCTGAGGCACCAAAAATTCTGTATTCATATGTAGGTGTGTGGAATCATGTGAATGTGTCTTAGTCTTGCCTTTTTCAAACCAAAAATGGAGCACTTGAATCCAAATTGCTTCAGTACAATATTCCCTAAATAACTACCAAAAGATGATCATTATCTTAAAATTATTCCTGTGAAATGCTTTTGCATGTGCTTAACTTTTTACATGTGACTAACAGCTCAGTAGAATTATCAACACACATTAGTGTAAATGATTTTTATAGCTCCTTTAGAAAGTTAGTACAATAAGGAATACCAACATCGTCAGAATATTTTGAATTTTAGAGAAACACAGAGTGACTCTAGTTTAATACAAAATGTTTGGCTTCTATTGCAAATTATATTAAAATCTATTTTGTGTCTTGAAGTAGGTCAATTAAGAAAGTATAAAGTGCCCTTTTTGTGAGTGGAATAGATTTATGTCATAGCTGGTTAGATAAGAACATAAGAAATAGTTCAAGAAAATTATATTGTCAACAAAAAACTAGAAAAAAATCACTTCTAGGGAAAAAAATATCACCAGGATCTGATTAAATTAGGACAATGAAAAAGAGGCAGAAAACTGACAAAAAAAAAAAAGTAAAATTAAGATAACCCATGGATAACAAGCACACAAAAAAAAAAAACCAACAAAAAACACCCTGAGATACAGTGAATGCCATTTCATCTAGAAAGATAAAGGAAGTTATCTGATGTTTTAAAAGTAACAGAGAAGAACTTGTGCTGGAAATGGCTTTCTCAACTCTTTTGATGAACAAAGTGGATTGACTGTCAATCAACTTAACGATGCAGGAAGAGAAACTACTTGAGGCTGAAGCAGAAGATTTGTATTATAAAAAGACTAGACATTTGCTTTCATAATTTTTTAATTAATTTTATATATGGGCTGAACTTACAGTAAGCAAAAGGAGATGAAATGTTAAATAGTTGTGAAACATTTTAGTTCTTAATAAAGACATTAATGTATTATTTTGTACCTTTTTGTATTAGAACACCAGTAAATCCATTTTTCAATTACATTTAGATACTTAATGTTATTTTTTTTTCATATGTGAACCAGGGAAGAAATTATCAACAAGCAGCACTTTAATGTAGGAAAGCTTTGAGATCTCAAGAGACTAGTTCTGTTCTAGAAAGTATCATGCTCCCTGATTCCCATGAGGATGACTTACCTAGTGTAAACAACAATAAATAACAAACAGGCTTTCTTCAATGAAGCTGGGGAAAGTTTAAGAAGGCTTGCAAGATTTGCAAAGTTCTTTCCCAAAGAGAAGAGGGCTTTCCCACCAGATCAGAAGTATCTAGGGACTTTGTAATTTGGAACCAAAGTAGCCATGTTGGTTGTATATATGAGTTGGCAGATAAGGGAGACAAGTTTGTACTAACCCAGATAGGAACTCTGGAAAACCCCACTTCCATTATTAAGCATCACATATCTTACTTTGTGTCCATGACCATCCAAATACTTTGTCTGTGTTCAATGTTAGGGTCATGAGTAATTCTGCTTAGTTTAAGTGTGAACATTCAAGAGGTTCAAATGGAAAAAATAATAATTTCTGAGTCTAAATTCAAGACAGCATTCAAGCTTCACAGGTGAAGCTTCTGTTTTGAAGATGAGTGTTTTAAGGCAGTTATAATTATTCTGGCTTTATGCCTCCTCAACACAGGAAGAATCTACTTCTTATCTTTTCAGTTATCTCCAGGTAAAACATTAAATTTACTGAGAACCTACAACTGAGCATATTGGCAGGGATGCCTCTAGAGCACTCTTTCTTAGATGAGTGTTGTAACAAAAAAAGCTCTGCACTGGCGAGATGTGGAAAAACCACAAGCCCTTCGGCCTCCATTTCCTTCATATTCTTGACTGATGAATTGCAGCAGGGGAAAAATAGAAGTAGTTTCAGCAACATCTTTTCCAATGATTATATTGGTTTGTTGGCTAGGTCACTCTTCTGAAAATACTTGCTTCTACTTGGATGTGATGTTCTCAAAGGTCTTTTCCAACCTTAGCAATTCTGAGTGCTGTTCTCTACAGTCATGTATCCTTCAAATCCTAGGAAAGAAAGGTCACTTAACATCTTATTTGGTAGCCAAGGTCAGGGACTGGGTTTCAGGACCCATATTCCAGTTTCAGAGACATCACACCTACCATCTGAAGATGCCCAGTTGTAAGCAAAATAGAGTTGTAGATTGACCCTGCACTGGACTGGTTTCAGCATCAAATTGTTTCAGCTGCTGATAAGTGCAAATCCCTTTTGTATGCATCTAGATATCCCCATTCAAGGGAAGAGAGGCACCTGATTTTATATTGCAAACCCAGCTCCAAATGCTCCCCTTCTCAGCAGCACAGTGCGCTCCTCAGTGCAAACATTACACTTGGCTCCAAGTGTGGAAGTTTTAGGCATTGCAGCATTAAACTGTATCTGCCTGAACCCGTTTCTAGTTCTTAAGATGAGTGACTCTGAGCACTGTATTCTCCCGTTCTCCAATTTCTTTTCACTAGAAAAAAAGTTACAAAAATTGCCACAAGATTTGGATTATAAGAAAAGGAAGAAAAGCCAGAAAAAAGTGGCCACTCTGCTGCCTGCATAAATGACTAGAAGATGCATATGAGTTCAGAGAAGAGGAAATTACTCCTAACACCTGTGCAGGATGTATTTCAAAGAGTGTTTAAGATGATTTCACCTTGGAGATTAATGTTAAAAGTGAAGTGAGTGGTTGCAGGATGGAAAGATGATTTGTGAGTGTTATCTGGGATGGGATCTTTCAGTTTGGGAAAGAATTGCAGCATGCTAGGGCAATCTTAGGGCTACTGCACTCAGATATCATACTTGTAATTTGATGGAGAAAAGATGATGAAAAAATGGATAAGGAAATTATTTAACTCAGAAGCAATGCAATTATTGAGACATAATTCGTACAAACAGCACCCCTGTTATTGGCTATATGTGCCTTTTGGCTTCTATTTGTGAAGTATAAATGCATTTTATAAACCCCTCCCTCCTCAGCTGTGTTTTAATGGGATATATCCTGTAGAAAAAATGTCTTCTTTTAAAGGATTAAGGGGACAGCACCTTCCTTGTGATAGTCGCACTGCAAAAGGAGAAAGAGAAGGTGTTGGCTTCTGTGGCAGCCCATACAGCATCCACTCGAGTCCTAACATCTGAGAGGCTAAGTGTAGAGCTAGTTGTCTCCTCAAAAAGATAATAAATAATGCAATTAGATTTAAAGATTTCAAGTTATTCATTCCGAGTATTCAGCAAGCACAGAGCAAACAGAAATCAGCCTGGAGAGACTGAAGAGCATGCTGGAAAATATTTGGTATATAGAACTGTGTAGAGTTGTAAAGTATGCTGGAAAGAAAGGGAATAAAATTAGGATCAGCAATAAGAACATTTACTTAGTTTGTGGACACAGGAATACTCTGTGTTTTTCTTACCCAGATGTTCCATCCCTTCCCACCATTAGACTGGATTGCCATAAGGCAGTGCTTGCAGATTGTTCAGATAATCCAAACATTAAAAAAACAGTGATACCTTAACTTACAAGAGAAAAAATTCAGGTCCTCCTTTTCCATTGCTTTTATTGCCATGATAAAACCATGTGGTTCCTTCAGATGAGCTTACACTGTGTTTTCTTTTAATGCTGCTAAAGCCCACATCTTCTCTCTTAGGTTTCTAACCAGACTCATTGCCACACTCCTCTGCTCATATAAAATACAGCTGCCAAAATAGCCATGTCAGTAGACATGACAGGCTTCTGCTCTGAAGCTCTATCTCCTTCTCCTGTTTCCTACTACATCAGAGTCAGCCTTTATGTTTTTTGCCATTGTACTCACCTTGGAACATGTCCATCTGTACTCATTTAGCTGCTGTGGTAGCAAACCCCTTTCAAGTTCCCTCCAGGCTGCCCTTTAATGCTACAATAGGCTCCTCAAGTAGAACTTGCCGTTAATAACTAAGGAAAAAAAAGTTTGAAAAGACCAAAAGAAAGAAAGAGGGCACTCTGGTATGAATTCACCAGCAAATAGGATGGCTGATATAGACCAGATACTTTAAGCTTTCTAAAGCCATTGAGACCTGCATACTTAAATACATTATCTTCCTTCATCTATTTCTGTCTTATCATTCTTCTCCTCTTTTGCTGCCATCATTTACCATATCTTGGCTCAGGCAAAGTACTTCTTGTGGCAAGTTTTCCAGCAGCAAGGAAATGTTCATAATGCAAACTCAATGAATTTTTTGTTTTGATGGAGACCTCCAGGAATCTGACAAAAGATATGTTATTATTAAAATATTTTTTTGAAACTACAACTGTTATATCGACCAGTTAAATGACATCTTTATAAAGAAACAGTTTCTGTCATCATATAGTTTTGCAAAATATTAAAAAGTTTTGAGTTCCTGATGACCCAAATCAACTCAGCTTGAGATAGGCTCTGTCCATCATCTATTAAACAAGACATCACTCCTAACACAAAAGCACAAGTCAAATTCCACTGAATAATAAACTGTATTTTATACAAAAAAAGTACTTCAGATTTTCAGTTTGAGCAAAAGTGACAATTTTTCCCATGATATATGTCATAGTTTAGAGCCATCGGGCTAAATGGAAATAACAACTTCCATTTGCAGTCTTAACTTTACTATTTTCCACACATTTTATAGTACAGATACCATTTACACGTATTTAAAGTGTTTCTCAGATAATGCAATACACTCTAACATTATTTTTTCTATTCGTAGTAGCTAACATCTAAACATAAGTCTTTAAAACAACAACAAAAAAATTTTAAAGCTGAAAACCCAGTTTTGCAGATGCAAGAACCTCACATCTAATTATTCCATTTATGATCTCTAAAAGCAGTGAGCTTGCTCACTCAGTCCCCAAGCTCACGTTTGCAGGAGGAAATTCAAAAACAGTTGAACAAATGCATATGTTAAGCAACCTGACCTTGACTCTGTACATTATGCTAGTGATGTCTTTGTAAACTGTTGTTTCAGCTGAGTTAATGAGTACAGCTCCTAGACAAGATCAGACTGAGCTCAGGAGAATGCAGGTGACTCAGAGCTAATGCGATATCAGATGGAGCAAAAAAAAAGAACAAAGACACACACTCACTTTTGATTTCCCTGAGGGGGTAAACAGAAACACTGGGAAAAAAAAAAAAAAGTCTATTGGAAGACAGGGAGTGGGAAAAAATGCCTTTGGTAAGAGTAGGGAGTTAAGAGGTTTTGTGCTGCAATTCATTTTCAATATTTTGTGAAAAAAAACTGCTCAGAGCATCCAGGAGAGTCTCTCACTGGGAAATCTCACTGTAGCAAGTAGCTGCTAATTCCATCTTCAATTAGCATGTGTTCTTGAAGTACAACTTTGGCCTTTTGAGAACACATCTAATGAATGCTTTAAGCCAAGTGTTCTTCAGCTGCTTGAAGGTAAGTGTGTGCAGCATGGTGGTTATCCCCTGGAGCTGTACTCCAAGGCCTGCTGTGTGTTTGGTGAAGGCCAACTTGTGTCTTTAGCACACCAGACAGCTTTAATGCAAGCTACAACACTCAGCTGAAATCCTTACCCTACACACCAGCAAGTTAGGAATATTCAAAAGGCTTTGACCCAGCTTTGAAGGAGAATTTGACATACTCCAGAGAAAACCAGAGGCTAATCAAGAGACATTTTACTGAGAAAGTCAATGAGAGTGAACTAAGAGAAATCTTTCAGTGTATGAAATAGATAAAAATCAAATTTTCACATTTTTACCTTTAAAAAGCAAGAAACTCTTCTATTTAGGTCTGAAAATACCCAAACTGCAACTGAAATATTTAATGGATTCAAAATAGCTAGGAGAGGGGAAAAAGGCTGTGAGTAAAAAATAAGAAACCTCATGTTTTGCGTGTTTGGTTGTTTATCTTGAAGGTCAGACTGGAGAGATGTAACAAACATGTGGGAAAGTTGGACAGAAGGAATGCAAAAAAGAATAAACATGTTGTAGCTTTTTGATATTCAATTGCATTTCTTCCTTTTGCTTCTTTAAATCATATCTGACACTTATATAGTTAGATCAATCTGATAGATTGCAAATGTATTCCAGGGTTGTAAATGTATTTGGCACATTAAAAATGTAATCATATTGGTCAAAAATATCTGCATCTTGTCCTTCTAGCGGCATTCAAACTTTTTTTTTAATCAGTAAGTCTTAAATGGGGCAGGGGGGGGATGGGTTGGTTTGCATTCTTCCTTTGATCAAAAAAATTATTTGACATACTTGCTACATAGATCTATCATTTTCACTTGTTGTGCCCAGTGGCTGTGATGTCCATAGCATTCAATAATATGAAATTGTACTTTTTGCAACCCTGTATTATTTTCTGTGAATTTAAGACCAGTCATACTGACAAATGTCTAATCTCTTCAAGCCTGATAGAAGAGGTTATGATTCTGTTCTGAAAAGGCTGTTTTTCTTCAACACAGTAAAACTTATTTATATTTTTGCAGGTTACTAATACCCTTTTGAATTACGAAGATTAAAATAAATAAGTAAATAACTAAACAGCAATCTGAATTCCATATTTTCTAATTTTTTATTGTGTTATGTTCTTTACTACAACGCTTTCATAAACCATTTTTGAATCTGTGTTTATTGTAGACAAATTTTATTTTCTCTTAGGTTTTTTTTTTTGGCTTGTTTGATTCATTTCACATTTGTAATGGCATGATAGAACTGATATCCTGAGCTGGTGCTTGCAGTTTTCAAATAAAAAGTTCTTCACTGTCTGAATATCCTAGGTAGTGACACTGCCCTTTAGGTTTTTATTTTGAAAGAAGGTAGATAAGACATGTACGGACAAGAGTTTTATATACACTGTTTTGCACCCTGTTTATAACAGTTCAGGATCTATAGTTCAGCTTAGTCTATAGTCAAGGCACAGAATGTTTCTGATGTCATTGCATTTTATACTACTGTCCATGAGAATACATCTATGCAAACTCCACAGAGTGGGATTAAATGTAGATAAGAGAGGGTACTAATCCCCTGGTTTTGTTGTCTTGCTACATATTTTGTGTGAAAGCATTAAAATTTTCTCCATTCAAAATAAAATGATTTTTTTATAACCAGAAAAGATACATGCACCTCTCCTAGTTTATGCTGACAAATCAGGTGGGAAGTTCCACTTGCTTAGCTGCATCAGATATTTAAAGACCTTGAAGACCTTTTTAAGCACACTCCAATCCAAAGTAAAAATACAAGAAGTAGGGCAAATAATGATAAGAAAATATTTTCATTAAAAAGACCATTAACCTCCTTCTGTTGAACTACGTAGGAAATTTTTGGAGACATTTGTTGGCAATTACTTGTTGATTCAAAGTAGCAGTACTTCTTCATCACAAATACTACTCTGTAATTTCCCTGAACAATTCATCAGCATTAGTTAGAGTGTGTTTGGTACCTCTGTAGCCTTTTTCTTGTACCTATTGCTTGAGAGGTTTGCTTCATATTCTGTCTGGGGTGCCCAGATCCAGCAGCTTTGTGGTCCAGACCTGTGCTTCAGGAACTCATCACCTGCAAACAAATCTTCCCTGTTGCCCACGAGTGTATTCGCCAGCTCAGTCAGAAGCAGAAAGTTGTGGGGTTTTCCATTCTCCAGGACCTGCATGCTAACCCTGGAGAAAATGAGTTCTGTGCTGTTTTGGGGGGTTTAAAACCATTAAATTGTGGTAAATATATTTTACCTGGAAGACACTCTTTACTCACCTTTCTGTGGAACTGGCAGGTACAAGCAATGGAGGTAGACTTGAACATCGTTGCTCTCTACTGCTTTTGATAGTAATTTGGGCATTAATTACATTAAAAAGACTAGAGAAGGACTTTTAATTTGTTGCTCAATACATTTCAGTCAGGGTAGTTGTTGGATACAGGGCTATAAAAAGTAAAGATTTCTGTATGATAGAATAGCTGGGCAAAAATATCAGAGCTTGGTAATAGCAAAAGAATGTTAATCATTCATCACACTCTGCAATCCTATCTGTATTCTCTCTGAAGATATAAAAACTAAACAATTAAGGCCCACAACCTCTCAGCAAGCTGACTCTCATTATTTCCATTTTATAGAAAAACTGCAGGGCACAAAAATTAAATACTTTGGGTAAGGTCACAGAGTAAGTCTGTTGAAAATGTGCAAATAGATTCAAACTCTGCTGATTCCCATTTTGGGTTTTTTTAACTGAATAACGGGTTTTTTTCTGCAACGTTTCTCTCACTCATTAAACATCTCTTGCATAGTTTAAATTAGCAGCATCATTAAGAAGTGAAGTTAATTACCTTCTCTCCTTTTTAAAATTATTTGCTGATTTCTATATTGAATAGATTCAAGCAGGTTTTCTCATGTGTTTATAATGGTAAAATATGGAAACACAAATATGAAAATAATCATGCTGCTTCTCCATGTTCTTGTGGTATAAACAGCCAGTAACACCCACAGCAACTCTATTAAGATAAAGATTAGCAAATATAGAGGTTTAATTGGATTCTGTTTTCAAACATATCAAAGCCCTAAAAGACTAGTATTTACACTCTTCTTTATTTCTTCTTTATAGGCAAGCCTGATGTTACGAAAATTAAGTCAGTGTTTGAACCAACAAAACTTTCGCGTTTTTCTGGTGAAATGAAAGGGTAGTTTTTCACAGTATGTTGTAGAAGAATTTCTAAAATCTCATTTTCAAAAGCAAGTACAAGGCATGGAGAGGGCAGAATTTGAAGGTAGGAATGTTAATTGCTTAACATAATACCCAGAATCTTTAGTAAAGTCCCTCTGGTGTATTATTTGAATTTTTAGGTCCCGACATAAAAGTAAAACATTTGATCTACGAGCACTTATGGAAATATTTCATATAGAGCCTAGAGAGTCAAAGTCTCATTGAAGAGGGCTTAGGCAACAGCTTCATGTTCTGAAGTTCAAATGCTTTGGCACCTGTGGGACATTCTACCCTCTGTGCTGCCGTGTAGGCTTTCTCTCTCTGGAGACCTCTTCATCCAAATTGTCGGTGAAGTCTCCAGCATAAAAATCCACACATTGGATCCTTGGCTCTGAGGAAACCACAGACCTTTCTACTGTGACTGAGCTACCAAAAGCCTGGGGACATCTCATTACCCTCCTAGGATTCTCAAATCAAAACGTGCTCTCCCTACAGTGTGTCTCACCCCCTCGTGATTTTTGGAGCATGACTGAACTTCACATAAGTCAGCATGGAGAGAGAGAGAGGAAGATACCTAATTGATATGTAGCTGAAAGCACTGACTTGTGATGTCACAAAATGTCCTTAAAATGTGTTTTGTTTCATTTTAAAACAGATATTTACCCATTCTGCAATCTGTCACATGAAGCTGCTGTATTCTAGGATGCATCACAGATGGAAGATTTTGTCTCCACAACCACAATGTTCTGGTGAGAATTACATTCTGTTACAGTAGTCAAGTATTTAAGTCTCACCTATGATGCACAAAGACCTTAATTTATGAACTCCTCCTTACAGCTTAGCTGTTAGGTTTCTTTCCTGGAAGATAAGGACCCAAATCAAACACAGAAGGTATTTGGATTTGATTCTCCTATTTTCTAGAAAAGCATTTAAGAGACATTCCTTACATTCCATCTGCCAATCTAGAAAAAACCTGACCCTACTTCATCCACTTGACTCTAAAAGAGGATTAATAACGCTACATCCCTAGAGGAAATAAGAAATAAGCATCTAGTCTTCCTAAAAGACAGCTATTTTGTGAATTACTGAGTAGTCTCTCTCCTTTAATATGAAAATAGATTATACAACCAATTTAGAAAATACACCTAACTTTTATAGATTGATTTCTAATGCACATGGATGTCAGGTGATTTTAAAAGTGTGACCTTATTCCTTCCACAAATTGGGTGCTAGTGCATTTCACCAAGCTTACTGTATTGACTTGGGACTTTGTAGAATTCTGCAACATATAGCTCAAGCTTAAATTACACTTGTTTTCAAAACCATTAGTGTGTACTAAATGATGAATTTAATGTGGCCGTCATCATTAGACTCACATAGTAAGAGTTAATTTTTTCCTGTGTAAAAGAGTTAATTTCATTAAGATTCTTTATATTTATTAAATTGCTAGTCCAAAGTTAAGTGATTTATTTATACTCCATGTAAACTGTTATAAAAAATTCTGTAAAAAGCTTTAAAAAGCTAATTTTATATATAATTCTTTGCAGAGAAATGGAAACGCTGATGTTCAATATTTAATCTCATTGTGACAGCATCTTTTTTGGCTCTTTCTTCTAGTTCCCACAGAGAAGGGATTCTGAAAGAAAATAGAAATAAGAGTTTTCATTCATCCTTATTATCCTTATAACTAAGTTTATAAAACAATATTGTGAGCTTACTAAAAGCATATTAATACGCAAAAAAAAATACAGAAAAAAGAATTATCTGTGATCACTGCTGTAATTCATATGTCATTAAAATGATAGTTTTGAATGGGAAATCATGTTTTGGTGAAATAATCTGAAGTAGCTGAGAGAAGAAAACTGAGGAAGGAATTTTGGGGTAACTTTTGCCTCGGAGACAATGGGGTCCACCACAATGGAAAACTTTTAAACTTCTAAATCTTCTCAAAAATAACCTTTGTTATTGAATTTTAATAACAAAATGCTACAATGGTATGAATACACTGATAATGCAGTAAGAAAGAAGTTAACACGGGACAGAACTCCATAAATACTTTTTTCCTTTTTCTAATGTGTAACTGCTGTAGTCTACTTCTTATTGATTTATTTGGGTTTAGATCAATGCCAGCTAAAAAAGCATTTGAAATATCTCTGAAAGTAATGAAACGATGAACAAAAACTGCTAATTCTACTCTACTACCAAGTTTCTAAACATACAGTACACAAAGGGAGAGAAAATGTAATAATAATAATAGCTGTACTGCATATCAGTTTGGGGTATATTTGCCTAGTCTGCTTCTCCCCTGAGCCCACCAGTTTTATTCTTTATACCATCTTGAGACTAAACACTGTTTTTTCCAGGCTTTGAAGTCATACTAGAATAGAAACTGCATTTTCTCAACTTAAAAATCTTGGTGTGAATAAAAGAAAGTGCATGACAACATTTCAAACAGGAAATCCTTTACACACAAGACCCATGCAGAGAATTACTATTACCTGTACCTGTGCCTCCTGTGAGCAAAGTTCTGACCCCACTCCCCCTTTGTGTAAAGCAGTAGAAGTGCTAACAAATTGTGATTCATAAGGACTGCCACAATGGCTGTGCTTGTAAGATCTTTGCTGCACAGTGGATCTGGCCACACTCAAGTGAGCCAACTCTGTTCCACGTTGTTTTTCAGGCCATCAGTGCAGTCAGCCTCCCCAAAGCCATGCTGAGAGGTTGGATACATCAGCTCAGGTAAATTGCAGCTGGTGCTCCCATGATGAAACTAAAAACTAAAACTATTTATTTTGGTCTTATTTGGAAAGCAAAGACATTGAGGCTATGATCTCATGATCTGGACCTACCAAAGATGCAAATCAGAGTTTCTTCTGCAATTACTACAACCTACTTTGTGCACTTGACATGACACTGAGATTAGGAAGTAATCTGATAGATCACTTTTTGATTTTTGCTTTTCCAGTCTGCTGAATCTCATCTGCGCTGATGTGCAAGCTCAAAGCTGTCACAGATCCCAATTACTCACTTAACAGAGGATTCAGTCAGTACAAGAGAAACAGTTACATGACATTAGTTACACGATAATTTCTGTACCTACTTTCAGAATGCTGTACAAAGAAGGTGAGTCTCTTTAACTCCATTTTTTGTTTGAGGAAACTAAATCAAGGCATAAGATCTGACTTGCCAGTGTCCCCATCAGCTCTTTCAACATTCAAGCACACCAGGTAAAATGTCATCAACACTCAAACTTACAATAGGTTGCTCTCATTTCTAGTTTCTGTCAGAAGTGCCATCCACAGCTGCTCTTTTACAGTAGTCGAAAGTACAGTTGTATATGTAAAGGAATTCAATGATATTTTTAAAGTGTAAAAAAAGTTTACAGTGAAATAAATCTCTTCCTTTTGGTGTAGAGGGAGATTTTATTTATGTAAGATGAATCTTTCATTTATAGCAAAATTTAATACCAGACCAGTCATTATGCTTTCCAGAATTTCTTAAAAAAAAAGGTTTGTTTACAGGTAACATATCTGGCTATACCAGGATTTCCAAACCCAGGGAATTGCTGTAACAATCAGCAATCCTTTGAGAGCAATGCTGTAATCTGATATCTTGATTAAGCAGTAAGATTGACAATCTGAGGAAAAAACTGGAAGGGACTAAAATGTGAATGGAAACTCCACACACATTTGGAAAGACTTGCTGCAGATCAATGCCTAGCAGAACAGACAGCTTTGATGGTTAAGAATGAAGTTTTCACCCAAGAACACATTCTAGATCTGAGAGCTCCATAAGGATCCTAACTTATTTTTTTCTTTTTTTTAATACCAAAATAAGGAAAGAAACACTTTTAGCTATTTATAGCATAAGTAGCTCTGAAATCTTTTTTTAGACTTCGTATTTTAGACTTTATATTTTTAGACTTTATATTTTTCCCTAGCAGAATAAAAGTTTCATGTATTTTTTGAACAAAATAAATGCATTCTTCATATTTCTTTACATTTTAGGAGCGAGGACAGTGCTGGCAAACCACAGTCATTGCTTTCTTCACCAAATGTGTATAGACAGCAATGTGTATATTATTCTTGGGGAGAAGGAGGAAGGTTTTGTTTCACTAGTGTTCTCACTGGTAGAGAAGTCAACAGAGGATAGGAGTGTAAAATTCATGGATCATTTTAGGAGAAAAAAAAAAAAAAAAAAATGAAACACAATGTGCAGAAAATAATTCCCTGCACATGTTTACTAACATAGCCCTGACATGTAGTAAAACAGGATAGGAGCATCTAATCAGTGGCAAATTTATCCGAATTAGAGCAGTTATTCTGTAACAGTAATAGAGCTAGAGCTGTTCAGACCATATTTATTCCCCACCTCTGATTAGTTCCAAAACACGGAGAGTATCACTCAAACATTTCTCTTCTCTGGGTCTACTCTTTTGCTAAACCAGTTCCTAATGAAGCATTGCAGCCAAGTGTATCCAGAGCAACTTTTGCTCCTGACAGAAAATAGTCTGCAGTCATGATTCAGACCCATGGGGCATCAAAAGAAGAAAAAAAAAAAATTAGAAAAGGTAAAAAAGATCATTTTTTCAAGACTATTTCAAGCCTTCCATGTTAAGAGCTCTCTTCCTTGAGAGAACAAGCAGTGAGTTCTTTATACTCTTTTGGAAATAGTGAAACTCAGGAGCTGCTTTCCTACAGTCTCTTAATAGGATTTTTTGCAATCAGCACTGTATTTTTTCATCTTACTTTTTGGAGTAGATCACATCACTTTTTCAATCTCTGCAGTACAGCTGTGATTCCTAGAAATGTATCTCCTTGAGAAAATGGAAGCTGTGTGTATTCACAGTGCTGCAGAACCCAGGAACTTCAGGCTCCCTGGATTTAGGTTTACCATGAAACTGAATCAAGAACAACTGTGAAAACATTTTTAATAATTTTATGGTGTGGGATTTTTGTGTGTGTGTGAATCCATATGCATGTATGCAAGCACACAGGAAAGATACTAAAAGGCAGAAATTATATTGGTTATGCTCTTTCTTAACCATCCTTCAATGTTGTAGGGTCCCAGGAGTGAGGTGCACTGAAGTCTGGCAATTCTCATCCATGTTTAACTGCTCCTCAGCAGATGTCTAAGCCAGAGCATTTCACAGCATAGGTGTAATTTCCTGCCATGTTTAGCTGTTCAGATCTATGTTCTATAGTGTGTCTGGGAAGCTGAACAAGCTAGGATTATTTAGAGATGTTGTTCAGTTGTCTGATTGCAATAATGCTACTTCCCTCATCACAGACGTTTTGATTGGAAATCTGCAGTGAGAGTCACAAAGGACAATGTTGATGTAATTAGGATGCTAAAATGACAGTGGCAGAATGTTAGTTGAGCTGTGGGAATGACATTCAAATAGTGGGTTTCATACTCTGTATTTACCACCGAAGTACACCTTCAGACTTATGATGCACGATAGCAAACATCTGCCACCCTTATTACAGACAAACCAGGGCTTATTATTCAGAGAGTAGCAACAGCTTTCAAAGCAAAAGGCAAAATGCTGATCAGTGAAGACCAGGAAAGACCATATTTGCGCTTCCCCTATCATTTTGCCCTTAGAAAAAAGTCTATCCATCACCCTATCCCAAGCAGCTGTTTGGAAGTACTCTCCTTAGGAGATTTTTTTTTTTTCCATTAAAGGGAGAGGGCTAAGAATTGCCTTCACTGTATTATTTATTTATGAAGCTTCCCTTGCTCTGCTTTATATAAGTGATTTTCTTCCCTGGCAGCTACAAAAGAAATTACTTTAGTGTGTTGTACTCAGTTTGATAGTAGTTATACTCTATATCATTCTGTGGTTTTGTTATTATGCTGCTTTTTGTGGCAACACAACTTGACCCATTTGGAGTAGAGATATCTTAATAGCTTAGTGATCATATTTATAATGTGGCCAATCAAAAGGGAAAGTTTGAGAACAGTGATTCCCAATTACATACTGTCTTGGTTTGGAAGGACAGGTATCTGCCAGGGAAAGCTGGAGTTTCCCCTGGAATGGAGAATGTAAACCCCTCACCCCCACCAAATTATAATTTTGCAATTAAGGGCTTTCAGGCAAAGATTTGGGAATAGGAATAACAGTCCTTTACTAGGAATATTAACAATACAAATGTAGTAGAAAACAAAACCACCCAACCAACCAAGCAAACAAACAAACAAGCAATCCTGGAAAACCCTGACAGAGTCAGAGCTACAACCTGACACCCTGTTGGTCAGGGTGTTGGAAGCAGTCCAAAAGTAAGTCCTCCTGGAGTGGCAGATGTGGTTCTGTTGAAGTAGAGATGACCCTGTAGAAAAGGGTCCAGTGATGGTGAGAAGGGGTCCAGTCTTCCTCTGGGAATCAGGTGAAGGCAGATAGCTTCGTGTTCCTGAGTCTCAGTTTTTATCCAGGTAGGAATGGTTGGCTCCCCCCACTGGGTGGAGCATCTCACAATGGGATGATGGAATGTGGATGTTCTATTTTGGGGAGGGTAAGCTTGGAGATGTGTGCTTTTAGGGGTGTCTTAATGGCCCATTAGCAGAAAATACTCTCCTGGAGGGAGGATGGGAGGTGAAAGAGATAAGAAACATTGCCCCACCTGGTTTTAACAGTTGGCCCATTATCAAAAGGCACCCGCCTCCCTCCCCCCAGAGTTACAAGAGATAAAGAAGAACATTTCCCCAACTGCTTTTAGCAGATGAAATAGAATACACATTTTTGGTTCCATAACCCAAGACACATACACATATAGAAAGCTTACAAATATATATATAAACATATTAAAAGTGAGGTCCTGTATGGAACCCCACTAAAGGTCAGAACAGGACCAAGTAAATGCTGGGCCAGATGCAGGCTCTGGATCAGGCATTTTGAGGAACATGGGAAAAAGCAGCTTGACTCAGAACATCATCACTGGTCCCAGTGCTGTCACCTGCAGCCAGAATCTTCCAGAAGATCTGAGAAGCAGGACAGTGAGGAAATTGGGTTTGGCAGCAGACAGAGCTGAACACAGACAGAAGAACATAATGCCTCTTATTTCAATTGAGGTATTTGCATGGCAATCTACACAAGGCCTGCAATTGCAAGGTCCAGAAAGTGTGTGCAAAATAAAGTGTTATAACCAAATTCATGGGATTTGTAATTCATGCTCATTAACTGGGTAACGATTACACCTGAAAGTGTCAGTGACTAGATCCTGCAGTCATTTTTAATTTGGAGTGTCTGCTGCTGGGGTAATGAGGTCTAACTCTAGTAATGAATGAGTAGAGTGAGTCTGGTATGAAATGCATGTAAGATTAAGAGCCTACACAAAATGTCAGGGCTGTAATGCACCCTGCACCTTGTGTCCATCAGAGTAACTGTAGCACCCTTAGTGGAAACGCCCACAGGCATGGAAATTAATTCTGCAAAATAAATAAAGCAAAACCAAGATTCTTCATTTCTGGTTCAATAAGACAGAATAAATAGTGCAGTAGGACATATTTATTATGTCCTTAATAGAAAAATAACTACTTAGAAACTGCCTCTGTTCTGACACCTTTACTCTGGATGAGTCTGGAGATCCTGTCTCTCCTGCATACTCTTGAAGACTTAAGGCTTCCAGTTCTTTAATATCCCTTGTCTGACCACGGATAATCTTTCCCCTTTCTCAGAGGACCAGTACACAAAGGGAAAAAAAAAAAAAAAGTAATGCTTCCAAGTCCTTTTCTCGCAAATTTCTCATAGATCTTTATTCCACCAATTTCCATGTATGAAATAATTGTTTTTTGGATTAACATACTGGGCTCTGTCAAGAACACTCAAAGTTCTACTACTGTGTCTTAAAATATGTAAATGCACAGTAAATTAAAAAAAGAAAAAAAACCTGTAAATGATGATAAGGGATAGGAAAAGAGGTATTGGCAGTGTTATTTGGAAAGTTCAGTGGTTTGTACGTTGCTGGATCTGACAGATTTCCCTCGTTGTTTCTAATTCTGAGAAACTGAAAGGTTCTGACATTGCCCTGAAAAGAAAAGGAGTAAAGATGGAAACAGAGTCAGAAGAATTATGAAAGGGGAACAATAGAAGGAAAAAAAAATAATAGAGAGGCAGTTAAGAGAGCAGGTCAATCTGTGAGTAGAACATGATATCTGAGGTTACAACCATAAGGAAACTCAGAAGCATTGTACATGTGCATTTTCAGGCAAAAGCTCTTTAGGGCAGGCCCTCTGAGGTGCCCTTACCTGAAATCTTAGGGGACAATGGGAAGCTTGGGGGACACTGGTACTCCTGTGGGCACTTGCTGCTAGAGCAACAGTTGCTGGATTGTTTCCTGAGAGAAGCTACTAATCACTAAGGCTATGTCTGTATCAAGGTGAGATACATTTCTTCCTCTCTTACTTTCTTTTAGAAGGTAATTCAGTTTTGCAGCTGGTGAGAAGGGTCTGATGTTGTTGTCATATCTCATCCTGACAGCATGTGACTGCGTGTATCTCTCTGCCAAGCTTGACAGCAGAAGAAATCTTCCAGCCATTAAGGGAACCTTAATGATAGCTAGGATGATTTTTTTTTTGTCCTCTGCAAATTATTGTGATATTGAAATGTTCCCTTTTTGTTCAGAGCAAAATTGAAATCTTTCAAACTAATCTCTCCCTAATGAGGTCCACCGAAATTAAAGCACCTTTGGGCTTCCCTGAAAATTTGTTTCAAATCTGACAAAAAACATCCCGAGAAAACTTTCACACTCAACTTTCCAAGGTAGATTTTTGTGTTGACAAACTGAAAACGGAAAAAAAAAAAATCAAACATTTTGTGATTGAGTCTCTATGAACTTTCATAAATCAAAAGATAGTTTTATGCACAATGCATCAAAAAATCATTTGAGAAGCAGTTTATGAAGATAGAATAGGGAACAAAGGACACAATTCATCTTGTCCAATGAAAATAAGAAAATCATTTCCACCATAGTTTATAGCTTCTGTCCGGTAAATCTGAGTTTGTCCTCCATTGGGAGAGAACAGGTTATACATTGCAGGATTTTGGAAAATAAATTTAAAAACTTTATTCTTCACTTCCAAATAATTATAGCAGTGGAAATGTTTCTATTGTTCTTAAACTTTGCAAATCAATCTATTCCAAAGCTAAATTCTTATCCACATTTTCCTGCATGCTGCTGTT
Source organism: Phylloscopus whistleri (assembly GCA_017589585.1). NCBI lineage: Eukaryota > Metazoa > Chordata > Aves > Passeriformes > Phylloscopidae > Phylloscopus > Phylloscopus whistleri. The sequence continues at coordinate 1,633,190 of JADMLD010001389.1, forward strand.
TTTATCTCATTTTCCTTATATGCAGCAGGTAAATAAAGCAGTGATTTAAAATCCAAAGGGAAAATAAATCTAGCTAGAATAATCATATCATCAACACATCAACTCTGCAAAACTGTTGTGCTTCCTTGCATAAAATGACAATTTAAAGTATCTTTCCAGAAGTCTCATGGAGATTATCGTATTTTATTCTCTATTTAGGATTGAAAAATCTTAGACAACCTATTTGAAGTCTCCTAGTGAAATACTTACGGTTCAGTTCAGCATTATATGCCAGTTTTAGAGAAGTTGAAGTGTAATTTATTTCATTTTACTTTCATCAGCAAGTCAAGTTCATCCATCCAAAACCAGTTTTTCTGGATGCACACATTTCATTTGTTATCATTTTTAGTAGCACAGAGTGCTGTCAAATTCCAATATCTGTCTATCGCACACAAGTACTTCTAAGTAATCTTTTACTTTCTATTTAAATGCTTACACCATAAACACTGAATAAATGCTTGCTTAGCATTCAAACAAACAGCTTAAAGCAGAAGAACTGCCTTTAAACTGTGGGGAATTTTATAACTATTTGATGGGTATCTGAAAACTCTATTTTACAGGTAATATTGAATTATTTGGAATCTATAAAAAAGTATTCTGCACACCTAGTTACACCTCTAAAAATCCAAAGTAACCCAATTTTTAAAAATACTCTGATCTTCGTAGTCTTTCTCTTTATTTGTTGTACCAAATTCTATTTACATTTTAGTCTTCCCTTTTGGTATTGCAGAGCATAATTTCAGAACAATAAATAATAAAACCACATGCTAAGGTGTTGAACATGACATAGGAACCTGAATAACTCAAAAAATAAACAGATGATATGCAGAAAAAGCCTTTTAAAGACTTGATTCTAACATGTTCTTAGAATTTTTTATTATTTTTTAAACATAAAAAATAAATCATAAATCTTGGACATCTGCATTGGCAACTAAAATTAATCAACTAGAAATAACTGATTGAAAACAATTATGTTTGTCTTATTCATAACTCTAAACCTTAAAGAACAGAAAACTTGAAAGAAACTGGCTGTTAATAAAAAGGAAGTTGATAATAATTGCTGATGCTGAAAATGCAAAAAGGGACAGAATACAAATTAAACTTAAATTGGAATTTAAGAACCATTTATCTTTAAAGCTTTCTGTTCATCTCAGCTGTATCAATAAAAATTCTTGTTTGCTTAATGGGGAGTAAATTCATCTGATTCCTCTGTGACATATTTCATCAGAATTCTAATCTGAGTGACTGCCTTCTGATTCTTGCTAGACTTTTTCCAGAAATCTAAAGGCAGATTTCCCATTGCCAGTAATTTATACAGAGGTTTCATGCATCTCAAGCTGAGGTAAATAACCTTCAGGACCACAGGATTCAGCCTGCTGCTGTGTTTCCTGCTGAAAAATTTGTTTCAGAGCAATATGTTCTTTCCTGTCCTCGCTGACAAAAGAGTTAAGGCACATAAGGAAGAAAAAGATTTTATTTACCCTATAACAATATTACCTGTCTCTATTTCCTGCCTCCTTTTCCCACCCACCCCTCCCTGGCTTAGTGCTTTAGGGAGTTCAGTGCTCTGTTTCTGTTTGCCAGGATGGCAGCAGTGGTGGCTCCATTGCCTTCTGCACCCACTGAATTGCAGCACATCTCATAAGGACAAGACAACAGTAGCACTTCTCCAGGGACACAGCCTCCACCCAGGGCCACCAGCTTGGGCAGTGGTTCCTAAACATTCAGAAGTTCATTCTGTGTGTCTGTGTGTGTAGAGAGGTAAAGGTATGGATGCAAAGAAATATAAAGCATAATTGATAAATTACATTTCAGGGAATCTAAGGAATTAAGTGTGCCAGAAATACCACATAAATAGCCTGAGTATATAGAAATAGAAGTATGCATAGAAGTATGTATTTATAAAATGTTGCAGATGTGAAAACTGAGAAAAACTCTAAAAAGGTGATTAAATCTTTCCTGAAGTTACAGACTGTGTGTGGCACTGTATGTTCGTGTATAAGGGAGGGTGTTTATTATTTGCACCTTGTTTCAACTTTTAGATTCCCTGTGCTCTGACTTACATCTGTCTTGCTGTCTCCTGAGTAGCCTTAGGATTTTTATTTCTAAGTTAACCTTAAGGAACACAAAGGAATAGCTTTTGAGCTCTCTTTATTTTTCTTCTTACATGTCTCTGCAATCCACTGAAAGAACAAAACCTTAACCATACTGAAATTAATAGGTTTTCCAGTGGTTCTGTGAGCAAGATTTCATCTCTGATACTTCTAGTCTTTCAGTAAATCCAGCTTTGCTGGTAGAATTTCAACTATAGTTCTGCAAAAGGGTTGTAGGTTTTCTTATTTTAAAGATCAAGGGGTCACTGACTTTAATCTGATTATATCTTCCATTTCCCTGTACTAATTTACCTCAGTCAAGAAGATTTGGATGTGTTTTCAGACAGTTGAAACAGAGATTCATTAAAAAGATATCCGATCTGAATAAATGTGATATGGCTACCTTCTGGTGAAGTTTGTTTGAAGTAAAATATTCTATCCCACAGATTCAATTGTCTTGATGCAAATTTAAGTAATAGTTGTCAAATTCTTGTTCAAATTTTCATGATATTATGAAAATTACTTATCTTTCCTGGACTTGATTTCCACCCCTCTTTTACTCCACACAAAGCAGTTTCAGTAATAATTTTCTGACTGTGCTGTGATTAAAACTTTATGATTGCAGAAGTCCAAAATATTCTTTAGGGAAAGGCATTTCAAAAGTGAATGTATTATTATTAGAGCAGCATTTATTTTCCTTCTATGATACTCTTAATTGGTAGATCTGAAAGGATTTTATCAAAGGAAAGTGATCTCACACTACAGGTATCTATGAGACAGAAAGTGATTAGTGCCTAAGTCAAATTACGTTCTACTCAACTAAACTCAGGTTAAACTGATAAAAGAGCCAGGAAGTTCTCTACCACTTTGTTCTATGTCCTGTGTATGAGACTTGTCAGGGCATCAGCAGGTTCTAATTGTCCTGGTAAAACAGTGCTGTCCAGCAGACCAATGTGCTTGTCAGTGAAATAAATATTTCCTACATTATTATTGTTGCTTTTGATTAAACTTCCTTTAGGAGGACTTACAATGACATATATTCTAGCAGAAAATCCATTTAATTTGGCTGGGAAGAAGTCTTTGTTGTACTTCAACCCTTGTTTTGTGTGACATTTGACCACAACTGACCACAGAGATCAAAGGCTGCCCTCAACAACCACCACTTGCTGACCATTAGAAGGTCTGGTGGTTAGCCCAAAAGCTTCATTAGGGTTCCTGGAGCACCTACCTAATGCAGACAATCTGTTGGGCACCTACAAGTGCAACAGACCACAAACAGTGAAAGAGGCTGCCCACGACAGAACTGGGATGTGTCTTCTTCCATCCTCCATCAAGTGCTCTAAAGGGCTGGATCCTTCTTGGGATTCAGAGCCGGGAATCCTCCCTCAAGAGCAGGGATCTAGTCCCTTCCTTTTATGAAGAAGTTAGGAACTTACACCTTTTGGAACAGAGCCAGAAAATTATTCATCCAGAATAAAGACCAGTTTTTGTGGTCTTTTAACACTGGAGATTTAAATCTCCTCTTTCACCTTCTCTTTACTGGGTTGTAAACTGCATGGGAAAGGAAGATGACTCTACCTTCTACTGCTGCAGATGTGCCTCTGGGCATAAATCATTAGGGAGTCGATAGGCAGGAGACAGAAAGAGGTCAAAAGAAAATAGTATTGTCTTGATTAGAACTAGGCCTCCAAGGAGGAGAAAAGGATTGCTCACCTCTATTCCTAAAGCTCTTCACACACTGTAAAACTGACAGACATTGTTGTCTAGGAGCTAGAAAACCTTTAAGGAAATTGAAATATCGAGGTCTGAATCATTTCAGGCTGAAGAAAGATTCATGTCTAATAGGTCATAGCTTCAATTTCTGCATAAAGGGACTTCATCCTATGCCTGTTTCCTTTAAATTCAAACAAACAAAAAGCAGCTGTTACCAGTGCATTTAAGATGGAGTCTGCTCTTGTGGGCACATCTATATCCTCAGATCTGAGATCTGGGGTAATAGCTAGTTTATCGATTTTGAGTGGCCCTTCCTCGTGAAGAATGAGCCCCTTCTGGGGATGTGCTGGCACCAGGCAGCTAAGAGCACAGGAGTCTGAAAGGTCAGAGAGAGTTTAAGCATGACCAACACTAAAAGACAAATGAACAGAGGTTTACAGGGTTGCAGGGTTGCAGCATGTCCCCTGATCCCTACTAGTAGAGCCTGTTTCTGGTTTGGGGCTTCTTAGGACTTGGCATAGCCTAATCAACCAGGGATTTAGGTTCCTCTTAACATTTTTGACATCAAATTAGTCCTACCCACAGTTGCTAAACTGAATTAACTGCATGGGTTCTCAGTCTGTTTGAAAAGGCAACTGTTTGCCACTACTTTTTTTTTTACACCAATGTCCTGAAAGCAAAGGAATACAGAATTAAGTGCTGTTGAGCTCATATCTGGACCCCCTTTTTAATGTTTTTCTGTTTATTTCCCTTGCTCTTTTTTCTTTCTCACTGTGTTTCCTCCTACCTATCTCTGCAGACTCTCTTTAGAAAGTGACTTTCTGAATCAGATTGCAGTATAAAGTCTTTCTTGCACTGTAGGAACAAGGAAATCTCTTTCTTTCCACTTTTTAAATGCCTAGATTTGATAGGCAGTAAAGTTGTACAAGGGAAAGAGTATGGGCTACAAACCTTAAGATGGGAAAAAGACTACTTGGAAAATTGTATTTCTAAGATACAGTAAAAAAACGTACATTGAATTGTTACTCTAGTGGCAAAACATTCGTTAATTCATTATGGAATTTTTTCTCTATTAAGAGTAGAATAATGTATGACTCTGAAGTCCAGTAATTGAACATTAGAATCAAGTGCAAATTGAATATTAGAATTAAACTTAGACTGCAAACATTTAACTTCTCTTTTTAAGATGCTTAAAAGGAGGACAATAAGCTAAGAAATAGCAAATAACTTGAGCTTTTCAAAAGAAATATGATGTCTGGACTAACTGCTGGTCTGCTTTGTACAACGTTTTGTCAGCAGCCTGTGCAGAATATTCTTCATTGCCGTGTTCTAACCTTGAGTTGCTCTCAGAAGCATCAGTGTCTATGTTAACCTGGACAGTAAGCAGTAAAAAGAAAACATCACCTTAGAACATGCCGGTGTTCGAAGCTACTGGAGGATTTTTTCAAACAATTGTTCCTTCAACCCATTCCTCTTGTGTATTTGCTCTTTCTTCACTGAAGGACTTCAGGTTTTGTCTTTTCTAGAGAAAAAGTTTCTTCAGTGACTTTGCTAAGCTTTGTATTTCTCAGCTTGTTATATACTTGTAGTTCCAGCTGCCTGCTCTTCCTTTTGTTATGCGCACAGAGACACTCCAAGAAATTAACGGCTGTTTTCTCTCAATTCCAATTTTGTTTTCTCAGAAGAGTGTGCAGCTTGAGAGGTTGAGTGATTGTCAGTTTTACCGGTTTTATAGTATACACTATCTAAAATATATATTGTTTTTAAAATACGCTTTCATTCTTGTTTTATCATGCTTTAGGGTTTGGGTGATTAAGTTTTTGTTTCAGTTTCTCTGCATGCCTATGTTCAATCTTCTTATTAGGAATTTTTCTGAAATTACTTTTTGTGGATCTTGCTCTTTCTCCCTGCATTTGAGTAAAAAGGCACTTGTATCAGATCTCAAAAGTCTTCTTCTCTTGTTTTCAGTGTCCAAACTTTACAGTATAGTATAATCTTTACAGTGAATTACTAATCTTGCTCCAGCAAGACAAGTATTTCAATCAAGAGTCTTGTTTTATAGTCGCCTTCTATCTTACACTTAACAGCTTATTCTTTTGAAATATTTGGTACTACCAACACAATTAATTTTGAAAACATAGCTGTTGCTGCACAATGAAAATGACTGGTGCTGGTTTTCCATTCTTCTAATTAGTACTTGCACACACAAGGGCTCGGCAATCTATCACTTGTTTGACTTGCACTTTTCCCAGATGGAAAATAAGCAGCCATTGTTTTTGGCACTCAGTATATTACAATATGAAGGATTTGTGTTCTCTATGCACAGAATCTAACCTGAGGCTTTGAATCACTGATGGGCTTTTAAGAAAACTGGATCAGTGAGGAGTTTTGCCTAGACAACTGGCAGAACCTGGATCAGAACTCTTGGCTATCCTGAATCCTCTTGACCAACACTTAGTTCTTAGCTCCATTCTGTGAGGGGAAAAAAGTCTCATTTGCAAAGAGTATGGACATATTTTTAAAAAGTAAGCCTATAAATTATCACTTCTCCTCTCTGTTAAGGTAGTAGTAAATGGATTTCTCCAATTCAGTCACAGAGCAGATTGCAACTGATTTGAGCACTTCAGTAGCTTTCTTTTCTCTCTAGGGCAGTTGTTGTCTCACTGGCAACTAGTATCTACAGCACAGAAGATTTTTTCAAATTAAAGCAAGAACTTTGACCAGCATCCTAAAAACCCACATAAAAGTTCATCAGAACAGATCCCAAACCTAGAGGTATAACAAGTCTCTTAAGGAAAAGGTGCTAGACAAGCAGAGAAGTGAAATGTTAAGCAGAGATCAGATTATGGGGAATTTATGATATTTCTTAAAGGCTTCTCAGACTTTCTTTCCTGGCTACAGGAGTTGCATTCCAATCCTATCTCATGAGTTGTGTTGCCATTGGCAAAATCCTCAGATCTATGAAGTTAAATCTGCAAAAAAAGGCAGCATTAAATCTCAATTAAATTTTTGAGCTTGCCTATGCAGCAAGATACAGCAGTGTAACTACTGCACCTAGCCTCCAATCATATCTACACAAACAGCTGGTGCTCAGAGCTCCAAAACCCTTGCTTTGCCACAGAACTAATATACCCCAGAGTAAGTGTTCAATATTATAAATAGGCATCCTCTGCTTTTTCCTGATTCTGATTTATCTTCTTCACAGGAGGAGATGTTTTTCCACTATACAAGGGACCTACATGTTAGGAAATCAGTCAGAAGCAACTGTGATTTTTTTTTTTTTATGGGGAGTTTCACTTATGTGCACGGGAATGCCTGTGGTTCTTCTCCTGCCACTTCATGCTCCCTCGCTGTTTGGCTTCGCTCACATTATTTTCACAGTCACTGTGAGTTAATCAGGGCTGTCTGGTGGGCAGGTGGCCATCACAAATACATAGCTTGTGCAGGTATGTTATTCATATTTCAGCCGGCCGGCTGCAGTTTTACAAGCTGGTCACAAAGCTGCTGAAGAGCTCTTTCTGCAATTCTGGCAGAATCAGAGAGAACAGCAGTTTGCTGTTCCCAAACCACACGGAAAGAAGGGAGGAAGAGACCACTTGCTTTTGGAGCACTTTTCTTTGATCAGCTTCATTTTGCGCAGAGCCTTTTCAGGGCTTTTGAAAGAGGCATGGACTGGCTTGTGCTGCATAACTAGGATGAGCTTTATATTCAGGAAGATAAAAAGCTCTTTCCTGACAAGGCAGATAAAATTTGCTACTAAGCTACAGTGGTGAAGAACTCCATTTTCTATACCTAGCACAGTATGGAAAGCCACCATCCCTTTCACAGATTGCTGTTGGTCATAAAACAGCTGTGATGTGGACAAGCAAACGTGGATATTAAGGTAAAAAATGTTCTGTCTGCATGTTACCAAGGCTGGCAATGCTGCTGAGGTTGTGATCACTTTGTATGCAGTTTATTTTCCAGCTGTGCCAAGGGAAGGAAAGGGTACCTCCTGTACCCTCTGAGACAGACTTAAAAGCTGATGATTAAAAAGCAACGCTGCTGCCATGTGGAGTGTCCTGACACTAACTCCAGATTGTCTGGAAAAGTTTCTTGCTGATAGGACTGCATTTTTTTTTAATATGTGGGAGTACTGGTGGATATAGAGTCACTCCAGTATGGACAGCAGTGCTTTAGCCATTTTCCCCTGCTGTTCTGAGAGACTCTGTGTCCCTGGCTAATGTCTTTTGCTGTACAGTTGGATCGCAGTAAGAAACCACTGAGCTGTTGCATAAGCAGCTGGAGAGTGACAGTGTGTGACTGCCATGGAGAGAAGCAGAGGATAGATGACAATCAGGGGGAAGGCTGGGGGCTGCTGAGCCGTAGCAGGATGCTGTGCATTGCACAGCAATTGGGAGAAGGAAGCTGAGAATAGGGTTTTCTCCAGCAAGGGGTCAAGATTCAGATATTCACAAAAAAAGCAGCAGTACCCCATCTAGCAACGGATGGGAAGATTTAGGTTTAGCCTTTGAAAATAGGGAATTTGTAGCTGCTTTTGATTATGTAGTTGTTCACATAATTTTTTTACTTTCCTTCACATTTTCTATACCATGTGGCTATTTCATAGTTTGCAAGATGACTATGAAGATGGGCCACGTTTTTACTCATTTATTCTGCAAGTCTTTGCAGTTTTAAACTGCCAGTTTGTGTTCTTATTAGGTGCATTTTATAAGAATCTGCGTTTAATATTATGAGTACAAAGCTGGAAGGAATCAAATGGGGTCATCCTAACCCAGCCCTAGGACCTGGGGGCACAATCTGATCTCTCATTGCTTAGTGGTGCTTCTTACCAGTCTCTAGTGATAGGTTCTGCACCATCCCTAAGCAATCTATCTTAATGGCTACCTGTCCTCACGGTGCTTTTAGGTCATTTTTCTAAAACTGTTCAAAGTAAAATTTACCACCACTGAATAAAATTATTCTATATTGTTCTCAGAGTGCAAATACACAAAACTGGAATCTGTGGAATTAACAAATAACTCGAAAACAAAGGAGGTGGAGAGGGGAAGAAAAAGAATGTTGTAAACAGTAGAATAAATATATGCAGTCTGAGATCAGCAGCTCATTCAGTTTTCAGCCTTTTAACTCTGTGCAGCTCTGTTGAGCCTTTTCATGCTGGGCTGTTTTCGGAAATCTGTGGACAGGCATGGAAATGTGTGGAAGCAAGCCTGTGTTTGGATGTTGGGGGGGAAAAAAATCCACTATTCTGGTTTCATCCGAGGAAGCTTAACAGGGAGCAGTAAGAGTTAATTCCAATAAAAAGGAGGAAGCTTTGGCTTCAGAGAGCTAAAAAAAAAACACTTGGGGGCATGTCCGTACAGCAGTGACTTGGAGATAAGAGGTTACACTCTCTGACTATCCTGAGGTAATCAGGTTTTTTTTAATACTGCAGGTGAAAAAGCTCCAGCTAGTTGGAAGTGTGCTTTAAGAAGATCCAGCTGTGAGCATAAATGCAGATATGCCATGGCTGGTAAAACATGCCAGAGAACAGTGAGAGCAATCTCAAATGAGCCTTCTTTCTAACAACAATTGTTTGCTTGTGATTCCTATCGTTTCCCGCTGCACTCAACTGTCCTTTTATAGCCCTGAAATACCTACCTAGATTGTCTGTTTCTAGAGGTACCTACTTCTGATGCCTCTGTTAACCTCAAAGTCCTTCTGCTCTTCACCCACTCTGATCCCAGGAGCGATCCTCAGAGACTGTCTTGGGGTTAAGTATTTCTACCTTAGGAATCCTGAGACCAACTGGTGGTGAAGACAAGAGTTAGCCGCAAATGCTTAAGAATTCTAAGGTGTGAAAAATAACATGATTTCTGTTCACTATTCAGTGTCCATGCTTTTAAGAATCTTTGCTTCACTTTTTATTTTAAAATGCTGTACTTTTCCTTTGGAAAATCTCAGTACTAGACTAGTAATGAAAGTTATAGCACTGCAAGTAGTGATATATTTTAGGCTACTGGAAAACCTTGAGAAACTGGAGAAATTGGTGCAAAAAATGCCAGAGAAATAAGCATCAATATTATTGACGAGAAAGGTTATATTTTCTCCCCCCTGCAGTATTGCATAATCAGAAAAACAACAACAACAACAATTTAAAAAAAACAACAAAACAAAAACAAAAACAACAACAACAAGAAAACACCACCTTGTCTTTCCCTTCTGGAATGACTGAGAAGTCCCAATTGCAATGAAAATATGATAAAACTGTTCCCATAAAATTCAATTTTATTTCTTAATAAACATAATGCATTCAAAAAACAGACAGATTGTAGCAAGCCTGGCCTGGTAAACATGGGGTTAACAGAGCTGATACCTCATTACTATCTCCCTGGTTTTGTTGCTGCTAAATGCAGTTGCTTGCTGATGGAATGCCAAGATTTGCACTTAAAAAGAAACCTTGCTAAGTTTTCTACCCAGAAAAAGAGTCTTGTACTGATGAAATACTATACTTTCAACTTGGGCAAAAAAACACCTAGAAAACACTTGCTACACCACAACACTCTGAAATGTACTTTATAACAAAATATCAAAAGTACAGAATTCTTCCAGCTGGCAAAAACCTCAGTAAACACATCTCTTTGACAAAGTTTTCCTTTCAGACTCCGACATGCATGGGGGAGGGAATCCACAGAAAGGAAATTTGTGATTCTGTGGTGGAAGGAAAGCCATGAAAGAGGAAGGGTGAACTAAGGTGACTTGCCTGGATGGCTTGTAACAAATACCTCCTTAGTGTCACCTTTACAGTGAGAATTACAGTGGGATGTTTATGGTTATCTTGGGCACAAAAAAGAAGGACATAAGTAAATATGGAAAAGACTCCCCATTTTGGAGATTATTATGGAAAAAAATTATCTATGATTCTAGCACACCATAACCTTTATTCCTAGGGGTACACACAAGCTACTTCTCAAAAAAAATCCGTTCCAACCCAAACCATTTTATGATGCTATGCAAATAATATTTGTCAACAAGTGCTTAACATGTACCTTCACTGTACTTACTGCTGCCTGACTGTGCACAGGACTCAGTCCCAAAAGCCATGAAAGCAGAGTTTGCTGGTCCATTCCATAGGTTCCTCAATCTGCCTTGTGAAGCACAGAAATTATTGATTCTGTTAGCACTTCATCATGAGAAATTGCTGCTATTCCCAGTATACATCTTAATAGTTATTATTGTATTCCACAGAGTGGCATACAAAAATAGAACTTCATGAAAAAATCCTGTCCAGCTCCTCAGGGTATAGTTAAGTAGTATTTTTAGGAGTCTGCTCAGGCCCTCTGATTCCTTACAAGACTTCCATTCAATTTTTTAATGGGTCCTGCTATTAGAACCATTTTCCACCATCCCATTAGCAGTAGTTTCAGAGCAAAGCATGCCAGTGATGCCAATACATCTAATGGATCTGTGAGTCTGCATAATGAATGGTTAGTTCTCTGAATCCAAAGGATGCAGGACTACAAAGGAGTATACAACCTGGATGAAGGTTAGTGTTTTGCTAAAAGGAAAAAACTAAGAGCCATGATCCCAGATCAGGAAGGGGGACGTGCACTCACAGGGCAGCAAAGCCAGGAGAGGAAATCAACCCACAAGAGACAAAAAAAGGTAAACTCGTCTGTTTAACATGGTTAGATGTTAGTATTGGTACTTGGAGTAGCACAAACCACAAGTGATTATCCTCACATTGGCTCTACAATTCAAAAGCTTCCTACACAAATGCAACAGTCTCGACAAACTAGAATTTCAAGCAGAGCGCAGAATACATAATATCTTCTCATTTCCTATGTAGTAAGAATTGTCATGTGATGATGCAGGGGTTTGTTATTAGTTAGCAGAAGAGCTTAGTGTAAAATAATCCCTGTCAGAGACTTGAGTCAAACGGCTTTTAACTGGAGTGTGACTATGTTACAAGGCACAATGTTAAAATCCTTTTCTGAATTTTCATCATCCTTTTCAATCCCTAGGAAATGATCAGCTCCTGTGAATAAACGTGTTTCCCAATCTATTGTCCAAACTCAGCTCACACTATCCTTCAGTGATAAGCTATACCTATTCTGTGTATTGCTTTCAATAGCACAGAAACAAAGAACAGCTTTACACGAATATCAGCTCAGCCTCTTATTTTTTCCTGGAGCTGCATGTCCTAGAGCTGTTCAACCTAAATCCTTCTTCCTTAGAGGTCCCATTCTCACTTTCCCTGTAGTAAGGCAAGGAAGCAGTCAGGCTCTCATAGGTCATAACCTTCCTTCTAGACATATTTTCCAGCAACAATCAACACAGGCTAAAAAAAGCCAATGTAATGTTGCTGTTAAGCCTCGTTTTTCTTTCAGGGGGATTTAAACTGATGAGGATAAGTGGAAAAGCCACAGACATGCAGCTCCCCTCCTTTACTCCCCTCAGGATCATTTTGCTGAAAGCAGAGAGGGCCTGCTAAACTATGTCCTTCAGAAGAAGGGACTAGACAAAAGCACCAGCCTCAGCATACATGTATTTTATATAATTGTAGGAGGTGTTTGTGCCCAGGCACTGGCAGCGGGGACTGCCAGACAGCCTCTCCAAAAGAGCAACCAGGGCCATCCCACACCAATTCCAGCATATTCCAGCACACCCACTGCAGGGCATGGCTAAGCCCTGCAGCCAAAGTGATGGCACCTCTGGGAAAGTGTATTTAAGAAAGACACAAGAATAAGGGGGGAAACACGAGAAACAACCTTTTGAGCACCAAGGTGAGAGAAGAGAGATAGGGGGATGTACTCCAGACACTAGAGCAAAGATTCCCATGGTGGCCTGGGCAGCATGTCAGAGCAGGAGGATGTGTCCTGAAGGAACAGCATCCTATGGATAGCCCACTCAGTAGCTAAGTTTGGGTTTTGGTTGGTTTGTTTTGTTTTGTTTTTTTTCCTGAAGGAACCGTATCCCATGGGAAGGACTCATTTTGGAGGAAGGGAAATGTATGAGGAGGAAAGAGCAGCCAAGAGGAATAGTTGTGGACTGATCACAAAGCTTCATTCCCTATCCCCCTGCACTGCCCAGGGTGGGTAGGAGGTATGGGAGCTGGGAATGAAGGAAGCTGAGCCTGCGAAGGAGATGAGGGAGGAAAAATATTTTAATGTTTTCCATTGTTTCTCACTATATAAATCCATTTTAAATGGCAATAAATTACATTATTTTGCCCCAAGATGAGCCTGTTTAACCTATGACAGTTACTGGTAAGTGACCTTTCTCGAGGAGAGATAGTGAGACAGTGGGTGGGTGGGTCTGACAGCCAGACAAGGTTAACCCACCACTATAACTATAACCAGAATTTAGACCATCCATCTCCCCAAAACCACAGGAGATATTGTGGCAAATTCTCTTTTCTTCAAGATGCAGTCTTAGAGTAAAGCTGAGCACGATGTTCTCTCCTTTCTCCTTTCCTCAATAATGAATTTGAAAATATTTCTGTTGTAACTGTAGTGCTACACTCACACATCAGTTTTTATGCTCACAAAGGCAGCAAAGTTATGTGCTATTTGTGGACCTCTGAAACACATTCTACCTTGTCCTCATTTTGAATTTACCGACTTATTTCATAGGTAGGAAGAGGTGAGCTATGAAAGTGGTTTAAAGGCCTTAAATTCGCTTTCTGCTTTCATTGACTTGGATTATACATAACTACATATGTATATATGTACATATATATAATATTTTATATTTTTTAATTAAAAGGGGTGGGTGGGGTTTTTACAATTTTTTTTTTTTTGTGGGGCTATCTAACCAAGATAATAAAACACAAACAAATTGAAAAATTTGCAAAAAAACAAAAATTTACAGTAATTGAACCTCATTTCAGAATCTATAGTGTGCCAGTATATTCAAACACTTTTTTTCTGGTAACTGACTTCCCCTCCTTTTGCCTTGTGTGCCATGGTGCTGCATAGTTTTTCTAATTTTTCTAGTTTTAGAATATCTGTGAGTTCTAGGGCTACATTCAGGATCAAAGGTTAGCAATTAACAACTCCTAATTTTGTAAGGTTTTGCCAGAACCATATAGAAGAGTAGTTCTGAAAAGATTTATCACTTCTCTTAGGAGGAAACAGCCAGAGCAAGGACAAAGGAGGCTATGTGAACTCCTCAGCCCTATCTGCCCATGGAAAAAAAAATGATACCTCACAATGATGCAGCATTACTCTATTTTTTCCATTTTTAACACATAAAAACATAATGAAGTACACAAGGACATCTTTTATATTGATTTCTCTTTATTTTTCTTTATGTGAGAAAAAATGAGAAATGTGGCTGCATAGGGAAACCAAGTCTCTTGGTGCTTCCTCCCCTAGGTATTTTAGGAGTCCCCTGGAGAAGGCATGAATGTTCATCCCTATGTAGCCCCTAGACATGAACTAGTTTTCTAATAAGAGTCTTATTGATTACACAATTAACGTTCTAGTCCCTTCCTTTTTCAGTTCTCTAATCCCATGTCCTCCACATTCACACAAACGCAAACACAACAAATCGGCAGCATATTATCCTTTACGCAGACACAAGGATAGAATTAAAGGGTAATTCTGTCTGTCTTCTGTGTTCCAAATGCTTGGCCTAGGTTCTAAGCAAAAAAACTTCTAAATATATACAGATTCACCAAGTATGAGATATATTAGAAACCTGCTTTTAATTTGCCAGTGAGCTTTTAATGTGAAGAAGAGAAATATTGTCACTTTTCCATAGTGTGCAAGAACCCATGCTGTCTCCATTCAAAGGAAATTTCTGAGGTTGCAGTTCAGTGTTTATTGAAGTTCTATCTATTGTGATGTCTGATTGTTTTAACAGGACATATATATGTAATTTAATACCTGATACTATTTTCTCTCTTTCTCCTCCTCTTCTTTTCTTAGAGCAAATTATGACATCGACATCTAAAGGAATTTTCCGGCCATTTTTTATTATCTTCGTTATCCTTGGTTGTTTCATGGCATTTATATTAATTTATATCAAACCAACAAATAGCTGGATTTCTGGTCCTATAGAATCAGCCAGTTCAGTGTTGAAAATGAAGAACTTCTTTTCTTCCAAAAGTGATAATCTCAACGAAACTACTGTTTTGATCTGGGTTTGGCCATTTGGTCAGACGTTTGATCTAACATCCTGCCAAACGATGTTCAATATCCCCGGGTGCCATCTGACTATTGACCGCTCGCTATACAACAGATCCCACGCTGTTCTCATTCATCACAGAGACATTAGCTGGGATCTGGCTAATTTACCTCAGCAAGCCAGGCCACCATTCCAGAAGTGGATTTGGATGAACTTGGAGTCTCCAACTCATACTCCACAAAAGAGTGGCATTGAGCACCTTTTTAACCTGACCCTGACTTATCGGCGTGATTCAGATATCCAGGTGCCTTACGGCTTCATGATGGTTGGTACGAGTTCCTTCACATTTGAAGTACCAAGCAAGGAAAACTTGGTCTGTTGGGTTGTAAGTAACTGGAACCCTGAGCATGCTCGAGTCAAGTATTACAACGAGCTTAGCAAATACATTGAAATCCACACCTACGGACAAGCCTTCGGAGACTACGTCAATGATAAAAACTTGATTCCAACTATCTCCACGTGCAAATTCTACCTTTCCTTTGAAAATTCAATCCACAAAGATTACATTACTGAGAAACTTTACAATGCTCTTCTGGCTGGATCAGTACCCGTTGTACTGGGCCCTTCCAGAGAAAATTATGAGAATTACATTCCAGCAGACTCTTTCATACATGTGGAAGATTTTCTCTCCCCCAGAGAGCTGGCAGAATATCTTCTGATGCTTGACAAAAATAACAAGATGTATCTTAGTTATTTCAACTGGAAGAAGGATTTTTCAGTGCATCTGCCTAGGTTCTGGGAATCACATGCTTGTCTTGCTTGTGATCATGTGAAAAGACACCAGGAATACAAGTCCATTGGAAATTTAGAAAAATGGTTTTGGAATTAATTTGTGTGGGTGTGTGTAGGTGTGTGTGGGGGGCAGGGGAGTGGGTGTGCGCGTGCATACACTTTTTTTAAGAAGCCAGAAAGGACTTCAGTCCAAGTGGAAAGGAAAGGAAAAGAGAAAAAAAGGAAGGAAAAGAGAATCTCATGTCATGGTTTATCAGTTATTCTCTCTTGGCTATCCTATTTATATTTTGTAAGAGATTTTAAAAGATCAGCAGCAGCAGTCATCAGCACTCAGATTCAAATTATAATAGAGATACTAATTATGTGCACTGAAGAGTATTTGATTGCTTATTATAAATTTAAAACAAGATTTTCCACATTTTCTGTGAAACATGTCCCAGTCTTACACTTGAAGTAGTCATTTTTAACTTTTTTTATTATTATTTTTAACATTATCGTTGTTGTTTAACCTATTTGGAAAATGAGGAAACAATTTTTTAATGTCAGAGAAAATTTTAAGAATATGATTTGTTGTTCCAGACAGAAAAATGTGTTTAATACTTCATAAGACAGTAAAGTTTCATATGCTCATCTTGCATTTAAGAGCACAGTAGAGTAAAATACCTAATATTATGGAAGCATGATAAATTGCCCCTTTTTAAGGGTAATTATAGGTTTTTAAATGCATTAGAATAGTGGACAGTCTTTGTTTCTAAAAATGTTTTCTAATAAGGGGTCCCACTATGTTGCTTTAGGAATAATCTCTTCTTACCCCCTAAAGAAAAAAGAAGTCAGATTTAGAGAAAATAACCAATCCTGGTGACCAAAGCCCAGATTCATCCAATTTTTGAGTGTATTCAAATGCAGCACACCCTTGGTCCTCAAGATGTCCCAAGTATTTTTAACCTGAACCACGGCTTTAAGTAGTGTTACACTGAGAGAAACAGATTTAAAAAAAGGTGTTCAGTTATATCAGCCTCATGCACTGAATTTAGCTGGTAATAATGGATTTTTAGAAGCAGTTTGCTGAGAAATTTTAGAAAGCTTTCTCATATAATTTCTTGAATAATAGTGAAATTTCCCCCAGTTCTGTAAAGATCTGTTGAATTTTAACTGTAGCTGGACACTTGATGTTATGACACATAAATGTGGGGGGAAATTACTAAGCAATCCATTTTCTGAAAGAAATATTCTGAAATTCAGTAAATAACCTATCAGAATGACATAAAACTTTTCAACTTATTAAGCTAATGAATTTGGGGGGTTGAAAATATTTTATATGAGAGGTGTTAAAAATGCACTCTTCAGAGCAACAACTGCTATCAATATTTGATAATATAAGTAGGTTTTTAAGTATTAAATTTGCTCTATTAGGAAACACAAAATTGTGATGATTGTCATAACTGCTTAAAATGTCTGGTCTAAACATGTAATTTGATTTTACTACTTCTTTCTTTCAGCTAAGACAAATTTCTGATTGCCATATATATTCTTATGTACAAGGTTGGTTTAATGACATAAATGTATGGCTATGTTTTGGTATCAAATGAAAGCAAATCAGCTTGGATTTTCAGGTCAAATTACTGCAAATCACACCTGATACTGGAAAAAAGAAAAAAGTTAAACTGGAAAGACTTCTGCTTATGAGATATATAAGACCCCAATCAAGCAGAGTAGTCAATCAAGTAATTAAGATTAAATTTGCAGACAAAAATGTTGCTGCAGTAAGGAAATGAGAGATAAATATTTAGCAAAAGACAATGTGACTTGTCAGATTTGTATTTTCTTTTTATTCCAGGCTGGAATAGAAACACAGAAGGCTATAAGAGTGTTTAGTTAAATTTTGAGAACTCAAAACCGCATGGAAAAATTATAGAATCACTTCTGCTCTCCCTATGCTTTCAAAAGCTGTATTTTGATCCAGCTAGCTTTCAATATACTGTGAATCACCTAAACTCACCAGCATTCTAGTATGCAGCAAGATGAGCTTACCTTGAAAATTAATGCAATACAAGGAAACTGAGTCTTCTAAAAACAAACTCCTGACACGCATGTAATATGAGTAGTTTTTTATCATTTTGAAGGCAATTGTCTATAGCTTACAGTCTGTCCTACAGGACATCATAAAATTTTGTTTTCAGGAGGACTGTGAAATTCTCAGTGACTGAACATACCACTGGCTTGGCTCAATAACCTGATTCCCTCAGTGTTGGAATTTGAAAGTCCTTTGCATTGACCTCAGTGAAAGGTGAATGTCTACAATCCTTTATTTCATTCCTCACTTCAGATCATGAGAGTTGCTCTGTGTGTTACAAGGCCTTAGGTTGAATCAGACTGGTTTCTCAGCAGCAAGTTCAGCTAAGTCCTGATAGTAATAACAAGCAAGCATATGTAAGATATATGAATTTTTACTACAAATATTGGTCAGTGTATACACAGGAAAGTTTTGAAATATACACTGAATTTTAATCCTGTAAGTAATGTCTTTATCTCTGTGAGCATGGGATCCAGTCAGCATGGCTAATCTCAGGCTGAATTTTAAGAAATGTGAAAGTCTTTTGATGGAACTGGAAAAATGGTTACTCTCTTCTCAAGAATAGAAGCTCCACAGAAGGCTTGTATACATTTCATTCAGGAAATATTGCTTAAATTGCTTCAAAGATTAATAAAACTGGAGAGAAAGCTAATCCAGAATTATGCATAATAATCATTAACAAATCCTAAAAAATATGCATGACCCTAATGTCTCACTGGCATTCTTGAAGAGTAAGGGCTGGAACAAAATTGAACCAATTTTTTATGAGATTTTAAGGCCATCTTCAGGTATCAGGCCTTAAGCAGTTCTGGATATAAAGATCCTTGATGACAGAAAATGAAGCATTTTTGGGCATGCCCAGCCTATGTAGAAGCAATAGATATAAAACATCTGTGCTCCATGCATGCATAAAGACTGCCTACCTAGACCTAGGCACTTGACTCACCTAAGGTTGCTTCCAGTCTGTGTATGACATTCAGCTTTGTGAGGTCTGTGCTTCTTTTGTGATCTACTCTACATGACAGCAAGCATAAACAGACTCAAGTAACAAATCTCTATGAAAGAGAATGAGCAAACTCAGCCAACTGTGGAAGGGTAAATTACATGGGACTAGACAAAATAGGTGTTGTGCTTTTGTACCACTGGCAAAAGAAGATAATTGTACCAGAAAAGAGAACCAGAAGTTGGGAAATCACACCTGTTCCAACTATTTTCTCAACAAATTTCTTTCAGACATTCAGTTTGTTTTGTTTGACAAAACAATCTTGAGTTGCACTCATCACAAGTTAACTAAGCAATCAGTGAACACAGGGTGTAAACACCATTCTTTTTGTTACAATGGCTTACTTTGGATGTTTTTAGGCTCTCTGTCATGCACTGAGCTGTCAACATTACTGCCTTTCTCAGTGTGGAAAATAAGACCCAAGCCAGATAAAATACTAACTGCACATGCTTTGCTATCCTGCTGAATGTGAACAGGTATCAGACAAAACTGGCAGAGGATCCTTCTAAAGCAGGATCTTTCCTTTCATGTCCTTTCATTTCATAGACGATGTCCACAGCAGATCTTGCTTAGTATGAGATCCCCGTTCCTTGGTGAATCCTGTTGCCAGTTTCTTTGAATGCCTCTTTCCATGTCTACACCCACAGTGAGCAAGCAGCCTGAGTGAGGCCCACAGAAAGTGTGAGACATCCAGCAACATATTTGTCTTTTAAGAAACAAATCAAATAAAATGCAAGTTGGACTAAGAGAGCATGAATGTGGGGATTTGTAGAGTTCATACAGGCTGAGCAAGGTGTGGGAAATTGACACCACTGAACACAATAAAGAACTATGTGCTCTCTCTAGATACTCATGTTTATTTTTCAAAATAGGCTTAAAAAAACACAAACACATAATTTTCTCCCATCTCTAAACAAGCAGTTAAATAACCAATAGCTGTTCCTATTCATTCAAGAATGGGACTCCTTTTGGCCTTGTATTATCTTTTTTATTACATGCGGAATAACATTCAGGAGGAGAGAGAAGTCTGTCAGTAAGACAATTGTATTTCTTATCTACATTCAAGGATCTTTATTCTTGTTTTCTTTTTTGATTTATAATTCCTCATGCAGCAATACTTTCTGGACACAATTCTAAAAGACCTTAAGAGCATGCAGATGACCATGAGACTTAAGCATATATTTAATTTTAAGAGAATCTGAAATGCTTTAATGTACCTAGGGCTTGAGAGAATATATTTTCATTGCCTTTAGGAATTGTGCCAAAGAGTGCAATCTGTAGACATCAGAGACCAATTCATGTGGCCTCTTTTGTATCACGTATGTAGTGAGTAAAGACTGGCTGAGTACTGAGTAGCCCACGTTGAAAACCCTGGATTCATTCTGATTTGGTGTCTAACCAATAAATCTTGGCCCAACTCTTCTGCTTCAGCACAGTATATGTGCCTCCACCAGCTCAGGCCATCCCCTCAGCACCGCACCTCAGCTTACAGCCTGCCCGTGCTATGCAGGGTCACTGGACTTCCATGTGACATAGAGAAGCCAGAGTGGCTGAGAGTGCTGAGACAGTATTTCAAGGACTGTCTGAAGATGGAAGCACAAAACCTGGTCATGTCCTAAAATCTGGATTCAGTGTGCCCTACAGAGAGTTAGTCTCAGCCATACCTGATTTTCCTCTGAGGAAAGGATTAGGTTCATCCTAGGTGAGGCTGTGGCTAATCACTGTGTGTGCAAAGTGGGAACAAGAGGTGTCTCTGTGTAGGCTGGCAAGGAAGCTTCTGACCTATTTAAACCTAGCAGTAAAAATTAAACAAATACTCAAGGGTTACCTTGGTCAAAACTAGCCTGTTATTGAGAAGAGAGTCCAGGAGAAGTATTTGTATACCTACCTACCAGCTGGTGGGCTTTTTCATTAATTGTGGTTGACAGCCACTGTTTTGGCTTTTTTTTTTTCTGTCTTTCATAAAAGTGATTTTAAAACGTTAGAAATCAATCAATATGATTCATACAAGATAGTTATTTCACCTTTATCTTTTGCTTTTTGCTTGGTCAAATCTACCAGAGTTAGCAGGTGATTTGGGAGGTTCCTATGCCAGTAACAAGGATGGAGGCAAGGGTGAAATGGCTTGGGTAAAAAAAAACCTGTCTTATTCATGGATATTTCCCTTCCAATATTTGGCTATCTAGTTAGTGCTATGGCCAATTCTACATTTAGACAATCAATGCAAAAAGCATACTGGTTAGATGTGCTCATAAAAGGTACAGAAATACCAATAAATTGATTAAATAAACCATGCAGTGGTAATTGTAATTTGTGGCACTATTGCTACAGGGTGATACAGATGATAAAACCATCAACTCGTGAGAAAGAACTTGGCCTAGAGACATCGTCCAGCGGTTTTTGTACCACAGGAAGTCACTTCATTACTCCATTGCAAATGTAATCAATTGGCAATCTTTTGTGTCACCATATTCTCTACACAATTGACTGAAAACAAGAGTGTCTGTGCAGTGAATAGCTCAGAGATCTGTTCATGTGGCAGAGAGCCTCTCACCCCCAGGTTAACAGCCGGAATTACGAGTCAGCTGGTACAGACAGGCTGTTGGTACACTGTTTGGCAACCTCTCGTAGATAATTCCGTGGTCTCAGGTTTTGCATTGCTGCTTTCAGCCAAGGAAGACAAAGAACTGAGCTGAGACTCATCTGACACCCTCTGTGCATTTCATGGCACACTCACAGAGTGGCTTAAGACTCTTTCCTGTAGCCCTATACCCTGCCTGTGTATGAGAATGCAGGAGATTTTGCTGTTCCAAGAAATAAGAGAATAAGGGTTTTTTGGAGGTGTGATGTCAGTCTGTACAAATGAATTATTGATACTTGGGGAACTCCTCATTAACATTCATAAGTAAATAATTAGCAGGAAAATCGTTTAATCATTGCAAATTGGCAGAAAAAGCAACTGTTTGTTATTCTTCATTATGAATTAGTGTAGTGGAAAAGAGGATTTGATGAAACCTTACCTCTCCAGCTTGATATAGCCTGATTTGATCTAGGTATAGAAACATGTTTGATAGCAAAATTTGAAAGATATACAGTAAACCAACTCACATATATATAAATTTGGGACAAATTTCCTATAGAATTTTGAAACTGTAAATAAGCACTTTAGCAGTCACCAGATGGAAAATGTTCCCATCAATCCATTTCTTTATAGCATATAAGAAAAGCCATCCTGATATATGCTGTTTGGCAAATAAATTAATTACAAAACCTACATTTTCTTTGCCACTTTGTAACACACATAAGAGATTAAAAAGTTTGGAAAGTTAACTCCCTTGGTGTAATTTAATGTTTTAAACAATCTATGGATACACTGAAGAGAAACAAGCAAGAAGCTTTTCCATCTATACAAAATCCTAATGTGCCAAACTGTTTCCAGTGAATGAACAAAACAGTTAAGTATACTGACTTTTTATTAGGATTTGCAAAATCTTCTATTAACGCACTGTAATTTTGCACTATTTTGTAAAAAATTTAAATTAAAAAAAAAAAAGAAAAAAAAGGAACTGAAAAAGAAACAGAAAAAAAACCTAAAAATAGATGCCAAATGTATAGTTTGTAAAATACTATTTTTCTGATATAAGGTGTCATTACATTGTGAATCTAACTGTGTTATTGTAAACTGTGAAAAATGTGATGTTCTGTTGTGACACAGCCTATGAAAGGGCCATTTCTAACATAGATTATTCACCTGGACTTGTTTATATGAAACATATTCATAAATCTGAGATCACTTTTATACTTATTTTTTGTAGACTATTTTTCCACATTTGCAACACAACTGTTATTTTATATCAAACATTAATTTTGCTTTAAAATATTATTTGAATAGGTGGGTGTCTTGTTTGTGCCAGAGATTCAAATCTGTAACAGAAATAATTCAGAAACTATTCTTTGCCAAACTGTAATGCTAATAAAATCAACGTTGTTTTGTTGAAAAATAGGCACACTGTCAATAAACAGAAGTTTCTAGTCCAGTAATGATGACAATGTCACATTTTCTAGGATAAATGCTTGGTAGTTATGAGCTGTGTTTCCCTTCTGTCTTTGTGTATGTTGAGGAAACAAAACTGGGTGCCATAGCTGAACGTTATAGATATTCAGCCACTTAAATAACGTGCCATGGATTTGACCTCTGAGGTACATTAATGAGGATTAGGAGAAAAAAACAAGCTGTTTACCCTGATTCAGTCTTCATTTCTGTGAAGGGTCACATGAAAATGGGGTGGTTGTCAAGGCAGGACTGGGACAATCTCAGCTGATAGAGTAAGTTCTGTACATGGAAACATGGGGACTACATTCATTTTGCTAGTGCAAGATCAGGACCAAAGTCCCTTTCTTGTACATTTGAACTTACACACCTAACATTGAGTGAGATCTGATAGGAACCCTTTCTTCATGTTCCCAGTTAATGATATTCATTGTAGTGATAACATTCATGTGTTTTATATAGTATATATATAAGAAAGAGTAACCATGGCAAATTGAATCTTAATAAAAAAAATAGAAACCATTCTTACTCATAGGCACATTTTAAGATGCCATGTTGAAAGAACTTGTAAAAAGCTGTATTTTTATTTATTAGTGACTGTATATTTTTCCCCATGATCTAGACATTTTATATCAGGGAGTCTACCAAAAACCAGTTTTTTGTTCCCTTTGAACACTACCATCACCCTGAGATGCATCTGGAAAATGTAGAGGTCAACCACTGATGTTTTGTGGTATTTTTTTAATATGATGTTGTTGCTGAACATTTTTCTGATTACCTATAGTTATGTTCAGAGTTTTCAACACAATTTAACTGCAGACTGAAGATACCTACTGAATGAAACTACAGGTAACCATAATTATTTCAAAGACTTTCATCATTTATGTGGAATTAATATTTCAGAACACTGATTCCAAGATTGTTAACAAGCAGCTCATTGACTCTTATTTATTGAGCACTGGAATTCTCCCTAAAGGATAAACACTGAATCATGTAAATAATAGTGCTCTATATAAGCCTAACAAAATACTGTAATAGGTATATTTAAAATAAAAAGAGAACATTCCAAGTGTACTGTAGTCTTTGATCATTATTTTATAGGTCTGACGTCACCCTTTTTCTTCTTGTGATACTTCTCATCAAGAGCCTGATCTGAAAATTGTTGCTACTCATAACCACGACTTCTGGCAGATATCTCACAAACAGAATTTTGGTTCTTTTTAAGCTGTTGCACACTGAATTCCTGTGAGCACTCAGGGTCAGACTGAAATCATACAGACTGTCATATGAGATTACTATGTGCAGCAACCAGAACAGATGAGTTAATATGATACTATAATTGAGGTTACTTTGCCTTGTTTTTAACAATGATCTTTAAAATTTTCACAAGGAGTGGAATAGTAATTTACATGGTCATATTTCATTGCTTTATCTACTGTACAAATAACCTGCATTTGCAGAGATTATCTAAAATAACAAATCGTTAAAACAATGGTGTCAGTTTTATTTCTAAATATATATGCAAACAATGGAAATAGCTGCCACTGAAATAAGTGTAATGAATAATGCTGTATTTCCAGTAGAACAGATCATCTGGTCACAGCAATTGCAGTTTATCCAGGACATAATATTACATCTGACTGCTGTGCAGCTCAAAGAACAGGTTAGGAGCCTTCAAAAATCCTTTTCCTTTCTATCACAGGCAAATTTACTTTACTCCTGACCTAACAAACCTTTGTTAATTTGGATACACTCTGTAAAAGCTTATTTAACTCTTGCCATTTACTTAAAGCAAACTTACCGTCATCTTGAACTCATCCTTGACAGGTACAGAGACAGACTGACTTTTCAATAGCACATGTGACAGAAGTCCCTGACACATTTCACTCACACACACGCACACAAACACACACACACACAACCCTTTCACATACTCCACTTCAATAAATCAGTCTAGGGCAGAACATACAATTTTCTGCCTTTAAAACAGGCTCTTTTTATTAAATTATCCATTTCTACTTCCTCTCACAAACTTCCCCTGGATATGCCAACAAAGCCTTGTGTGTTTGGAAAGCCAGGTCTCTGCCCTGAATGGCAGAAGCAGTCAGTTTAATAATATGCTTCTGAAAGCACAGCACTGAAGTGAAACCTGAAAGAGAAAAGGGTCAGGTATAGAAGGTGTGCAGGTTTCTAACCCTGCCTGCAATAGCGTGCTATTACAGATGCTGAAACTACATCTCTGGGTGATAAGGCTGCTGTTGGCACAACTTCATGCAGTGAAACAAGGGATATGTTCTTAAGCTCTACACAGGCTGATGCTTCAGCAGAAAACACTTCATTGAAACAAGTGTGCTGCCAGTGAGCCTGAGAGTAGGCTAGTACCACTCAATTCTCACACAGATTAAACAGAAGCCTCCTTTCAAGAAATATATCATCTCAACATATATAGTTCTGATAAACCCTTTAGACAGAATAACAAGTCTTTAGACCAAAGACCTGGTGGTAGTTTAAGATACTTCAGAACAGGTCTCCACATGTAGGTGTACAGAGGAGCATTGAATTCCCAAATTTTCATTACATACAAGGTAGTCACAAATTTGAAAAAGTAAATGGAGTCTGGGAGTAATTAAGCTCATCTCCTCAGAGTGTTTTCATCTTTAATCCTAAGATCACATTAAAAAATAACTTAATGACTTGTAGTTCAATAGCAATTATTACAATTGATTTTGATGTACAATGAATCAGAAGAAGGAAAGAAAATAAAATTGCTTGTGTTGAAATGTGAAAAATTATCAAGTTTCATTTTCAAGTCAAAATTAGTTGCCCATGATGTTCTAATTGATTGTTTTATGAAAGATCAAAATTACACTCAAAATTCCTGTCTTTAATCAAAAGCTTAAGATTTCGGTAATTTCTAAATAAAATTAATTTGAAAAATTTCATGCTAATTTTAACAGTTTTTTCTGAAATGGTTCTTTTTCATAAAGGAGTCTGTTTTTCTATGACAGGATTCTTGAATGGGGAAAACATCAACTACATTTTCATTCTTCTCTTGGCTTCTGTTATCTGAATTCTCTCTTGCATAAAGAACACATACTAAGTGGGAAATGTGTTTCAGTTTTCAGTGGGATATGGTCAGTCAATACGGAAGAGTTGAAAATGGTTTCAAAATAATTTCTATGTAGTCACAAACTGTTGCCATACCACAATTATGTTATTCCTGCAACAAGAGCAATCACTTAATGGCTGATTTCCAGCTTTCAGACATATGCACTGTCAAGTTATGAACTTCACTCTGCTTTTTTAAGCCGCCCAGTCCTGTTACCACAGTTTCTGATATTTTTTGACATTCTGTTCAACTTATATCCACATGGTTTCCTCAGACGTATCATGCTCTGCCCTACAACCACTGTATATCTTTACATCCTCTGTCCAGACTTTGATATTAAAAAAAAGTCTATTTCCAGCTCCAAATACTAGGCTCTGTAACCTTGAAGTAGTGAGCCCTACACCCTCATGCCACTGCCCCTTCCTTGTCACTGAAATTAGATTTAATTCACATTAAGTTTAAGGCACTGAAATGAAATGTAACAAGGTACATGGGCAATCGGGTGATTTTTAATCAGTTCTGCTTGTCAAACAAATATATTGCGCTGCAATCAGCTGGATATAACAATTACATCCAGAGTGGTGGTTTTACCCTTGAAACCTTTTATTCCAACATAGATCCAAGATGTCATGTGGTTATACCATACCAGTCTCAGTCCTGAGCTCAAAGACAGCAAGCAATGCTGAAGGGACAGAAGAGCACAGGATAATCATTTAGGCAGTTACCCAACACTCCCTGATTAATAGGAGAAAAAAACAACCAAAATACATCTAGACATACCATATAACTTACTACAGTGATATCTGCCTGCACAGGCTCAGTTTGTGTGCAGCAGAGTTTATCAGCTCTGTCTCACAGCCCTTGAGCCTCAGTCCGGGTTCCATCTGGCATTTCTGGCTCCTTTGAATGCATGGAACTCTCCAGCCCACTGGACAAGCTTCCCAGAAACAGTAAAGTGCAGATGCATCTCCAAGCATTCCTGAGAGCTGGATAACACTGCCTGGTGTGCAGGATTAATCTTGTAGGCCACCTATTAGCCATATGAGAGCTAGGTCAACAAGAGAATGTGTTCAAAAGTGCAGCTTTCTTTGTTCCCCTTATTTTTCAAGTCTTTCATGTTGGATGTCTGAAAAATTCTTTTATCTTCCATTTGTTTGATATTAAAAAGCTCTGTAAGCAATGGCACTTAATATGATCACTCAAAACCTCTTATAAAAATTACAGAATCAAAACCTTAATCTTTGTGGTGATTTTACATGTCTCTGATGTATTAAATTTTAGTTTCTCTTCAAGATGAATGCATTTACAGATAAACATATTGTATAGCAAGGCAGAGCTCATTTGCGTTTTTTGTAAGGCTCAAGTATTTGTAAATCAAAATATAGTTTATGAGCTCCATCTTATCAGCAAAAATAGGCAGGGATGTGAGCCAAAATGATAATAATTCTCACAGCCACCAGTCCCATTCAACCAAGGAGATCAAAGAGTTGATGAAATAGACCTGACCCTTCAGCATCCATAAAAATATTTTCCTTTGATGTTGCAAACTGTAGGCTTAAATGGTTTTGAGACTCTTTCCACACTTACCTTAAGCATCTGCACGTGTTTTCAGAATTATGACTACTTTCTAGAAAAACTGGTGCCTTGCATAAATATTTTATTTTATAAATATATTTTATTTTTACATAAAATTTATTCTATAAATACCATGTTTTCATCCTTGCATTAAAGAACTGAAGCAGAGTTATGAGTGGCATTACACTTGAGCTATCTGGGTTGTCTGCACAGCCCACTGCAGTCGTGAGCAGAGTGAAGGAGCTCAGCTGTTGTACAGCATGGCTGTACAGAAATAAAAACCTCTGTCTGCACTGGCCCAGCAGCTGAGCAAGCTCACTTTAAACCATTCCACTTCTGCAAGGGATTTGCTAAACCTTTCAACTCAGAAAATCTCTAGAATCCTCCATGAAAGTTAGTCAGGAAGCAGACCTTAGGCATTTTTCTAAAATTATTAATCCATAATGAAAGGTGTGACTAAGTCACCTGGGAGCACCTCCCTGGAGTGGATATTAATGCATATTCTTACAGTTTGCCATAACATTAACAAAGATGTCTCCTCTGTTCTTAAACTCTCAGCACAATCCTTTTAAGTCAACTATAACCTGTCATCAGTGAAACATTTAATGTTTTAGAAAACCCTTACTGAAGAGAGAACTGTCTTCTTCTTACCAATTGGTTTTCTAGTACCTTTCTGTGTTTTTTTCTACAGTTGCTGGCAACATGATATGGAAGATTTAAGACTTGACTGGAAAGGACACATTCTAGGCCAGGATACCCAGAAACTAGCAATTCTCAGCAAATCTGAGTGTACAACTTTTACTTACGCTTAAAATTACTTCTGGAAATGTTTTTGCTGCTCTGAAATCTCAGTTTCTTAAGTCAGAACATTCCTTCTCATGAAAGTCCAGCTCACCTTGTGAGAACATTGCTCTTTATCTTAGGAGGGAAAGTAATTTTCTCTTCCCTTAAGTTTAGGCTCATGATGTGCTTCCATAGTGTTGCATCCCATCTCCATTTTTAGTTTGCTCTTCCATTTGCTTTCCACGTCAGGAGTTTGCTATCCCCTGATGCTCTTGGCTGCTGGGAGGAATTTGTCCTTCCTGAATCTGAGTGGCTAGACATCTACACAGTGCTTGAGATGCTTGGTCATACCAGCTTCAAAATTTCAAAAACAGTTGATAACTTCTTCATCATCCTCCCCAAGGGAGACCCTTATTGGTGGTGCCTTGGGTCTTGTAGAGGTTTCTTATTGTTCTCCCACTGGCTGATTGCTTAGTTTGAGGACATTTCCCAATTACATTCCGTTAAGAGTTTCTCAGACACTTATTCCCACTACAGGAGAATTCCCTTCATTCATTTACCAGCTCAGCACCCTAATGTTATCTAAAAGTCTTACGCAGCTTTTGTTTTCCCAATTTAACATATTAGCATAATATAATTGAAATTGCTTGTGACGTCCAGAAACATTAATTTCAAGGCTTTGTTGATTTCATTGTTCTAATATCTCCATTGTATGACACTACACCCCATGGACAGAAGAATACATGCTTAATAAGCTTTGTTATCTCCTCTGAAGCTAATTGCTTCAGTGGGTTTTCATTCACAATGTGTTCTGGTTTTTAAAAGTTTCTCAAAACATCCCACTTCACCATCATTTTTTTAACCCAGACAACATGGTGCTCTTCCTCACTAAACTATTTTTGTTTATCAAAAATAACTATGTGCCCTCACAACAGTCTTTCAGCAAAGCTTATCAGCAGCCCCATCCTCTTAACAGACATAGATTCCTTTTAAGGTCCTCTAGCAGAGGAAGCAGTGAAGCCTAGTTTATTAATTCAGGTCTTGTAGCTGGATTCTCTAGCATATAATTAGGCATGATGTCTGATTAAAGCTTTACTCACAATTAGGGCACTCATAATAGTTCTCTACTGTGGATTCCCTCATGTCTCTGGAGGCTGCATTCATAAATCATCTCTTTCAGAAAGGGGCCTTTAGAGGTCTGCTTGGACTATTCCATTGTCCATTTTGATTAACATAATGGGAACATATTATCTTTGCATCTATTAACATTGTGAAATCAGCTGATATGCTGGTAAATTAGGAAGTGTGAAAGAGGGTGGCAGAAAGGGAAACACAGGTAGAAACACGAAGAAAAGAAGAGAAAGTAATCAATTAAGCCTCATGTCCTTAGGGAATATCTAATATGTCTAATTCTGATACATATCTCCTTCTACCATACATCAGTATGAATATGTGCCATTTTTACACACTTAGAGAAATGCAAGCTCAACCATTCACCTTCTATGTGACATGAAAGACAAAGCCAGGCTCTGTGCTGAAACAACTGCTGCTTTACTTTTAACTTTATTTCAAACCTATTCCTTCTTCTTCGGACTGTCTTGATTTTGTAAGTTTCACATAAAGCTCTTTTCACACAAAGCTCTTTTCACACAATATTTTTCATGTCTCACATAAAAAACTCTGTTTCTCAAATGTCCAGATAAAATGTTTTAAACATGAGAATGACAGCTAACAATTTTTTGCTGAAGGACAACCATTTCCCAACTGTTCACTCAAACACAAGCTGCTCACATATAAGCATTCAGCCAAACAGCCATTTAAAAATGATTCTTCGGCAGCCTATGATATTGCACATTTGGAAATCTGCTTGTGTCTGTTCTTGGAGACAGACCACATGGCTGGAGAGACTCCTAGTCTACCCAGTTGGATCCTTCTATATCCTCACACAAAAATTCCATGGTGAGCTTTCCATGACAGCCTCTCAAAACTGCCCCACAGGTGGCCAGTGCTTTTCATTCTGGAGACCAATCTCAGCCCCACGTTCACTGGGCAACTTCTAAAATCCCTGTCTTAGATATTTAACAGTGTGCACTCCTCAGGCAACCCCAGCAGCATGCACCTCTTTTGGGCAGCCTCAGACATGGCAGCATGTGGCAGACCTGTGTAACATTTATCTCAAAGTAAGTCTCTTGGGTGAGCCAGTGGAAAGCTTACCTGTCTACACCTGCAGAAGTGCTAAGCAATATGCTGCCAGGGACACCTTAGAGACAGCAGTGTGTGAACAGAGCTGCCTCACTGCTACTGTCAGCATCATGACATTGTTGGTGGAATCACTAGTAGAATTCTTGGTCTTTTTCTGTAAAATATAGTCCTTTTTCTGTTAACTAATTCCAGAGCCAACATTAGCCTCCTGGAGTCATAGATTAGTTAAAGATGCAGTTCTCTCAGTCCTCTCATAATTGTCAGAAGACTCATCCTCGCTTGGCCCTATGGACTTCCACAACTTTTCACCCCACAGTTCTTTCCCAGCCTTCCCCTAAAGCAACTGAGAAATGCATGAATCTCTCTTAAATCTGTTTTTGGTGAAACTATGGGCCAAATATTCAAGTGTAGGTACAGACAGTGGGAATCAGATATTCAAGGTCATCACATCCCAGGCTTTGTAATCTGATGTAGTGCTACATTGCTGGAGGAATCCAGATAAGTACATTATTAGAGTGAACCCTGCTCCCACTTATGCTTCAGACCACCTGCTGTCCTCCCAGTACCTCCCTGGCACATTTCAGGAGTCACCTCATGCCAAGAGGCACTTAATATGTGAATGCTCTGTTCTGGAGGATAGATTTGACTGGTGTGGACACACATGTGGCTACTGTAGCTAGTCCCAGAGAATAGTCATGAACATATTTCACTAGTAAAATTCAGCTAAATTTAAAGCATAGATTTAAGCATTTAATACTAGGTACCTGTTTAAATTTGTGTACAGTCTTTCTCATTAACTGAAACAGTATCACATCCCACCGCCTGCAAAAGGCATTGTTATATTCTCTGGGTAATCACAGTGTGTTAAAAGAGCTATAAGCTCAATTTAGGAAAAATCTTTTCTGTTACAGTTCAATGCATGATCAGTTTGGCAGAGTTCTAACAATTTACTCTCCTGTATTTAATGCAAATTTACCCCCTTTTAGTGGCAATTCCTCCTTAATGAAACCAAATTTTTTTTACAACTGGTATGACATAAAACGTGAACCTAATCTATGTCTAAATTTTGTGCTGTTTGATGACCTCCCTCCCCTTGATTACTATGAAAGCCCTCCTGCAGAGGTCAACTGTGTAAGATTGAACTCAATCTTTTTCAAGTATTTGGAGAATTGATAGTTCTTGATTAAATAGCCCATTGATTAAACAACAGCACTCAATACCTCTTCAAGCAAAAAGGATAACTTCCATATAATTGTAATAGAAGGCAAGATTCTGTACATATTTCCAAATACAAGCTGCACAGAACAGGAACTGGTAGTCAAGAGAAATATCAAAGCAAGCAGAAGAAATTTGGGTCTTCTGATAAGCATCTGATGAAATTCCTTGTATTTCAGGACACATTTTTTACCAAACTGGGACTGAATATATTTTTAGAAACATAAGAGAATTTCACAATGGTAGATCAGATGTCCAGCATGGAAGAATTCTTATGAATCCAATTCATATTTGCATGTTTGCAAACACAACTAAATAGATGTTCCAACTTCATCTATTTCACACATATTGCATTTCACTTTTCAAAAGAAAATTAGGATATTAATTCATCATTTAGGTCAACATGCTTCAAAAATTCCATACCATTCAGATAAAAAATTCCAAGACAGAGTAATTTGATATACAATTTTTTGGTTTGAGTTTTTGAGATTTTGAGTAAGGAATGTGGAACCTAGTGGACCAAAAATTTAAGATCTAAAAGTCACATCGACAAGATAAACCAGTCCTCACATATTGAAAACCCCACCACTATTCTCTTGTGTTCTAATTTTCACTACAATACAAGAAAATAAGATTGTCCATCCAAAACTTTTGACTGGCACAGCATTTTTCTCTGAAGTAATGGGTTATGACCTCATCATCAAAACTCAGTAAAAAAAATTTGCATAACAACACAGCCTACACATAAACATGAGAGGTGATAAGAACTAGCTGAATGAACAATATTTCTTACAAAAAAAAAAAAAAATCAGGTTATGCTGAGCTGAACTTTTGTCCAGTATCCCAAGCTATTCTGAATCAACCTTATGGCAGCAAGATGATACCATCAGATATCTTGGCTGAGTGTGAATGAAAGGTGCATATTTTGAAATGTTATTCTTTTTTTTTTTTTTTTTTTTTTCTGCCTCAGATCCTGTCTTTCTTACTCTTGCTTCTGGCAGAAACCTCAAAGCTGACAAGACCCTTCTATTTCATTCTTGCAACACTCAATTGTTCCCATGCTACTCATAAACTTTGACTGTAGGGATATGTTCACTTATCTTTTTCCTGAATGGACCTTATGACTGCAACAGGATTATACCTCTGCACAATATTAAACCCTCATGCAACTGCAGGCAAGACTGATTATTGTAATAAAGCTTGCTTACTTTTTAATATCTCTTGAATTATCAAGGAAAACACTCTACTTTATCCCTCTTTTGTATTTTGCCATGTTCAGTTTCCAGGCATGGTTTGCATCTGAACTCACTGGTAATTCCTACAAACAGAATTGTTTACCAAAATATTGTGGCCCAGCAGCCTTTCTAGCTGAATGTCTGGTTTGTTCACTGAGAAACATCAAAAATATAACACACAAATTACACACACTAGATTATTCTGCAACAACACTGGATCCATGAGTCTCAACAAAGAGTCTGCTGAAGAAAAATCTATTTTAGGTCCAAAATTACATAAAGCTAATTTCACTGGAATTTGTTCTAAAATTATGTCATTATATCTTTTGATTTTAGTCCGTTTTCTAAGTTCTTTTGTGTTGATTTTCAATTGATACCCACTGACTTACCTACTAAGCATATAATCTATTAGTAGAACTGAATCTGCATATGTATGGGTTCCCAGCTGGACAAAGCTCATAGTCTGCTAGGCATAAATTATAATTTAATAGACACATAGCAAGAAAAAAATCCCTGCCCATCTGTTTCATCCTTCAACTAAATATTTTGGAAGGAAGTAATTCACCCTGGCAAGATTCCACAATAAATTATGAATAGAATAAATAAGCTTCTATGTATTTCTGTTTGCACTTGCATTGTCTCTCAAGTTAGGACAATTTATATTCGGCTCTTTTAAAACATTTTCACAGTAAATGAATAAAACAACCACTGTTCTTAAAGGCTGACTAGTTTCAGAGATTGTGTTATAGAAGCAAAAGCATTTTTGTCAGGGAGAGAACTTAAGAACTGAACATGGTATCTGAAGGTAAATTGGTTTTAACTACAGTGTCTCTGGCCTATGAGGTGCCAGAAACCACCCAGGAAGGACCTTCTTGTACTACAAAGGAGGGATAAAAGTGGTTTTCCTCTGAGTAGTTGCCTTGAGCCTTCCTTGCTGCAAAGTAACTTTTCTCTTACCTGTGATCACTATGGAGAATATCCTTTTACTCACATTTTGGTAGCCACAGCCTGCTGCCATCTTCCCATCTGTTCTGTTTTCTACATCAAATAAACCCAACTGCTTCCCAAGTGCTTCTTCTTTAGTTTCAGTGGTCTTTCTCTAGGTTTTTATAGATTTTTCTTTAAATCTGTTGCCCAAGTTCCAGTCTCTCACCAGCCCTTAACAGAGGAAGTAATTTGTTCCTTTATACACTATTCTTGCTAATACAACACAGAATGAGAGATACTTTTTCTTTCATTATAACATCCCAGCAGGGAATCATGTTTCATTTGTGATCTGCTACAACTCTCACAGCCTTCACTGCAGTATCTCTGACAATGCAGTTATTACTCATTTTCTATTTACACCTCTGATTTTTTGCCTTCCTGATTGCTGAAATTGTATTTAGTGAATTTCGCCTTTTCAATTTTAGTTTATTTCTTCCATTTACAAAGAACCATTGTATTCTGATCTTTCTGATTTCTCTTTGAAGTTATTTGGCTGATAATACGGTGAGCTGGGCTGGATTGCTGTACATCACATGCATTTATCAAAGGATCTATCCTGTGAGGTGACCAATATTGTGTGGTGGGAGGAGTGAAACAGAACTGTCACCCACCACTGGCAGTTTGCTCCAGGAAAGCTCATGGGCCCAAACTCAAAGCCCAGGAACTTTTGAAAAGTGTGCTAGTAGCAGAAATGTGAATAAGGTGGAATGGCAGTAACTATGTTAGGTACATAGAATTTTCTCTCCTAATGTCCCATCAAGAGGTGAGGGAACAATTCTCCCTGCCACATCCTTCCCTACATGTGTGGGATTGTGATTCATAGCTGTAGCTAAAGAAAAGATACCTCTTCCTGCAGCACCACAGCTCAGCACCAGCTCCCTGCTGATTGCATGGCAAAAAATGCATTGCTTGGGGCTGGAAACATAACACTTTCAGTGTCATAACAGCAAAGCAGGAAATGGGACAGAATTTCACTGCTGTTCTAGAGCTATAAGCAGAAGGAAGCAATACTGGGGAACTGGGTTTTATTACATAAAAGATGGGAGTGAAAATGATTGAAAGCCTGAGAGGTTCAAAAAGAAGCATCTCTCAGGGAACTGTAAAGCAAATAAGACATTTCTTGGAAATTACAATTCACAATCCTTGAAATTTGCTATGGTCAACTTATGGATTTAGCTAGTAAAAAAAAAAAAAAAGGAAGTAAATGAAAGAAGTACTTCAAGAAAGGGGGGAAAATATTTTTACTGGTTTGTATTGTGCTGTCCAGACACTTGCATTTTTATTCATCTATTTCCATTTATTTGCAAGGAAAAATAATAGAGGGCCAGTGTCTGTTATGATATTCCATGCATTTGTTCTGCACACAAAATTTCTAGGGGTATTGAGACATCAACTATTTCTGAAATCAAAGATCTCAAAAATAAAAAATTTAGTTCATAAGCAATTTGAAACAGCTGGGTAGGTCTAAGCAAACCTGAAGAGATCACTTTTTCTAAAGCCATTACTACTTTTTCATGTTATTTCACAGCAAGTTAACTATTCCAGTGCATCCTCAGTTATATCATCTGATGTGAATTTGACTGCCTCTCATCTCAATATCCAGCAAAATATTGGCTGGAAATATATTTACACAAATTGATTTGGCTTGGAAGAAAAGAAAAATAAAAAGCAGGAAATAATTCAGTAATGTACAGGGACGAGTGGTCTCACAGCTGGAATGTGCACAAAGGAACCAACTAGATTTTTGGTAAAGTTGTTTAACATCACCTAAGTTCAGCTGTCTTCAGGCTGGGCATATAGTTTAACATCTAAGTCTTGACACCTAGGCTTTCTCCTTTCAAATATCTCCATGGAATGACTAATAAGATATGTATTTTAGATATTTAAGATCAATATATACTTGAACATGCCTGCCTCTCTCCATTATCTGTAAATGAAGTTTAGGCAAATGGCTGAAAGTATATAATATAAATATATGAATAATTTATTTATATCAATATATAAATCCTGGACAGATAAATTAGTTGAAGCATATGCTACCTTAGAAGTCCAGGATGAAATAACATCATTTTGATTTGTACAGACTTTTCAGTCTTGAGTGATCAAAGAACTGTTATAGTGTGCAGAGAGCATTAATGAGTGTAAAGGGAGGGGAAAGGATTATGGTGTGTGTAAAACACAGAGTAAATCGTAGAGGAAGATCTTCTGTGGGAATGTTAATTTTCTGGAGCAAGAGCTAGAATCAAGATGTAAACAGCTTTCAGCTTGCTAGTTTTGAAGGGTAAATATGAAATGGCTAGTTATACCTGAGGGCTATTTGGAAACTAAGAGAATACACAATTACAGTTATAAAGTTTAGGACGAGGCTGAAAGAAGTTATTACAAAATGAAATATTTTTTTGTTTCACCTTGACAGAAAATCACATACTTGAAATAAAATGGGATTGGAGATTTGCTTTGGATCTCAGACAAACACAGCATGGGATTTGAAAGTTAATGTGTACTATTAGTACAGATACTAGAAAAGCTGCAGGAAGACATTGTGATAATCAAAATACTCTACTTCTGGTGGCTGAAATAATTTAAGTGTCTCTTCCAGGACCTGCACTGAGTTTTAGAGAACTGACTTCTGCCATTGCTGTATAATCACTGATAAAAGATCACCTAACATTATTATCAAGGTTCTGTGCTTAAATTCATATCAAAAACCACTCATTTTTCAGAACTTGCATTCAAATAAATTAACGGTGATGAAAAGGAAACTTAGCTGACTTTCTGTACCATTTTTGTAAGGCAAAGTCAAGTTTTTCCAAGTTTGTTTTTCCTAGATGATTTTTTTTTACATTGGCTTGATCTCTAAAACATCTTTGAGATACAAAGCTGAATGGGTGCAAATCTATCCAAAATTTGTACATTTCCTCCAGCCTTATAAAACTGCAAACAGCTGCAAGCTATACAGAACAATCCCATTTTGAGGAGCTATTTAAAAGTTTGAGTGGCAATATCCTTCATATGGCATATGAGGCAATAAACACAGAGCAGTTGATTTTTGTGTACTTCACTCTTAAATTACAAAGCACTTTTCTTGCAGAGATGGCTTCTATTTCATTCTCTGTGCTCTGAAGTCTATGTAAAGCAAAGCTGCCTGATGGACCTTGACTTTTATTTTTTCTTCTTGTTCTTCTTTAACTTAAAGGTAATCAGTGGGGAAAGACTGTATGTGGGGAAAGATAATTCCAACATTAAAATAAATAATACTGTAATCCTATTTAGTTCTTTGGTTGAAAGGAAGTAGTTATAGCTGCTTCTAACTTGAATGAATTTTGCTTTAGCAGCATTTAAAATTTATTGTTGTTTTAAAAGTGCATTTATGAATAAAACATTGGAGTTCTAAAAACAGCCTGGCTTTGCAGTGCTGTGAATTGAGAGTAAAAAAATAACAATTAATTGGTATGATAGAATTTCACCTGATATTTTACGGGCAGAAATATTACAGCTGATTTAATTAATGAATCATCTTAACTGCAGGGGCAGCCTTGAGAATGACCTCAATAGTTTTGAATGGGCCTGATTTAATTCCTAGCTTTCAGTTTAACATAGAAAGATTTTTCATGGCTCCACTTCAAAATTCTATACTGTTAGCAGGAGTATTTACAAATGGATTGTTAGGAGGGCAAGAGATACAAATTAGATATTAAAAAAAAACCCCACACATAAACTAGATATTTCAAAAAACACCACCACTAACTCTAGAAACTAGTAACATTAAGGCTAATATGGAGGTTTTTTTCCCTTTATGAAAGACATTATGCTCTATCCATTCAGTCTTGGAGTAGCCTGAGTGCCCTCAACTCCGACTGACTTTGAGATGGGATATAGACAACCAACATGTCACAAGATTAAATCCTTGCTATCATGTGTAAGTAAATCCCTTCCTCAGTCTGCTACATGTGTGCCTGTGGGTTTAGGGAAGGGTGCAGGTTGCAATTAGCTTCATTGAATGCTCAGTATTTCTGAACTCTACAGAAAAGCTATGGAATCACTATGAGATAAAAATCCCACTCCAAAGGAGCCCCTTGTGTGGTCATGGAGAGATCCTTAGGTCTGCACCAACATCTCTACAGCTCATGGCAAGGTCCTAACAGTAAAAAGGAAAGGCTAATTCAAACAGCAAATTCAACAAGG
This sequence comes from Phylloscopus whistleri, assembly GCA_017589585.1. Classification (NCBI taxonomy): domain Eukaryota; kingdom Metazoa; phylum Chordata; class Aves; order Passeriformes; family Phylloscopidae; genus Phylloscopus; species Phylloscopus whistleri. Next base: position 1,671,358 of record JADMLD010001389.1, read on the forward strand.
CCTCATTTCATGCTATTTTTTGGTTCAGTCTGAACTAGTCACTTCCAGTTGCTGCTTTTCATTTCACTTTCAGTATCCACACATAAACGACCTAAGCAACTGCTTCTTGCTTTCAAAAACAGAGCCTGTAACTAATTCTATCCGCCCTCAAGCACCTGGTATTATTGGATAACCAGTGCATATATTACAAGAAGTGAAAGTATGGTCTAAACGACATCCCAAGACACAGTTCCCAAGCTTATATATACTCAAGTGTTATAAACATGGTAGGTAATTCTAAACAGATCTCCTGTCTACACAGTTTCATTTAAGAGATTAATCCTTCTATGTTGGAGTCCGTGATGAAAGTTAAGTTTCACAAAACATTCAGGTTTTCTTTGCAAGTCCTCCTTTTAAGAACTGGCATAAAATTCCAGGGAGACACAGAGTGAAATAGCTCCCAATTCTGCAAACACCAGCATGGCTAATTGGAAAGCTGTGTATCAGAAAATCCAGGGGCTATCCAACAGCAGAAATTCATTTCTGTCTAATGCAGCAGTTTTCTTTTCAGGTGAAGTCACCATGGAGATGAACACACCTACCAAAGCTGCACTGAGGCACTTCCTCTTCGGCAGCCACTGTGGACTGTATGTCCAGCAGCAGGAGAGGCACTAGGCAGCCCTGCTCTGAATTAGAGCCAACATGAGATTGGAACCTCCAAGCTTCAAGGTTTGGGCTCCAGGTATGCTGTCAGTCCCTGTGCCTGGACACAACGGGCACTGAGATGAGGCAGGATCCTAGCCCTAAAGTGCATATTTTCACATAACCTTTCTGCTAGCCAAAAAACATTCACAGATTCCTCTTGCCCACTCCTCCCATCAAGTAATGTCTTCTTTCCCTGGCAGAAAGCTCATTCCTTTGTCCTCAAAATACCATTGTATTCTTTTCTGAAATGTTGTGGGCTTTGTCCGATGTGGCAGGGGTTTCTGTCTGATTTTCATGCATTTTGCTCTGTGAGAGACTTCTGGGAAGGAGAATCTCAAGACTAAACAGGGGAACTGCAGGAGGAGGAACTGCTAGGCAGCAAAAGAGTTCTTGCTACAGTTTTGTTTACTGCTTTATTGACCATTAGTGTCAAATAGTTAAGCAGGGAACCTTGGCTCATTTTTTTTTTATTCTTTGTGATGCTTTAATACAGGAGCTTCCCTGTGGAACTTCCTCAGCTGGACCTCAGCTTCTCCAAGCTCAAAGGTAAGGTCTCTTCAAGAATTAAATGTCCTGTTGCACAGAGGTATTTTAGGACGTCCTAATCTCCATACTTTCCACTTATGATAGAATTTCATAAGATGCAAATGTGGCATTTCTTCCAAGACATGATCCCATGTGCAGGAATACAAATGAATAGGAAAAGTTTCATTTAATTATATAAGAAAAAGCAATAGTCAAAAGCAGCTGTCTACAGTCTCTGCTGTGGTGCTGGTTTTGCAAACACTTTACAATCAGTGTTGAATATGCAAACAGTTAGTTCATTTAATCTGGGACTATTTAATGTTTCAAAATTAAGCAGATGCCTAATTGCAACATTCACAGAGCAGTAACAATGCCTGAAGTTAATGGTCCCTGACAGTTTTTATTAGAATACTTATTTCAGATAAGTTTTTCTTTCCCATACATGATTTATAGCTGGTGGTTTGTTATAAATCCAGCAATTTATAGATTATAAAGTCAAATTATTCTATCCCATTTCTTCAAGTAATGAGTAGACAAGGTCAAGCAAAGAATTTAATTGGACTTATTTAAAATTCTTTGTTTCCCTGACCATCTAGCTCACAGTCCAGGTATGTTTGTGGCACCTTTTTCAGCCCTGATCCCTCATTGTCCAAACTGGAGAATGTGGGAAGACACACTGTGGGTCTTCACCTCAGTAGTACAAACCTTCTTTTAATGGAAACCAGGGTAAGGCAGATGTATAAATGTGGTTCATGCCCAGCTCCTTTGCCAACAGGGAGTGAGGTTGTGGCTTGGATATGTATCTGCTCTGAGGAGCTGTGAACCTGTCCCAGATCCTACAGTATTCATATAATGAAGTGTGAACTATTTTGGTGAGAGCAGAGGAGATTCTCTGGCACGGTCTGTCTCTTATCCCCCAACCACATTTCATGCTATTTTGGTTTTTAAAAGGTTCTGTGAACCTCAGTGTATTGCATAATTGTGTTAACGATAATGCAAAAATTAAAGCACACCAATTCTGAATTCAGAATCAAAGCAGCCTAATACTTAATGGCTTATAAGCTTTGACATTTCATAGGTCTTCTGAGACACTTATGAAATATCCTTCTCTTTTGTGAAACTCAGCTGAATATTTTACTGCTATTCTGTATTAACATTTGGTACTATTTGAAGGTTTCCTCAAAGGGTTTCAAAGGATTTCTGGTAGGCTGCACATATAATATTTCCTCCCCCACCCTTGTGTTTTATAGCTGTAGTATAGACAGGCTGCTTACAAGCAGTGAAAGGTTTACACTAAATGACACAGTCATCATAAAAAGTAATGAGCCAAAATTCAGAATTCCTCCCTACACAGAACCAAGTGCCTGTAGCCTAGTAATTACTCCAGTGCAAGACATTATGTCAAAGCTTCTGAGAGCTCCTTCTTGTAGCAGCTGCTAAATGATTAATATCACGTTGCTAGATTTCACAGGAGAATCTGCTAAATAAAGGAAAGTTCAGTGTATATGCAAAGTTTCAATTCCACACAATTTGGTTTAGAGTCAACATACAATATTGCATATTTCATGGTTCCAAGAGGAGTGCAGCATTCATTAAGAAAATACAGATGGTCTTCAGATAGCTAACAAGATTTCACAGCCATTTCATTTCTCCCTGCTGTGAAACCTGGAGAGAAAATAACAGTAACAATGAACTCACTATGGCTGAACCTCAAGGCTCATTCCTGCCAAAATATCAAAATCCTGAACTGATGTTAGTAGTCAAGTTGCACCAAGTTTAACAGAGCTAAGCTATTTACAGGACTTTGAAATGTGTCCCTCTTTTCTCCAATAATACTTTTCTCACCTTGAGAAAATCCAGCATTTTTGAGAGTGAGACTGTCAATTAATTGTGAGCCTGAATAGCCAGCAGTGTGCAGTTGTGCTGCCCCAGGGGCACAGCAGTCTGAATCTTCAGACTCAGGGAATAGGAATTCAATCTTTGGGAGACGTCTTGCTTTAGAAGAAAAGAACCAAATCGGCACCACAGTCACAGAGGCTCTGCCTTGCCGTGCCATGCACTGCCCTGCTCTGATGCAGGGTGGAGGGGAGGGAGGAGTGAAGACATAAGGGTCAACCCCCCATGCTACACCTCTCTGCACAGCAGGACCTAATCATGCCTGAAATCTGCATTCAGCAGGCTAATATCCTATGGAATTTGGGGAAAACAGCAGATAACAACCATGGTTTGCTGGTCTGAATCCACTCAGGAATAACTGATTTCTCTCACAGTTTTCTTGGCTAGAAAATAAGGATTTCAGGATTTCTTCCCAGATGACTTCTGCCTGCAGTAAGAGAATATTTGATGAATGATGCAAGTATGAACACTGAAAAAACCAACAATGGACTATCAGAATTTAGATCAGGAAGTTAGTTTTACCTTCACCTTACACTCTTAAAAATATTATGTCTTCTGCCTCCAGTGTCTGTGTTTGACTTCCCCTCTGTTATTCTAATGCATTGATTATTTTTCTCCTGGAGCATCTAAGAATAAGAGCAAATACATACCTTGAACATGGACACAAAGACAGATATATATTGTTACTGCCCCAAAAGACCTTCCTACACTAAAATAAAATTGGAATATAAAAAACTTGAAAATATTTGAAAAATTATGCTTGTTAAATCAGTCTCTTCACCACTGTGGTGAGCTGGTTTTGACTGGAACGGAGTTAATTGTCCTCACAGCAGCTAGTATGGGCTAGTATTTTGAATTTGTGCTGGAAACAGTGTTGATAAGACAGGAATTATTTCAGGATAAGACAGGATTTCATTATTGCTGAGCAGTGCTTGCACAGAGTCAAGGCATTCTCACCCAACCCACCCAGTGAGGAAGCTAGGAGTGCACAAGAAGTTGGGAGTGGACACAGATGAGACAGCTGACCCCAGCTGACCACAGGCATATCTATTACCATATGGTGCCATGCTCAACTTATAAATCTGGGGGAAAAGGAAGGGATAGGGGACATTTGGAATGATGGTGTTTGTCTTTTCAAGTCACTGTTATGCTTGATGGAGCCCTGCTTCCCTGGAGATGGCTGAACACCTGCCTGTCGATGGAAAATGTTGAATTAAATCCTTGTTTTGCTTTGCTTTTGTGCATGGCTTTTGCTTTACCTATTAAACAGTCTTTATCTCAGCTCATGGGTTTTCTCACTTTTACCCTTCCAATTCTCTCCCTGGTTTCACCAGGGGGCCGTGAGGGAGCAGCTGCACGGGGCTGCGTTGGCAGCTGAGACCACACCATGACAAGCACCCTCAAGTATACCTATGCTGTATTCATGCTCTAGGATGCAGCACTGGGCCTACATACAACACCCCACAATTAAGTGAAAATAATAGCTTAAGGCTAATGTTGCTCAAATACAGTTTAGTTTCACCCTTGCTCTCAAAACTAGGGAGTTAACTACTATTTAACCACTGAAGAGCTTGTAATCTGCTTAATTTCAGGATCAGCCAGACCTTTTGCAGACAGCCCTGAGCTTGTTCTGCTTGTACCTGGAGCTGGCAGAAGGCAGGCAAGGTCTCATCCAGAATTCCCGTAGTTCCCTTAGGCAACACTTTACTCTGAGCAAGGCTTACTGTATTACTCCAGGCATGGTGCTTTCTGTTTAAAGCTGGCAAGTAAGTTGTTGACTTACAGTACAGGTGAAACAAGCTTCTGTAAAAGTACAAAAACATCTCTGCAAAAGTATATGTTTATAAATATTTACGGTTCAACACTATTAGCCAGGATGCCAGGCTCTTACTGATATTTTAAAATCCTGCTTGGAGCTCAAGCTTAGGGCTATAGCTGTCATACAGAGTCTCACACATGCAAATGCAGAACTTGTACTGCAGACAAGTTTTTCCACAAAAACAAAATCAAAATCACTGTCTACTTTGTATTTATTCTATTTGAGTACAATGGCTGTCTCTAGTACCAGGCTGATGCCCACATCTGCATTTATCCATATTGCTTACCTAGGGGAACATTCTTGCAGTGGTTTTGCAGGAGGCAGAGTAATTTTTTTAAATATGGGAAAGATTTTTTTAGTGTCTGCATGGGCCTGGACCCCATTGGCTTAGGCCACTGGATCAGATAGGTGATCTTGCCAGCTATGTCAACTTCTGTTTCTTACTGCAGGTTAGCATGCAAACCCTATATTCTTATCAAGTATTTCTCTTTTGCTATGGTATCTCCAGACTGAAAGACTGAAGGGCTGCTGCAGACTCTCTTATACCTGGCTATACATTTTTAGTTATGATTCTAGAGAAATCTCTATAGAGAAATCTCTATAGAGATGAAAACCTGTCTTGCAAGACTTCTGTTGCAGTATTAATGGAATATTTCATATATAATATTAATTATATATATATAATACTAATGGAATATTTTATATGAAGCATATATATAGCATATACTTGTGATATGGTTCAAGATTTTAGTGGAATTTTATCATTTACCTTTACCTTTAAACCCTGCTATTCAAAAGCAACTGTATTATACTGGCAGGAAATTTTTAAAAAACCAAAAACTTTCCATAATGTTTAAATCTAAATATTCAGTCAACTCTTCATTGGTTACAGTGAATCACATTTCCTGTCTCTCTAACATACACATGCAAGGTTACTTTGGTTAAGGCTTCATTGATAAAAAATCCAAGAATATTATATGTCTGAGAGTATAAGTACTGCTTTTGGACATTTTTTTTTCAATTTTTTTCTTTTTGCAATTTATTTTTGAATTATTAATTTGTATGGCTTGAACGGGAAGATAGCTATACAAGTGGCAACAAGAAGTCTTCTTAGAACTCTTAAAACTTTTTTAAGCTTTGGTTTCTCTGTCTGGTGTATTTTAACTCAGTGTGACCTGAGTGATTGACTTTTAGTCTGATTACTCGTGTGGGATTCAAACACTAATGTTGCTAAAACCTTTAGACCTCATCATGCTACCATGCAGTCTCCTTACACATTTTGTTCTGATCTAGATGTAAGACAAACTCTTTCAAAGGATAAAAATCCCATCATTTGTTGCCATGTCAAGCAGTCACGTTGTTAAAACTTCCCTCAGCAAGCCATGGCAGGAATTGTGACTTTGTGAAAACGAAACTGAGAACCAGAATGAAGCCAGAACTGCCAAGAGAGATCTGGTGTTTTAAAGGGAACCTGCCATGAATTCCAGCTATGCTGAATGAAATTGCCCTCAGCCTCTTTTGCTTATGAAGCACTCCACTTACCTAGAAAATAATTGACTATGTTCAACAGGTATGCCAAGCTTTTTTCATCCATTTGTCTTTCCACTCGAAGTACACAAGTCATCTTGTTATTACAGTAAACATTCTTCTCAAATAGACCCAAATTCTTAAAAAATAAAAGGAGTTTGATCTTAATAAATCCAGATAAAGGAGAAAAATCCCAACTCAACTTTCAGAAATTACCCAATGAATAATGGCATAGAAGAGGCCTGGAATAAAGCAAGTAAAGTCACAGATTTTTCAAGAGCAACTTTGTGTTACTGTAATTTTTACTCGTATGAAAAGAAACCAAACAAAACAACAACAATTAAAAATACCCTCAAACAAACAACTAAAACCCAAACCAAAAACAAAACAGTAATAAATGCTGTATTATATCAAACTTTCTAATTAACTCTTATGTGTTTGGCTATTTCAATGAGTTCATCTTGCATTAGATTTACTAATATTACTATTCGACAAATTGCCAAGCACAAATCATTATAAGAAAACTTGAAATAGTTATGATACAGAACAATTGCAAAAGTACAGTCCTTGTTTTTGTTTCCCAAATGTATAATATAAGAACTCTGTGGAAGTGCAAGATACATTGACTATGTTCTAGAAAGACAATGAGGTTAAAGAACCTGCATATGTGTGTCAATAAATAATAAAGACAACTATTAACCTCTTTTGTATGGGTCATTTTTTCTGCAGTGATATCATCTGTGCATTTTTATTATGGCAGTAATGCTATTGCTACCAGATTTAAAATCCTATATCCGTCATATCATTAATTTTTTTTAATGACTATTAAGTAAATATACATGAAGTTAAAATTACCAGTATGTGCATCCACAGCACTAACCATCCAGAATAAATAACTAACATTGTGAGTATGAAAGTGTAAGCTTCCAATAAAGGACAAATAATTTATATATCTAATTAATTCCCCCTCAGTTTTACATGTGTTTGAATACCACATAATACATGTTCTGTCCTACCTTCACTGTTTTTTTTTCTATAAACACACACGTTGTCCAAGGTAAACAGACTGTAGCTTGAAACAATTATGGACAAGAGGCTGTAATAATAGTCTGTTCATCACTGTGTTATTTTTGTCAAGAGCAAAGAAATTGAAACTGAGCAGTCCTGAAATTGCTCAGAATGACTCATGACAGTGTGAAAGTAAATTATATTCTCCTCATCTATTGAAATGTGGGTAGTGATATTTACAGTGTCTGGTTTTTTTAATGAAGTGATTTGGAGATGAAAGGTTCAGTTTCACACTGACTCCTTCCATTGTGCCAAAAAAGTGTCTTACATTTCCTTTCTGTGGAGCCATATGTCCCACAAGGACAATCTCAAAGTATCAAAGTGCTCTGCAGATACAGTCCCTAACATGATTATTAGGTTAATAACTCTGTGAAGCTGCTGTGACAAATTAGAGCATAATCTTTGGTAATATTATCCTGAGTGTCACTGTATATATACATATTTCCCTAGTAGTAATAATACATTCCTGTCTGATGTAATTCTGTTGCTGTGTTTATGTTTAAAGTTTTAAGAAGCGTCAGAACAGGGTTTCATAAAATCAGTGTCAGGAACATATCATGAATATGTGTGAATTCTGATGTCTTTCAGCTCCAGAAACAGAAGTCTTCAAAACAATTTTAAGTGAAAAACTTCCTGTAATTGTAAGTGAAAGTTGTCTCTTATCCTTTCTGTGGAAAAAAATGCCAGAAGGCTATATAGCATTTTCAACCACATATCCTTAATTGCAACACATTACACAGTGGAAGTACTGGCAGCTGTACCACCTTCTCAGAAATTATGTAGTCAGTGTATTTGTTTCAGCAGATGGTAATTTTATGACCCACAGTTCCTATCCTACCCTCAGAAAGTGTAGAGGAGAAAATAGAAACCAAGCAAAATTGGGAATATAATTCTCATTTTGCGTTTCAAAAGACAGTAACCAAAGTTTTTCAATCTTAATAATAGCCTTAACATTAAGAATTATGGGACTAAATGTTCTGGTTTCAGAGATACACAGTAATAGTAATTGCTCTTTAAATACAGCTTCATGTGGAAATCCTGTTAGTTTATGTAGGTGCCCTACCAAGTATTAGTAACTTGGGCAGAAGAACTTTAAGGGAACAAGTGTTGTTTGCAAAGAAAGCCTGTATAAGCTCCTGGAAAAACACACCACTTCCTGCTATTCACTTTTTAAAAGGCTGAGTTCCAGCAAGGGTTTTCAGTATCCCACATCAATTCCATGTAGTATGGTCATTGTAATGTATGAATAACAGATCATATCAGATTATTTCACCTTCGCAGGTATGGATTTAATCAATCAAGAATACCAAAATATATGCCTCTCTTCATTTTTATCTTATCCCAACCTATATGTTTAATCAAATTTCATATTGTGCTCATTTTGCCTGGAGTGGAGTCAATTTCCTTCATAGTGTTATAAAATTTGAGAGCAAATTCCATCAAAAAACGATTTATTTGCCAACAAAAAATTCGGACAAGCAATTAACAAAGCCAATGAGACGAGGAAACAGTGCACGCACTGGGTCAAACCACAAACGTGACCTCTACCACCTCACGTCTCCCCGAGGTTTCACGAAGTGTGCCTTGTGCTGCTGGGTTTTATACAGGTTTCGCTGTACAGTACATGATCTCAGTCCCGTCCGAGATACATATTCATGTATCTTTGTTTTCCTGTCTCCGACCCTCTTGAATAGATCTCCGGGCAGGGAGATGCCCCTGAGTGGATTTACTGGAATAGGGGCATTGGGATTCACCATCTTGATGATGCTGATAAGACACATATCAGTTGCTGGGTCGTTGGCAGACTCATCAATGGTGAAGGTCCATCTCCACTCAGCTGCACCCTCTTTTCTTCTGCTAATGTGGTTTTCTTCTGTGATGGCAGCGAGTGTCACAATCTTTCAGGACAAGTTTTTCAAGGCGTTTGTGACTTTGGCTTTAAGGTTACAGTGTAGATTTTTATAAAACATATTTTCTATAAAACCGAATTACGTACCATATTTATGACATCACACAAACATTATGAAAACATGAATTATTCCTTATTACAACAGGAAGGTAAGCAGGTAGTGTAGGGTGCCATAGGGCATCATGCTCAGCATATAAAGCTGAAAAAGAAAAAAGAAAGAAAGATGTGACCTCCAGAGTGATGGCATTTGTCTTCCCAAGTAACTGCTATAACTAATGGAGTCTTGCTTTCCTGGGAATGGCTGAACAGCTGCCTGCCCGTGCAAAATGATGAATGAATTCCCTGTTTTGATTTGCTTGAATGTGCAGCTTTGGCTTTAACTGTTAAACTATCTTTATCTCATCCCCCAAGTTCTCTTGCTCTTACTCTCCTGATTCTGCCCCTATCCCACTGTCAGAAAAGTGAGAGAGCAGCTGTGTGGGCCTTGATTGTTGGCTGCATTAAATCATGACACATTTTGAACTGATATTTTGAAAATGGGATAGATGATTCAAAATTATTAATTTTTTATATATTCAGAGATAAGCAACTGAGCTTAGCTGTGATAAACAGAAAAAAAGACTTAAAACATCAAAAGACTTAAAAGTAGCTCCATATCTTTTAATTCATTATTAGTATGTGAATATTCTGGCTCATACTGTACACCATTAAATAAATGCTTTTTCCCAGATGAACAAATACAAATCCACCATCATACACTCAGTTGTGGTCTTTGTACTGCTGTAAATCTACCATAACTCCTCATTGGCAATCTCTTTGGATTTCTATCAGTACAACTAGAGGACAATTATGGCCACCCTAACTGAATATATTTCATATGGTCCTCTAAAACTTCACTCAGAAAACAAAACTGCAGACAGCTTCTACCCCTTGATCAGCTTGTGAGAAATAGAATAAAGCAAACAAATAATTTCCCAGCTGTAAGAACACCTAAAGAAACTGTCATTCTGAAAAATCCCAGAGTACTTTTTGAGTAAACAAGTGTTTATGTTTAAAAGCCACAATGACATTCTAAAGAATTCTTTCTATCCCACTCATTGCTCATGGTTAGAGCTAATTGGAAGCCGTTTTCTCAGTCTATTGATGATTAATGAGCGGCATTTTGGTTTTTTAAACACAGTATTCTTCGTTCAATGTGGAAAGGCAGAAGAAATTAGTGGCTTCTTAACTTAGAATTTCAGAGTAGAGAATAATTTAAATGGTGAAAAGGCAAAGGAGAGGACACACAACAAGCCTCATTTAAACAAATCCCCCACTGAGAGTTTGGGACCACAAGTAGTAAGCAAAATCAATTAATTTTGGTCTAACTCGAGTAAAGTTATTGATTTTATTTAAGGATTTGATCTTCCATGCTTGTTAGTTGTCAGCATGAAAAATTAATCTCATTTGACAGGACAGCATTAAATGCAGAGATTGCAAGACTGAGTTTAAAAAGTAGAGAGTAAAAACACTCTCTCTTCATATACCCAGAATTGCTTGGTGGTGTGTGGGATGTCTTTCATTCTTTTTTTTTTTTTAAATATAAATCCATGAATATCCATACAAAGTTTAGCTTTCTTGCCCAGCACTGTACCTCCTTTCATGCTGTCAGCACAAAAATTATGACCTATCCATGTGTTTGAATAGATGTCTTCATAAGCTCCTCAAAGAATAATGAATAATACCATTCACATTTCTATAATCTACAACCAAACTAAAAAAATGGTCAAAAGATGTGTCCAAGAAAAAGAGACAATAAAGAAAAATTTAAGTTAAAAAAACAAAATGTTAAGTGAACTAGATCCTGATGGAGCTTCAGGGATGATATTGCTTCTAGCTGGCTCTGGAAAAGGACAGGTCACTCTAGCCTTTATTTTGAAGTTCAGATCAAGACCTGGAATTTCATCTCCCAAAGATCAATAGAACTTGGGAACAGACAACCATATCATACAGATCCTGGTTTGGATTTTCTGTATATCTTATACTTGCCCTCCAGTAGCTTTGGAGGATGTAGATTTTGAAGAGAGGTCAGCAACAACCTTACCTTGAAGGAATAATCAGAGATCTTTACATTTGTGCTTCAGGATTGTGGAAAGACACCCTCCTCATTCTCTGCTGCCTTGCATTGTGTGAAGTTATCAAAATTTCACCTGTATGGAGCAATATGCAAATGTTCATGAATGACAGGCACTGATGGAACCTGCCCCTTGAACTAGGTATGAAAACAGTGAGTGGGAGGAAGCCTTATAAAGTTTCAAAGATAATATTGTTGCAGACTTTTCCACTTTAATTCATTAGTTTTTATCTGATCCAAGTCAATTATTTAATCTGTGCTGCTATTGTACTAACTTCCAAGGTTTTTTTTGAGGGCAGGCAAAGTCTTTCTGTCTTATCAGCTAAAGTGTAGATAAAAGATTATTTATTACCAACTTGAAAATATGAATGATAGCTGATGGTCTGAGGAATCACCATAAGGCAAATATTCTTATAATAAACACATGCCCACAGCAACTAGATTACAGTGACACCAGAAAACAACAGATCCAAGTTTTCCCTCTCAATCCCAAGAGCAACCTCTGCTTTCCAATGCTAAGACAGGGTAACAGGCCACTGTCCAGGACCTCCCATCCAGAGCAACTGCACTGTTCCAGTGTGAAGCAAAAATATCTCTCACTTCATGCAAACAGAGCAGACCCAAGACCCCAAGCAGGCAGATGTCCCAGCCAGAACACTGTTGAGAGTGAGCTGGATATGGCTCACTGCTCACTATAGCTATTCCAGAGCCCTGAAAAAAAATCAGCTTTCTTTGCTGCTGCCATCCAGGAGAGGCTGAGAGGTGAAGGCCACTGCTTATGGTGCTACGACCTCCATGAAAACTTCGAACCCTGTGCTCTGCCATTGCCATCCCTCTTGCCTCAATTGAAACAGCAAGCTGGTTTTCCCAGGATTTCTTCCTTGACTCCTCATCCACCTCTATCCCCTTTCTTCTGTTTCTCGTGCTGCTCTGGCAGGCGTAACCCGGGGTCAGTCAAAACTTGAACTGCCTTTTTATAGCAGCATATTAAATTTTGCCAATAATGCTGAAAATCACTGCATTACCTCTGAAACAACATAAGCTCAGAGCCACGACTTCTCTGCAACACAGCACTGAATCCTGCCCTGACCTTAAAGTATGTTCTAAACCTCCTGTCTTCAAGCAGATTAGCTGGGTTTGAGCATACACTTAATTGCTGTCTTGAGCTAGGCTAGATTAAACCTCTAGGTCTGTCAAAACAGAAGTATTTTAAAGAGCACATGAAAAAATAATCCAAAAGAAGGACACTGTGAAATTCCATCAGCCAGAATTAATTTTTTTTCCTTCTGCATGTAGAAAGTGAACTGGGTCATTCCGCATTCAGTGACTTTTTTTCTTACATGCTTTACCACACACAGCGATTACTTCTCTAGATTTAGATCACAGTCACAGGAGGTTTGGTAATTTAATATTTTAAAATGAAGTGGCACTTCAAATTAAAGGGGCACAAATACTGTTTGAACGTGGCAAATGCTGATCATATAATTACATGGCAATTAATTTTCGTGTGGTATCTCTGTGATTATGAGATAAATATATAGCTTTTCTGTCTTCCAAACAGCACAGCAGTTTACCAGTTAATTACTTTTAGATCTGCTTAGAGTAATTACACTGTAATCCATGAAAGTCTGTACATATTCTGTCATCACTTCTTGTTTACTAATAACAGCACATAACTTGCCTTAGGTCATATCTCATCCTTTCCTCTTCAGTATCCTGACACCTTGTACTTCTTCTACAGAGGAAAAAGAATGCAGAATTTAGGAGGATTTCTTGGGTGCTCCACATCTTATATACAATGTGCAATATACTCTGGTTCTCTTAGGATTTCTTGCTCTGCAATGTAACAAGATTTCCAAGATCATTGCTAGAATTTGAATTTTCTTGTTTTGGACATAGGATGAAGAGAGGGACAGAACAGCTTTGCATCCATTCAACTACTTTTTTTTTCCTGAGTTGCTTTATTTAAATACAACAATACTTAACATTCTCTGTGCTTCTTCCAAACTTCACATATCACCAGTTCATGAAAGTATCTCAGTGTCTCAGACAAAGAAGTAGTTCAGTTGAAGAAAAAGAATCCAAATCTCATCAAGCAACTTGTCCATGTCCAAGAGAAAGATCCTCCCACCTGCAGCTGGAAAAGAAGTGAGGGAAGGGCAAGAATGTGCAGTTGTTCACTGTTCTTGCTGGCATTCAAATTTAGCAGGCTGCTGTTCCAGTATGAGAGATTACAATGATGAGCATTATCCCACATGTGATGTGAATGGAGAAAGACATAATAAAACTATAGTAGCTCTATATAACTTGTGCCCTGTGGTTTGAATATCTGCTTTGGGCTCAGTCTGTGTGTATTGTTCTTATTGTGCAAATGCAACTATTTGTCAGGGGGAGAGAAAATGCTGCGAGGCATTTACATTTGCATCTACATTTATTTGCTGGATCCCCTAACTCACACCCATGCTTAGATATGTAACTTGAGCTTCCCTCAGTGACTGACATCTTATCTAGGGCATTGTGCATTACCATGTTTTGCTAATGTTGCTTAAACATGATATGGGGAAAAAAATGGCCTGAAAGACAGCATAACTTAAAATGGGAATATTTAATCTATTATTATATCAAAGTGGTAGTGTTCAGGAGGTTCCACATTAAAATTTTGAGGGCTAGGAGATACCCTTCCTGATGAAAGCAAATCCCAAGAGAAGATTTTCAACAAGCTATGTGAGAGAAATCATTTTCTCTAGAGTCATGATTCATAAATCATCTTCAAGGCAAATCATGGTGACTTCTCTGTGGTGGCAGTTTCAACATCATAAACTGGACATCATTCTAAAATAAATGGCATCTTGCAATGTCCTCGTTGATGGCACAAGAATTCTAAATTTTTACTCAGATAATGAATTTTCAGTGTATCCAAACTTACAGCATCAGACTTCAGAAAAACCTCGTTAAATGTTTCATTGCTAAAGTCAACAGCGTTTTGAAAAGCCTTTTTAAAATGTTAATTTATGCACTGGAAGTAAGACATGATTCACCACCTGTCACGAAGGTCACCGGTTATATTTGGATCCATTAGTAAACTCATAGGTTGCAGATGAGTAAAGGTGGGCCACCCCCCCAGTGGAAGAAGCTGGCCCAAATCTTTGCCTTGTTTCAGGGCCAAAGTGTTAAAGTTCATTCTGACTCAGAGAAATTGCATAGTATGGAAAAGGTAAGTTAGTCACTCTGTCTGCAAAACAACCCAGCCAGATGGATCCCTGTTGGATTGCAGGTCTGGCCATGCCAAGCAAGCAGGATGACACCTTACCTTCCTGTGGAGTTCAACATGAGCTTCAGGACACTCACAGAATTTAAAACCCTCTGAGGGCCTTTGTGAAAAACTCTTCACTTTTTAAGTTTGAGGTCTGAGCCAAAAGGTTGAAAGGTGGCAGAATTTCTGACCTTCAGCAAGGAATTGACATCACTTGTGTCTCTCCCTGACTTTTCCTGGTTGCATCATTGTTAAGCACTTCTGCTTCCCTCTGTGTTTCTAATTGGTTTGTCTGTTGGAGATATTTACACCAAAGGGAACTGCTTTTCAGCCTAGCATTGTTTGAGCAGCACAAGAGATCTCAGAGACTGCATTAGTGTTACTTTTATTTTATGAAGATAGAGGAATTACTATATAAAAAAGTGGCTGGAAGATACACATGTGAGTTCACTGCTTACTTCTTTTGAGAGTTAACATTTCCTCTTTGTACTAATCAAACAATGCAAAAAACCTCAATATTATCTTAGAGATTAGAAATAAAATTGTATATTGAATTGATTTGCAGTTCATTTTTATATATAAGCAAGCACGGCTTAGCTATGAAGTAACTTCACACTATGAAGTATACAGGTGCTGTGAGAGAACTACGGATAGAAAAAGCCTCAACAGAAAAGCAGGGAGAGGTCAGAGGTGATGCCTTGGGGAGGCTGACCTGAAACAGAGACTGGACAGAGCTAGAGAATAATGTAGATATTTATTGAAAGGCCCTTAGGGACCTTTCACCTTGGGCAGGACAACAGCCTGACCAGGGCTACACCCAAGGTGGACTAAAAGTGGTCACAAAAAATAGAGGACAAGTCACAAGGTCTTACACTTTTATAAGGTTTGGTCTATTTGCATATTGGGGTTAATTGTCCAATTACAGCTTCAGGTTGTGAGGTCTCATCCTTCTTGTTTCTCTCTTTGGTCCACCGTTGTTTATGATTTTGGGCCTGAAAGTTGTCCTTGGTCTCCAGGAGGAAAAGGATTTGTTTTGTCTTCCTACTCTGTGGAGAGAGCTTACTGGCACTTAAGATGAGGCTCAGAACTGCACCCCTAGGCAGCATAGAATCTGAAAACATGAAAGCTAAAACTTAAGGCATCAGAGGCAGCTGAAGGAAAACAAGACTTGGTTCATTCCTCACACCCACATGCAATGACAGTTTATAAGAAGGACTTGTGATGCATTTCAATGGCATTTCTGAAGTTTGAAGAAGAGAGGTAACCTGGAGATAAGAGAAACTAGAGAATCTGCTCAAAACCTTACCCATTCCTCTTCATGAGCAAATTGACAGAGATAAAACTCCAGTGGGAGAAAGCTGAAGAGGCATTTGGGTGGTCTACTTCAGCATTTTAGTTTAAATCAGGAATGCATTTTTTTAAACAAATCTCCAGATTGTAGCCATTTACCAAACTTTGATTCACAATGCAAAGCAGACTCAAAATACAGGAACAGGATTTCTTTCACTATATGTCCAAAGCAGGGACTTCTAAGTTTAAAGGCACAAGCTGACATCAGTCTGAGAAGGACTCATTACACTTAACAGACCACAAAAGCACACATACACACAAAAAGTATTTAGATGTATTTTAAATTATTCTTTTTTCTCCTCATGGGAAAAAACATTCAAAATTTGCTGGAAGCAGAATTAGTCCAGCTTCCATTAGTCCATTATTTTGGAGAAATTGTGCTCCAAAGTGAAGGAAACTGAAAGCTGGAGTCCATCAGATAAGTAAACTGTAAAAACTCTGGCAAATTTCCAGCTGATGGTTGTCAAGAATAGCTCACGAGATCTATCCCACAATTTCATTACAACTTCAGAGAAGGCATGATAGAGTCTCAGTGGTGTTACTGATGCCATATGAGGAATAATGTCTGTTAACTTTGTATTGAAGGAGCGTATCTTTCTAGTTTATATTAAACTATTACATTATGAAGCCTTAAAATTCGACTTTTATCTCCCTGTAGTTACAGATGCTCATCTGTTTAAGTATCTGGAGACCTGTTTTTTAGGAAAACTTAATGAGAATTTAGATGAAGGCAACTTGAGGTGAATATGTTATGGATAAGGATTCATCTCACCCTTCCATTTCCTGTGACCATAAATGACAAATCAAATTTGGTTTTTCAATGCTAATTTCACATGGTTGGGCATATCATAAGAAATGAGGATCTGTAGTTCCACACCATGCCTGACACTACAGTGAGAATATCACTAGGATATCTCATTAAATATATACCTGAAGACTGAAGTGAATTTAGTATTATTACTAATGAAAATTTCAATAAAAAGACAAACTGAAAATTTGCAAAACATCAAACACTTTCGCTTAAGAAATAATGAGCCAACATATTCTTTCTTGCTCTTCATCATCATTTTGCTTTGTCAGTGTTTAATGGCAATCTGTCACTGACAATATCTAGCATACAAAAACCTACCACACACTTAAATGTAAGACTGACAGTGCGTGTGCATATATTGACATGAGTGGGAAAGAATCTCTTACACCAAAAGCCATATACACTCAGACATATAGGTACTCTGAAGTGATTTGACAAGACTGTAAATAAAGTGGTCTTTTTACTTCCTTCACAGGAAAGAAAGAGTGGGAGAGATCCAGCCTCAGAAGTCTCTCACTACATTTTGGCTTCCTGTGAAACACTACCAAAGAATGAAGGAAATCATTTCAGCCACTTCCTCATTTGCCTTTTTCTCACAGAATGCTTTGCAACCTGGACTAGCCCATCCTCGAATTTCTCCTCTTTAGGTAGGTACTATGACTTCCTTCCTCTCAAAGGTTTCATGATAATTATCACATTGCCATTAGGATTATTCCAGTCTTAATGACCAGTATCTAAGAGTGGGATTTTCTTTGAATCAAGGTTCATCCATCTCTCAGATTCATTTTCAGAGGAAGAGGCTTCTGTGATCTTGTCTCTTTGTGTTCATCTGTGTACCTACCCTTGAAAAAAATCTCAACTCAAGCCAGTTTCTACCAAACTTAACAAAGAGGCAAAAGTTCAAAGATACTCACTTCTGACATGCTTGAGGGTTGGGATGAGGACAAGGTAAGTAGAGGAGACATTTCTCCTTTCCACATCAATGCAATTTATACCGTATTAGATGTCAAAACAAAGAAAAAAAATCCACAGGAAATTGTGACTCTGTTCTTACAAGGGAAACTTCTGTCACCAGCAAAATATAACTAATTTCCCTTACTGCGAAGCAGGGATTGTGACGATTTAGTTCTGAGTGCATAAAAAAAGAGACAAGAGATTATAGCCTTTCTCTTCATGGTAATAAAACCTTTGTTTATCTTGGCCTGCTTCTGCAATGCGAATCTCAGAGCACAAATTCTGAAAAAACCAAGGACCCTACAGTAAAATTCAAGTTCATCCTGCTCTAGAGAAAGTGAGATTTTATTTTATGAAGATACAAAAGTTACTATATAAAAGAGTGTCTGGAAGATATATATGTGAGTTCACTGTTTACTTCTTCTGAGAGTTAACATTTCCTCTTTGTATTAATTAAGCAATGCAAAAAACCCTCAATATTTGTGAGTAGTTTATCTTAGAGATTAGAAATATAATTGTATATTGCACTTCATTACAGTTCATTTTTATATATAAGCAAGCACAGCTTAGCTATGAAGTAACTTCACACTATGAAGTATACAGGTGCTGTGAAAGAACTAGGGATGGGAAAAGCCTCAACAGAAAGGAAGGGAGAGGTCAGAAGCAGTTGAAGGAAAACAAGACTTGGTTCATTCCTCATACCCACATGCAATGACAGTTTATAAGAGGGACTGTGACTGGCTTTACATCATGTGTCAGCTTTCCTGCCTGCTCAGTCTTTATTGCTGCCAAATTTTATTGTTCAGACTGACATACAAGTGAACATGACTTTAAAGGGTTAGGGCATCGTATTCAAGTGCAGTTCTAGCTGATTTAAATCAGGAAGTTGCAGCACCCCTGATTCCCCAACCTGTTGTCTCCCCAACTCTTACAGGTTGGGGAGGTGCCCAAGCACCTGTAGCACTAGAGGCAAACATGAAAACTACAGGACTGCCTTCAGAAGATATGACAACCTTACTATGGCCAGTTTAAATTCTGGTGCAGACACTCCCTGCAAGCATGTTCAAACACAGCTAAACACAACAGAGGAGAAGGATGTCCAGCATGCAAGGGCAGCATTAGGTACCCAAGCAATTATGTTAAGCAGTATTCATGTCCGCTGATCATGGTCATAGAATAATTGCTTTCCACACTGTGCCCAGCTACATCCCTTCCTCAGAGCTGACCAGCCCCCATTGGAAAGATCTTGCAATCTCAATCTTCTTTGCTCCCTTTTCCTGGACTCTCTCCTGCCCGTCTTGCACTGTGGAGCCACACCTGGGCACAGCACTCCAGATGTGTTTCACCAGCACTAAGTAGGGGGGAATGATTGCCTCCCTCCTCCTGCTGGCAGTGCAGAGGCTGTTGGCCCTCCTCAGTACAAGGACACATTCCTGTCTCATGTTCAAGCTGTAATGCAGCAGGATCCTTATCTCTTCCCTGCAGAGCTGATCTCCATCTGGTCAGCCACCACCACACACTGAGGTATGGAGCTACTCCTTCCCAGGTGCAGGACTTTACATATCCCATCAAAGGATTAGAATGTAAAAGAATTTAACACAGAGAATAATTTATAAGGCAGCTTTAAGTACCTCAGAATATTATGTACTTGAGAGCGCAGATGCTGTCTGACCATGTGCAGGTAATTTTCATACTGTTAAACAAAGATGTCTCTTATGTTGGGACTTATTCTCACCTCTTACAGAAAACACAGAAACCAGTAGAAACAGCTCAAATATTGTCTGTCCAGTCTGAGCTCTAATGCTTTCTTAATGTAAGCCTGAATTGAAAAAAAAAGTGGTACTGCGTGACAAAATCCCAGTTTAATTACTCAGGTTAAAATGTGAGAATAGGTGCAAATTTAATAAAAAAAATTTAGATTCTTTTTCAATTTTCAAGACTTCCATTTGAACAGGCCTAAAATAACAGATTATTAAATAATTTTACTCTTGCATTTTCCCAGAGTAAAAGGTGGTAGCAGAACCAGAGCTCTGATTCACTAAGATGGTTAATGCTCCCAACTCCCACTAAAACGAGCTTCTTACTAGATGGAGTCCCAAATGCATTATGTAAAATACCACAGAGGAAAGCCTAACTCAACTTGCTCTCCATATGGGAAGACACAGACAGGAGACTGACAGAACATGATACACAGGGATTCATGTGGTGGTTGGTTTGGGGTGGGTTTTTTTTCAAAATAAGAATGTGCTCTCCAACTGCTTTATTGCCTTTTTTTTTTTTTTTTTTCAAGGTAGCTTTAATTTCAACTCTCTTTCCGTCTGTGGTGCTTCATTCAGGAGAGGTATACCCACAGACATAGAAATGTGTAGTATGAAAAGATATTAGATAGGACAATTTAGATGAGATGAAATACCTTGATGCTTTTACAATGAGCCTTGGAAGCTCAACTCTCAGTGCCTGAGACAGCAGCTGCTGAGGAAGTGTCATTCTCTCAGGCATTTGGTGTGAAAAGTCTTGTGTTTAATCAGCCTTTTAACATGATAGGCATGGGAAAAGTTGTCTGTAACCATGAGGACCTCTTGCAGAGTGCTGCTTTTGCCATACAGACCCCCAGCTCCTTCCCTTGTTCCTTCCCCCAGCCAATGACCAGGACACACAGTGCTTCCTGCCTCCTTGGCCTTGGAGAGTTGCAAAACCAGCTAGGAAAACCATACAGAAAATTCCTGAGTGTCGTCCCAGAAGCCTGAATAAAACATTTCTGTGTCTTTCCATGTCACAACAGACCTGAAGCCAGAAAGGGGAGGTATGAGCCTGGTGGTTTCCCATGGGTCTGTGGCCTGTCTTTGGATGACCTGACATGTACTGAAAACATGAATTCTGATAAAGGATTTTCCTGCAGTTCATTCCTACATATTTATCCTATGTAGATCCTTTGGTGTCTTTAATAAAGTTCATCTGTTCATCCTTTCCTTTATTGGAGCACTAATCTGTTCACTTTCTTCATATCTTTCTATTTCACAACAGCTATAGGGTATATGTTTCACATCTTTATCTGTCAAATTTAGTTAAAATTGGCCACAGAGATTATGTGGGTTTTTTTGTGGGGGAAGTCAAGAGCAGCTGACAACTAAGCATTTTCTGTGTGGAATCTGGATAGAAATATCTAAAAATACATAATACTCTCAGGAACCATGAGACTTTACATATGCTAGATGATGGAATTACCTAATTTCTACTTTTTTACAGTAAAATTAAGGGGGAATCCAAATGGTCCAATTTCCCTATGAAAATACAACTTCTTTTATTTAATACTTGAAATTTTTGAGTGAAACTTCAATGGCAGGTTCATTTTAAAGGAAGGGGTTTTTTTTTTCCCTTTCTTATGCCAAACCACAGAAAGCTACCATTGTTAGAAACCTTTGTCCTTTTAGCTTAAGTGCTGATCCAGAAGTCAAAACTGCAAATTGCAGTCTACTTACAAAAGCAGGACTGTGCTGTGCAAGTGTTAAGCTTTTTAATCTCTAGAATGTCGCACTCCAGCTCAAGTTACTATTAAACAGGAGCTGTTAATGTTATTTGTTGACAGTGTGAGTTATCACTATTTGACAGTCATTATCTTGCAGCAAGGCTCTGTCATGGGTTAAGAATGGTCCAATCAAAAATCATTTTTATTTAATTAGTAGATAGTTTGACCATTCAAAAGTAGGTTACGACTTTTGGGTAATACTCATATAAGCCGAGAGTGTGGGGAGGAGCTCCCTCTTTTCTTCCGGCTGGATCACAGGTAACATCGAGCAGCACAGAGCCTGGCCGGGCTCGGCCCAGGCCCCGCTGCCACTGGCCGGGACCGGCCTGGGCCCCCTGAGAGCGCAGCTTGGCTGTGTCTGGCCCCCGGGAACAGCAGCAGCAGGGGAGGGGAAGAGAAGCCTCAGCGGCAGCCGCTTCTGTCACCAGGGCCGGGACTGAGGAGCGTTCTACGATCGCCCCCCTCCCAGGCATGGCCGCCGGGAACAGCAGCAGCAGCGGGGAAGGGGAGGAGAAGCCCTAGGAGCTGCAGAATGCTTCTTCCTCCCCCCTCTCTTCAGGCCGAAAAGAACAGCGCGGCCTTCAGACTTTTTTAGTTCCCGCTGCAACAAAATTACGTGAGCAGCCCGACAAGCTTGACAAGTTTAACTCTTTCTCTGCTAGCAAATGGATTTCTTCTGAGCACTGGCCTTTCTCTGAACGAAGGACAGATACAGTGATTCAGGCCCCGCTGCCACTGGCCAATTAAATGTGATGGTTTCATCACATTCTATATTTTATTTGACTGGGAGAATATAAAAGCAAAACAGGCTCATCTTTAAATTACAAAGATAGTTTATTTACACACACTGAAAGGATGAAAATAGGAAGGAAAAAAAACAAATGGAACCTTCAAAACATCTTTCCTTCTCTCTCCAAGTTTTCACTTTTCTACACTCAACATAAAAAGACATAACTTGTAACTTTAGCCAGTTTACTATTTAAGATAATCTTTCATCAATTTTTCAGGAAAGGAGTCTCTCTGTTTCAATAGAGACTTTGTCTACAAGGACTTCAAAGAACTCAATCCTACTCACTTACAGTATTCTCAATACTGAACACGTGGGCCCTGTACTCAAATACATTGCAACATTGGGGTGTCGCCTTTTAAAGGTGTCTCATCCAAGGCAAAGGGTTTTTCTTCATTAAATCAATTTTCTTCAGTCTATCACACAATACTTTTGCTCAAAAATCTACACATAAAACAATCACCTCCCCAAATTACACATCTTTCCATGGTTTAAAGGAACAACCCAGTTCAGTCTCTATGTTCCAGAGAAGTCCAGCTAGAATTTTCAGCCACTCCTCTTCCTCTATCTTAAAATCTTTTTCACCCTTTTTCCACTGACTTCAGCTCTATGCTGTGTCTCCTTATGGTCTAATCACTGTATCTGTCCTTCGTTCAGAGAAAGGCCGGTGCTCAGAAGAAATCCATTTGCTAGCAGAGAAAGAGTTAAACTTGTCAGGCTTGTCGGGCTGCTCACGTGATTTTGTTGCAGCGGGAACTAAAAAAGTCTGAAGGCCACGCTGTTCTTTTCGGCCTGAGGGGAGGGGGGGGGAAGAAGCATTCTGCAGCTCCCAGGGCTTCTCCTCCCCTTCCCCGCTGCTGCTGCTGTTCCCGGCGGCCATGCCTGGGAGGGGGGCGATGGTGGAACGCTCCTCAGTCCCGGTCCCGGTGACAGAAGCGGCTGCCGCCGGGGCTTCTCTTCCCTTCCCCGCTGCTGCTGTTCCCGGGGCCAGACACAGCCGACCTGCGCTCTCAGGGGGCCCAGGCCGGGCCCGGCCAGGGGCCGCAGCCTGGGCCGAGCCCGGCCAGGCTCTGTGCTGCTCGATGTTACCTGTGATCCAGCCGGAAGAAAAGAGGGAGCTCCTCCCCACACTCTCGGCTTATATGAGTATTACCCAAAAGTCGTAACCTACTTTTGAATGGTCAAACTATCTGCCAATTAAATAAAAATGATTTTTGATTGGACCATTCTTAACCCATGACAACATCCACCCCTCGACTTTTGCGGAATACTCATACAAACTTATTATTAAAATTACATACAACTCTCATATACTAAAACAAATTATTTTACTCTATGATAATTCACTATAATTTTACTTAACATACTAATTCTTGCTCTGCCTTTATATTCTCCCAGTTAATTTATTTTACTTCTTCTCCGGCATCTTCACCAGATAATGTGATAGGTTTTAGTTTATTTCCCCGTACGGGCCACCAAATTAAATGTGATGGTTTCATCACATTCTATATTTTATTTGACTGGGAGAATATAAAAGCAAAACAGGCTCATCTTTAAATTACAAAGATAGTTTATTTACACACACTGAAAGGATGAAAATAGGAAGGAAAAAAAACAAATGGAACCTTCAAAACATCTTTCCTTCCCTCTCCAAGTTTTCACTTTTCTACACTCAACATAAAAAGACATAACCTGTAACTTTAGCCAGTTTACTATTTAAGATAATCTTTCATCAATTTTTCAGGAAAGGAGTCTCTCTGTTTCAATAGAGACTTTGTCTACAAGGACTTCAAAGAACTCAATCCTACCCACTTACAGTATTCTCAATACTGAACACGTGGGCCCTGTACTCAAATACATTGCAACATTGGGGTGTCGCCTTTTAAAGGTGTCTCATCCAAGGCAAAGGGTTTTTCTTCATTAAATCAATTTTCTTCAGTCCATCACACAATACTTTTGCTCAAAAATCTACACATAAAACAATCACCTCCCCAAATTACACATCTTTCCATGGTTTAAAGGAACAACCCAGTTCAGTCTCTATGTTCCAGAGAAGTCCAGCTAGAATTTTCAGCCACTCCTCTTCCTCTATCTTAAAATCTTTTTCACCCTCTTTCCACTGACTTCAGCTCTATGCTGTGTCTCCTTATGGTCTAATCACTGTATCTGTCCTTCGTTCAGAGAAAGGCCGGTGCTCAGAAGAAATCCATTTGCTAGCAGAGAAAGAGTTAAACTTGTCAGGCTTGTCGGGCTGCTCACGTGATTTTGTTGCAGCGGGAACTAAAAAAGTCTGAAGGCCGCGCTGTTCTTTTCGGCCTGAGGGGAGGGGGGGGGAAGAAGCATTCTGCAGCTCCCAGGGCTTCTCCTCCCCTTCCCCGCTGCTGCTGCTGTTCCCGGGGGCCATGCCTGGGAGGGGGGCGATGGTGGAACACTCCTCAGTCCCGGCCCCGGTGACAGAAGCGGCTGCCGCCGGGGCTTCTCTTCCCTTCCCCCGCTGCTGCTGTTCCCGGGGGCAGACACAGCCAAGCTGCGCTCTCAGGGGGCCCAGGCCGGGCCCGGCCAGTGGCAGCGGGGCCTGGGCCGAGCCCAGCCAGGCTCTGTGCTGCTCGATGTTACCTGTGATCCAGCCGGAAGAAAAGAGGGAGCTCCTCCCCACACTCTCGGCTTATATGAGTATTACCCAAAAGTCGTAACCTACTTTTGAATGGTCAAACTATCTGCCAATTAAATAAAAATGATTTTTGATTGGACCATTCTTAACCCATGACAGGTTCTTTAGGCTTTTTTGGACCCTTTCTCTGTGATTATGTTGCATTAATTATTTTTTTTTCTGTAAGCAGTAGCTCATTTATAATTTGAATTGGGAATTACCATAGAAGGATAGTTTCCCACTGAGTTATTAGTTAGGAAGTAAGAGGGATGCAGTAGTTTTGGATGAAGTTTGGACCATTTGATCTTTCAAACAGGGTAAAAAACTAAAATTTCCTCCTAGACTGGTAGTTCCCCTTAACAATGTTTCAAACATAGCTGTCTTACTTTCACTGACCAAAGACATTTTTTAAAAGTAAGAAAGGAAGGAAGGCATGACTCCTAATGTCTCTAAAATCCACCCCTTAAGTAGTAGGAGGAAGACAATGTCACAAAAACATTTAGTGGGATGATGGAGAAGGCAGGAATAAGATGATCCAAGGTAGTCTGTGACTCAGGTTGCTTTTTCAGTAGGGTTTTGTAGCCTGCAAAGTATCACATTATACTGCAAAAATAATATAAGCAAAAGTTTGAATTTCTAATCCTTTAGCAAAGCAATTTCTTGTTCCAAATCAATGTCAAAATATTGAGAATTTTTTTTCATCATAAAGTTCATAAAATCCCTGATTCACAAATAGCTAAATATTGTGTTATGAGTCAGTGTGACATTAAATTGGATTATCTGTCATCCCACATGGTCTCACAGGAGCTGTACCATCACCAGTTCATAATCTACTTCATAAGCAGTGCTCAGTGTCAGGACTTCATCTTTCACAGCACACTGACACTCGTGATTCTTCACATGTTTCAATCAAAAGGCATAAGGCACCATGGGAGTTATAATCCATCTGGGAAACATAGATTACAGAATGCCTGGAGGCAGGACTCTAACCATCTAATGGACAGATGTTATGAAATTTCATTGACAGGAGGAGACCCAGGTTAATGTTGAACTGAAGCTACTGTTCCAAATTTGACAAAAATAAGTCTTTAGGCATTCCTAATGGATTGATTTTTTTTTTTTAATCATCAACATAAAAGCATGATTTTATAAAATGTATGTTGTGTAGAAGTCAGCCTCCTCTAGCTAAAGGAAATAAAACAAAATTTTCTTGTCCATCTGTTATGGTGCAAGTTGATGAATTTAGACTAGTGCAGAAGAATGTGAGATAGTTCTAAAGACAGAACTTTTTCCCTTTGATTCTTTGGTTGTGCAGAGACTTTAGACAAGGCACTGCCTTAGAAAGGCAGAACAGGCATTAACAGATGGACTGTTTAAAGAGTCAGATGGCAGGATGTCAAGCAATGTCACTGAAGTATTCTGATGTTTGATAACTCTGTAACTGGAGCCATCTATTTCAGGCTAGATTACAAACTGATTGAAAGCAGCTAATTCATGTGAGCAACCCATTTATGTGAGCTACACAGAATCACACCAGCAAAGAACTATTACATATCAAAGCATAATAAAATTGAGGGCATGTTGAGAACCAAGGGTCACTGAGGTGTTGCTTTATGCTTTATCACCACTTAACAACAAAGGCAAAGAAAGATAATCTAATCAGTCCAACATGAAAATTGAAGATTAGAGGTCTTTTTATGCTCTTTGATACATTTCCTATGCAGTTGTTTTTTGAACACCAAACTTCTTTCTCAAAAATGAATATACTTTACAGGATCATTTTTCTGCTTGTGGGGTTTTGTTTGTTTGGGTTTTCTTTCCTCTTGTTCTTGACAATGTGGATGAGGCCATGAAAGCATCATGTCTCTTTCCTTACACAGCATTCTCTTCTGAGCAATTTCACCATTTATTGCATCACGTTTCCTATTTGATGTAATAAAGTAGCTCATCATTTCTTAATCATGCCCCTTGCCTTTGCTGCTATGACAAGGTTGGAACAGATTCAGGTAAGAGAGAATTAAATGATAAGGGTATACTTAATGTCCCTTGGTGTGGCTAGAATGAAAATAGGCCTTGTCGAAGAAATAAAATTTCATTTTTATTGAAATTACAGGTTTGACTGATGAAGATAATTGCACAAGTATAATTGAATAGCTAAGTATTGACATCTGAAATACCAATTTAAAAATTAGCTGTATTTATGAGCAGTGAATTAATCATCCAACTAATAAACCTCCAAAAGTCAGTAGAGAACATTGCTTAGGACTTCTACTAAAACAGACTAGGATAGGAAAGGCTTTCCTGTCCATGACAAATGCAATACAATGCAAAAAACATTAGCATTTTGTAGTAAAAACTGTTACAAAATTAGAACATCTTACAACAGAGCACATTGTACTTCTCAGTCAAATATTTAAGTCTATACATAAAACAAGAAACAGGTATTGAGACCATTTTAAGTATGACTACAGTAAGGTAAGAGATTACATTGGGATGTGGGTAATCTGGGTTGAAATCCAATTTTTAGCCTGAATTAAAGAGAGAAATCTGCGCTTAGACTCCCCCAGTTCCTAAGAGATGGATTCAACAATACTCTGGGATGCAATTCTGTCATCTTTAGTTTTCATTTTCATAGTTTTACACATTCCTGAATCTAAGAAACCTCTCTGTAATACTTATCAAAATCAGCACAATATATGAAGGAACTTTTAATTCCAACATATTAGTATAATCCAGAGAGAAAGGTTTTTTAAAAATACTGGCCTATGATTAATTTCTATGGAAATTTGGTGGGGTATGACAATACAGCTGACACTAGTCAGTATCTTCTTCAGTGATACGGAAATAACATAAACCTACTGCTGATAAAATTGTGCCAACTGAGGCAAAGATGAGTGGGAGCCTAAATAATGGTGATGAAACACCATCATGGTTGGTCAATTACTCAGCAAACTGAGTCCATTCAGACAAGATACATTACACTAAAATGTGTAAGAAGTGCAATATATGTAGTACAGAAAGAGGGACTGTTCTGTGGCCTCAGAAGCCGTGAACAGGGCTTAGGATTCCCACAGAGTTAACCACCTCAGTTGAGGATAGATGCAGGCCCTGTTCAGATTGCATGTGATTCTTTCAGGCCGTATGTGCGTTTCTGAATAATAGTAATTACTAAAAATCTCTCAAACCAGACAGAAAAATTGAGTCATTCAAATTGGAAAAAAAGTCTTACATTTGTAATTATATAAACAGAGGGTTAGAAGTGAATTCATCTTCCCTCACTGTCTTCAAGTGAGCATTTAATAACTTCAAGAGAAATAATGTTTCAGCCATTTTCTGTGTTTTCTTAGTAACATTGCTTCTGTGCTCTTGTTGCCAGATGAAGAACTCTTTGTACACCTGCTGGGTTAACACAATGCTTATTCTTCAAAAACCACTGGCCTATGGAACCACACAATGCTTATTCTGTAGGATCAAGTTAAACATTAACCAAGAAGAAGAATGGAAAGTAACTGGCTCAGTTGTGCCAAATTTTCACCAGTTCATCAAGCAGCCAAGTACAACTTTGGGGTCACCGACCACCAGGGACCACAAAAGAGACCCCCCCAGGACAGAAGAACGCATGAACAAAGGGGAGGGAGCATATGGTGAAAATTCTGGGGAAATGATCATCAACTGCATGTTTATTTCAGGAAAATCAATGAATATGAATGCAAAATATAGTATAAAAACAGATGTTTTTTCTGTACTCAGCATGCATGATATTTTGGAGAACATACCCCCTTGTGCATTCAGATAACTAAAGAATGCCTGCTTCTTAATCTTACCTTGGCGTTAAGGAGTTTTATTTTTATTTTTACCAATTTTCGATAACAATCTAATTTTTGATTGCAATCCTGTGGCATGGGAACAAGGTATTAACCTTCAACACTTTCAACAAAATGAAATGTAGCCTCTGGCACTAAGAAAGCCTGGATTCCCATGAACTTTTAAGCTACATCATAGACTTCTGGTGTGTAAAAAAAAAAAAAAAAAGCTAACTCCAGCTAGAAGTTCAAGCCCCTTCCCATCTGGATTGGCTGGTGGGTTCAATGGATGTGCTCCTAGAGGTGACTTTGCTTCCCATTTTACACATGCAAGGTGCTTTTTCTACACTTTCCAGCTGTTTTCATGAAACTAGAGAACTACCCTGCAGTTTAGGCAAGCAAATTGAAGCCTGTCATTTTAACCTCAGTTTTAGATAAGTAGTGATTCTGTTTCCATACTCTAGCACAACAACCACTAAATGGAAAGCAGTAGGTGTTTCTGAAGGCCTTCAGAAGTTATTGTCTAGATTAATTCCGTGCCTAGACTACGGTCATCAAAATCTCTCTTCAGAGAGATCTCTAAAGCACCTACTTCTCTGTCTTAATTGTACAGGGAATTTAGCCAGATGCTTTAAGAACACTTTTTTGCTAGGAGTGGAAGGATAAACACATTATAAGTTTTCAGTTAATGGTAGTCAGCAGCAGCAGCTGTATGAAAAAATACAATAGAAGAGCAGAATCCTGGTCTGTATTAGCACTGAAACATAAATGTATCATAAGGTCCCAAGTATCTCTTTCCATAACAAGCATAAAATGTTTGATTATTAATTATTCTTTTTTTTTTATCTATAAAAAACAAGCTTCAGTATATTTTAAGTCAGCTGACATCCAAATTTTTGAAACAAATGTCTATTGTAAGGAAAATTGTAAAGCAATTTTCCCAAAATCTAGGGGGTTTTTATTATTATTACATGAGATTATTATTAATATCTTTATTTGTCTAGAGAGCAGTGTTTAATAATTATCAACATTACTTCATTACATTTTTTAAGCTAATATTACCACTTACCATTATTGCTGAGAGGCAACTGCAGCTTGATGAACTGTCCAGCAAGAATCTAACTGATCACTGAACTGGTCTTAAATATGTCAGAAGAATTGCTGACAGCAAAGCCTGTGCACTGAGAACATATAGATCTGCTAGACATGCACTTCTGTTCATTATACAGCTCCACATTTTCGTTTAGTGTACACAGAGAATTTCTTATCCTTGGGCTACTTGCAGTTTAGGATTTGACTTGGATTTGTTTCCCTCTTTCGTCTGTGCAATAGCCCAAAGCACAGTGCTTTTTCTTCCTGAATTTTTGATGGTCTTTCCAGCACACTTGCCTATGAGGGTTATTTTCTCCATTATTCGATCCTTGTCCTATTTCTTGGTTTCCTTTAGCTTGATACACTTGTTCCAAACTGATGGCTGTTTTACTTCAGTGCTCTCACTGAAATTCAATAGGAGATATCTTTCTAGAGATAAAGCTGTTCCTCTCATAAATCTCCTAGCAAACTGGATTCACATAGTTCACAAGAGATTCAGCCTTTGATTAGGGATTTCTTTCTCTGGTATCATATACAAATTCTTAACCATGCACATTTTTGAACATTTTTTGATCTGCAGTTTTTGTATCAGAACACATCAAATTGCTCTCTCCTGTGTTCATACAACATTTCTAACAATGGTGTCCCACTTATTCGCTTTTTTTGTCTCATCAAAATATTTAAAAGGTATTATTTCATTTTTTTTAAACTTTATCACAGGGAGCTCTGTATACACACTTAACTCTTTCATCCATTACTTTTGCACAAACATATTTGTATCTATGATTCAGCCTGAAGCTGTGTGATTTTTTTTTCCCTCGGGACTGTAGTGTTCAGCAGTTTATCAATGTCTTCCCAAGCATGAACATCAGACAATTGAATACTGCTACTGTTTTTCTTGCATCACCTGTTAAGTAATATATAAGAAGATTCTTTTTTCTTATGGCCCATTGCCTCTTTATTAAGACTTAGATACATTCTACAACAGTAGCCAGCATTCTAGGCATATGTTGTCTTCTCAGTCCCCTTTCCAACAGCTTGCTTTTGCAAGCTGTATAGTTTCTTTCTCTAATGCCTTCCCAGAATTTGTAATTATTGCAAAGTTTATTAGAGGGTAGAAAAGCAAGCAGCAGCATTGCCAGTGTTCAGGAGCTTTCATTCTCCTTGTGGACCAACAATTTAGTAATTCCCTTTACATTCTCAGTACATGACTGCTTTTCTGTAGCAGCAGCTGAATGGCAGCTGATAGGGAAAAAAACATTGAAATTTTCTGGAAATGTTAAAAACTCATTTGGGAGTGTGAATCTCAAAAAAAAAATGATATAAGGATCTACAACAAATCAATCTCTTGGTATCTTTTAGTGGATCTACAATTTCTCTTGCTATTTCTGTACTTGGCACACAGATAACATGGACTGATTCATAAAATAACTCTACATTTCAAAAGTATTAGGAATATAAGAATATAATGATTTATAATTACACCATACACTAGTGAGGTTTTATATGTAAGGTAATTAACTATTCTATGAATGTTTGAAACTCGCATGACTGTTTGAAGCTTTCAACGCTTTGAACATTTACTATTCATAGCATTAACTAACAAGCGAAAAGTACTGCAGGACACCAAATAAGTGTAAAACATCTTTAGTACTTTCTCAGTCCCTGTCTCAAGCTGTCAAAACAAAGTGTATCTCGGATACTTGAAGAAAATAAATGGTAATCACAAATAATTAATAGTATAAAACCACAGTAGTACCTGTGGGAAGTGAAAGAAGGTAAAATACAAAGAACTGACCAGGAACAGTGGTTTTATTTTCACAGGCAGGATCTAATTTGAGTTCATAAATGGTACTCACAGTTAGGAGGTTTGGTAAGTGATGTTTCATTGAATGCAACAAGCAATCATATGTGCAAATGGCAGCTTCATCACACCAGTACCCTTTCTCAGGTTGATGCTGTTCATCTGGCTGTACAGCTGTGAGACAGCAACACAGCCTCTAAGTTGTTCAGTTCACTGAACTTCAAAAATAGTAATCCGGCACATCAGCTCCTCAGATGGGATAAGCCACTGAGGGTCCTTCTCTGTGCTTCTGTCTTCAAACTAGTGAGTGGAAGCCCTAAAACACCCTAATGTCCAGAAGTCAAAAAAGACTGGGTTTCTTCTCCATACCTGAGCTTTACACACTTCCCCGACTGAAGATCAAGACAATGAGGGAAAGGCAAAAAAAACTCCTTTCTTTCTATCTCCGTTCTCCTTAAGTTTGCTCAATGATATTTTTTGTTCTGCAAGTGAAACCACAACAGTGACCTTTCTTCAACAAGGACCACCAAAATGTTAGCACTGGTGACAGAAATAGAGCCTGAGATTTAGGTTTTGGAATAAAATCAAGATTTATTTCTTGTTCTGTTTCTCTTTACTCCATATTTTATCATAAAATTGTCACAATCATGTGTCTTTCCTCGAAAATATTGTGTTTTGCCTCCAGCAATGCACAAATCACAAACACAGATTGCCAAGGATGTTACTATCTTTCTTTCTTTCCCTAAGAAGTAAACTTTTTGTCTGATATTCTCTCCCCAGGAGAAATGATCTGGCAAGTGTGGCATGCATTTATTCTGAGTTAATATAATTCTGTGATACACTTCGACCGTGACTGATTTTCTGCTTTGTTGACTTTGGGTTTTATGTCTTTTTAGGATTCTTGAAAGCTGATGGTAAGCATCAGAACTTTTTCATTAGCACAAATTCTGGTGGTGTAAATTACATGGAAGTTCTCCTGTCCAGCATTTTCGGTTCCTTGCTGAGTGAGTGGTTATTGGCCACTGCACAATGAGCCTGAAGTGGAATTCAGGTTCTCAGAACACACATCTCTATGCTTGCAAACCCGAAGTCTCGAGGAGTAAGTTCTGTCTGAATTAAAAGGACTTTTTATTTAAACACAATAGGTAGCACCCTTCAGAGTTAGCTTTACACATGCCAGTGCCAGGAACCTTCACCAAATTATGTGCCTTTTCAAGCTTCTCATGGCAGATTAGCAAGGAGCCATAGACAGCTGGCTCTCCTCTGTATTGTCATACACTACAATGTATGTAGAAGCAGAAACAGGACTCCAGCCAATCAATCCTTTGTTTTGACCACTGTGTGTGTCCTTATTAGCTTTTTAGAGCTTTCAGCACATGAATGATAAGGCTATTCTGGTTACTGACTGGTGTAAAGTTCTCGGCAGGATTTGCTAAGGAAGAGAAACTATGGGCAAATCTTCATAGAGGAGTGCTACTTCTATAAACTATATAGAAGCTGTAAACAGTGATGACCAATTCTATTTTTGATAGAAAGCCAGTGACCTGTTGTCAAGTATTTTTAACTTTTCATTCCTTGGTTGCTGAAATGGAAGAAAGTAACCAAAAGAGTTTAAATTAATAAGAGGACACAGGACAAACTAATAGTTGTGATAACATATAAATTAATTGGATCTGCAAGGCTTGTCACACATAGTGGAAATTCCTTATTTCTTGTCCCACCCAATCATCTTTGTAGGCCATCACTGGACTCTCCAACCTGCCTATGTCTCTCTTCTAGGGGCAAGGCCAGGACTGGACACAGTACTATAGCTGTAGCCTCACCAGTGCTCAGTGAAGGGAATGATTACTCCCCTTGACCCACTGGCAATCTTCAGCCTCCTGCAGCACAGGATGCCATCAGCTTTCTTCCATGCCAATACTGGAAAAGGTAGGAAGGGAATAAAATCTTTGTATCTTCTCCATGGAATACCAAGTGCTAGGTACTTAAATCTTCTCATGAAAAAAATGAAGCATTAAGGAAAAACAGCTCATCAGTGGTCATTACAAGTGAATTAATCTTCTTTATAGCATCCATAAATATTTCTAATCCATTAGTGTTTCACACATTGAACTCAGAGACGAGAAAATATAAATCAGTAATACATCCACTATTTTCCAGTCACCTCATAACAAAAAAAAAGCCTGTGTACCTTACAAAAATTCTGACACTCTCCACATCCTACAGGGCTGAGAGACACACATAAGGTTACTTGCAGCAGGCAGCAGCTGGTAATAGGAATTGGTAGTAGATTCAGTTCTCAAAGGACAGATTGGCCAGTGTTCATAAGCCACCTGCCATCACAGCAGACCAGTTTGCTCCTCCATACACAGTATGAACCGAAGAAGTATTCTAAGGTGTGGTACCACACAGGTGAGAAGGGTACACTTGTACTCCACTTGAGGGGAACACATCTCAATCCCCCAGCAATGCCACACAGCTATCCATCTTTTACCTCATCTGAGGCCTCACGCTGTTTCTGCCTATTACATGCCCTTGATTATTTTCATATTCCCTTCCATATTTCATAATATGTCCTAATTGAGAATTCCTCTCTCCCTTTTTAGAGTTTTTTGTTGTCTTTGTGCAACTGATGAAGGAGACAGATGCAGCAAGCAAAGATCTGTCTCTTCACTTTGGCTCTAAGCACGTAGCAAAGGTCTGGAATTTAAAAGAAATTAAACTTAACTAGAAACTCCTGAATGCATTTCATATATATCCATAGTAACAGAGCTCACAGCAGACTTTTTCACTTGGTCAGCCACCCTGACAGTGGTTGCTATGGATGTTTTGATGGTTTCCTTGCAATTAAAAGGTTTTGCAGAAACTGATGTTTCTGACAGCACATTGTTTCTCTGAGGTGAATTTCACATTTGACTACCTGCTATTAAAGTATTCTACACATACAAACCTACATGGACACAAATCAAATGGCAGAAGATGCTTATGTCATTCAGGATGTTTCCAGTGCACGGTTAATGAAAACACTCCACAGGCAGATAATAACAAAAAGTGAGTATGGGCAGTCTAGTTCAATGTATTTGCAACCCATCACTACAATCACTGTCTGCATGACAACAAGGCATCACACAGTCTTGCAGCGGGTCAGAACCTAAACCATGTCTTTGAAGATGAGAAGGAAACAAAACAAAACAGAAAAATAATAGCATCTGATATTTTCACATTATTATATAGCACAATGGGACACTTTGTGGCTTTTAATTCCAGTGCAGGAATTAAACTGGAGAATGCTAGGTCCAAGTGACATGTTTCAGATTTGAAGCACTTTTAGATGAAAACCAGCTTATACAGCTTTAGGATAAAATTAATTACTCCAAAGGTGCAGAATACAACCATTAAATGATTGGTACAATAACAGATTAAATAAAATTTGACTTTATAGGACAGACACCTTTTATTACTTCAAATCTCACTTGATTTTATTCACCTCTTTCTATGTAGCCATTTAAAATTACATAAGCAATTAATATTAATCAGATTAAAAAATTAATTATTCAATCAAACAAATCTTCCACATTTTTCTTCCCTCTAATAAGTTCTTTATATTGTACATGTTTCAGCTGAAGAGCATAAGAATCATTTGGAATTCAAGCTTTGTCTCACTTAAATGTCAGGGAAAAAAATTACTTTTTTAATAATAAATAAAAAAACTATTACCATTTACAGATATGTAAAAATCAACAAGCAGTCACGCATGTTATTATGCAAATCAGAATATTTCCTCCCCATTTATATTTTAATCATTCATAATAACTAGAAACACATTATGGATATTCTGGACACAAAATACAATTTAGTACCAGCAATTTCATCATCACTTTGTGGTCATAGACTGAAAATGAAGATAGAATATGGGGTAAAAGATTGCCTTGAGGAATCATTTGAACTGGTTATTTTGTGGGTTAACTAATTAAATGCTAAACAGGAGTACAAGGTAGGGCCTACTGATTGGCTTTGGGCATCAGTTAGTGCTGGTTTTGATCAGTTCTTCAGGGATAAGTAGCTGGAGTAGAACATGACAGTAACTTGGAAACAGTCCTGTTGAATGGAGATGTAAAAAGCAATGAGTCAGACGATGTGACACAGAGATCTGGAAAGATTAGAAATCTGTGCCAAAACCAAAAGGAGCAAAATTAGTTTCTTCTTCTGGGGGGAAAAAAAAAAAAAAAAAAAAAAAAAAAAAAAAAAAAAAAAAAAAAAAAGTCAGCCTGATATACCTGGGGAAATCCAATTAAAAACAGATACAGAAACAGTCAGTCTGGTGGAGAAATGTAGGGAGGATTAGCAATATAGAAGGCCCAAGGGCAAAATCTAGTAGTGAATGAGACAGGGTTGGGCAATGGAGTATGGCTGCAAAACCAACTGTACTGGGGCTACAGAGCTTGAGAAGCGCCTTTAGGGGAAGTCGTACGAGGAGCAGCTGAGGTCACTTGGTCTGTTCAGCCTGGAGAAGTGAAGACTGAAGGGAAACCTTATGTCAGTCTACAACTTCCTCATGAGGGGAAGAGGAGCGTCAGGAACTGATCTCTGTTCTGTGGTGACCAGTGACAGGACTCAAGGGCTGGCCTGGAGCTGGGTCAGGGGAGGTTTAGGCTGGATATCAGGGAAAGGTTCTTCACCCAGAGGGTGGTTGAGCACTGGAACAGGCTCCCCAGGAAATGGTCACAGCATCAAACCTCAAGCTGAGTTCAAGAAGCGTTTGGACAATGCACACAGTGTGACTTTTTGGGAGGGTTCTGTGCAGGGCCAGGAGTTGGACTTTGATGATTCTAATGGGTCCTTTTCAGGTCAGAATATTCTGTGATTCTGTGATCTATTTTGTGAAAATTTTAAAGAACTGGAGTCATCATATTTATGAACTTCTGCAAATGCGACCTCATTAATATACCAGCCCATGAGAAATGAACAGCACAGTATACATTGCTAGATGAACATAATTAATGCAATTATAGTTTTCCATAGTCTTGTAGAAATTAAGAATTTACATCAATTTTGATAACTAATAACTTTTTATTACCAGAAGAGACAGAATACAGATAATTCAAATGTATGAAGTTGTACTGATCTTTGGGAAAAGTTGAAGATCAAAATCAAATGTAGAGAAGGCTAAATCTTCTTTGGCCAGTTTACTTAAAATTATAATAGCAATATGTGTAAAAAGCATTTCATTAATACTCTCCAATAAGTTTAAATAAAGTAGCAATCTTTCCTGAGTGAAACAACTGCTAATCAAAAGCAGCCTAAGTTTTCATCTCCAGGCACTACATGAAATTAATTCACAGTGTAAATCTTTGAAAGCAAGTGAATGAATGTACCATGATGATATGGAACTTTCATTACAATGTTGAAACATTTTACAACAGGAAACAATATACAGTTGTAATTTGCTTCCCTGAACAATGACTCAATACACAGCAAGTTTTCTCTGAGTTATATCTATTTTCTGATGAAATCACAACTAATACTGAAAATACCACAGCAAATATTCTCTTGATGAAAGCTTCAGATTATCTGTTTCTCAAGTGCTTAATCCATTTTACAGATTAACTTTGAGACAATAAAGAGCACAGATATATGTGTCTTCTGTTGTTGGATTTTATTTTCAGTGGAGAATCGTTAGCTAAGATGATTTCAAGATGTAACATCAAGGAAAAATAACACAGCATTCCCTATTTCCAGTAACAAAAGTCCAGGCTTCTCTTGTATTACTTGAGGTAGCTTTCTTCAGCTAATCATTAAAATATTTTTCCATATTTTCCTACACCTATCCATAAAGAAAAATGAACACTGTCTCATCATAGCTGAGAAATTGAACAGTGTCTAGTACTTGCACGAATCTACATCATTCAGAAGAAAACACCTTCTTGCTCAAAATAATCACCTCTGCCAGGAAGCTTATATCACCTGGGGTAACATGCATGAAAATATGCAGGCATCTGAACAAGTTATGCAAGCATAAGCATGGGTGAAACGACAACTGATTAATAAGGCACCTCACAATTTCTGAAATGCTGGCTTCCTTATGACTATGGCAGCAGAATACTGCACTTTCAGACAGGAAGATTTTATTTTGAAGGAATCTGAAGAGATAGGGAAGAGATAAGGAAGAGTGGCAGGAAAAGGTGAAATATTCTTTATTTTAATTACCAATATTCTCTTAAGAGTTTTGAACAAAAGAAGATAAAACATAAATGAAACAATACCCTCTCTTCAGTAATCTTAACAGAATTTTATTCCTGCCAATGACTTTATCTAATGGTTAAAAGGAAAATTTCTTCAAATATGCCATCTATCACTGCCAACAGCCACAATCCAACCCACAAATCTCTTACCAGCTTGAAAGTAGTAAAGCCATTTAAATAAAATATGATATTCTAGTTCATTATGTAGCCAAAAAAAAAAAAAATCAAATACTATCAATAAGGGCCTAATCAGAGAAGACTGTGTTATATGCCATTACTTCTAAGCAATTCAGAAGAGAAAAAAAATATTTGTGTGGTCATTTACTCCATCAAAAGCTCCTCCCCTCAAGTCAAATAGAAAATATCATAGATCCAAACTCATGAATACTTAATTTGGTTCTGTAGTGACAGCCCTACAAGACTGGATTTTCCTATGGATGTGCATGTAA
The DNA here is from genome assembly GCA_017589585.1 of Phylloscopus whistleri. Taxonomy (NCBI): domain Eukaryota; kingdom Metazoa; phylum Chordata; class Aves; order Passeriformes; family Phylloscopidae; genus Phylloscopus; species Phylloscopus whistleri. The sequence continues at coordinate 1,709,620 of JADMLD010001389.1, forward strand.
CTTGCTGAGAGTTAAATAAAAAGTGCTACTAATAGTAATAGAAAGCTACTCATAAAGAGATAACCAATCTAGCAAAAAGAACTGAAGTTTTATTGTAAGAAAAATTATTTTGCATACTTCTCTATCCATATATCAATGCAGCAAGTAGTGTTAATATTATTCAAAAAGTACTATCACTTGACTCAACACAAAGATGGTCCTTATAACCAAGTGCTGTAACATGATGGCATCAAAACTGACTGATTTAAGGACCTGGTTGGAGCTGTCAAGGGCTCCCAAAACTCCCATGTGAATTATTGTTTTTCTTATAGAGTGCAGCCCATTGTGGAATTCAAAGACAGTTTTGCCTGAAGGGCAAACATGCCAAACCTAAACAGAAACCCATGTTTCTCCCTCAAATATTCCTTCATCAGTCAGTTTTGTTAACAACATACAATATTGTCATAGTGCAACAGAAGTAAGATTTAAAATGGAAGCAAGAGCTTCAAAGAAAAAAATACAGAAGATAATACAGTAGGATGATCTGTGACAAAGCTGGAGAAAGAAATTATGAATACATGTAAAACCCACACTTAGAGACACTGCACACTGGGACAGAATACACACACTGGCTAGCTGGTAGGGTAGATTAACAAGTTGATACACATTAAAAAAATACAACATACAGAGTTCTAGGTTCAAGGGGCTGAAAAATAAAAGTGTGAACTGCAAAAAGACCTCTACTGAGAAAATCTTTTCTGGACAAGGGTTGAACTTCCTTGCCTATAAACTCCCTCTGTTCTTAGAGTTATAGTCGGAGTTAAGACTAAAAGAAAACTCGAAGTTTCATTGACAAGAAAAAGATCCTACATTCCAAAGAACTGAGACTGGATGGACAGAATGGTCCTCAAATATTAGCACCCATGAGGCGAGATAGTGTCTCTGTACACAAGAAAAGAGAGGAAGGGAGACCTCAGAGGCACAGCTTTGAGGGCTCTGGAAAAGCTCCAGCAAACCAATGATGGGCTGATTCTCATATGGAAATAGTTGAGTCTGTCAGTGGAAACAGTGGCATGAAGGTCAGAATCTGGCAAGGTTTTGACTTGTGAGAAATCAGATACCTGAAATGGGTAGGGATTAGGTCTAAGAAAGAGAGAAAGAATAAAGCTCTGGTTGCAGTAATGCTACAAAGGCAAAGCTAAAACAAAGGAGATGGAGGGCAGGGATGGGACGATAGAAGAATTATCAAATTTCCTGAAAATTTTCCCAGCTTGGTCTTGTCTGGGAATATGGAAGTGCCTAGGATCTGGATTATGATTCCCTTGGATTTAGGCGAAAGAGAAAAGCTAGACCTCCCATTGGACTGCAGCTGCAAACAGGCCGAAAAAGTGAGGGAAAAGCTGTAAAACTTGTCCCCTGAGAACATGTTCATCTGGCCAGGACATTGGGTCACAAACACAGGCTCAGATAAGGCCAGGACCAGTATTAGGGATTAAGGGTATTAGGTGGGAAAGGGACAAAATCTACACTGGTGCTTAGACAGAGGCTGCAAAGGGGCTGAAAAACAAGGCTGTCAAAAGAATCGTCCCCTCCAAATGTGTTCATCCCTGCTGTGGCACTGAGTGTTGAGCTAGGGTTCAGCCAAGGAAAAGGTTCGAGTTAGGGAAGGAGGTTAAGGAAATTAAGGAAGAGAGTTAGGATCAGGAAAGAGACCTACAGCTGGAAGTGGGGTGGCATTGCAAAGGGGCCACCCAGAGAGGTGTAGCTTTCTCTCTTCAGCCTATATCTTTCTTGTGGCAGCCTCTTTGAAGCTCTCCTTCAACTGGATTTCTGTGGTTATTTTTTCTTGACTCCTAAGAATCCCAAGTGATAAGGTGACTGCTCCAGCCCCCCGTTCCTGCTTCTATCAGAGGCTCCAGATTCCTGAGAGGAAAATTCAAGACTCAGCTGTTCCTTTCCTAAGAAGATTTTTTAGTGTCCTAAACACAGCTATCCTACAGTTTACTGCAATTTTATTCCTAAATATAATCCCAAACATAAAATAAGTCTAGGCACTTTCCTTCTTAGTTTTACCCAGAGAAAGATTTACTCCAGGGGGAAATCAAGCCTAAAGGGTTGGTTTTTTTCAGACAGCCCTTGTCCTGTACCACTCAAGCTGTAGCTCTAGGCTTTTTCTCTCAATCATTAGAGTTGTAAAAGGAAGTGAGTGGTGCAAAAATAATTGTTTCCTTAGGAATTTTTCATCTTCACTGGCATTTTTTTTCCGAGGTTCATTTCAGGGTTTGGGTTAAGGTTATTTTTGACTGAAAGTCCACAGCTAAGTTTGATCCCATCTGGATAGCAGCTGACAAAGAAACCCATGGGCAGACTCTAATGTTCTCCTTGGAAGAACACTGAATCTTTGCATGGAACAAGGTTTTTGGTTTATGCATCAGTCAAGCATTTATGTTAGTGCCAGAGGAGGTTTAGAGACAAAGAGAAATCTGAAATGAAGTTACAATGAGGCTGCAACGTATCCTCCATTGTTAAGTAAGAACTGATACTACAACTGGAGAATTGCATCATATTTATCTAATTGTTTGTCTGAATGGAGAGGGATTCCTCTCCTCTGCCCAGGCTAGGCTTGGGGCACTCTGTTAATGTTAGGCTTGTTGAGGAGAAGAATTAACCTGGAACTTAAGGGAGACTAACTCAGGAAAGGGGCTGCCAGAGGGACTTGTGAGTTTGAAAAAAAGTATTCTGGCCAGTTTTCAGTATAGATAAAGTCCATCTGGTCTTTCGTGACACTCACATGACACGTAAGATTTGATGTTAGGGCTTTGGTTACTGTTGTGAGAAAGAGAAATAATCAGATGACACTTTGGAGATATCTTTTACAGTTAAGACTTACAAGTAATTTTATTTTTTTTTAGGAATATTGATTATTTTTGACTGAAATATTTGCTCTGTCCTAGATCAAACTACAGTTTTTGCCTAAGGCTAGAGCTGCAAGAAATTTCAGAAATTCTACTGGCAGGGAGGCTGATAATGGATAGAAAAGAACCCTGAAATTCTCCCATGAGGAAATTTTGTCATGACTAGGCTGGCATGCTTTTTTTCTGAGGTTTCCCTTGCACTGGGCTTTTATTGAAAGAAATACTGAATTTGTAATAATTTGTTTGAACATGTAAGATGTTTCCATTTTTATTCGCCCTAAATAACCCGCAGAGTAATGATGGATTCGTGTGCTTTGCCTGGTTCCACGAGTAAGGATTCCTCGTGCTAACCACAGACTTGCAGAGTAGGCATATATTCACTTAGGCTAAGTGCAAAAATTGTGGTGGACAAAGTTACAAGGTCCTTTGTAAAGGAATGGCCTTTTTTTCCCCTTCATTTTCCAACACACAGCAACAAATACCCTTATCTTGTTAGTATTACTCAGAAAATTAAAAACCTACATGTTCTTGTTTTGTATGATACTGTTTTTTGAGCATCTGCTGCATTACACGCATGTTCACACACAGGTCTGCTCTAGAGATTTCTGTTGAGATCTGTAACAACAGAAAATCCTTAGAACCATGACTAGCGGTTAGAATGAACTGAATTTGTTTTCAGTGACTTTTGAGGAAATAAACAAATCTTATATAATTATTCTACTTAATTTTTAAATTGTATCATTTCATTTACACTCAGCATCATAGTATCTATGTGATTATGTTTGCTATATGCTGAAGCAAAGCATCAAACCAACAGTTTTATGATTGTAAATCTAGCACACATGACATAGCTTATATTTGAGAGAACATAAATATAACTTTTCCGTTGCTTCTGGCTGCATGGATAATCTTCCATAAACAAATTGCGGATGACTGAACAATGCTAGCCTGAACACGCCTGTTTAGGAGATTTCTTGTAATAAACCCCTTCTTTCTCAGGGAGATGCTTATGCCTGAGGCTCTCTGCAGTAAGAACTGGAATTTAATTTTCATAACTTGAGGGAGCTCAGATTCTGTTTTTCAGTTTAGTTCACTAAGAGCAAGAGAGACCAGCATCTAAATATGACCATAAAGATTAGTCCATCCATACCAGGACCTGATTGAGACCTACCACACCTTCCTGTCTAGGTATGAGCAAACAAGTGTAAGTGAAACAAGGCATCTCTCTGAAAGGCTCTGACCTTAAATAAGAATGGTTATGGCAGCAATGGTCATGGGAATAATCCTAACAGTATTACAGTGACAGCTCATATTTGGTTTACTTCTTGAGACTACTTTCCACGAAGCTGACCCAGTTTATACCTATGTTGCTTCTGCTTTATGAGCAGAGCACCCATTAATCAAGTCAGAATTCAGACCACTGTTTTGCCTTCTGCATCAGGCATTACTCAAAATCCTCTTTCACATTCTGCATTACAACCTTCAGAACTTCAGAGACATATTTTGAGTAATGTACAGGAGCTTATCTATGAAATGACTGCTGTTTCATATGACCTTATTTTCTTGAGTCTCCCCATTTAACCTATTTTCATTATTATTTAAATATATGCATATACAAAGTTCTTAACATCCTTATATTCAGTACTGTATATATTCAAAGGAAAGCATAATATACATGCACTGCACTCCACGTATAAAATGAATCCTATAGAACTGCACTGTATCAATGATCATATCACTAATTATTACAATGAAATTATTACAGAACAAGAAAACATGAGAGCAGCATTCAGCTAGGTAATATTGAAAAGTTCTTCTGATTGTTTTCCTGTTGTCTAAAGCATAAGACTGAGGCAAATGTAGATATGTGGTGATGCCTTAAAGACCTAGGAATAAAGCAACACACTTTCGAGACAACTAGGAGGTAATGTGAAGGCTGGTCTTTAATGGAGACCTCCAGGGGTAGATATGAAAAAATGCCCAGCCCACACAGGGTAGATAGAGTTTTAAAAGTTGAGCAAATTAGCATAATTGACAAGTATTCACAATTAGAAGCATAGGTGAGGAGGGAATTACTCCTTCTGGTTAAACCCTTTCCTGGACACCCTCCCCCCTGCCCCCCTCGATAGTAGCTTTACTTTGTTTATGAGAAAATGTCTGGGGAGAGTAGCTCATCCTTGCTTTCTAGATAACTCAGTCTTGGACCCCCAGGGCTTGGAGCCTCTGGAGGATGTATTTTGTCTTTCTGCCTATCAGGGGAAGAAAAGTAATGCAGTTAGCTAGGAACTATGTAACTATACAACAATAGTCTACAGCACTATGAACATATATAAAGGGAATACAAAAGCAAAAATAATTCTGGCATCAGTGGTATATTCTATTGTTCTGACTGCACAGGAATTCTGAGGATTCTGCTCTGTAAATGTATGCATACCCAGCCATGTGCTAATCATAGAAGCAAGAATATCAAAGTGGCAATTCTAAACACGTGTTAACACCTGGAAAAAAGTATCTGCACCATTATTTTCAAATCTTTGTCTGTGTGGTATTCTTGAGAAGAATAGATACCTCCTGAGACAAATTTTATTTTTAAGGATAAATATGAATTTCAGCATCTGCTATTTTTAATCTTTTGTAGGTTATAGAAAGTAACTTTCTATTTACATAAATGTGGAGACAGGTGAGCAGGAGTGTTAGCTGAGGGCAAACAAAGGTTAATTGATTTTGCTTACATATCAAGCTCACCCCCTTCTCAGTGCCCATTCTGGAACACATAGAAAGTAAATGTAATCCTCTGTTTTAATTATGTGTCTGTATGTGTGTTTACAAACATAGGTAAGGGCTTGGACTGGTGACCTAGCTACTCATGTTCAGTTTGGTTTTTTTTTTACTTTCCTTTAGTAACAATAGTGCTGTGCTGTATTATAACACCCAGATCATTACAAAATAAAACTATTTTGGGACTGTGCTCATTGCACTCTGGGATCCAATTGTTCAGGCCTCCGGCAGTATCTGCACAAATGATGTAAAGAAATGATTTAATCTCTACAAAGTATCACTGGAAACAGCTGAAAAGAGATTTGCCCAGGTAGTGAGAGTGGTCAAGCTCATTCTGTATAAGGGCACAGGCTTGTCCATGTACTTGCCCTATGGCAATGGAGCTATAATTAGAGCTGTAGCTGCTGGGTTAAAAGAGATGCTGTTATACTCAAAGTCCTGTTGTGGGCAAAAGGGAATATAACATATAAATGAAGCTAAGAAGGTATTTTTATTCCATTTAAAGTTTTACTAGCCTAACAGTCTGAGTTAGATAATTAATTGTCATGATCCTCAGCACATCAATAAGTTCTAATTGCTCTGACCTCCATCCATGCCCATTGGTCCAGGAGATGCCATTAAGCTCCTTGCCTGAATTATGCTGTTGGTATGTCTGTGCTCAGCTCTGACCCTAGCTTGGTTGCTTGTTGCTTTGTGTATCTCAGATCATCATTAGACTGCAGTAACATCCACCACAACTATGCTTCTTTTAGAATGAATGCTGTCCCTCTGCACATTGTTGTACCCAGCTTGAATATTATATTTTGTGGTGAAAAATACTTAAAAGAGCTGTGCCACCAGCCTGGGCTTTTATAGCCCTGGTAAGACATCATCTGTTACAGCACAAGCAGCTGATGAAGAGCCAAGACACAGAGGCACACCTTACATTCTGTGGCAGCAGCAAAAATGCATATTTTCTACCCAAACATTGTCTTTTCTGTTTCAGACTCAGCACCCCGTGCTGCTCTCCATCTGTGCCTCAAGCTACAGTAAAGAACTGAACTATCATGGAAGCTCTGTTAACATGCTGATATGAATTCTTTCAACACCTGTACATTAAGTACATTACTAAGTTTTATAGGATGAAAATAAAGAGCAGGAAGAAAAAAAAAATAAGTGCTCTAAGGAAGGCTATTCTACATGGTTATCAGCTGAGATGTTTGAAATAAGCAGTTTAGAAAAACATCTATTATTCACTCACAGATGCTGCCACCTAGAGTCTGGCATTATGAAACTGTGAACACAAGGATTATAGAGTAACTTTCAGGCAGGAAAATTCAATTTGTGTGGAGGTGGAGGTGTTGGTTTTTGGGGGAGTATGTAGCAGGAAAAGGCAAAAGAGTAGCCAAGCAAGCAGAAGGCAATTTTAGACCTTGAAATTTGGAAGCATCTTCCTTCTGTAATGGTCAAAGTTGGATCTTACACTGACAGGTGGAATGGTGGCACTTAGTATGGGAAAGCAAATTGGAGCTGCTATTCTGTCCATTTATCAAAATACTTTAAAAATAGATTTATTTCCAGTTCAATTTCCAGGTCTGAAAAATAATGGTTAGCAGAATAAGAGATGTTCTAGTTGAGCAACCTTGCCTTCAATTTTGATGAAAAAGCCTGCCAGTTCTCAAAAAGTCATAGAGAAAGCATATTTAAGCTTCTCTCTCTCTCCATCAGTAGAATATTGCAGAAGACAAAATATCCCCATGAGGCAGCCTAACTGGAAATCCAAGGCAGCCAGGAAAATGAACTATCCTGCTATGCTTTAGAAATTGCAAATAGCAGCAACCCAGTTTCTCAGCTAACCTGAAGGACCTGGCAGCATTTCCTACAAGATGCCTAATTCTATGCCTGGACTCTCACACTGTGTTATTTGTTTAGAAATGAGCTACAAACCTGGATCTCAATTTGCTCAACAGGATATGGTTTGATTAAATGTGTCTGGATGCATTTGTAACAGGATTATAGACTTCAATTAGGAGTAAGCAACAATCATTACAAAGCAATACTTTGTCATGCATACTTTAGCAAGCAGAACTGGGGCAAGAAATAGGACTATGGTGGAAAAGCCTCTTGTGTCTTTTTCCCTCCACAACACTGTTATTGCTTCTTCACACTCTAGTACTGCTTTTTTCTCAAGTTAATATTATTAATATTATAATATAATATATTATTATGTTTCTTTACTTTCTCTTTGCTGGTCTGCTGTCAAATTGATGGCTTTGAGTTCCACTGAGCTCTGAACATGGTCATGTTTGCAGTAACAGGCTGATCTGCAATTCTTCTGCCTGCTAGTGAATGACAGTGATAGATCTTTACTGTATTTGATTGCTGATGCAGAAGGGTTAAGCCAATTGTCTCCATGTTGGTAGGGTACAGCTTGACTGAACTAAACCAGCACTGCCTTACCTTGTGTCTGTGCTGCATGATGAGAACACGCTTAAGAAGACAGTGTTTGTTCAGTGAGCCCCACAATCCTCCCAGCTGGTGACACGTGAAAGAGCCAAAACCCAACACCTACTGTTCAATAGGTGAGTAAGCCTCATTCACACCTGCTTTGTCAGGCTGCATCTGAAAGACTCCTACTGCAGAGCCATGCACACAAGGATTTTCTCTTCTCCAGGACGCACTAGAGCTAAGATTGGTTTGGCCCCTTTCTGTAAAATTAAGGGTTCACAACATGGTTGGTGGTCAGTTCTCTTCTAATGAGTGGATTCATATCTCTGCTGACTGCAGGAAGAGACTACTGCCACAGAGATATGTAACAGAGTGCAACTTACAACAATGATCTGCATTTTCTTTCCACCAAACAAGATGACCTCATTCAAAACAGAAATGCTGCATGGCCTGTACTGCTCTCCAGACTCTCTCCTGGAAGTCTGAAAAACTATTACCTGACGTGGGCTAAAATCATGCTAGAAAAAGAGTTAACAGTGCTGGACTTCTCTTGAATCTGTGCCCTAGACTTGAATAGTCTTGTGTCCTCAGAAGGCAGGAACTCAAGGCAGCGGTAAAAATAGGTGTGCAACTGATTTGGAATAGGATGCTGATTTAACAAAATACCATTTGTTAACTATGGCTTAAGTGCCCACATCCTCCTGAGAAAAAACAAGAATGCTGAATGGCAAAGGTGAAAACAAGACAAAGCAACCTATTCTCACAGGCTCCCTCTAAGGGCAATATTACTGAAACAAAAAAAAAAATATCACTTAGGGTAGGCAAGAGATTAATGTTCTAATGTGTCTTACAAGCATGCCATCAGGAAATCTATTCAGTACCATACAATATCATAGAATCCCAGAACCATAGAATGCGTTGGCTTGGAAGGGGACCTTGAAGATTATCTACTTACAGCCCGCCTACCATGGGCAGGGACTTCTTCAACTAGGCCAGGTTGCTCAGAACCCCATCCAACCCGGCCTTGAACACCTCCAGGGATGGGGCATGCACAACTTCCCCAGGCAACTTGCTCCAGTGCCTCATCACTTTCTCAGTAAAGAATTTTTTCCCAATATCTAATCTAAACACACTCTCTTTGGATTTTAAGCCATTCCCCCTTGTCCTGTCACTACACACTCCTGTAAATCTTGCACCACCTTTCCTCACTGGGTAGAGGTACCTTTTCTCCTTATCCATCATTGTGGTGGTTTGTGATGTCTATTATTAGATAGACATCTGGCCTGTTAGTGTTATGATCTGGCAGTGGATTGCACATGCTCACGTTTTATTCCAACCTACAGAACCAGTCTACATCAGTTTGCACAGTACTGGAAACCCCGTTTGCATACACTGCTGTGCACTGGCACAAACAGTATGGAAATGACTCACAGGCAATGCACTACTTTTAATTTTGCCAAATGGGGCAGTGTATCGGCAATTTTGTTGCATCTGCCATAATATTCAGGCCAACTTTCTCTTCTGCAAGGAAGGGAAAACTGACTTCCAGACCAGATGAATTTAAAAGGAAATATGACAAATTCTGCCCATTCATTCCACTCGCTCATTTCTATTCACTAGTTACAATTTTATTTATATCCTTTAGCATAGCAAAGATCTGGTGCCTCTTAGTTTCAGTATTCTGGATAGCTATTACCAACCCATGGAATCAAATGCACTACTAAGAGAAAACCTCCTTTCTACAAGAACAGCACAAAAATATGCAGTTGCTTAGCCTGGACTGATCACCTAGTTTCTTGTTAATCCTTTATTTGATGGAATTTAATTTAATTCTTTGAAATGTACAGAAAAAAACGTAAAAAACACATTGGAATTTAGAGTATAGATAGAGAAATGGAAAACCAGCTGAGGAAAGAACAAGTGAGAAATACAGGTAACAATCCCAAAGCCTCACAGCAGACTCACATGATGAACTATCATTAATTGTGTCAGAAAGGAGCTGACAATATCCTACAGACATATCTGATTACTTCAGCAAATGAGAGAACGGGAAGACAGATTGCTGACAAGTTGCAGTGACCTGAGATTAAGTTATCCTGAAAATCAGTCCCCATAGGGGAAATAAATTTTTAAGTTATATGTATGTTTCTGAAAAGCACCCACCTTTACATCATTTTCCAGGATCACAAAGCATGTGATGTTAGAGGTACATTAGACACAATTGCCAAAGGTCATAAGCAAAACAAGTCTTAGTTAAATACAAGGTTATTAGACCAGACAATATCACTGAAAACATTTCCTTCAGAAGGTGTTTCCCTTATGCCTGAAATTGAAACCTGACCTGCAGATCCTCCATTCTGCCCAACTTCCTAACCCGTCTCTAAACCTCTCTGCTTCCTGCTGGTCACCCATAGAAACCCTCCAGGAGAAGGACATCAGAAACTCACAGATCAGGAGCAAGACTGAGTATCTGATATGTAGGGTGGCCAATGAGTTCGGGGCAAATCAAGCAACCAGCAGATTGAAAAAGAACGCCTTAAATGGCCTGGGTGATTCTTCCATTCAATTTCAGCTAATCTGTCTGATTTAACACTGCTGTACCATCAGGGAAAAATAAGAGTCAGTGGAGCTCATATTCACTCTTCATTTTCTCATCAGCCCCACAAACCCATATGTCCTACGGTTTGTTCCTACATTATTATATTGTAATACTATTTGTAACAGTCTTTTTCTCCAGAGTTAAAGCTAATAAACAGGGAAGTACAAATATGGTGGGATTCAGACATGTATAGCATTGACATGTATAGTATCAACATGTATAATCCAAAAGGTAGCTGCCTGGGAGAATTAAATGCCAGCAGTCATGAGCAGTGATAAATTATTGTCACAACACAGACAAATTTTAATGGTTTAAATTGGAATACATTCAAGTTTTAGGTGAGGGTTTTGGGAGGTCTTTAGGGGCTTGCATTTTTTGCTTGCTTATTTAGAGAAAATATTTGGAAGTATTTCCAAGACTGCATGTTGGAAGAAATATTAATTTCCCTTCATCTTACAGGATCAGAGAAAAGAGTAGCAGGTCTGTGTTCTCAGTAACACTTGTCTGCTTCCACTGAGCAATGCCTGAGCTGCTGTATTCCATGTGGCCGTATAATGAAGTTCATTGGAACCTCAGACAGCTCATATTTATTTCATCACATCATTTTTTAGTGCTGTTCTAGATAACAGTTTTGATCTATAATTCCCTGGGTGGTTAAAAGCCACTGGTGTTCTCATACTTTTCACGAGCAGCTGAAATCTACTAAACCAATAGCCACTGTAGGGTGTTTGCTGGATGCACAGCTGGGGTTTTTCAGCAGTCAGCCTTTGCAACCTACCCTTGATTCAATGAAGCTGAAAGATATCTGACTTTCAGCTAATAGAGCGAGACAGGGAGCATTTTTCAAGGGATGGGAAGGCAATCCCAGCAGGATTGCAGGCATACAAACGAAAACATTTCTATGTTTTCTTTGGAAAGACAATTCATTATGGAGTGAGGACATTTCATGGACACACACTCCTCCACCCTACCCTCAAAGGAAGGACTTGGCTGCCCAAAGGGCTGGAAAAGCAGAGGCAAATACTACTCTGGGTTTACTGAGACATTAGACCCCAATAAGTTGGCACCCCTAAGACTGCGCTTAATGTGGACACATATTCACACACAATCTAACTCCATAAAGGACCTTTGCTGTTAAATGTATTCTTAGTGTGTCCTTATTAAAGTATTTTTGCTCTTTACCTGACATATCAGCTACTTTCAAAGTTTCCAATATTTTAGCACATTTATTCTTTCCTTATATTCATATCTGTTTCGATTTCTTATTCAACTGAGAGCTGAGGAACAGGAGAACAATGTTAGTGCCTTCTGGGCTTGCCATAAGGAGAACTGAGATGATCACTAAAAAATTCCCAGTAAGCACCCTGTCAAGAACTGAAGTATATAAAAAAAAGGATGACCAACTTTCTGCTCTAGGCCAGCTGTGCCTCTTAAACACTCACAGCTTTACTACTGCTGACAGTGCAGTACAAACAGGGAACAAACAGCACTTGCATCTCTTGGCTAACAGTAGACTGCATGATCCATAACAATTCAGTCCTGCTGGGAAGCATGGGCAAAAGACACTGTGGCAAGAATTACAAATTCTGACTTCGGATTCAAAGGAACGTCTATGACAGGTCTTGCATTTTAAAAGATCTGTTCTCTGGGGATGTGAATCTTTCCATTGTATTCATGTATCATTTTGCTCAGCATCTGTGGTCTCAGATTTCCCTCTCTATTCCTCTTATACAATGTCAGTCAATTTGATTTGGCATTTATTCTACTCACCTCTGGAGTCATTCTAAGGCAGCCGGTTAGCCATGGAGAACGTAATAAAATTAAAAACAGCAAACAAAATCCCAGAAGGGAACAGGTTCACTACCTCAGGGATCTTTCATTTTATATAAATAAGCAATGCAATTTAGACTCGTGAAATGTGAGAATCCAAGCTTTGACTCCAATCTGCAGATGTTACAGAAAAGAAACATGTTTAAGTGGGTAATTCTTTTGATGTCAGAATTAACTTATAAATGTGTAAGTTATTTGTCAATTTTCCTCTACGTTCGATCAGTCTTCACTACTGTGAATTTTTTTCTATACAACAGATCTTTGAGTTTCTGAAATGTTTGGGAATGAAAAACTGTACTATCAGTATTAAGCTAAGCTACTCAAATTCATGGGCACTTATTTTACAATTTTCTTCTGTGCAAAATACAAGAGTAAAATAGTGGAACTTATTTGTAAATCATTCTAGATGTTATCGGCCCAATGGTTATAAATGTTACTTCGATTTCTGTGTACTCTGCTCTCCAGTCCTTTAAAAGTTATTGCCTCAGCTACCTACACACCTGCCCATTGCAGAATAATCAGAGGTTTGTAAAAGCATATTTAATTCATTGGCACACATATTTTCTTTCATTAGGTATTTCGCACTTCATGCCATGAGGTTTTTTACTCTATGGAACTAGAATGACTGCCTTAAGAACAGCCTAGATCCCTGATTTCATTAGATGAAATTTGTTGCAAGGAGAGGACAAAAAGTTGCCAATTTCTGAGACTGGAAAGAGATTTGAGTTCATTATATGGCACTTGGATTAAAATATCAGATTCTGACTACACAATTATGATTCTGTGAAATCCATTTCACTTTTTTCTCAATTTTTTAAAACTCCATTCCCACAAGATGATTTTTTCCTCCATATTATGGTGAATTGACCCTGGCTGGATGCTGGGTGCCCACTGAGCCGCTCTGTCACCCTGCTCTGCAGATGGACAGGGAAATTTAACAAAAAGCTCACAGGTCAAGAGAAGAACAGGGAGAGATCACTCAGAAATTACCAGAATGAGCAAAACAGGCTTGACTTGGGGAAATTAGTTTATTGCCAAACAAATCAGAGTAGGATAATGAAAAATAAAGACAAATCTTGAAACACCTTGCACCTATGCACCCCTTTTTCCTGGGCTTAACTTTAACCCCAAATTCTCTTTCTCCTACCCACCCAGCAGCTAGGCAGGACAGGAGATGGGGCTGTGGTCAGTTCATCACATGTCGTCTCTGCCACTCCTTCCTCCTCAGGGGGAATTCCTCACACTCTTTCCCTGCCTGCTCCAGTTGGGGTCCCTCCGAGGGGAGACACTCCTTTATGAACTTCCATGAAAACTGGCATATTACTCAGACTTTAATTCCATGACTTTAAAATTTTATTCTTGATAGAATATCAACCTCCATAGCTTCAACCTTCATAGCTTCTGAGAACACATAGGGAGTGAACCAAAAAAGCTGTAAAACAAGAAGGCAAATAAAGAACTCAAAAAATTATTCTTTTAATAAAAAATAAATTTAAAAACACAGACAGAAAAGTAAAACACATTGTTTTGGAGTTAAATTCAGGTTCTGCTGAACACACTGCAGGTCACAACTCTACTGAAATGCCAGATAAAACGCAAACAGGAGCCAGGTGCCAGCCTTTTCCCAGAAGGTTCCTTCTTGTAAAACTAAACTTGGCCCCCATGAACCTCATGGCCACAGCTCACATAGCTCTGTGTAGCACCTTTACTGCCACATGCTCATTCTGCCCACGCCAATTTCACAGCAAACTCAAGTAAAACCATAATTAGATATTGGTTATCAATTAAATAGACATTTCTAAATTTTACCTGGGGTGACAGTCTCAGTGAGTGCTGAATAAATGCATCACACATTTTCATTGTCCAAAATGCATTTGAGCCATTCTAAGCAGCTTTGTTATGGATTCTCATGGCTGAGTAATGGACAAAGTTGAACAGTTTCCTGTGATGCTGTTTTGGAGGGAACACCAAAAGACCAGCGGAAACATCTGTAAGCTAAATCTGAGTGTTCAGTATCAGTGCAGATTTGACAAAAGCTCAAGAGCTTGTTGGCACATTCACAGCATTCCACATTCCAATTACAAAAGGGAAGAATAATATCATCAACTTCAGCCAACTCAAAGTTGACTACTTCAAAACTACTAACTTTAAGCCCTGTATGTATGAAGAAAATGAATGAGGCACCTCCAGCGTGTAATTCATCTCACCCTAAATCTGGTGTTTGAGACAAGATTAATCACTCCATGCAGACACTTAATTCATTACACTGACTCAAAATGCAGTGTTTAAACTTATACAACTTCCAAGATTATAAGTCAGAAAGGATGAAGGTTGCATAAAACATCTATTATCTGAATTCTGCTATCAGATATCTACACAGGCATTTTCATTGGGAATATATGTTCTAAAACACCTAGAAAAACAGGTTTCATAATGACAGGCAGATTCTGAGTGCAAATATTTCAGAACTTAAAACACAGTCATTATATGGTGTGCAGTTACTAATATCTATGGACATGATAATGCACTGCACTATATATATGAGCCTTCAGTAAAAAGATCCACGACTTTCCAGAAATCTGCTAATAGACTGTTCAAACACCCTGTCTGACATGAACAAACTGAAATTTCCAAGGAGAGGAGCTGTTGACAAGGCTACAGTAGTACGAAAAAATAAACAAAGCAGAAACTCGACACTTAAAGGGCCCAAATTATTTGTGGTTTTACTATTTAAAATGTATTATTCATTTTAGTATCATCATGCTTGAAATTCTGCATACACAATAATAGACATGGTAATTGTCCAGTTTTCTTATTCAGCAAATGCCAAAAGTACTGGTACTGTAAGAATGTCTCATGAGAAAGGGAATAAGCACATCACAAAAGAAAAGAGCCCAGAAGGTGCTACAGAAATAGCGAGGCAGTTGGCTCATTACCTCAGATTGAAGTTGTAAACTTCTGGTCAATTAACTGGTATTAGCCTTTCTGTTAAAAGGTTCATCTCCACCCCCTGCCCCCCAGTATTTTTGGCTCTGCAGGAACTGGAAATTCCACTTCTGATCACAGCATTTCCTAGGCTATCCTAGGAAATATTTTTCTTCTGTGTGTAAGCTGAAGATAATGGCTGGGATTCCACATGAGGTTAAGAAACCTGGAGAGTAAGTACAGACATCCAATGCATATAAAATGCTTTCAGCTATTCAAAACACCAGCATAGGGCTGGTAAACATGACACAATCCTTGAGGAAGACACATATTTCTACAGGAGCTGTGAGAGAGCAGAAGAAATATCCCACAAAACCTAAATGACACTAGAGATCTACATATGTGCAGCTAATCCCTCCCAAAGGTAGGTGCCTACAGTCACGCTGCTTACTTAGGGTCTCATTACAACTAATAAAGATCTAATCAGCATAATCCAAGGAGCCTAGAAAGAATCATCTTACTGAGTAGATACTGACAGCTTGATTTCATTGCCCATCAGTAGACACCTAGAATTATTTCTGATGTCATAAGCTATTCAAAACTCATGACTCCCAAACATGACACAGGACTTGGGGAAGACCAGTGTCCTTCTGATGTGGTGGCTAGAGCCCAGCAGGGTAGCTCTTTAATAACTCAAACAGCACTCAATATCTGTACAACCACCTCTCATAGCTGGTCACCTGAAGCTTCCTCTGGGCTCCATTGACTAAATGCTAATTTTATTTGACTAAGCATAAGAACCTAATACCATTTGAGATGTTTAGAAGTGTTCTATATGACTTTCAGAAAACCAAGGACTCCTTCAGGCCTTTTGTTATACTTATCAGATCCACACAGGTGACAAATATTAATCTCAGACTGGATCCCAAGGAAGATTTCTCATCTAATATTTAAAATTAACTAACAAGGAGGTTGCTAGAAGAGATGAGATTAAAAAAAAAAAAAATGATCAGGGACTTTCAGTTGAGGGCATTAATCAAGACAACTTGTGTTACTAGTAAGACTAAAATTTGTACTTGTGTTACGGAGCCAATGTCATGCGCAGAGTTTCAAATGCACATCAGTGTAATTGCTGGCTCTTCCTTAGACAACAACCTACAAACTAAAATTTCTAAAACCCATCCTAAAAACTGAGGAACAATTGTTTTGCTACTTTGTACTGTCGCAGCTGTTTAGGTATTCTTCCCAAACCGAGCCTCCATCTTATTATGTGATATATATACAGCCAACGACAGGTCAAATTTCTGCCCTGGGAACCTGCAGTCTAATAACAAGACAAGACATAGCAGATGGAGACCAGTGAAACCATGACACATCTTTATGTGTCAAATGTTCTCTGCACACCAGCAATCTGTTAATTTCTGTAAGAAAATAAAATTTCTATGAAAAGTTCATAAGTGGCAAACTGATATAAAAGCTTTATCACTATTTGAAATCAAATTTAAAAATCCAATCTCAGAAACAGAGTTAAACAGATTGTTTTTTTAAATTGTAGATTGTATCTCAATTGTACAATCTACTAATCTTGACATCACCTCCCAATCCACAGTGAAGGGATAAGTAAGGCAAATTCATGACTATGATTTTTTCCCCCTTTTTCTTTTTGGCTTTTAATTCTCCTATTACTCACCAGCAGCAGTTTCTCTGTGCCCTTTCATTAGGCTGACACTAAAAGATGGTGACTTCTCTAGGGAAAGAGTGAATTACTTATCCAAAATATTGAGACAATGTGCCATGTGGAGAAAAGAGAAGAGGAAAATCTCTACAAACTAATTTTCTGAGATTTAACATTTACATCAATCCTGAAAAAAGCAATGGAATAATAAATACATTGTGCAGAATGCCAAAATCTAAGGCGTATTTTTTCCCCCTAAATATCCTTAGTTTCAGCGGTTATCATTGGAGCACTTAGGAAGATTATTCTACTCAATTTTTGCAGGTTCACATGAGGATTTTTTTTCCTCAAATCTAATATTTGTAGATGCACATTTAACGGAAAGTAAGAATTTAATTTTTTTAAGCTGTGTTGTTTCTTGTAGAAGGATGAATTTGCTTCTCAGCGTGCATTGGCATTTCATAAAGATCCATTCACAGTGTGATCTAAAAGATCTATTTGCAGTGTGTGAAACACAAATGCACCCTCAAACAAAACAACATAGAACTGAATGACTTAATATGTTGAGCTAAAATAGAGTTGTTCTGCTTGAGCATGCCTATAATTTCAGAGGTTTGGTGCTGTTCTAAGTTGAAACGAACAGAAAAAAACATTAAAAATCACTCTTTGAAGGTTTTCTCTGAAAAAACCTTCTACTTCTTTGAGTCTGTTTAATAAGTTTCCTAGAAAGATGTTAAAACTAACTTTTTCAAGTAATTTTGTTGTTCAGTTCACAAAAGAAAAGACAAAGCATAGGATTGTTTATTTCACTTACAAACAAACAAATGTTGGAGCCAGGAGATGGATTAGTAAATAGTATACAAGAATACAATCAGAAGCATTTGGGCTACTGCAACCTGGCAGGTTACCACACAGGGCAGATCTCCTACAGTGATCCACACCCTGGTGTGGTGAATTAGGCAACCGAATCTCATCACCCTTAGAAAATTCCAGCTGAAAACCAGTTTAGTTGTTTGCCTTGTAACTCATATCTTGAAGTAGTTACAGAACGTCATTGTTCTGTTGAACCAAATTTGTCTCTAGTTTAATTATAGCTTTTCCCTGTAGATCAGTGTTTTTACCTTCTGATAAAAGGCTCAATCATATTTCAGACTTTCAAAAGCAAAGGCAGATCCTTTATGTAAAACAGACCCTCCATTCCCTTATCATAAATTGTACCTACACATCTTACAGGTTTTTTCTTTTTAACTCGGACAACTAGAATTGCACATGATTCTGATAAGCATTGTTTTTCACCAGGGCATTAACATTCCCATCTTTACCAGAAATATCTGACCCTGACCATCCTTGTATGATAGCAATCCTTCTCACAAATACACATTTTTAGGCCACACCGATTCCATGGACTAATTCAACTGAACAGTGACACCACATAAAGCTCATTAAGTCAATCGGGAAATTAGATTAAATCATCTAGATAGACTGATTCCAAAGCAGCTTTCCAGATGGAAGAGAGAATGAGGGAAAAACACAGTTACTACTCATACTTTGAAATGAGGAACACGTAGTCTCCTGTGAAGCCATACGAGCAAAGGCAAAGCAGCAATCTGAAGTTTCTATTCCCATTCAGGGCTGAAAACATCCCAAGGATGATGGGAGAGTGAGAGAAACTGCAGTCAAAAGCCTTCTCTCCTGTAAAGTGATGGAAACCACATGGTTCAAAGGGGCAATTTCAGAGGTCAAGACATGACAGAGAAACAGGTAGGCTTGAAACCTGGTTCCTTCCTTTCCATTAAAATTCCCCCTCCTGTGTGAAATACAGAATTCTACGCTTTTATGAAGTTCTCTCTCATTTTATGGCAATGGATTTCCAGCACCTTTAGTACCTGAACCCACACTGTGCTCTGAGCTGGCACCTCTGCTGATGTTTCAGTGCCTGTCAAGAATATGCAAAATCCCAGTTCCCTGCTTTAGGTGACAGCTCAACTACAATATAATCCTCATATAAAGGAAGCCTCACATAAAGGTATTTGAAAATATATCACTGGGGGAAAAAAAAGCACTCCAGGGATAAAAAAATGTTTGGTTTTCTTTTTATTTGCATATTTGTCCACACTGCATTTTTAAATGATATTAACAATAAATCTGTACTTCTCATCTATCTTTAAGGGCTTTTATTTTAATTCTCTGGTTTTAAGTGCTATTCTAAGTATTTCCTTGCCATTGGATTTTAAGACCTTCTGTTGACAAACTCCTTAAAATGTTCTCAGTTGCCTTTGATAGTACAAATGCTTGTTTATTTACGCAGCAACATATATTTTGTATTGCTTGCAATACTTCACAGGGGCTTCTAGCACACTATGAATAAAAATTTTATATACTACTTCAGTGCTTTGTTCCATCATAGCTCAGTATATCAGAGGAAGATATATTTAATGTTTGCAGTGTCTCACTATGACATGCTATGCTATTACTGACAAATTGATCCTCTATTTAGCACTAATCAAAATATTCAGCTGAATGAGAAAATGTGGGTATTTACAGTGGTTTTTGGTTTTTTTCAGTTTGTTTTACAAACATTTAATTTTTAACTGGGCATATGGCTGGAAACTGCAGGAATACATGCCTCTTCCCTTGAATCATGTTCACAGATCAGGTCAAAAAAAATGGTTACTCTAAATTCTACATATTATGTTTAACCATTCCTCAGAAAAGATCAAAGGCAGTTTTGTCAAACACAATGTGGGAATTTGCTCATTTGAACACTTCAGTACATTTAGTCTTCTAAGCCAAACAGAGAGAACTACCTTTCCAAACAAGGATATAAACTGAACTCAGTACTTCAAAGCTTAAAAAAATTCATTAGCTCTAAACATATATTAACAGAAAGAGCTACTTAAAATAGTAAAAAAACCATGGCACTTATATTAATATAATTTTATGAGTACATATCTGAAGCACGTTAATAAAGTGTATGAATGAGGCAGCTGCTGATGCATTTAGTACTCTTACTTGTGAGATTTTCCACATACACATGCTGTTTAATACCCTGTATGTCTAGAAATATTTTGCTCAGGGAAGATTTTATTATTGATATGAATATTCACTGCAAAGAAAGGACCAAATGAGTACCAGATTTCCTCTACCTACTGTTAGGTAGGTAATCACACTAATTAATTGAAAGTGTGTTGTTTCCCAACTGAACCAATTATGCAGAAAAGGCTGCCTGAGGTTGAGCTAAGCACCCTCCCATTAGCACAGTCACGGTGCAAATGACAGGAAAAGAGAAAAGAGTGCAGTGAAAAGCAAAACCTTATGCTATTTATAACTGTGCATTAAAAAGGGACTGTGAAAACAACAACAACAAAAAAAAAAAAAAAGCCAAAGCTACCAATGGCACAAACAGCTAGGGTGAAAACCCTTCTTCTAATGAATGTCCAATAGCCAGTTACCAGTTAAAAAAACCCTTTTGCTTTATCCTGCCAGCTCTTTCTGATAAAGGGAGGGGTTGTTAGGCACCTGTTCCTTCATCAGAATAATTCTTATGAATCACCACATCACAATTGTTACAAATATTTTGTATACCAGCACAATAAAAAACAAATGAGATGAGAAGCAACCTTTTTGATTGCTAAAATCAAAGTAAACACATTAGCAAGCAAAACATGACAGTTTGTGGTAGGGTGACTTTATGCTGCTTGTATCCCCAATCGTCTGTTCTGTTTGTGCTGTATATTCAGTTCTGTACCTTTAAAACTTGTTCTGGGAGTGAAGGGGGAGAAAGAACAGCGCACAGTTTGTTTTGAGAAAACTGCCTGCCTCCCCCACATTGCTGCTCTCCGGTGTTCGTCCGAGGCACGGACAGTGGTGGGACAGAGATCTCCTCTGCTTTTAGTTAGTTTTAGCTAGCTAGCTAGGCAGAGAAGACTCCCTGGACTGTTTTTTTTTCCTTTTTCTTGGGACTGTTTAAATCTGCTCAGGACTGAAAAAACCCAGAGGAGCAGCGAGGGCTGGCACCTGCGGCCCGCCGGGCCTGGACCTTCGGAGAGACTGAGTGAGCTGAGCTACACCCACGGCAAGGACTGTCTCTGTTTGCCATCTCTCTTCGGAGCGGGCAGAGGTTTTATTGTTTCATATTATTAATTCTTTGCATTTGTGGGCATTTTGTTTGTTAAATAAATAGCTTTTTCCACTTTTCTCCGAGGAAGTTCTTTTCCCGGACCGGCTGGGGGGAGGGGCCGTTTGGGTTTGCTCTTCCAGAGGAACCCCTTCAGAGGTTTTCCCCCAAATTTGCCCTAAACCAGGACACAGCTAAACCATTCACATTTACAAACTCACCTGTTTGGTAGGAAAAGATGTCCAGCAAGTTATGAAGGTAATATCATGACATATGCGGAAGGAAAGAATAATTTTTAAAAATTCTCCTTTATACTCCATTTCATTCAGTTTACAAACCATTTTCAGGCATCCTATTGCACAACTACTTATGGATTTCCACTGGCATAATTTCTATTTTTTCATCAAAACAGTGGTTACACTGCTATTTACTGTCTTTGTCTTAATAAATTCCCTATATCAAAAACACAGACTGCACACAATTCCCCTGTAAATATCAGGCAAGATTCCATTACAAGGTGTGACACTGCTCTTTCTGAGGGAAAGGAAAATGTAACTGTGCATATCAGAATTCCTCCAATTCATTTTTTTATGCCAACAAAACCTTTTTTGATAAACCACACCTCCTAGAAACTTTGTTCTTCTCTATTTTGCATTAGTCTTTCTATGTATTTTCTATATACTCCTAAAAATACCTTATGTAATAAAAAACCCCACCCGCTATATACCCATTATATTATTACATGAATACTAGAATACAAACCTTCATAACTTACTTTATGTCATACAGACAGCATTGATTCATTTTGACAGGAGCAAGAACCTCATCATTTGCTTTTATTGTCCCTGATTAAGAGAGGGTAATTGATATTCCTAGAGTGAATCAATGCAATACTGTGCATGGCTTTCATAAGAAATTATTTGCTTTGCGTCAATGGAATACAGCCATCAATCCATATTATAATAATTATGTTAAAGTTTATTTAAACTTTTGCTATCATTATAGATGCAAAAACCTGCACACATTTTATATACCCACAACAACGAAACTAAAACATTTCTGCTACTGTGATAGCTCTGGAATCAGCGAACTCAGAAGAACTGCAGAAAAAATAAATGTTATCAACTTAATTTTTCAGCATCATAACCATGCATAAAACAGATGCTAATAACATTAGAGCTCAGTAAACTGCAAGAGGTTTGTGTAAGTACAGTAAAATGAATCAGTTACTCTATTTTTAAAACAAGATTTAACTTAAAAGCTCTCTAAAGAAAATTGATTTCTACAGAAAAAAATAAATCTGAATTGCTACTTGAATAGCAATTAGATATAGAAATCATTAATGCATCTGTTGTGCATGTGTACATACAGCAAAATAGAAGGGTCCTTATAAAATTTCTTTAATTGAGGACTGCAACTTGGAAATATCAAATGCTTATAACTGTTGGGTATTTATGAATCATCAGTTCCTTCTTTGCATTCCTGGTTGAACATAAATCTAAGCTTAATCTAGAAAAAAAACCCAAAACCAACCAACCAACAAAAAAAAAAAAAACACAACAACAACTAAAAAATAATAGCCCAGCTCTATTTACAGATGACTGTTTCCAAAAATCTGCGAACTGCATCTTGAACTCACATCATCCACAGACAAGTGAAGGTCCCAGCCTTTATACATCACTTTGGGATCTTAACTACGACGCCCAGCTTGGCCAGTCCAGTGACCCAGGTTTTAGCTGAAAGGGATTCTCTATTGCCTGGTATACATATAATTAAAGGACTTCAAATCCATTTAAGATTAGGTAGGGAGAATACATCTGTAAGTCCCTAGTTCTTTTTCCTGATGTCCCCTATGGTAGTCTATTACTATATAATCTTCCTAAAAACTGCCCCCAAAATTGCTATCACATTTTTTCCCTATCCTTCCACTACACTATTAATTCACAGAAATATGCCTAAATCAAGGACCTGGCTAAGCAATCTTCCTTGCTGCCTTCTTTGCCTGCAGAGAAATGCAGACACCTCCCTGCTGTAATTAGCGAGCTTGGTGTAGATCCACGTTTTAGGAAGAGGGGCTCTTTGAGAAGCCTGTCTTGCTGCCTGCAGAGCAATTTTGCAATTTTGCAAATTTAAACGGCACTCAGCACGAAACCAACTCTGCCAGAGATATTTTCCCGTGACTTTTGGAAGGCAGAGCCAACAGAGCGGCTGTCAGGGTCAGTGAAAAGAGCGGCTATGCATGAAGCAGCAAGAAATCAGAAATAGTGTATCAGGAATAGTGTGGCCAGCAGGAGCAGGGAGGTCATTCTTCCCCTGTACTCAGCACTGGTGAGGCCACACCTTGAGTGCTGTGTCCAGCTCTGGCCCTCTGGCCCCTTTTTTATTTTATTTATAAAAATAAAAAAGGAAGGACATTGAGACGCTTGAGCACGTCCAGAGGAGGCAACGAGGCTGGTGAGGGTCTTGGAGCACAAACCCTGTGAGGAATGGCTGAGGGAGCTGGGGTTGTTTAGCCTGGAGAAAAGGAGACACAAGGGTGACCTTATCACTCTCTACAACTCCCTCAAGGGTGGTTGTAGTCAGGTGGGGGTTGGTCTCTTTCTCCAGGCAGCAACTGACAGAATGAGAGGACACAGTCTCAAGCTGCATCAAGGGAAGTATAGGTTGGATATTAGGAAAAAGTTTTTCACAGAAAGAGTGATAAAGTACTGGAATGGCCTGCCCGGGGAGGTGGTAGAGTCACCATCCCTGGATGTGTTTAAAAAAAAGACTGGATGTGGCACTTGGTGCCATGGTCTAGTTGAGGTGCTAGAGCATGGGTTGGACTTGATGATCTTGAAGGTCTCTTCCAACCTAGAAATTCTGTGATTCCGTGAAATCTGGAAGGGCAAGGACAGAGCCTCGGCAGCAGCTGGCAGTGTCCCGCTGCTGTCCCGCCTGGGAGGTGCCAAGCCCTGGTGGCTGCGGCTGCCTCTGCTGGCCGCTCCCCGCGCAGCGCTCCCCGCGCAGCGCTCCCTGCCATTGCCACAGGCCGGGCAGCTCCAGATAAGCGCCCAAAAGGCCTTCAAGCCTGTGGAGCTCACCTCTGGCCTGACAGCTAGATAAATTCAGCGTGCCCCTTCGCTGCGTAACAGCGGTCCCGTTCAGTGGCGACACTATTGACCTCATACGCAAGTCGTGGTCTAAACTTTCATTTCATTTCAGTAGTGGCGGCTCCTAGCGCGGTTCACGCTGAAAGCTGGGCTCAAAGCCCGAGCCCAGCTGCGATAGCCCTGGCCCGACCGCGGGCAGCACAGGAGAGCAGCTCCCGTGCCCGCCCCGCCGGGATCCAGCTGCTGGAGCCAGCCCGACTGCGGGGAAATCGCTTTTTATTCCTTTGTCCATGGTTAGCTTTTGTTCTGTCTCTTTTTCATGACGGAGCTCGCGCAGGGACACCTCCGTGCCGCGGGGCGGCGCTGCGGACGGAGGCCGGCCCCGCTCGCTGCCCGCCGCCGCCCGGCCGGGGCTGACGTGTCGCGGCGCGATGGCGGCGGCCTGGGATGAGATCCGGCAGCTGGCGGCCGATTTCCAGCGGGCGCAGTTCGCTGAGGTGGCCCACAGGTGAGCAGGGCGGCGCCGGCAGCGCCGCCGAGCCCGCCTGCCGCGCCCCTACCCCCTGCGGCCCTCGGTCCGGGCACCCCGCGGGGCCCAGCCAGGCACGGCCCCTCTGCCTTCCCTGTGTCACTGCTGGGAGCCCCGCGGGCCCTTCTGGGACCCCGGAGCACGGGCAAGCCCACGGAAGCGACTGAGTGTGTAGTCACAGCTAAGTTCGCGTTGCTCAAAATCGTCACGGCTCCACTGCTCGGTCTCTCCCTTCTGTCTGCTTGACCAGTCGAGGTCGTTGCCCAGAACTTGTTTTTGTTAAAGCAAAATGAATCCGGAACGCGCGAAAAAAAAAAAAAAATTAAAAGAGCGCACAGAAGTATCATAGACACGAATTCTTTAATTACAGGCATTCCTAAATTCACCAGCTGTGCATTCTCACAGCTGACAGGGCTGATAGCTGTTCAGGAGGAGAGTAAAAGTTTTGGAGAGATGACCCGCCTAAGCGAAGCCATATGGATGATTTGATTGGTGATAAGCATGATACAAACACTAATTTCTTTGTCTGAAAAAGTATATTCACAAAGAACTGCAAGCAATCTTCATTGTACTTCCTGTGTTTATGTTTGAAATGTCAATTTAAAGGTAATTTTAGCAAGTACTTCCTTAAAATAACTGCTGACTCTTTCTGCTTTTGGTAGATTGTCAGAACGGAACTGTATAGAAATTGTCACAAAGCTGATTGCAGAAAAGCAGCTGGAAGTGGTGCACACACTTGATGGCAAGGAGTATGTCACTCCAGCACAGATTAGTAAGGAGATCCGTGATGAGCTTCATGTTTGTGGTGGTAGGTGTGGCATTCTTCATCTTCCTTGGGATTTAGAAGTTAATTTTGAAGGCTACAGAAAGATTTTAAAAGTTTTCAGTACCCTTAATCTTTCAGAAGAAGTCAGTTTGCTTCATCTACACATTAATTCATCTACTGCTCTTTTCACTTCAGATCTGTGTCAAGCTTTTAGATAAGCATATCAAGATATGTTACTTGGTTTATATATTTGGTTTATAATCCACCCATGTGGAATTTCTGACATAAAAGTTGTGTAAAAAACCTTTTAAAGGAAATTTGGCATTTTAATATAGTTTAGTACCTGGCTGAGATGTTTGGCCTTGTCTTGGAATTTCAAAGTCATTCTCTTTTCACACCATTAGTAATAATAATATTTGTAAATTGTCATTGACAGGTCTTTTATTTTGGCAATGTGAAGAGCCACCTGTATTGGAATTGTATTGGAAGCTGTGACTTAGATAAAAAAGGAAGCAAGTACTGTTTAGACAGCTTTTTGTTGATGTCTTTAATGAGCAGGCAGTGTATTGCACTTTGAGTTATACTTAAGGATGAATTTCACAGCATCATACGTTCAGAAGAATTTACTTCTTATTATGTCCATACAGATTAACCACTTTCTCACTGTTACCACAGGTTTGCCTCAGTTTGTGTTTTGATATTGTGTATCATACCAGTGGGACAGCTTGGACTGAATTAAAATTTGCTGGGTTTTTTGTTAGTAGCATCCTGCAAAGTTGGAAAGTTTTAACAAACTCTGGGTACTTGTGGACTGGTTTAATTGGTCCACAGAAAAATTAATTAAATATTGTGTGCACAAGATGTATGTACTAAATATGTATGTACTAGATAATGTACTATATTTTAAATCTGTTCAAATATGTTTTATGTACTAAATGTGTGTTTTAACTTTTCTTGAAGGTCGAGTTAACATCGTCGACTTACAACAGGTAACTTTAGGAATAAAAACTTCATACTTCTTTTTTTTCTTTGCCATGTATAGCGTGAATATGGAGTTCATTAGTTATATTCCAGCTAAGTTGTTTTTTTAAAACGGAACAAATTTCATGAAGAACTGGTAGCTCATGTCAGGGTACTGCAGATTACTTAATCTGCCCATTTATTGCTTTATTGAAGCCTCTTTGCTTAGTGATAATCTAGGATTTCTGAAATCACTACTGATATATACAGTTTTTGTTTATGAACTCTTTCTTTGGAAACTAAGGAGGGCATACAGAAAAGAAATATGTTATCCATCTAAATTTAAAGCTGCAGGAGCATGCATAATTAACTTTGCATGCCTCTTTGAATCTTTCCTCTTCCTTCATTATTCTCTTGTCTCCACTAATCTTTGTCCTGGAGTAGTCTTCCTCTGTGGCTAATTTTCCCTTCAGGCTCGAGCAAAAATACTTGGAAACAGAAAACCTTTCTGAATGCCAGTTTCCTATTTTCTCTTACTGCTTTCTGGTATTTTTTTATTATATAGGTTTCTTATAACCTTGTAAAAGTTGCAAAGAGAGGTGTTTTTTTTTTTTCCCTAAAGTGTTGCTGCTTTATTTCAAAATGCAGATTAAGTGTGTTTATATGCAAGAGTATAACAAAATAAAAGCAGCTTTCCTCAAGATATTGGAATGTGTAACTAATATCTCAATGTTTGAGAATGATTTTCAATTTAAAGTTCTGATAAGAGGTGTTTTTTTAGGTGATAAATGTGGACCTTCTGCACATTGAAAACAGAGCTAATGACATTGTTAAATCTGAAAAAGGTATTCAGCTTGTACTGGGACAGCTTATAAATGAGTGAGTACCTTGAGGAGCAATATGTATCATTCATACTTGTATTTATTTTTTAAAACACAGACTAAAAACAATGTCCAACCTTTGTTGCTTCTGAAGTGAAATCTGTTTTTCTTGGCTGATCTTAGAGCTGCTTGGTGGTGAGCAGTGCTGCTTGAGGCAGGTGAGACCTATCTCAGCAAAGCATCCAGTGAATCCACAGTGTAAAGGCCCTGCTGAACATCTGTGTTCAGTGTCCTGCGCTTCAGAGGCTTCATTTCTTACCCAGTGTCTTTGTGTACAGCAGCCAGATCTCATTTGCTCTCTGGCTTTGCTGTCTGCCTCAGCTATTGACAAACCTTCTACCTCTTGTTTTACCTCACAAACCTAACATGTATGAGCTAGTTATTTCATGGCTTCTACTAAAATAATACTCTTATGGGGTTGTCCTTTTTATTGATTGAGCTTTGGGATCTGTTCTTGTCAAAGAATCTGAAGTTCCTGGCTCTTTTGAAATAGTTAAGACCTGTCTTGCTTACTAAAGCTGTTTTCCAATTTTCATTGACATAATGTTTTCCTCTTTCTCTTGCTTGAAATTTTTGTACAAGTAAATAAATCCCCTCTTAATTCTAGCTAGCTGCTTAGCAGGCTTAAAAAAAAACCCAAATGTTTTCATTTACACTGTTCTCCCTTATTCATTTAAAATAACTTTCAGTTTATTTTTGCAAAGATGTAACAGAAAGAGGTATATTAAAAGAGGTCAGTTATTCAGTATGTGATCTTGAGGGTGACTTTGAATGTCACACTTAATGTGTTGTCTTTTCTTTTCTTGTTTTTACAAAAGGAGTTATCTGGATCAATTAGCAGAAGAAATAAACGATAAACTACAGGAAACCGGCCAGGTGACAATATCAGAACTCTGCAAGTCATACGACCTTCCAGGAGACTTCCTGATACAGGTGATGAAAGCCACCAACCTGGCAAATGCAGAATTGGTTGTGACCACCTTCTTTCTTTATCTTTGCAATATCCGTGGCTTTAAGTCACCGTTTTGTACAAGATTAATACTAAGGTTTAATCTTAGTTTTCATGGTGCATCTGCAAACTACACTTCTGTTTTCTGCAAAGTTTTCTGTCATTAGGTACCCATATATCTGATGGAAGAAGGCATGCTTAGAAAAGCTCAATTCTTCTATTTACAGGCATTATCCAAGCGTTTGGGCAGAATTATTCATGGACAGCTAGACCAGGAAAACCGTGGGGTGATTTTTACCGAAGCCTTTGTGTCCCGCCATCGAGCACGCATTCGGGGGCTCTTCACTGCGATTACTCGGTAAATTCCAACACCTGCAACCACGTATTAAAATATTTTTGCCATAGGTCTTTATGGGCCAGATTCACTTGTGATTGAAAAATAAAAAAAAAAAAAAAAGATCTATGGATAGATTCCCCAAAGTGTAGTTCAGTTCCTGGGACCAATTCTCAGTTATGTTAGACTTGCTTGTTAGAAATGGAGACACTCTTTTGAAAAGAAAAAGGAAAGTATAACAATATAGGCTGTACAATATCCTTTAGTGTTTTGGCTGAAGCAAATGTTAACCTGTAGTTCTTTTGTTACTTTGTAGAATATCTGTCCTCTTGTCACTTCACCACTCCTTATTCAGTTACATATTGGTGTGGTCGCTAGATGTGATTATAGCTAAGTTTTTCTTACTAAATCAATAAATTTTTGTGTCACTTTTTAGGAAAAGGAAAACTTAACAAAGCAGAAGTTTCCTTAAAATAATTATCATTGCTTTTGTGTTCTCACTTCACAGTAATTTGGAATTAAAACCTTGTAAGCTATTTTAGATATCAGTGTAGTACCCTGAGGCTAAGATACTACATAATTCTGTTCATCTGTAGTAACCTCTTTTATTTCTGGAATCTCCACGTCCGTTTCATATCATTAATTTATATTGTTTTGTTTTTCTTTTTTTTTCCCAAGGCCTACACCTGTAAGTAACTTGATCACTCGGTATGGATTTCAAGAGCATTTACTTTACTGTGAGTTTCATTCAAAATATTTTGTGTATTTGTTAGAAAATCCATTCTTCATTACTAAAAGTGTGCTTTCAAAGAAGCTTTTTAATATATAGCCTTAGTTCTGAAATACAGCACAATGTGTTTCCCTTTAGTGTAGAAAGTACTAAACCCTTTGTGTTATCCGTGACTGAAGGATGTTCTCTGTATCCGAAGCAATGAAAACATTTGTTGACGAGATGCCTCTGGGGGCAGAATGATGCAAGAAGTACAGTACTTATTTATTCATCTCGTTCATTATTTGCCCTTAGCTACTCGCAGTTTTATCAGTGAAGCACACAAAAAGGGACAGACTTTATGTAGCCAAATGGCATTAATTGCTCGGAATTTTATTTACTGACTTTTTTCTGTGATAATGGAGGCTAAGCTTTTGTTATACTCTTAGTTAAATGACTTTATATGCTGAGAGATAAAACATATCCTTAAACTGTTTGCTTTTATTTTCCACAGTTCCTTTTCTAAGTAGAAATGCATAAAGATTCCCTATTCAGCTGCTGAAATCTTTAGGCTCTACTTGTTTGTCACTTTATGTGCCCTCTCCTATCTCTCAAAAATGCTGCTTCAAGCATCATTAGTCTTCTATGCTTGCTAACCAAGTGCTGCTGGTCTTCTAAAATCCTTTAATGGTTTTCTATCTCTTCTCATGGACCTTAATGCTTCTCTTGATTGGATCTTTTTGCCTTCAGGGCATTGCTCACTTTAACTTCACTGTAGCATCTCTCTGCTTATCCTGTTGTTCTCTGCCACAAGCTTATTCATTAAAAATTAAAATCCTTGAACAAAATCATAAAACCACTCTACTTTCACATCATCAATTTAAAATTTCCACCTTTTTTTTCTTTAATGTGCCATCCAGGTTTTCATAGATTAAAGGGAAAATCTGTGAAATTGCATTATAGTAATATCTCAATACCCAGCAAATTGTAGTATTTGGTTACAATCTATTTCAGATAAGTCCTTCAAATACATCATCATGCTTTGATGATGTACAATGTTAATGTGAATTGAATGTGAAACGTGAATTCTGGTGTTTTCCTGACACCAGTGATCATCACAATATGTATTTCTAGTACTTCCGTGGGGTTTTTTTAGTGAATTCGTTCATATGTCTTTTTTAGTTTTTCTTACTGTCTTTCAGTACCTCTGCAGTTTCTAAGTTTCAAAGAGCTTTTTGTCTTTTTATTCACTGCAGATTTTATTGTGTCAATTTGCTGAGATACCATTTCAATTTCACAAATGTTGGAAACTTGAAAAATACCTTTTGATGATGTTACTTACTAGCTTTTTATGTCTGTCGCTGTTAGCAATCTGTTTAAAAGTGGTCTTTATCAGTTTTCTGT
Source organism: Phylloscopus whistleri (assembly GCA_017589585.1). Taxonomy (NCBI): domain Eukaryota; kingdom Metazoa; phylum Chordata; class Aves; order Passeriformes; family Phylloscopidae; genus Phylloscopus; species Phylloscopus whistleri. The sequence continues at coordinate 1,740,489 of JADMLD010001389.1, forward strand.
CTCTTCCAGAATAAAAATGTAAGTTTAGTGTAATAGTTGTATCATTTGCAAACAGCTAATTATTTAATCAATACTTGGGTTTAGACAGGATAAATATTATTCTTTGGTTCTTTCACACAGGCGTGCTGCTATTCATCTTAAGCTCTCATAAAGTTAGGATAAAAAGTAGTTTTAGAAATGAGAAACTCTTCAGGTTAAAACACGAATTACAAAGCCTAATGAAATGACAGATGTTATTAATTTCTGAGCATTATGTTACAGGTGTAGGACTGACATAGAGGGACACTTAGTGTCTTTGTCAGACTTTGACAGAGAGCTAATAGCACACTACAAACTACTTGGAAACTACTTGGTCACCTTTAAAAATAAATGAGAATTTATGATATTTCTACAGTGATCCTGTTGTTTTAAAACAAAATACTGACTAGACCTAGTTGTAGCAATGGTCTGTGAAATCTCTGAGAGCACCTCCTCTGCCCTGGAGTTTTAGAACTGGCACTTGATAAAATATAGGATTTAATGGATATCTTTATTTCACTTCTTTTCTTCTGGCATCTTCTTTCCCTAAAGACTCTGGTTCATTAATAGATTTTTCAAACCATTTTGTGGAACTCTAGGAAAGTCTTAATTCTTTTTTCTAAAAACTTTGAATAAAAAGAAGTTGAAATTGCAAACAGAGAACCAATTTGTATTTTCTGACAATTGCTTTAGTGGAATAGGCACATTGCCTCTGTTTTCTAGGGCAACTAAAATATTACGAAGTATAAAAAAACTAATTTTATTTCCAGAACTGGTCTTACAAGTTCCATTTTATTTGATGTAACTGAACCATGGCAGAACATGATTTCTTGCTCTTGTCTTAAATTACATAAAGCTATGTCTTGTTTAAATCAGTTTCTCTTTCTGCTGCATTTTTTCAGTGTAAGTATTGTTCAGCTTTGCTAGTTGTGTTCAATAGCTGCTAGCTTATAGAAGCTCATCTACACTATGGACATACCTGACAAAAACTGTCATGATTTACTATGCACTGTTTCTTCTGGAACTGGGCTTACAGGTAAACTTTCCTGCATAAGTGAGCTAAACCTCTGTGTGCTGTACTAAGCATGTTGTAGTGTTGACTGCTGCTTCTGTTTAATGAGGAAGAAGCCTTGCCATGTGATACCATTTAATGTTTTGTTCTATAGCAAAACTTGTCTTTTAATGAAACAGAAATGAACAGAAGCTGAGTATAAAAAAAACCATCTGGCAAAGCTCTGGAAATTAGCAGAATTAGCAGTTGATACCACTGATTTTTTAAAATCTATCTCGTGTTACAAAAAGGCAGAAGCAAAACACTGGAGGCAAATCAGATATTCCTATGAAACTTAAATGGATTGAAAAACTCTTACTTAGCATCAAGAAGTGCTTGGTACGTTGGTACTAGCAGTACCAATATGTTCTTTGTCAGCAGTATTTGTGTATTCTCAAGAGGTGATTATTGGCAACTGTGTTACGCAGTTTGGTAATGACTTCTCTTGTAATTTCTGTGTTCAGATCTTTTTTTTTTTTCCATTTTGGCTGACATAGAAGCAGTGAATTCAAAGAGAAATTATTAATAAAATGCTAGTATATTTTACTCTTCTGAGTAATATACTACCAGAAAATATACTACCAGAGAAAGATTCTTCTATGTCTGCATTTTTTAAATTAAAAGCTAAAACTACCCACATATATCTTCAATTAAAAAAGTTTTGATCTTGCCATTGCGGCTCACTCTTTGGAAACATCATCTGATTTCCAGAGCTTTTGTGAAGAAATTCTCGTAAGTGTTAAAAATAATAGATAGAGCTTGGCAGTGTTCACTAGAACAAGCACAAACTAATTGGTGGAAAGAAAGAAGAAACAAACCAGGGAAAATAATTACTATCTTTTGATTAAAGGATATACTAACTTAGGAAACATTTCTTCATTTATTTTTCTCTTGTAGCTTTGCTAGAAGAACTCGTTAACGCTGGTCGTCTAAAAGGCACCGTGGTTGGTGGGAGACAGGATAAGGCTGTGTTTGTTCCAGACATCTATTCCAGAACACAGAACAAATGGGTGGATTCCTTTTTCAAGCAGAATGGTTACTTGGGTAATTAATCTATATTTTTACAGATAAAATAGCTTTCAAGAACTAGTGTAGGTAATTTGTCTTACCTTAATAATAGCTAGTGCTGAGATTGGAGGTTCACAAGGAGAAGTGAAAATCAATGCAGTGGCTGATACTCCTTTGCTAAAAGACCATCTTGCTCATAATGATGTGTGTTACTTTATCACAATGAACTATTTCAGTGGAGGGGAACATACTGCTAAACAGTAACTATTTCTCACAAACAATTACAACTGCTGTTTTTATTACTTCTCTGAAGAAGTAATAAATGATTGATTAGCCTGCTCATTGTAGACCTTTCAGATCATCATGGCTGAAGTTTCAGGCCAGGTGTCCAGATTACAACCAAACTTTGGCAGTGCTCAGAAGAATTTTTTTCCAAAATAATATTTGTAGAACTGGAGTAGCACTAGTGTCCTGATTTGAATCCAATTTCTAACTTATATCTAACAGGGTTAGAAAGTTTCTAACTTTCTAACAATTCTGTCTTAACTTCAAGCTGAGTGTTGCTGGATGATGGTGTTTTGAAACACCACAAGCTGTGGGAAAATGTGGATCTGAATAAAGAGAGAAATGTCCCTTTATGGTCCCAAAGAGTCAGGCCCTAAGTAACAGTTGGTCTTGCAGGTTGAAAAGATTCACCATAATTTACAATGATAGTATTAATTTTTTCTGTAATACTGCTTGACTGATGGGAGTGTCTCTCAGTCTTTGAGTGTTTTCCTCACATCTTAGGTATAAACTACTAAATAATTGAAAACAAAACACTTGGACACTATATGTATTGCAGATATTGTTTGTGCTATATTAGAATCCTTTGGAAAGATGTGACTGCAAATATAAATGTAATGGTGTAAGAATCCAAAAAAACCAATTTTCTAAGCTCAGATCAAAGTCACATCCATGATTTAATCTGCACACTTCTATTAACAACATTTAGATGTAGCTTGTAGTGAACTCAGTTTTGGGTCAGCATTAGCTTGAGGCTGCATTTACTTGTATAAAAAATATGTGTAACTCTTCATTTCCTGCTTTCAAAATAAAGTCATCCCATAAGATCTTGTATGTGTATGAAGGAACTAAATTTTAACAGACATCTAACTATTTTACAGAATTTGATGCATTGTATAGACTTGGCATCCCTGACCCAGCAGGCTACATTAAAAAAAGATACAAGTCCACACAACTCTTATTTCTGAGAGCAGCTTGTGTTGGTCAAGAAATTGTGGATCAAGTTGAAGCCTCTGTGGAGGAGGCCATCAGCTCTGGAAACTGGATAGATGTAGCAGTAAGCAATCCTTTCAGTTGTTATTGTTGGATGTATATTTTCTTATATTTGTGTCAAATGATACTTTATTGAAACTACACATACGCATAATGAAATTCTATGCTGTCAAAGAAGAAAATTCTGTTTAATTAAAAATACAAGTAAAAGGGCATTATTTGCCTTTGATTTGATCTGCACAAAAATGGGGGAAGGACATACTGGCATTCAGTTTATAGATATGTAAGACTAACTTTCATTTCAAAACTAGTGTGAAAGTACTCTGCTAGAGAGCAATATATTTCTGTTGAGTTTTTTTGTTTGATTGGTTTTTTGGGTTTTTTTTTGTGAAAATGTCTAAACTAAATGCTTACAACACTTTCGGTGGGCAGAAGGGTCTTAGCCACTTCGTCCTGGCCATTTTAGGCCTTACAGCACTACCTTTGTTCCTCTTAAGTCCTGCTGTTGTTCTGTGTTTGGTGTTTCTCTGTAGCTATTGAGCTTCATTTTGAAGAAGTTGCCATGCATTTGCCCAGAGGTAACACTGTTTCTAGAGCAATGTGGATTTGCCATGTTAGAAGATTTAAAATAGTGTGTACTCTTAAATTACTAGCTTAATTTGAAAAGTGCAATGCTTGCTGAATAGTTAGCAGATATCAAATGGCCTGTGTCTGTTCTTTTTATCCACTTACAAGGCTTTTGTATTTTAATTTTCTTTACCATAGACTCTTCTGCCCAGCTCATTGTCAGTAGAAGATGTTGGGATTTTGCTCCAGCAAGTGATGAGATCTTTAAACAAAAGCTCTTCAGGTTTAGTCTTCAATGACACCATTGCAGTCAGTGAGAAATTTCTAAGCAGCTGTGCTGACCTTTTTTCTGATCTGATGCAACAGAAAGCAGAAAAGGTACAGTAGGTTTTTGTATTGGTCAAGATGCAGTGCACATTGAGTGTTGGAGTAAAGCTCATGGGACTTTCTAGTCACTGTTACAGTTTCTGTACATCTCATCTGAAAGACAACTAGAAAAGAAGCAAAACAAATGAACAGCAGGTTTCTATATTTAATGGGTGTAATTTATATTCTGATGCACTCAGGAAGCCCAGTCTCATGTGTTGCACTTGGAAAATATGATGTTTGATTAGTGTACTTGAAAATGGCCAAATGGCTTAAATGTTTCTTTTATTGCTGTGTGTATCTTTTTGCTGTGATGTGTGTATTCTTCATTTTAGGAAATTAAAAACAACCCTGTTAATTTAATCACTGAAGAAGATTTAAAACAGGCTTCTTGTTTAGAGAACTCATATGCTAATAAAAAAGACAAAAAGGATGAAAGAAGAAAGAAAGCAACAGGTAAAACATCAATATTCAGCTTAAGCTGAAAAAAAACAAACTTGTTTTATCTTTGAAATACTGAAATATAAAGTTAGTATATTTTGTAGTCCAATAAATGCTTCCAGTCTGTTGCTTAAGATATTTAAGAAATAATCCAACTGCTTACCATTATACTGTGGATGTAGATACATCTCAGTTATGCCCATGAGAACTAGTTTCCTGCCTAGAAATGCAGAGGAAGTACTTTAAAGGTCTCTTGAGTTAGTTCAACACGAGGCAACTGTTTTTAGAAGCAAGGAATCCTGTGTTCAATTCTTATTGTATACAATACGATCACATGAGACTGAATAAAACCAGTGTTAGGTCAGGGACCTCTGTGCCATGTTTTATTACACAGAATAGATACAATTTTAGTCTTCATTTTTCAGGGATCCGGGAAAATTAATACAATTCTTATTATTCATCTTGAGATATTAATTCCAAAATAACTTTGCCTAAATTGAGAGTGAAAATTTGGGTGGGTTTTTTTTGTTTTTTTTTTGAAGAATACTTTCATCTTTTCTGAGAAAACCATGCCATAGAATTTTCTGTTGTTTGCACATGTAACAGTTACTTGGAGATTAAGACAGTTTACTTTGAGGTATATTCTGTGTTATATTAATCCCAAACCTTACTCCATTTCTGTGGAGACTGTTTGGAATAGATTTCAGTTGAAGGAAGAGTAAAAATGTAGGTTTAACTCTTTGAAATCTTTCTGATTTTTAAAACAGTATTCAGTCTGTAGAGTGAAAAAAACTTAGGTGGCTCTGGTGCTTCTACAACACAGCTAAGCAATCTATGTTGAACTCACAGAATGTTGCTGTGCTACTCAAATTAAGAGAATTAGAGCACTGATGCATCTGGCTTGATTGAATATACTCATCTGCAAAATAGAACACTCTACTCTTAAAAGAAAAAGCTGAGTTGACATGGAAATTAAACTTATTCTGGCCACAGGAGATGGCAGATTTTTCTAGGCCATAGCTAAGGTACAGAAGCTTGGAACTTTAATTGAACTGTCATCATAGAATGACTTCAGTTTCCAGCCCTCTGAGGAGTGAGACTCTACTGAGCCTGTACTACGTGCCTAGACAAATTCATACCCACAGGTAACATGCTGCACCATCAGCAAGCACTACCCTGAAATGTTTTCTTATGGACTGTTTTGTGACTTACCTAAAAACATCCCAACACAGCAATTTTATGTAATCTAATTACTGTAATGCAGTCACATTTCAAATAAGTTTGTGAAAAGCACTAATTTTTTTTGCAAAGCCATGCTTAAAAATCCATCTATGGCATGTAACAGATGCAGTTAGCTTTTTAAATAATAGCATCTTGTCTTTGTGTTTCCTTTTCTTAAACAATAGTAGTTACATAGTGTAGTTACTTGAAACCTTGGACCATATTTAAGTGGAAAAAACACCTACTTTCTCAAGGCATAGTGTATATATATATATGGCACCATGGAGTTTAAATTTCTTCCAAGTGAAAAAATAACAGATGAGGCTGTGAAGAAGGGAACAAAGAGCAGAACAGCTTGCCTTGTGGAGAGGGACTGTATAGCAAATTGAGATTCTGTCTTCAGTTGCATACATTGATTACAGGACTTCTGAAAAAAGTAATTTGTTATGTGTGTCAGAACTGGAACATCCCATTGCTCTACAGCCATCTAGGAAAAGTCAAAAAAGATTGAATGCTCTAGTTAATTGAATGTGTGCTTCCAAGAATATTTTGGATAAATGCTTACAGTGTAGGATTCTTTCTCTGAAAATTAACAAAGTTACATTATCTGAAATATTTTTTAGAAACTCAGTTATTTAGTATCATTGAATGAAAATGCTAAATGCTTACTACGATTCAACCAGCAGAAGATTCCCCACTAAATGATGGACTCTGGTATCTCATCTGTTTTTAGCTAGTGAAAGACTCTGCTCTTTTTTTATTTTTTCGTAATATGTGCATTTGATATTAGTGTTTGTGTTTGTTAATGACATTAGCTTAAACAAAGCTTTGCCTCAGTTGCTTTTTTTTTCTTAAGAATGAAACTTATGGCCCTAAGATTCTGAAATACGTGTTCTAGGTTATGTTTAGAATCAGGTTCTGGTTTCAATCCAGCATTAACAAGTAACACAGATAAATTACCCTGGTATTGTGAACTTTTTAAGTGCTTCAACTTTCCTGTGTACTAAGCAAGTGATTCCCCACCAGAGGGCAGTGGAAGCATGAGAGGAGGAGGTGGTGGGAATGCCAGAGAGATAAAGATTAAGAAAGCCAAGAAGAAAGGAAGAAAGGATGCTGACAGTGATGAAGAGTCACAAGGGACTGCCACAGGTTTGTCATTTTGTTTTAGGCACTATCTATTCATATCTGTTCAACGTGGTTTTACTACTTGCTTTTTTCCCTACATGTCTGTGCTTCTCCCACTGCTTAGATAAGGTCAGCTAAAATGTCAAGATGAGAATAGTGTGTAGTTAAAATTGTATCAATGGATCTGGTGTTGCTGTTTAAATGAAATGGACATGTTCACTGAATGGTATAACTTAGTCTTTAAAAAAGAAATTTAAGGAAATAATATGATTTTATATTTATTCTTTTATTTTATGTAGGAAATGCTGTAGATTTTGGGATGAATGTTACACTTGATTTTGTAACACCTGCTGCATAATGTATGATAAATTAATGGACTAAATTAAAAAATCATAGCAATCAAGCAGTTTTTTCTTCATAGGAATAAAATATACAGTCCAAACTAATGTTTTGATAGTTTTAATATCGCTCCTTATTGGTACCTATTTCTCTACCTTCACTGTTACAAGAAGGAGCATGAACAGCTTGCTAAGTAAAAGCCAACATTGTTAGATTTGGAGCAAACAGTGGTTGTAAATTAAGCAATTGTGTCTTCCTTTTGCTTGATGGAGAACCAGAAATGTGTGCTACTATTTTATATGTAGTGTCCAGACTTTAAATACTGACTGAAAAATACTTCTAAAATGATATTTGAAGTGTGAAATACAATGTAGTAATTTTGTTTGGTAACTGCTCTCACAGAATACTGTAGTTCACATACAAATGGAATTGTTTTTCAGGGCTACTCAGTTAGTGAGTAAAACAGTGTTCAGTCACTTTTGCAAGCTTTCTGGTTTGCCCTTATTGATGCTTGTATTGCTGTATTATCATAAATAGTTTGAACCACGATCTCAAGGTAAACTCAGATTAAACCATTCAAATGTAAATAAGATCCTTTTTAAAACCTGATTTAACCTCCTTTTTCACTTGTTTATGAGCCCTGTATGTTCGTTATTACTGTGGCACAACAAGGAACATCACTGATCTCCATACTTATGTGCACAATAAGCCTGTTTTGAGGTGCATCTGGATCGTGTCCTTTTCTGGTTCCCTGTCGTCATTCTGATCTCATTCTTATATGTAAAAATTCTACAGCACCCAGGAAAAGTCCATGTTTTGTGCAAAACTGGAATACAGATGCACTCAATTGTATGCATATAAGTTGCTTTTATTACTAGAACACCTTGTCTGGTTTAATTTATCATGTTTCAGATTTTATACTGTAATCTCAAGTTTAGGATGCTGTGTTACCTGATTGTGTACCTTACTAAATAGAGTTAAAAAAACAAACAAACAAACAAAACAAAACAAAACAAAACAAAACAAAACAAAAAAAAAAAAAAAAAAAACAAAAAAAAAAAAAACACACAGCCTTGTGAAATCCTTCAAGTAGGAACACTTCTGTTTTGGCACTTCAAATTCTTCTATTTGGTCTTGGTGACATTATGGTTTCTAAACTAATGGGCCAAGCAGACTGAAAAAAGTGTCACCAAAAATGCATATCCTCATACACTACTTCAGATGTCTCTTACAGAAGCTTCTAAGTGATCAAAAGAGAAATTTTGTCAGGTTTTCATGTGTGTAAAATTCAACTGTCATGTATAATCATACCTTTTTGTCCATTGTTGATAATGCAAGAAATGCATCTATGGTGTTTGGACTTTGAGGCTTTCCAGTGTCTCATGCCACAGAGTAATGGCAGCCATGCTAAAGGGAATGTTTTCTCAGTGAGTGTTGTTTATGGCCACTACAGGTAGGAATAAGAAGCTGGAGTTCCCTTTCATGTCACAAGAAGAAATTGAGGATGTTTTAAAGACCCGCCTGCAGGATTGCCCTGAAGAGCTTATTACAGAAATTGCTGAACATCTAAGAAGGTAATTTCAATAATTCAACCGGAGTTAGAAAATTTGTGATTCACTTCACTAGGACTGCCACAGGTTTGTCATTTTAGGCACTATCTATTAATATCTATTCAGCATGGTTTTACTACTTGCTTTTTTTTCTACATCTGTTCTTCCCCCACTGTTTAGATAAGGTCAGCTAAAATGTCAAGATGAGAATAGTATGTAGTTAAAATTGTATCAATGGATCTGATGTTGCTATTTAAATGAACTTGAGATGAATCTACACTTCAGTCTGTTTTCTTTCTTGGAAAAGAGTGCTTTGTTGATAGATGTGAACCACAATATTCTTTTTCTGTACAGCTCCACGTTACACATGTCTTATGTATTAGATAGCTGTGCTGACACAGTAAAGTGTTTCTGCTAAATACTACATGGTCCTGCAAGCTCATTCAGCTTCATGGGTATATTTCCACCCCCTTACACTGATCCATGCTGGGATTTCACCAGTTCCATCTTCTGGACAGCCTTTGGTATATGTTCATGTTTCCTGGCATCTGTGTCTCCGCTGGTACCCATGAGAACTGGGCAGTAAGTTATGTCAGGAAACTAAGCTATGCAAAGATGAATAACTTATTTTAAAAGGAGTTCCATACTAGAGAGGATGTGAATATGTATTTTCAGAGCAAAAGGAATATAAGATAAGACTGTAATAGCCAGCTTGAATAAATTTGGAATGCCGTATAACTGCATCCTTAGAAATTTTTCCGGAGACCCCTGAAAGTTTGTGAATAGCATTGCTTCTGGAAATCCTTCGATCTTTCACCTTGTTCCCATTGAGGAGTTCTTAAGAGTTAAAACCTTGGCATACATTTACATACCTTACTATAACATTAGAACATCTGCCATTAAGTATATTTTAATTTCCTCGTGGGGTATTTTTTCTGATTTTCATAATTTGCTTTTTGTTTATCTCTCCATTCAGTAGTGTTCATGTCCCCGTCATTTACTAGTAATGAGGTCGTTTTCTCTATTGCTGATATATTTGGGAAGACCTTGTACAGTTTCACACTTGGCTCAATGTTCTCCCCTTTCTTCTTTCTTGTTCTAAGACCTTTGACAAAAACTTACCAGGAAGTTGTGCGTTCCGTTTTTACGTCTTCAGCATCTTCCTCTGGAGCCAACAGAAGACAGGCTATGAAGGACTTGCAGGAAGAATTCTCAAACTTGTACAACAACATTCGGTTATTTGAAAAGGGAGTAAAGCACTTCACAGGTACAAGATACATGCTTTGAAAAATTAATATGCTCCTTCAAGGATGTTAAATTTATTCCAGAATCTACATTAAGGTCAGACAGGAGCAAAAGTTCAAAAAGGAAAATCTAAAAAGAAAGAACTGGAGATGTGTTTAGTATGCCTAACACTGCCTTTATGCTGGAGTGCATTGCTTTGAACCATAATTGAAATACATTCTCTTTATTTCATATCCATATTCTGTTATATCTTATGTCAAGATAACTGTGTTCTTGTCTTTCCTTCCCAAGTGTTTGCATTCCTTCCAATTTTTCACTGTCTAGGTGAAAAAAAAAATTTAAAAAAGGAAAATATTAGCGAGCTCACTTTATTCTGTCAGCTGTGCCACTAATTAAAAAATTGAATACCACCCGATTCTAAGAAGCTGCTGTTTAAACCTCATTGGTTTGATACTGAAAGTACCTGCTGCTTGAAGATAGTCTGTCAGATTAGTTTTGCAGAGGGTTACTCTGTAAGGTGTGACAGAAAAGTTAGCGTTAGAAAAATACTGTAGACATTTCCAAGATTCTCTGCTGTATTCAGCTTTCTCCTAGAATTTTCCCTGTGGAAATCTTCTAGTCGATGGAAACACTAGCAAAACAACCTGATATTCCTGTATTTTGGAATATATGGAATTATTTCCCATTAGCCTTTGTTCTTGGACATGTATTCTGTAACCTCTTTTTTTTCCTAAATTCCAGTACTTCAGTCTGGAATGGCTGTCCTTCTATTTAACTGCTTGTCCTGCAGAATTTTCTTTGCATACTCTTGGCATGATCAATAGCAGTGGTTCAGGAGGATTGTACAGGGACTACTTCACTGCTTATACAGATACATCTTTGAAATACTAGCAATGCTTTAAAATGTTCTTACAGAAAGCTCACATTTTTCACTGAACGATGTTCCATAAGAACATCACAGCAAATGAGGGATGTTACCTTCATGTATGCAGATACCTTTCTCATACTACTCGTGGTTGACAGAATCCGCAGTTTGAAAGATGCTGTGATAACATCATAGGAATCAGATAACTATAGTAAGTTACTTTATTCACTTACTTCTTTTAACAGATGATACTCAGACTAATCTTGCCAAACACCTGTTGAAGACTCTGTGTACAGACATTACAAATCTGGTTTTCAACTTCTTGGCATCTGAGTCAATGATGACAACAGAAAATTACTCTACAATCACAAGTGAGGTACAGAATGAAAAGTTCCTTTCTAACAGTCTCAAGTAGATCAGTGGTGTTTGTTCAGTAAGTAATTGCTTCACTTGAAATATGCCTACATCTAAAAAGATGATTAATATTATAGATCATTTCCATTCTTGTCCCATACAGGGCAGAATCAAGATTTTAGGTAAACTGCCAGAAGATACCAAAGGTCCTTTAACTAAACTGCATACTTCTCTGAATGGCAAGGTAAAGTTAATCAAGTTCAGATTTTATGTTTTGCTAATACAATGCTGATAAATAGCTGACACACACAGAGTAGTACCTAACCACTGCTGCTGTGAAGCATGAAGACAAAATAATCTTTGATATTTGTGTAAGGCAGTGAGAGAAAGTGTTTTCGTATCTGTGAATTTTCAGAGATGAAAAGGTGATCTTACATTTTGAAACAGTCACCTTTGGTTCCTTGCTGCCATATGGAATCCAGTGTGCCTTTCATGGGCAGGTGACAAGAGTGAAAACTGAGCGAAAACCTCCAGTGCAAAGTGGTTGATGTTTCTTGTATTGTGTTCCCAGAGTTATTGCTTGTTCTCCCATGTATTTCTTAACTAGTAAAATTACAGATATTTAAAAAAAAAACCAAATATTCAGATTACGGCAATGTAGGCACAAGGAGAGTTTTTTATTAATTCTTTTATGCAAAAGGCCATACTGAGGTGTTACTTAATAAAAAATATATCTGTAAATAATTGTAGAACACATATTCATTTTAATTTTATTTCCAAGACTAATGAATTACAGTTTGGGTTATTATTTAAGTATATGAACTGTTGTAAGATGAACAAAGATAATTTCTACTAAATACATGTTACTTTCTCATTTTTTATATAGTTCAAGTGTATTCACAGTCATCTTTCGTGTGATTAATTGTGAACAGTAGTTAAACTTTTTTATAATCTGCAAACACAGATTAAATATTTATATTATTTTTAATAGAGTATAGAAGATTTTCTTTCGTGCCTTGATTCTGCAGTGGATATTTGTGGTATTATGGTGAAAAAAGGAGACAAAAAGAAGGAAAGGTACCTTAATTTTATTTATTCTATGAAATGTGGCTATATTGCTGCACAAATGTCGGGGTGATTAGTATGGGAGCAGTCATACTCAATGTGTAAGAGGCAGTTCTTCTTTACAAACAGCTTAACTGAAAAACAGAAAGGCAGGCAGTTCTAAATCCATGGGAGAAGGAGAAGAGGAGAATTCACATTTAGTTTATTTTGTTGGATTATTACTTTCTATGATATAGTGTACAAATTCCCTAGGGGTCTGTCAAAATCTGAGCTCTGCTGGTGATAGGGTTTTTTTTAATTAATGTTTTGGAATTCCACATAAATAAATGGTCAGAGGAGAAAATTAAAATTAATTGATGTTAAATAAATTTTAGCATCTGTGATCAACTACTATATGATAGAATCAAAGAATCATATTTTTGTTTAATATATTCTTGTTCCTTAGGCAAGTCTTGTTTCAGCATAGACAAGCTCTGATTGAACAACTCAAAGTCACGGAAGATCCAGCTCTCGTTCTGCACCTGACATCAGTATTGTTATTTCAGTTTTCAACTCACTGCATGCTTCATGCACCAGGAAGATCAGTGCCACAGATCATTAATTTCCTAAGTGGCAAGATCCCAGAGGTATTCTTTCCTAGCTTTTTAAGGGGAAGTTACCTATTTTCTATGACAGGACATCAAAGTTGTGCCTTACACTATTTTTGCTGCATCAACCTGACACCACTGGGTTTCATGTCTAAACATTATTTTATGTACAGAATATAAAATTCCTCTGATCTGTACTGCATTGCAAACATATCTTTTCAAGGATCTATCATCAATTTTTTTTATAAAATTAAAAATCAATCTGTTTTTAGTCCTTTGACTTAACCATAGAGACAGCTTTGTCTTCGGGGATGCTGTATTTCTTACAACTGAACATTTTTACATCTTTCCTCTGAGCTAGAGCATGGTTGGTTTTTAAACTTTTCTAATCAATTTTGAAGAAAGATGTACCTCTTCAAGAGCAAATACATTGCAATTCTGTATTTTATACTGCCAGAACTGGTGAGTGATGTTTACTAACTGCATTGCTTTCATGCTTCAGTGGTTAATTGTCCTGTTTTTGCAGCATGAATGCACTTCCAGTTTTCTGCCTCTTTGAATGTCTCTCAGAATTTAGGTTGTCAAATACTTCATTAGAAATATATTTCTGTATCACTAACTCTCTTTGCCCAAGAATGGGAGAATGCTCTCTAAAAAATGACATCTTTAGTTATAGGTCTGTCTACCTTCTCTGTAACATTGACGTTCCCTGGGTTTGTTCTCATGTTTTTGCCCTCAGGATCAGCATTCACTGATAGTCAAATACCAAGGATTAGTGGTGAAACAATTGACCAGCCAGACTAAGAAAACTGAACATGGAGACAGTGACACAAAAGATAACATGGAAGAGGAGGAAGGAGCAGAAAGCATTCGAAAAGAACTCCAGGAAATCACTACCTCTATCAAAGATCTTGTTCTCAGACCTAGGAAATTTTCTGTAACAGAGGAATAAAACTGTTATTCAGTGCATTCTTTTATGCTGAAAAAAGGGACAACAGGAAACGCTTGACAGACTTTAAATTTGGCCTCTAGCAAATCACAGCCAGGGAACACAGTTGCTGGATGATGGTGGCAAATGGAATTTTGTTACTTCTACAGTGTACTTTTAACACACATCGATGTAGATGTGGCAGAACACAGTTGTAGATGGTTTGGGTATGAAACCAGTGGGTTTTATTTGGCATCCTCATGTGAGACCTCAAGAAATTACTCTTCAGATAACTGTGTTTTGTTCCATACACACGCAGGCTGATAATTTTACTTCTCTGACTTGGATTTGTAGTGAGATAAAGATTGCATATAAGTGTCTATAAGCTTGTCTATCTTAATTTCAAATACTGATTTTCAAACATACTCTGATACCTAACAGCACACCAGCCAAGGCCATCTTTACTGTGGTATCATTAGTGGATGTTTCCAGTTTCTGGTCACTGGACTGCAACAGTAAAAACATTTTGAGTACAAGTGGATATTGATAAACTTAAGGGAAGTGACTCACCACTAATGTGAGTTTCAAACTGTACTGAAACTTCATGAATATCAGCACACTCATACTACTGATGTATTATGCTAATGGCTGAAAGAGCTGCTCATTTAAAACTGGTAATTGAGAGGAGGTGACACTTTTGCATTGGCATTTTGGGAGCAGATAAATCCTGTTACACTTGCATAATGTACATGCCAGGTGTTCATTCAGCAGACTTCTTGAGTGCTTAGTCCAGTTCCCATAGCAGATAGAAGCATTTGTTTGCATTCTGTCAGTTCTTGAGAGAGCTTGTGGTGTTCTGTTAATCCTGAGTTTCTTGAAAATAATTTAGTTCATTATCTTTCTGCATAAACTTCATAGACAGAAATACTGCTTCCCTCAAGTTTTTTGCCAGCCTTATTTTTACATGAACAGTAGTTTATGTCTTCAGGAAAGTGCAAAAATGTGAAAAATGGGGTTCTATCACTATTAATGCCACAATTCTTGTATGGCAAATATATTTCTAATTTATTTTTAAGAGAAGATAATTTTCAAACGGGAAATATCTAAGTTCTGTTACTTCAGTAATGCCCATTGATTTCATGTATGTAATTTCAGGGTGTTTGCATAACATCAAGGTTGAATAATAAGAGATGAAAAACATTCTTTTCACTATAAAGGTCATTCACCCATCCTTGCCAAAATTGGTGCTCAAGGAGGGCAAATTCTGTGCAAATTCTCCATTCAATTTTTTTCTGTTTTCCAACAATTCACATATTCTGTGAGCTTAATCATAAACATATCCAAGCCTGAAATTGCAACAACTGAAAGTTGAAGAAGCCAGATATGGAACCCCAGTAACAGAGTAGCAAATGTTAAGCTGATTTGGGTGATGTAAACAGTAGAATTTTACACATAATTAAAAGCAGTAATGTTTAACAATGTTCATGCCAATGCTGATCTTTTATCAGCCATAAGAACAGCTTGGAATTGTAAGGCAGAACCTTGGCGGGAGGTTATAACAGCTGACAGTAAAAGACAGTGAGGAATAAAAGATGGAAAATATTCAGGTTGCTGAACTTTGTTTAAGAAATAGTTTGTATACAGGGAATAGGTTTGATTTTGTGTTATTTCACCAAAATAATTAATAAGTTCCTATAATGAATGTAAACAATTTTATATGACATTGAGCTCTTTTGTAAATAATATGGCATATGAAATTCTGTATGCAAATAAGAAATTATTTTAATAACATTAAATAAGTATTTGAAGAGCATTCTGTTGACTTCACCAGTGTTTGATCATTTTGCAACTTGCAGCTTTAGAGCAGCAATAGGTAGTATGCACTGTTAGAAATAACACACCATTCTGAGTGTCACTGTATTCTTGTTTGGTACAGTTTTATGCTGGTATAATAATGAACTTACTACAGAATTTACTTTATCATGTGTTTAACTTGCTATATTCCAGCCTATGTTATAAGAAGGATTTAAAAAATAGATTCTTTGAAGTAGACACAATTGGAAGCACCACAGTTTAGTGATGTCTTCTGGCTACTAACAGAATTCAAGGAGACATGATTGAAAACTGTCCCAGGTATTTTTTCTTGATTTGGAAATTCAGTCTTTAGTTTATGGTACAGAAGTATATCTTCTGAAAGAGAAAGAAAAGGATTTTTTCTAATTCACTGGGTTTTTTTTCCTCTCCCTAGGAGGAGTGTGTGGGAGGAAAAGTAATCTTGTCTTACAAATCAGAGGTGCAGTTCACAAAACAAAAGTGCCCTTTGGAATATCTAGGAAAATGAAAGGCACTACAAAGTATACAAATTTACACTTTTGCTCTGGTTTCAAATGATACTGTCAGTCTCTCACCTTCACTTATGGTGTATAAACACTAGCATTATATTTTTAATCTCATAAACTGACATGTATAGATGCATGTATGTTTCTATAGACAACCACTTAAATGTTCTCAACCTTGTTTGCTGCTGCTCTCAGATTGGAGTGGGTGTATTAGCCATAGGTGGAGTAATACCTGTCTCAGCAACAGCCTTGCCTTTCCTTCTTTTTAAGTGGCAAAGATGACTTTTGTAGTTGGTTGCTCGCAGATCTGCTGGAAATAAGCAAATTGTTGCTCTGTTAGAGCTTTCAACTCTCCTTTCACAGCTGCTTAAAAAAATTTGGCACGGGTTTCCAAATAATATCACTGGGTTTTGTTGTCTGCATGAATCTGTCTGAGAGCTTGTTCAGGTAAAACTACAGTAGCTCTGTTCTCTGTAGGCTCATGAGTAAGGCTACTTTAGCAGTGGTTGCTCCTTAAATGTTTTTCCTAGTAAGTAACAGTAGGCCAAGAAAATGGAAATTTCTACAAATCTGGGTAGATTGGGGGTTCTTGTTTAATAGGAAATTTAGTACTCTTGCAGAAGAGTGACTGTGGTGGGTCAGACTGAAGCTCAGTGTAGCCCAGTATTGTGTCTCCAGCAGAAGCCAAAAATGCTTAGGAGTAGAACAAGATGTGTAGTATTTCTACTTTGAGTGCTTTCTGAGCCTCCAAATCCATACTGCCCAAACTTTTTGAACAGTAAGATAACTGGCTGCTAGCCCAAATAACAGAACATATTCAGTAAATGCTAAAGGTATTTTGTGAGGAAAACACGGTCTTAGTTTAGGAATTGTTAAGGAGTGCCATCTCTTTGAGGCTTTGTTCTTTAAAAAATGAATATTTTAAATTGGAACGAGTAATTTGTTCAGGAAGTGTTGTGGGAGCTGCAAGAGGCATCATCTACCTGCTAGGCTGAAGAAACAACAGGATTTTGCTCACCTCCTCATTTGATCATTTTCCTGATTCTGTTTTAGATGTTTCTCTGGGCCTGTCTTCTATTAATATATCTACAGCTTAGACAAATTTGAGGGTTGTATTTGAAACATGAGGAAAGTGATGTGCTCTAGGACGTGTCTGAACTTCTTGTCCTTGACGGCAAGAACATATTGTGTTAGTATTTCTAAGTGTCATTAGCTCTCTCAACAGATCTGCCTGAGAAATAACTTCTGTCTGGATCTGATCTATGAACTTGAAAAGGTACTTGGTTAAGAACTGTACTATCAGTTTTTCTTTCTGGAAGGAAAGACAAGAGAAAACTATTTACAGTTCTCATTCTAGACTCAAATTCACACCTAACTCGTCCTCTCTCTCCTCAATCTGCTAAAATCACAGGCTTGAAATGAAAGGTGCTTGGTATAAATAAAGCTGATAGCACAAATTAAAATAGGAAAGGAATCAATCTTGTTTAAGTAATGACTACCTGTCTGGAGAAGTTTAACAAGACCACAGCAGAGATAATCAGGTCTTGGCAATAGTAGTCAGACGATTAGTCTTAACTGTGAGACACTATCTAGACAGATAGATAACCTCCAGAACATGTCCAGATTTGGCAATTTTACCAAAGCACTCAGATAACGTAATACATATTTAAAACATTCAAACATTTCCTTCTTCTATCTGTGACACTAAACAGCTCCCACCCACTTGACGTTGTAGACTGAGTGATTCAGACCTATTGGCTCTTGGTTATGGAAAAATCTGCCTTGAGGTCAGTTGTGGTTCATACCACAAGCAGCCATCCTTTCTTCACTCTGCCGAACTTCAGCCTGCTTTTTGAAATATCCTTACTTTCAGCTGCATTTGACTGAGGGTCTGCAAAGAGTCGTATGCAAAGTATAAGGACCTGTGAACACTCTGTGCATGCAGGAGCCTACCTGTGAAAGCAGGCCCCTGTTGGGTCCCAGCAGAAAGTAAAGGAGGTGGCTGTAACTCAAAAGCCAGAACTGGGAATAGTCAGAGAGAGCCTAGAGGAGCCCATTGCTGCCACGCTGATGGTAATCCTGTGTGAACACCTTCCCACCTGCTGGAAAGAATCAAATTGTTACCGCCCAGAAAATGCTCAAGACGTGTCAGAATGTCTGAGTTCTTCTGTGTCCCTGAACGTCTTTCCTGAAACTGGAGGAGGTTTTTTTCCTCTTCCCCCCTTCCCCCCATTTCCTGTACACAACAATCAGACTTTAGTAATTGCAACTTTTCTGATTTACAAGCCCACATGAGGCCTTTTGGATTCATTACGCATGAACCAGTGTGTATCTGGGGATGAATAATGTTCCATCTTGCTTTCTTTTTTCCCTTGCACTGAACAGTTTGTTTTTTAAGAGAAATGCCTTTTTCCTTTTGAGAACTCTCAGAAGTATATTCCTTTAAGAACCTCCTACATGGTATGTATTTGCAATTTGTAAACACAGTATGTCAAAGAATGATTTGATTCAGTGGTGAGGCAGCCAGATATTTGCATGTCATGAGGTCTAAGGGAAACAAACTGACCCTCAGCCTTCCCCCATCCAGGCAAATTCTGATGGGACCCTCAAATAGCTCTGGCAAAGTGTTCTGTTTCTTTTGGACTTGATGAATGCTTGTTTCTGTGAAGACGTGTAATTATTTCTTCCTTTATTTTCTTGCTCAAGTTACCAAGAGAAGCAGCTTAAAACTAAATGTGAGTATTGAGGCTTTTTTCCATTGTTCCTTTATGTGATAATCTTTAAACATGTTAGTATAGAAGGTACTTAATATTTTGAGCAAGTATGCAGGAAGTTTTTCCTCACAAAACTGCTGAATAAATTAGATGCAGACTTCCACATGTATATTATGTTTTTAATTTTGTGTGCCTATAGAGATACCATGCTTAATAAATAATTAAAATTAATTTCTTATTAATTCTTTTCATTGTACTAATTGGCTCATCCACTAATTTGCGTAGATTGTTCGAGTTTTCCTTTGTAAAGAGATGAGAATGAGTTTTGTTTACTCCAAAGAACCATCCAACAAAAAATGGATATGCTGTTTCCCATTACATTTTTATCTCCTAGCAAGCTTCCATAGCTGTTTGTTTTGCAAGAAAAACTTCTAGATCATGTCTTTTCTGTTAAGTCACTTGTTTCGAGCATAAGTAATTTTAACACCTAATGTGGATTGTTCTTGATTTTGGAAGTAAAACAGTTTCCAAGCTGATTTTTATAATAAGTCAAAATATTGTAAACAACAAGTATCATTTCCAAATTCTCCCTCCATAAGACACTTTGCGTTATCTTTCTCTGTTTTTAGGATCATAATTTTGTTTGGAATTTACACTTAGAAATTAAGTTTCAGATGCCTTCTTTTTGTTTGTGTTAATATTTTTCTTTTCTTTGTGCAACAAGTCGCTATTTGTACAGTAACAGAACAAACTGTAGTGGATTTGATATATTAACATTATAACAGATTACTGATGGTCATCCCAGGTAATTTTCCTGCAGGATTAGGAAAATCATGGACTCAATGGTTTTTACTTGATAGAATATTGAGATGATACTAACTCACTTGCAGGGTTAGAGAAAAATTAATTCAAAAGCTGCTTGGAAAAGATTCTGATGAATGGTGTCTCTGAATTATTTGCAGGCCGTCATGATTTACAAAGCATGTATTTTTTGGTTGACATGGTAAGACGTATGCTCAGTCACCTCTGTACCGATAGTCCCAGCGTTTTTCGTTTATTTTCCCTACCAGAATTGTATTTTTCACAAGAACAGTTAAGAACTTTTAGTGTTATCTTACCATGGGCAGACAGAAGAAAATATTTTAACCAGCATGCTTTCAAACATCAAGCCCAAAATCAAAGGGTGAAATTCCAAACCTGTTGGAAGGAGCAGCCCTCCTGCCCAACTCAAGCTCTAGGTGCCGTCAAGGCTTTTAGATTACCTGGAGAGTAAATCTGAGCTGAGTTTTTCTCCACACTTCCCTGCCAATTTAGGGTAAATGATGCTCATAAATTAATCATTTCTAGTTCAACTGTTCTAGTAAAATCTCTAGAGCCCCAAGTTTGGAAGCTGGCATGGTGAAATGCTGCTGATGCTCCACTTGGGCTTCTGCAGCAGAATTCATTCCTCTGGGAACAGAGCATTCAGCTCTTATGAGAAAGGAGGCTGTGGGCTCCTTGTTTCATACATTTGTGTTTTCCTGTGAAAAGTCAGAGGGATCAAATCAGGACATTTTTGTGGAAATATGCAAACATGACTCCAAGAGAATGAGTTAATAAAACCCCATGACATGAGTTCTGTAGCAGAGATAAAGGGAACAAGACTCGCAAAGGGGAGCTATGCTGCCTTAATTCCTTCATAATGATGGCTAAGTTTAATTTCTGCTAGAAATCACCCTGGAGAGGAATTTATATCTGTCCTTTAGCTTAAAAAAGTGACTCACTCATAAACTTCAGCAGGTTTAAGCTAGTTTTCGTGAATATCCCCATTCTGTGTTGCCATATAGTACGTCAGCTATCATCCCTACTTGTACCCCCTTCTTAGACTTAAGAGTTTTCTTTGATTCTACTTCATTTCTGCTGGCATGCTGCTTTTTTTCCCAGCTGTGATTGCCTTTGGATTCAAAGATCCGTGTGAAAGGACTGGTTAATTCTTGCACATCTCAGCGTAGTGTGGGTAATGAATCTGAACAGGCTGTCCTAGCTAGTCACTGGCCTCACACTCAAGAGGTTTTATCAGTCAGAAAAATATTAATCTTCCTGTAATGTGTCTTTGTACATGGGTAGCAGAATTAATAGCAAGAATGGCCAAGTGCCAGAGGATGGTGCAGTTGTTGACAGAGTATTTTGCATAAGAATATTCATCGTAACCTCAGAGTCATAAAGGACAATTTCAAAGTGCACAACTGGAACATTTTATTACTTCCTCTAAATTTGGAAATGTTTTCTACCTCTAGCACTAGGAGTTGACCAGTTGTTAGCCTTTGTACACTGCTTTTAACTATCCTGGGCCAGTGCCATGGATACAGCCTGATGAGCAGACCCATCTAATGGCAAAGGTGCAGTGAATGGCTTCTTTTGTTCACACTCCTGCAGGTTTGCTCTCTGGCCCTGAGGAAGTCAATTACTTTGCTTTGACAAGTATTAACCTTTTCTGTAGACAAGTAACTCACAAATGTATTTTAGGATTAGTTTATTACTGTTGTTAGAAAAGCATTCGGAAACCTTTGAAAGGAAGGCTGTAAAGTACCTCAGAATTTAGGTTTATAATTTTGTCAGAAGCCCATAATAGTATTAGGCTTAAACATGCTTATCAAGCTCAGTCTCTCTTAAGTGAGCTCTTCAAGGTTCAAATTCAGTCACATCATGATTCATTTATGTACTAAACCACGCAAAACTGTGGCATAATTAGAGTTCAAAAATCTAACTTGCATGGGAAAAAATGTTTAGAGTAAAAACTATTTCATGCTGGTCTTCTAATTGGCAATCTTTGTTTAGTTTGTTTAGTTTGGTGCTTGAAAATTGAAAAGCATTGAGAAATATTTCAAATTAAAAGCTCAAACAGTTTGGGTTTGTTGGAATTTTTTTTAAATACAGTAGCAGAATTCTTAATTTGTTTGATCATTTGCTTAGACTTTTTATTGAAAATTTTTAATAAATTTTACATAAATTAGCAAAAAGGCTTTGGATTATGTTTGTTCCTTGGTGCAGTTTCTGCCACTATGTTCCACTCGCCCCCTCCTCAGATCAACCTTTTTCACCACAGCTGGTCAGAATTATGGTCTCTGAGCACCATCCTCTACCAAAACCAGTCAACTCCATTCTGGGTTTGAAAAGATGGTTGTTGCTACATTCTTCACATCATCACTAGAATAAGTCCACATCCAGATTCTCTTGGTATCAGTGGGCTCACTGCTCCACAATACCCTTGTGTTAAATTACGTGTTCTTAAAATGTTCCTCAATGTTAGGAAGGAATGTCTTCATTTTTACCAAATTTCCTTCAGCATACTAAGATTTA
Source organism: Phylloscopus whistleri (assembly GCA_017589585.1). NCBI lineage: Eukaryota > Metazoa > Chordata > Aves > Passeriformes > Phylloscopidae > Phylloscopus > Phylloscopus whistleri. The sequence continues at coordinate 1,762,889 of JADMLD010001389.1, forward strand.
GTGATGGGGTTTATTTGTCTGATGCAAACATTGACTGTCTTGGGTGTTCAGATAAAATTTAGCCTTAATTTTTTTTCAATCAGATAAGGTCAATCCTACACTGGAACTGATTTTTAGATAGTGTGTATTTATAATCATAGAAAGAAATTCACTCTGAAAGTCATAGTGCCAAACACAAAACAATAAAAAAAAACCCCAACTTTTTCACTTATCAGGACATTACAAAAATCCCAGCAGGGCAGTTACTGAAGGGTCAGTAACCTCACATCATAATAAAGAAAGACAGAATACCATGGTGTACTAATTTTAAATCACAGCCACTTTTAGACTTTTCTTTTAAATAGAAAGAAAATATTTAATATGTGGTGCAGAGACTTTAAGTCTTAAGGGAAATGTTAGGATACCCGATCACATAATTATTCTGCAGATTTTCTCTCCCAAGAAGGCAGAACAGGTAATGTAAGAGTCACTAAGGCTTCAAATAGGTGGCAAATGTCACTGGCAGGAACCCAGGGCTGAATCTCTGTAAGGACTGGTCATTGTTGCTGCCACAGGATGTGAGGATTCAAGTTAAAACTGAGTCAATGCCATGTAATCCGCTATCTTGTTTGACAGCACATTACTCAAATGTTCAAGACTCCAGAGGTCTTTAATTAACATTTTTGGCCTGCTTAATGGATGATGCACAAAGCCACGTATTTAAAGAGCAAAGAAAGGAAAACCACCAACATTTTTTTTCTGCATTTGTCCCAGTGACGCTGTTATTTTTCTTCCCTGGTAGAGGCCAAACAAAAAGCCAAAGACCTCCACTCCCTGCTCTTTTTTCTACCAACTCCAGTCCTAAAAAGGTGCTCCTAAAAACATCCATTGCCTTCAAAATTCCTTTTGTGAGAAGGAAAACTGTTTTTACATTGTGAGTCCATAAATCCTTTGACTATTCTAGAATGGTATATGCTGGATAACTATCAACAGTGAGTATAGGACATGATGTAAAAGCATGTGTGTATCTGAATATGTAATCTTTCTTTTCCCCAGCCCAAAAGCCAGCAGCATGCCCTTGATAAATTAACAAGGTTTTCCTGTCCACATTGTATTTAAAGCACCCAGGGCAGGAAATAAAAGCAAGAAGCCACTCTGCTGTAATTCCACATCATTGGTGATATGCACGCACAGCTGAATTGCACTATTCTGTAACTGCAACCTTGGTGCAGATGCTGAGACTTCATAACTGAATTATGCATACAACTGTCCAATAGATAAGAGCACACCAACCCTAAACTGCAGAATTAAACCCTGATCCAGAAAATATTAAATCACCTGATTTGACTCGCATGAATTGAGAAAAATTATTCAGCTACATTAATTTGCACACAGATACCAGTGTTCTAAGTGGTCCATTTTAAGAGAAGACATAGCAGGTGGTCATGTAACACTTAGAGGGAAGCAGAAGGAAGGCAAATAAGTCTGTTGAAGAATACCCACAGCATATTTTCGTGTTGGTTGTTTGTTGTGAGCTGTCCTAGATACCTTTCTCACCATCTGTCTCAGTTGTATCATATAATCAGTTCATTACTGTAAAAAATGGTAGAATACAAAGAGTTACATTTCTTTCAGATTTTCTTTACCAGATTTTTTTTTTCTTTACCAGATTACTTGCTCCATGGTGTGTCTGCCTAGCAGATGCAATCTATACATATGTATTTTAACATGCTTCTGCTGTTATTATCTCTGTAATCCAAAAATAGTGCAACTGCAGAGCATCATTAATGCTAAATATCATACCCATACCTACTGTGTTAATTGTCATCAAAAATCCAGAGTCCATAGGTAGAGATCAGGGTGTTTCTAGCTCTCTTCAATGTTTCTGCTTACTCCTTCTCTTCTTGTTGCCCAGAGAAGATATGGATGTTCCATCCCTGACATTGTTTAAGGCCAGGCTGGATGGGACTCTGAGCACCCTGGTCTACTGGGAGGAGTCCCTGTCCATGGCAGGGGGGTTGGAAATGTGATCTTTAAGGTCCCTTCCAACCCATACCATTTTATTATTACTTGATCCTGCCTCTTAGAATTGCCCATCTTGGACCCTGTTTTCCCTTGGGAAGGACTGGAGAGTGACACAGCAGTGTCACCCCAAACATCTCACATATAATGGGAAGACATTTGTAGTGCTACATTTGCAGTGGCCAACATTTCTTAGACTGTACAGCAGTGGCTTTACAAACAATGATTTCTGTTTGTGTAATAAGCAGCTTGTCTGCAGAGCCACATCATCTCTATTTTCAGAGATGACCTTGATAAGAAGGTGGCAGCCAAGCCTGATGGAACACTGCAAACAGAAAAACTGGCCTACGGAATATTTGGCCTACAAATCAAAATACCTGGGAACAACAATAATTGAAGTAGGGATATTACATACTAGTAATACTAACAGTAGCCTTTGCTTCTCCTAAGCTGTAATGCCATCTAACTCATCACAGTCTCTTAACAAGGATGAGAATAGAAAATTTTAGATTCAGTTCATTTTGATAAGGTGTCATCCTTCTATTAAAAGAGTGCTGTGTCTCGGTTTATATTTTTCCTCAGAAAATTAGGTCAGGTTGGCATAGCACAGCTGGAGATAAGAGGAAAAGCCACTGCAGCAGATGCTTGATTATCATTTGGGGGATTTACATTTGGGTTTGGGGGAAGCAAGTCTTTCTTTTTTTAAATAAGGTAATGAAAATCGTTTCCAATTTTAGCTTGTTGCTAACAATGCTGCTGCTGCTGATCTTTATATTTTTTCTCATTTTATTTCTTAAAGCAGTTCTAAGTAGGTCATAGGCTTTTAAATAACCCTTCTAGAAAAAGTTGTGCTGTATAGTCAGTTGTAGTTATTTAAAAAAAAAGAAAAAAGGATTGTAATTCATTTGATGCAACCCTTCTCACAATAAAGAAGTAACTTCATCCATCTTGCTATTCCTGAAATAAAATGTAAGGGTAGGGAAACCTGGTCTCTACAGCTAAAACATCTGCAAAAATGAGAAATTACTTTTTTTTTTTTTTTTTTTTTTAAGACCTTAAAGATTACTATCAGAATCAGCATTCCCCATTGAAGTTCCGTTACTTCCTGTTAGCAGAAAGATTGTTTGGTTTGGTGACCTCTGGGCACTTCACTCATCCTTGTATCACAGGTATCATTTCTTATTACTGCTGTTTTCCCTGGGAAAGATTTCAGTCCCAAAGGCAGGCTTGTGTCACTTCCAGGGAGGTGTGTCCCTGCCCAGTGGTGTCAGTATGGCTGAGATGCTGCTGTTTCCTTGGGGCACTTCTGCCCAGCTGTGCAGGCATTTTGTGCAGATGCTGTTCTAGCAGAGGTGGTTCCAAAGTGCTCCTCTGATGCTGCTCCCCTACTAGTATCCAAAGGGGGCCTAGTGGGAATCTGGAGAGGGACTCTTCATCAGGCACTGTAGTGGTAGGACAAGGAGTAATGGGTACGAACTGAAAAATGGGAAATTTATTATAGACATTAAGAAAAAGTTCTTCACTGTGAGGGTGGTGAGCCACTGGAACAGGTTTCACAGAGAAAAAAAAATTATGGATGCCCCAGCCCTGGAAGTTTTCACAGCCAGACTGGATGGGGCACTGAGCAACCTGGTCTAGTGGGAGGTGTTGCTGCCCATGGCACTGGAGTTGGAACCAGGTGATCTTTAAGGTCCATTCCAACCCTTAAAATTCTGAGTCTATGATTTGCACAATAGGGATGAACTCACTAGTGGAAGTCTCAGAACAGGACTTCAGTGCATGTCTTCATTTGTAACTTCCATTTTCTGTTTATTTAAACACTTTTTGAAGTATCATTCATGATTCCCTAATCATGGATTGTAGGTGAGTGTCAAGGCAAAAAAGGATACTTGGAATAAACAGGCATGTATGAGAGCCCTGTTTTCATTATGAGAATGCCCCCACTCCTCTTCTAACGCCCCTAAGAGAATACTGAGGGTTTGTGGAGACTTTTACCCTCCCCCTTTTGCCATAAATGATAAATTTTCTGTGGTCTATCACAGAATCACCTTGGAACTCCTCCTGCGGAACTTCATGAGCCTCCTGTCACGCCACTTCTCTGGTTATGGGGAGGTGCCTCTGGATAACAGCACATCCATGTGTTGGATCAGCCTCTCCTCCCACCGTGGTGCCATCTGCCAGTTTGCTGTGGGTGCCACTTTGTCCCATCTAACTCACCAGCTAGTCTGAGTATTTATTAGATGAGCCCTTTGTAACAGATGCAATCTTCAAACCTGTTTTAAGGTTCAATATGGGAAGGACAACTAAGAATACTGACAGGATTTTACATTAAAAGTTACAACAGTGCACAGCTGAATTATTTCATCACTTCATTTTATTCCATACATTTGACAGTAGCCAGGAAGGAATGAGCTCCATAATGACACAGGAGAAAACTCTGGCTCTACCAGACTATGTGAAAACCTGTAAAAAATGTTGGGTTTATTTCAGAAAAAAAAAAAAAAAGGAAAGAATTTAGATGACGAAACTATTTGAGTTTGTATGGTGTAAACAAAGCAGATAGCAATACCAATTAAGGAAAAAATTATAAAATTCCTGAGATGCTTGATCCCCTAGTTAAGCCACAGCTCTTGCCCTTTTTGCCTGTAGCCATGGGGTGTGTAAACACAGTACAATTCAGTACGAATTACCAGACCAACCTCTAAAATACCTGCTTTGCTTTGACACTGCATCAAAACAGTGTCACTTGTGGACCATGACGCAGGATATTTGGGTTGTTACAGCTGCATCCCATTTGGCATCCATCCTGGCTGCTTAAAGGAGAATTTCATCAGTGAGAGCTCTACACTCACTCAGATGCTTCCAGGACCTGAGGTTGTATTACTGTCCTGTGCCACAGAGATAAGATAGTTCAGAGTTAATATCTGTGTCTTCTTTCCTGTAGGTTCATGGTTTGACTTGATCTGTGATATATGCCCCTAGTTCCTATTGCTTCCCTAGCCATTTTTAGAAAAGCAAATATTACAGAACCCTTAATTTATGTAAATGCATGAGACAAAAGTAGAAATAGGGAAAATGAAGCCAGCAAATTCATGCAAATAAAGCAAATTGCTTTAAAAGATAAAAACATGCACTTACCTGAAAATGAACAAGTGCCTAGGGCAGCTTTGTGTCCTCCTCATAAGAGATCAAATTGTTTTTCTTATCCTTCAATGTTGTTCAAAGGATTTTTTTCCCATCTTTTTTCTTTCTTTATGCGTCTCTAAGAAAGAGCCTTATTCCAATAATTGTATGCTCTTAAAGAAAAAGATGATGAAGTTCAATGGCAGGTATATTTAGATTGGGAAATAGTTCATTAGAATTGCCATGAAGTGAAGGATAGAATATTTTTACCTGTATGTACATATCTGCATCCATATATACTAATTCCTTCTCAAGTAATATGAATGTTTCTGGGCTTTTTATTCTTGTATGATGTGAGGGAGATTAACATATATTTATAGAAAACATCAAGACAAATTATTGGGAGGTATGTTAACCTCCTGGCTCTGCTTTTTAGCTCCAGTGAGAAAACAAGCATTTTTTTTCTGATGATTCCATATTTATCAGGATTCACAACTTCACAACCATGTTCTTACAGCTTTTTTCACTGGAAGTCTTCTAGTGCTCTGCATTTTATAGGAAATCATTTGACTGTCCAGAAAGCCCCTGTCCTAATTTGTTGTAGCTAAATTCTATCTTTATCTGCTTTAACAGCAGGCTAACTAGCCAGGTCTGGGGTTCTTTAATTTCATCTCTTTTATCATTCAGTCCATGAAACTGCTGCATTCTCAAATCTGGCCCCAGGGACTCCAGTTACAATATCCTCACATCCTTGGCAACGTCTCCCTGCATCTCCTTAGAATATTCTTAACACTAAAAATGATAACACGTATCCCTGCATACTAGGTACATAAAAATCAACAGTATTTCACTTCCAATTTCAAATGTTCCAATTTAAATAGTAAAATCATCTTTTCCCAAGGAATGGCAACATGGCAATCTTTCCCTGTGCCTAGGACTCAAGTTAGCAGCTGGAATGCTGGAGTCAGCATTTCATTCCATGAGAGTGAATAACATCAGATCTCCAGAGATTTCTTAACTGACCTTCAAAACACAAAGTCTAGCTTCCAGCAAACTTAAAGTAAACATATTTCTCTAGAGATTAGGATCAAAGCACAAGAAAAACATTCTACTTAACTGCGTGGCGCTTGTACCATTACTTATTCATTGGAGCAAGGATAAGTAGTGCTGGGAGAGATTTGCCTTTTTTGTTGCATTTTCTAATGGTAAAAGTAGTTCTCAGAGGTTACCCATACCTTTGCCAAAAGGTTTGCAAAAATCTTCATTCTTTTGCGTACCATTGCTGCTTCATTCCCAAACATGGTCTTTTATGATGCTTCATGGTCAAACTCTGAAGACTTTCTGAAGAAAACTCTTGGGCAACTTGAGCATTTTACTAGAGGAGCAGCCCAAGGACACCCCCAGCATTTGACTCTGTTCTTGGGGGTACTTTTTTAAGGTTCTCAAGCAACAGCTCCCATCTGTAGAACAGGATTAATAGCACTTTCCTTCCATATCCATATAGGGGTTTAGGAGGATAATTATGTTAAAAATTCAGTAGGTCTGAAGTATTACAGTAGTGGGTCTTGTTTGTGCAAAGAAGCTGGGCTTCCTGGAACAGACTGACTTCCTGGGGGAAAAAAAAAGCAATAATCAAGAAAAACACTTTTTATAGAAAATTACTTGGTATGCAGAGTTTTTGATAACTTAAAAACCTGATTGATATTCATTAGAATGAAGAAACAGAGATGTTTCTACAGATATGGGAAGCTATTTGTTGGTGAGCTTTGTGCAACAAAAATGCATTATAAGTAACAAAACTTTTCATGAGCTCCCTGTTTTGATTTTGCTGTTGCTACTTTTAGGCTGAGATGAAGCTGTCAGGAAACAAGAGTACTGATCCAGAAAGGAGGGGATCAGAAAGGTGGTTCACTCAGGGTTATCCTCTGAACTGGTTCATAACTTTAATTCCCACTGAAAAAGAATAAATGAAAATCCTCTGAAACCCAGTTTCAAGCCTGTCCTGTGACCTTGACTATGGAGCACAGTTAATCACAAACACTCCTTGATTGTGTCCTTAGACACCAGTTTGTATTTCTTCCCCAACACAGAGCAAAATGCGCAAAACTTAACCTTGATTTTGGCCATGACTGTGATTGTGCATTAAATGCACTGAGCTCTGCCTGGTTTTTATATGTCATGTTCTGTAAGTGTACAAGCTGATGGATATAATTTTCTCATATAAATGGGTTTATTTGTTACACATTCAAATCTCTGTTTGATCTTAAGGAAATGGAAGTCCAGATTCAAGCCCTGTTATATTATTTTTCCAAGGATGTCACATAAAACACATCAGAAATATTTTTAAGAAAGCATGTTTCCCACTGATCTGAGTTCCAGATTATTTTATTTCCTTACTACACCCTGTTTTGGCTGACACAAATATTGATGGTACTAAGAAATACTGTGTATCAATTCAACTCTTTAGAGTTTCAATTTACAGGAGCAACAAGTTTTCCAATCAAGTCACTACTTTTGGTCTGAAATAAGTAGCCTCTCTCCCTGTCCCCTTTCCACTATTTACTACACCTCCTAGAACAGATTAAGAAATGCCTGACCTTATGCATTGGTGCGGTGGAAACCTGCAGTAATTGGTTTTTCTCACAGCTCAACAACCACTTTGGTTTAGAGCTTACCAAAGCAGAAACCCAGAAAAAGGTTTTATGCCTTTTATAAAACTGAACCATGAGCATAAGACAGTCAGTGAGTGTATAAAAACAAAGTATGAGAGTGTAACTCTAAGTGGACTAGATGTAGTCTTTGTCACAGATAAGAACTCCCTTGAATCTTGTCTTCTGTATGTTCTCCTTATTCTCAGGCTCTGCATCTGGTTAAGAGAAACTATTTGCCCTGTTATTCAAAGTGCAAAAATTTCAGCTGCCCAAAGTCACTGACATGAAAATATTTCAGGGGACCTTCCCAGTTGTTTTCAGCTCCTCTAGACTTCATGATTGCTAGTTCTGGCTGCAGCTACAACCACTGAGTTTAATGAAGAGTGCAATCCAATGAGCCCAGCAGATGTTTTTGGGGTTGCTTCACTGTGAACTTTCTGGTTTCTTCTTCCTTCATTTCCAAGAATCAAGACCCAATTTTAGCAAAGTAATGATGATCCAACCAGCAACAAGAAGACTGAAATAAGTCGTCATCTCCACAATCCTTGAAACATTCACTATTTCAGATCTATAAGCAGATGAGGTTTGGATGTTTGTCCAAGCCTTTTTAGCCTGAAAAACCGAAGGATGGGAAATTCATACAACTGACTCTCAATAGATTTGTGGTATTTCCTGCACTTGTCCAGCACAGAAATACAAAATATTTCACATCATTTTGGTACTGCCAACATGGAATCTGGCAATAAAGAAATATGTAAGAAAAAACAATCTTTTCCAATAACAAAAAGGGAAACTTTCTTTGAGTTTTGATTTTGTTTGACTTATGATTTAGTTTATTTTCCTTTATATTTTACTCTTTTGCTCTCCAGGGGTATTTGTGTGACCTCACAATGCCACCAAATATTAGCAGCACAGTTGGGATAATGCCAAAAACAGTCATATATCCTGGAGTCCCTCATCTTCCTTCTGTTGGGTCAGGTAGATGTGGGGGGTATTTTAAAAAGAAATGAATGAGCAGAAATACAGGAGTGTCAAGAGAAAGTCAGAAACACACTACAAAGTGCCTGCCTCTTCTCTTTGGCCTTTTAACTCCACAGTTGGTTTCATTTCTGAATTATTGCTTCTATCTCCATTACCTGATTTCTGGATGAACTGTATCTCAGAATCCAGTACATAATGCTCATAATGCCAGTGGATGTACGTAGAGAATGTGAAGATGGCTTCATTTTCAGGTGTCTGACCTGAAACAGTGTTACAATAAGCTGAAGCAGCCCTCTTGCTCCCCATCATGCAGGTAATACAATTCACAGTATATGTTGTTAAAGGCTACCATTTTATTGTAGAACAACCCAGCATTAAGAAATCCAGGGCACTGCAAATGACCAGGAAATGCCTGTCTAACTTTCACAGGTAGTGCAGCATTACTCAGTATTTGAGCAAGCAAATGGTCATGCACTGAATTATATGATTTTTCCATCTTTTGCAGATCAGGTGGAGGGCCCCAGCAGAATGACCAGCAGTCATACAGAGTGCCATTTCTGCCTGCAGTCTCTCCGTGGCAGGAAATTCGCACTAAGAGAAGACAATGCTTACTGCGTTCCGTGCTATGACAGCCTGTACGCCAACCCCTGCGAAGAGTGCAAGCAACCCATCGAGTGCAACTCCAAGGTAAAGATTTAGGTTGCACTTTTTGTTCCTTGTTAAATCATACACAAATCCAATTTCTTTAATGGCAGATTTGATATCCACCCCTTTGCATATCCCTCTATCACTGAAGAGGCCTAAGCACAGCTGTTGTATGTCCTCACACAGCGGAGGGAATCAGTGCTGTTTTCCCTGAATAGGAAAGCTCTGGGATGAAAGATGAGGATATATCATATCCCCCAAGCATACAGCAATGCTATGGTGTATGTGTGGACCTCAGCTACGCTCCATCCTTCACCTCCAGTCACTCACTGGCTGCAGAGGCTAAACAGTGCTGGAGGGGTGATAGGGTGGGTGGTGTAATTCAGTGTATCAGGTTGATTGACACCTTGGAATTTCTGAGAGATGTTAATTGAAAAAATATTTTGAGCATTGAATAAATTACTTTGACTGTAGGTGTTGACAAGCAGATGCCAAGCTGAGAAGACAGCATGTTTACAATTTGCATATTCTCTCTCTCTCTTTTGGAAATTAAGTATTTTTTAATTTCTGCTTAATTCCATGCTTACCTTGCTCATCTCACAGATGGCATATTATTGGCAGTGTTTCTGACCTTGTCTTTCCTTTCACCTCTCCATTTTTTACAGTATTAATTAAATCATTCAAGTTCCTCTGTGGTCTTTGACAGGGTTTCTAGTACCCCATACTCCAATTTAGAGCACTTATACTTGACTATGAATTTTAAGGTCAAATGAAACCTATCAAAAAGCATTTGTTTTGCCAAGTTCAGAGTGTACTGGTCACCTTCTCCCCATGGCCTCTTTGCCTATGTTCCTCCTGAAATAAAAGAACAAAAAGTTATTAAAATAAGCCTCTTGGAAGGCTTTCCCAACCCAAGCATTTCAAAAACATTGTCTGAGTGCAGGAATCATCCAAGGAAAATGCTGATTTGGATGAAGACACTCCTCAAACTCTCATCAGTATTTCACTCACAGCAATGTTGAACATGTAGCACCAGCCAGGAGAACACGTGCTTTAATTTTACCTTTAAAATCAAAAATTAAATAAGTGACCGGATTACTGTTGTTGAAGATCATAAAAAAAAAAAAAAAAGAAAAGCCATGTCTTTGGACTGAGTGGAAGGAAAAAACAGGAGAAAAAAGCAGACGTGGTAAGAAAGGAGTGCACCTGGTTAGAGAGATCCAGGAAAGTGGAACACAGAGACCTACAGCTGATTGTCTCACCTCTGCCAAGGGGCTAGAGCTTGGTTTTCTTCCTCTCCTCCTTACCCAGTCTTTGCTTCAGGCTTTTCAGGGCTGACAGCCTAGTTCCTGCAAGGTTCAGAGTGTTAACTAAAGGAAATGAAAGTGGTAAGTGCTCAGCACCTCCTGGAAGGAAGCATGGCATTTCTTTCATTTTTAGCTCTTTAAAAGGCAGGAACATGATAAGGAGAACAATGAGATTGGATTTGTGCCCTTTTCTGTTTCTTACTTATAAAACCCCTGTAAGGGTTTATTTTTTTAGCTGGGAGGGGGTTTGGAGGTGAATTTTCCCCTTGCTTTTCTAACTGTGGAAAAATTAAATCTGCTGTTTTGTCTTTTTTCAAATTCTTAGTCAGGATCTCATACATATACTGTTAGCTCTTTCATCACTTAAGCCCCCTGAGTCTTAAACAAACATTTCTTTCTGCCAAGTTTTCAGGGGGGTTTATATTAGACGTAAACAAAAGCAATGATTTTTTTCTTCATCTTACTAATAATCATTTTGTTCTCAATGAGATTTTAGTTGCTTGTTTTCTGATATAACTTAGCAGTACGTCAGTCAGCTGGAAGAAGAAGTAGTAACATTGAAAATACATAAGGATCATTCTGAATTCTGCAGAATATGGGCTTCCTCTCCATTGGTCTGAGCACATTAAAAATGTCGATCACTCGTTTCCCCTTGAAAGACAACTGTAATATATAATGTGATTCTTCTTCCAATAAAAACATGCCTCTGCATTGCCATAAGGAAGGACATTCTGCCAAAGCAGCTCATAATGTCCTCTGCAAGGGAGTCTACACAACAGTGTGACATTGAGTACCTACACCTTTCCTGAGCACACATCTGCTTGGATCCACCACTGCAATGCTCTTCGTTTTTCATTTTAGTTCTGGAAGGTACTGAAGGATAAAAACCCTGTAAATAAATGCTTTCATTAACATGAACTTACTTTCTCCAAGGATCTGGCCTACAAAGGCCGCCACTGGCACGAGGGGTGCTTCAGATGTGCCAAGTGCAATCGCTCACTTGTGGAGAAACCATTTGCTGCCAAGGACGAGGTCTTGCTGTGTACTGAGTGCTACTCTGATGAGTATTCATCCAAGTGTTTCCATTGCCAGAAGACCATTATGCCTGGTAAGACAACAGGGGCCCTGGGCTGAGAAATGGAACCACATTTTTAATAAAAACCACCTCCAGGAATAACCAATCTACAAGGTCCTTGACATTCAGAGCAGCTTTGAGGTGACTACCCTTCCTTTGTGTGTAGCACTCTCCCAGCAGTGGGGAGAAGGGAGGCAGACACTTCTGATTTATCACTGATAGGTCTTATGAATCCTCATAAAAATATTAAGAGTTCAATGCAGGGTAAAATGTGTTCATATGATGTCCTTGATTCTGTTGCAGTTCTCAGGAAGCATATCCCGCTGTGAGCAAAGGTAGACAAACTGAGCTATTGTGACCAGGAGTGCCAGATTAGACAAGTCATCTGCATGTTTTCCACATTGACCAGACCCTGTGCTTGTGTTCTTTATACTAGTTCTTTCACTCAGAAATACTTTTTGTTTAAATTGTCAATACATGAACATTTGCCTTCAAATCATTAGCAGCGTTTTTGCTAAAATGAATACAAGTCCATTTTACAATATTGTCCATGTTTACAATAGGCTTACCTCCTGCCATTAGCAACCTCGAAAATTCTGCTCTTCCCACTAAACTGCTTCTCAGCTTTTGATTGTGTCTGTTCAGGACATGCTCTAGACTTTTCATTGCTATCACATCAGTAAAGCTCATACAGCAGAGTGATTACCCAAAAGCTGCCTCTTCACAGGCATCTGAGAGAAGCCACAGCACCAATTGTTGCAAAAGGAAGCCGCTTGCTTAAGAAAGTGTGTCCCTAACTTTTGAAACAGAGAACATCAGTAAACTTGGCAGTGACATCAGAATTTTATTTCTCAGTATATCTTAACACCGAACAGGAAGATCCAAGCTGCACAAAATTATAATCTTACTATAGATATTAGATTACTCATGCAGTATTCAACCTGTAACACTAGTTTGTATTTCTACAGTTTGTTTCCTTTTCATTACAAGTAAAATCTGCATTAGTGAAAACAAATACCCCAACAATACAGTTGTGTTCATTTTAAGCATAATAAACTGCTTAAATTTAAACTTTTACAGGATTATACTTAAACGTGTTAGGAATTTTAAACTGCTTAAATAGTTTACAAAAATTTTGTCAGAATACACTCGGGTTTGCATTATTATCTTCTAGTGTATATCCATGCTGCTTGTTTTGTCACAGAGTCTAAATCCTTGCAGCAAGTGCCTGAAGGTGGAGAAACAGTGCAACAGTGGCATGGGAATGCCAGCCAGTCTCTGTATCATTAAATTCCTTTTCATCAGATTGCTAGCTCTGTGTTGAAAAGACATAGTTGTGAAAGACAGTGAAATTAGCCTTCTGATCACTGGGATGAAGCTGCAAATCTTTTGTGTCTAAATATAACCAGTAGTTTCTCCACTGGCCCCACAGTTCAGGGAACAGGCACAGTGGGATTAATCAGTTACATCAGCAATCCTCTTCTTCATGTGGAAAGGATGGTAAAGCACCTTGCACCTCTCTGTGCAGTCTGGTGCTACCTACAGGTAGGAAGTTATGGATGGAGATCCACTGGAAAAATTGCTCCCAGATGTATGTGCATATCTTAGACTTATGTTTCTACATCAAGATAGGGCACCTGTACATGGAGATAAAAGCTCTGAAACTCCTCTGACAAACATTTAACTGAGCAGCTTTCTGTCCTTGTGCTGTATCAAAAGTATCTAGTTAAACATGATAAAAAGAATTGTTGTCTAGGACAGAATATGGTGAGCTAGGAGAAGGGGGTGTAATGCGCTGTATCACAGAAAAATAAAACACTTACTTTTAGAAAGTTGCCAATTTAGGCTGATTAAGATAAATAATGCATTTATAAGTGAAGGAACCTTAGTTTAAGAAAGACAGAAGACAGAACAATAATAAATGTACTAAACATCCAACAAATTAATCTCTAATTTATAAAAGTGCTGTGTGCCTGAACAATATCACTGAGTTGGCTGGTTTGTGAGAAACTGAGCAATTCAACCATAATCACAAAGAAGAAACCCCAAAAGATTCATATAAGAACAGACTCTAAAAATCACAGTTTAGGCAATTCAGCACATCTTTTTTTCAGATTATTTTATGGCACTGAATGTGTTCTTGAAATTTCAAGTGCATTCTTAGAAGCTCTATTAAATTGAGGATAACTGTTTTCTTGGGTAATCCAATGCTGAGGTAGAAGGTTCAAAACAAGAGCATTCCCAACATTTAAAGCTTATCTTACCAGGCTGTATCTGAGAGGATTATCCACTTTGGTTTTTTTCAGGTTCACGTAAAATGGAATTTAAGGGAAGTTCCTGGCATGAATCCTGCTTCGTTTGCCAGTATTGTCGGCAACCATTGGGAACAAAACCATTAATCACCAAAGACAATGAGAATTACTGTGTGCCTTGTTTTGAGAAGCAATTTGCTCACCATTGCTACGCTTGCAAGAAGGTAATAAAACACACAATGCAAAAATTGCCCTAATGAGACAATACTGCTCGTGGGAGAAAGGGCTGGATTGTGTGAAATATGTGGTGAACTAAGAGTAAGATCAAAGTCTTCCCATTGACATTGGACACTGAAAGCCAATTGCAACAGTGTCCACTCTTGTTAATCTAAGACTGATTATATATGAAATAAACTTATTTGCCAAAATAAATGCTTTGGGCTTCTTTAGTTATTGCTTGTGATTTTTAGCAAAGGTTAAATAAAAAGCTATTAAAAAGTTCTAAGTTATATAAAACCCTTCTTTCCTGAAAATCTCTGATTTTGCCTTGGTAAACATGCCTCTCTTTCCATCATTTTTCAGATGTATTCGTATGCACAATTAGCCACCTGAACTGAGCAAATCATCCACAATCTTGGCTATTTTTTCTTGAAATGTATCAGGCAATTAGCAGAACAAGTAGCATTCAGTTGTAATAACACAAAGTCTGGAGTCCCACTGCTGCAATATATGATCATACCCTTGTGGGTACCAGAAAGCTTGATTTGATTTCTTTTTTCCCCCAAGTACAGATAAATCAATTCTTCCCTCCCTCAATTTCTCATGTTTTAAGATTGTCTCTTGTTGATGAAAATACTCAAAGCATCATACTATTCTAGTGTGATACTTTTCTCTAGGGAAATTTTTAAGCTGCTTTTAATGGCAGAATTTTGCTTATTCTTTTGTACCTGCATCGCTAGAAGTGTTTCTTTTTTTCACTTCATCAAATAACTTATAATTTCCTGTAGTTATGTAGTGATTACTTGTAAACCTCTAACTCTAACAAAAGCTTTTAATTTCAGGAAAACATGCTTCCTACTTTTTTGTTCAGTAGCTAAACTTTAGAAAGTATTTTTATATATTCTCATGTCTCTACATCTAGCCTTTAATGTGCATTAAATAAACACTCCTACATGAAATAATCAGGATTTTCTTCTTAAAAATTCTAGGAATGAAATAGTCCCCCTACATAATAGCTAAAACCATTTTACATCTGAAACTTGCATCAATTCCCATATATGAGAATTGAGCCCAAAGTGATGAAATTGCCAAACCAAATCTTGAATTTTTGTCAGCTATTTTTAGATATTAATAGAAAAGCAAACAGAACCACACGAAGTAGCCCCAAACTGGAATGTTAAAGGGATCAGAAATTATTTAAATCTCTTTATTGCTTGACATGACCCAATATTATTTTTTATTTTCTTGAAACTGTATTCCTTGGGGAAATTTGATGATATGACTATTTTTACTTAAGTTTCTTCAACTTTTTATCCTCCTATTCCAACAGTATTCATTCATTCTTTTATTCTTTCTTTCATTCATTCCTTTTTATGTAACTTCATAGAAGAAACACAATCTTACAGCTCATCTTTATCTTTATAAAAATTTCTCTGTACATTCTCTCACAAATTCTGTGAAACCAGCACTTTACCACACATATGGGAGCCAAACAACTGGAAATATCCCTCTTCAGAAATAACCAGTGCAGAGTGAAGTGTGAGTGAATTGCTGGCAAAGAGAAGTTGATGACACTGATAAACATGATTTTTTTTTCTTCTTTTTCTGACCGTGTAGATCTCATTTCTGTTTTACTTCTGTTTCTTTACTGTCTTTCTTCCTATTTAAAATACTGTTGCAGTTGAGACACAGCAAAATACTGGCTGGAAATTAACTCTTATCTCAGCATCAATTCTCTCACCCACTGTCTATCACTGATAATTTCTCTTCTGAGAGCATGTCTGATTCTATACACTTATCTACAGTATAATAAAAAAAAATCATTTAAAAATGACGTATTTATTACAAATTATGAGGTTATACTGTGATAGAAAATTGAGAATAACAAACCAGTAGCATCTGGAGTTCAACTGCAGATTAGTTAAATGGATAATCCAGATGAAAAAAAGTTGACATGACCACCCTGTCTTCTCTTGTGCGTATTGGAGGAGAGAAAACAAGTGGAAGTACTTGACTGGACATTCCTTCATGATTCACACCTTTGTTTCTTTGCTCTGTCCTTGTTTGTCAATACATTAGGTTATAACTTCTGGAGGAGTGACCTACCATGACCAGCCTTGGCATAAAGAATGCTTTGTGTGTGCTGCGTGTAAAACTCAGCTGTCTAGACAAACATTCATTTCCAAAGATGAGCACCCATACTGTGTAGACTGTTTCAACAAATTTTATGCCAAGAAGTGTGTTGCCTGCAAGAAACCTATTACAGGTGAGTCTCATCTTCTAGAAGGAACAGAAATGAATCATCAGTCTCCTCTCAAAGAAGACTTTCACTTCGGAAAAAACCCGTTAAAAATACTCCCATCATAATGAGAGACTGAAGGAGGGCTAGCTATCAGAGAGGTTCTCTCTGTGTCACATGTCCTGTATCTTGCTAGGACATACTGATCACACATGTTCCCTAACTGCTGAGGAGTTGTTTCATGTGCCCAAAGGAGTTCCTCCATTGTTTGATGCAGTGTTTTCTGTAGAAAAATTCCTCCTTAAGAATATTTTAAAAGGTGGGGTTTTTTGCTCTTCCCAGGACAGTACGCACAACCCCTCTGCGATTTCTTTGGTTTTGTTTTTAAATGCAAATGTGATTGAACTGAACACATATTAACTGCCTGCTGGTAAGGCACACCTGTCAAATTACAAAGCTTGCCAAATGCAGCAGGGCTCTATTTCATGCATCCTTGTATACCTATATATGATTTCTATTTAGACATGTATGTCATTGGTCCATGATAGCTGAAGTTTTCTGAGAGCATTTGCTGGTGTTCTGCATTTTAATCCTATCATGTGTGGAGTCAACTGTTGAAAAGTATTGCCTAATTCTTACAGGTGCATGCTGCATATGTCACTGGACAAATAAATTGATGAATATCCAATCATATGTGCATGATTTAAAAAAAAAAATCCAAACTACAAAACAAAAACAAAAACAAAAACAAACAAACAAACAAAAAACCACAAACAAAAAACCCAAACAAACAAAACAAAACAAAACAAAAAACCAAACAAACAAACAACAACAAAAAAAACCCCAACATCAAAGCTATTCAGATTCCTCCAATCCTCAAGATTTTATTTCAGATAATTCTGCAATCCCATTATCCGGTAATTTCCAAAAGAATCCATCTTGAAGAAACTTAATTATTAAATTTCATTCAGAGTTGTATAGAAACTATATGTTTCATCACATTGCAAATAAATTTCCTGAGAGTTTGTTGGGAAGATCAGCAAACCTGAATCATTCTGATGATTTATCATTCTGATGGTTTATCATTCTGATAAACCCATCGTCTTCAGATCTCATAATGGAATATGCAAGCAAGAGACTTGTGACTTTGCTTGAAATATTTCCCACTGTTTAAATTTTAAAGTTGTTTTTCAAATCAGCCAATAAAAATATTTCACACTATGGATTTTTGTTAATTTTTCCGTTTGCTGTATGAATGACAACCTGATCACACATCAGAAAGTCATCTGTTGCATTACTGAACCATGTCCAGAAATACTGGATTCAGATCTTCTTTCCTTTTTCATACTCTCTTTCAGCTCTGGGAGGTGCCAAATACATCTCATTCGAGGAGCATCAGTGGCACGGGGAGTGCTTTAACTGCACAAAATGCTCGGTCTCCCTGGTGGGCCAGGAATTCCTCACTCGGCAGGATGATGTCCTTTGCCACAAATGTGGCTCTGCTTCATAGTTCTGTGGAAAGCTGTACAGGTGCATTATTCTCACTCTGTAACAATGTAGTGCATTGGTCTGCTGTAAGAAAACTAGATAAAAGGTACTATAGTTATTTAGTCATTCAAGTAACTTTTCCAAGAGCAGTTTAACTCCACCATAGTTCTCAACTGCTTATAAACAAAAATTAAACAACCGTCCCATACTGGCTAATAAAACAATGCAGAAAAGATTTGTATATATTTTAAGCCTAACTCAGTAAGTTTTCCTTGTAACATACTGCACTCTGCTGTTAGAAGCTTATAAAATTATCTTTTATCACCTCTGAACCAAGGAGGATTGTGTAAAATCTCTTTGGCATATGAATAATGATGAGACATTAGCTCTGATTCACAGACGCAGATCTTGTCATGGAAAGCTGGGTACAAGCATTTTTCTGTTGGATCCTAACACTGAAGAGAATATCTTGTAAATATATTCTTCTATGCTTTGAGCAAAAAAGATGCTGACAAAGCAGGCAGAAATTGTGAGTAGGAGATGCTTTCACATTGAGGACCGCAGAGTCAGAGAGGCCCATTCCAAGGGTCAATTCAGTGGAAAAAAAGGTCACTTTCCTTCCCTTACTGGGATTGCTACCCAGAGAAGTCACCCAAAACACTACAGCATGGTTCTTTCCCAAAATTGGGTAACTGTACTTTATTTTTTAAGCATAGCTGCTCTAGAACATAAATAAACCCATATTTTCAGCTAATGTAGGAGGCAAGGATTGCCCAAAATTGAACAGTACTGATGTACATTTTCCCATAACTAATATTCCGTAAAACTCTGTTTCCACTGTCTTTGCTATACCTTCAAATACAGGCCTAAAATATATATTTTTTATTAGTTAACAAAGGAGCCAACTCATACTGGTCCCTTTAACCTTGTACTTCCCCTCATTCAAAACAGCTTTGCCAGCAATTGGAGCCCTGCTAAAGACCTTACCTTCTTGGTCTTTGATTCACAGTTCATTCCTCTGCTTGTAAATTCCTGCTTGTGGACAGCAGGCTATAAACTCTGCAAAACCAATTCCTGGTTCATTTCACCATTAGCCAAAACATGTGGTTTTTAACAGTGTGTAAAGAATTAGTAATAGTCATTGCAAGCCAGGCAGCTCTTGCTTGCAGTACAGGGCTTACTATTGAGATAGCCAACCTTTATATCTGCCTGCTGAGCTCCAGCACTCAAATGTCTACTATTAAAGGTCATCTAGAGCTGAGCTATAGACATCTGTCTTCTTCCTTCTTCCACACTGTGTGTTACAGGGCCTGGTTTGTGTACAGGGCCATTGTGGATGGAGCAGTGATGTTAGGAATGGCAGGTTCTGCACTGTCCAGCAAAGTCTAAATTCTCATCTTGCAGGTCTTTAAGTCATTCTTTAGACTCTGACCTTGAGTGCACAGAGTTATTTGGCTGACTTGAGTGGCATTTATTCATACTGAAGACAGCCATTACTTTAGGCAGAAAAGTGGAAAAAAAAAAAAAAAAGAATATATGTGCATGGCTAAGCCAGGGCCGAAGTGCAGGGGCATAAAATCAGTATGGAAAATGACTGACCAATGAGTACATAGCAGTCTGTTGTCAGTCAATAAAATATTGATCTTTTGCTCTATGTGGTGTTAATTTTTGGTTTTCATTTTCTTCTTTCATGGTAGCTTTTATTGCAGTCTAGAGTTTGATTAGTTTATGTTTTTCATTTTATCCCAACTGCTTCCTTTTTCTATTTACACATCTCCCATGGCTGACACAGGTTCTTGGTAAGGCTTAGATTCCCATAAATAGAAATATGTTTTATTGCCTTATATGTATAAATATATATATATATACACACAGACATAGTGGTTCACCGTTATGTATGATGTTCTAAAAATTTGCACTGAGCTATCAGAAATTAGCAAATGTTAATGGTCCTAAATTTTTTAATTAAAATCATGAATCACCATATTCAGGCTTGTCTGTGGGGTCTACCTTTTGTTTGTTTGTGTGAAATAACATTCAGCACATCTCAAGAATGTGATTTGTGCCCTTTATTCAGTCTCCTCTGAAGAATCATACATCTTAATTACAAGTTGATGCAGGAATTACCAGGCAGCCTCCTAAGACATGACAGAGTCACAGGTCAGACACACTGATCATGATAATCCCAGTCTTCCAGCCTTAACATTTATGAAAATTAAATTCTTCTCTGACTCATCAACTAATTATATTTTTAGAAATACCAACTGAATTATCTTTTTCTTCTGCAGTAAATACAGTACAGTCAAATCTGACACTGAGCATTTTCACTTCAGAATAATAGCAAGAAATAAATGTGACTGCTATAAATAGTCTGAATAAAAGTTATATTAGAGAGCAAATTGCTATTTCCTAGTCTCTGTCACCAGCTAGCAATGCCTGAATATAAGTACAGTGATACTCTGGTAGTGGGCTGGCCCTGGCTGGATACCAGGTGCCCACAAAAGCCCCACTATCACTCCCCTCTGCAGCTGGACAGGGGAGAAGAAACACTACTCAAGGCTTGTGGGTGTAGACAAGGAGAGACAGACATCACTCAGCAATTACTGTGACAGGAAAACAGTCCTGACTTGGGGAAAAATAATCTATTATCAATCAAATCAGAGTGAATATGAGAAATAAAACAATATTATAAAAACACCTTTTCCCCACCCCTCCTTTCTTTTCGGGCTTAACTTCACTCCTGAATTCTCTACCTGCTTCCCCCCACACTGATGAGGGGGACAGGAAATGGAGGCTGTGGTCATTTCATCACACTTTGTCTCTCTCGTTCCTTCCTCCTCAGCAGGAGAACTCCTCACACTCTTTCCCTGCTCCAGCATGGGGTCCCTCCCACAGGAGACAGTCCTCCAGGAACTGCTCCAATTTGAGTGCCTCCTACAGGCTATAGTTTCTCAAACATTGATCTTGTGTGGGATCCCTTACATGGAGTGCATCCCTTCAGGAAGAGGCTGCTCCAGTGGGTCCTCCATGGGGTCACAAGTCCTGTCAGAAAACCTGTTCCAGTGTGGGCTCCTCTCTCCACAGGTCTACAGGCCCTGCCAGGAGCCTGCTCCAGCACTGGCTCCGCACAGGGTCACAGTCTCCTTCAGGCACCATGTCTCTGGCATGGGATTCTCCAGGGGCAGAAAGCAGATACCAGCTCCACCATGGACCCCCACGTGTTGCAGGGGAATCTGCTCTGGCACCTGGAGCACCTCCTCCCCCTCCATCTTCACTGACCTTGGTGTCTGCAGATCTGTTTCTCTCATATGTTCTCACTCCTCTTTGGCTGCTGTTTCCACAGCCATTCTCCTTCCTTCTCCCCCCACCCTTTTCCAGTCTGTCATCCCAGAGGCTCTACCACCATCCCTGATGGGCTCAGCTGAGGCCAGCAGTGAGTCCAACCTGCAGCCAGCTGGCCTTGGCTCTGTCAGACACAGGAGAAGCTTCTGGCAGCTTCTCACAGAAGGCCTTCCTGGAGCACCTTGCTACCAAAACCTGGTCACACAAACCCAAGGGAGCTCTGCACAGTTTGGGTCTTTTATACTTTTTGTAGGTGAAACCAACTCGAATAGGTGCAGAGACGGGCAGCAGGAGGAACAGTGTGTCTCTGTGGAGGACTGTAGATTATGTGTGGCTACTACAAGCAAAGAGACTACATTTGGTGCAAGAGCAAAGGCTCAGCACTGGAATCTGGAAATTTTAGAAGGTGATGCCTGGTGCTGAGCAGTGATGCTGCAGGACAGCCTCCATCCAGAACAAAGAGGGAAACAGCCATGTGGGCAGTTTTAAAGTGATTCCTGATCTGTGTGTTAAATGTCATATAGAACATGATTGCCTGGTATAGAAAAACAATGAGAAAAAAATCAACCTGTTGATCAACTTAGTCTGTGTTGCTAACATTGGATTTACTGTAGCATGACCAGGATACAGACTCCAGCACAATTCAATTTTCTTTAATAAACTTTGGAGGATGGAAAATTTGCGAGATTTATTTTTAAGCACATTTTTAATGTCATATTTTTCTTTAACATTGTACTGTTTAATTTTAAAATATGTCTGGTTCTTCCCTGTGTATGTAGCAGCCCAGCTCTAAGATAATCACATTGCTTTTGTTACAATCAAACTAAAATGCCCTGAGGTGAAGTGATGTCTCTAATGCCCTGGTCACATCTCTGCTGTACGCATAGTTATCCCAAGGGACCAGGAGGGAGGCTGCCCTTTGGGACTAACTAAGAGTGAATAGGTGCCCTATTACTTCCCTCAACATTTCAGGCTAAAGTCTGAGTTCCTCAACCATTGCCTAATTGTCAGAGACAATTGTGCTTAAAATACAGGGACAAGCCCTGAGGTATTGTTATCTAGTGACCCTTTTCCATCCATATTTCTGAATGTCATATTTTTTACTCTGGAGCAAGGTCATATTATGAGAGCAAGCTATCAGCCTTTTCCTGGACAACTACTTTTAAAATCCAGGCAAGTTTTGGTAGATGCTGTAGCAGGCAACACAGAGCAGTGCTAATGTTGGAACCCAGACCACTTCTGCGTTTCTCAAACAAAAGCATGCACTCCAGAGTCATGGCTTATGTCTGACGTTTTTCATTCTCTATCCTTGTGTCCTAATTCTCCAGAGAGAAAATCTGTGAGCCTAGACTGGGGAAGAGCTAGGACATAGCCTGGCCATGTCAGTGAAGTGGGTGCCACACCACAGCTTTTCTGCAGTATCTCAGCACAGCTGGTTCCTGTACTCTACCTGTGGACAGGTACCAGGTTTTCTTCATGCTGACCATGGCTCAGTGCTACCAGAGGAGCTTTATTAAGGAGATGGTAAAGTTTTGCAAGGAATTCTAAACTTGTGGTTTCAAACACTTCCTGGGCCAGGCCTGTCACAAGAAGGGCTGATGGGAGGTGTCTGTGGGTGTGTACATGTTGAACCCAAATGAATTGACCAGCAATTTCAGCATCTGCTCCAAGGTGAATTTTTATGAATCTCACTTTATTCCATAGAATGGGTGCAAAGCAGTGCATTGTATTTCAGGAAGTAAAACCAGTGATTTTTATACAATGAAAGATAACAATAGGTGAAGGAAAGTAATGTTAAATGACTGCCTAAGTGGAAACTGAGAGATCATTTCTGTAAACAAAAAAGTTGGATGGGATCCAAATGTATAGCCAGAATAAACTTGTTTACCAATCAAGCAGGAAAGCTGCAATAAATCCTCTACATTCTTGTTACTAATATCTCAAATAAAACATGTGTATGTGCATGAATACTGGTTCACCCTAGAACTGCCAAAGCTTGGATGAACTGAGTCATGGGAAACTTGGCAATTTAAACCAAAGTACAAAACACCTAGGATGGTTACAGACTACTATAACCACAAACTTTCAGCTCATCGTATTCAAAAGTACCATTATCTTGATCAGAAGTATCAGGTACAAGTAGTTCAATACAAGAACCAAAAGTACCAGGTATGAGTAGTTCAATACAAGAGATAAGTGGTCTGGAGGACAGACAAGTTTGCAATCAGGGACATAACACGGGTATGTTATCCAAATGGCAATACACAGCTTAGTGGAGGATCTAGAGATGTCAGTTTTGGCTTAGATTATCAGGCTTCTCTTAGTTTGTTAGCAAGAACATTTGTCCAGTAGCATCCACTTAAACATTTCTATAGGCTTTCATCTGTATTTTTCACCCAAATCCTTACTGGAGCTTCTTGAAGATGAAGCCAGACATAAGCACAGTCACACTGACCTGCACAATGCCCACAAGAACCTAGATTTTCTCAGTGTAAACTAATTCCAGGTCAGAAGAACCATTGCACATTATATCTGAGCTAATAAACCTTATCTCTGTCTTGAATGCAATTCAATATCTGGTTTTATTAACTTGAGCCTCTGCTGTACATCTTTTACTGTCCTCTCCGGTAAGATGTTCAAGACTGTAGACACTCACCTGATTCACTGCAGATTTTTCATAGCACCAACTGAATTGTAAGTTACTGAATACAAGAAGCTTCACTACCACCACATCCCTGAAACACAGGAGCCAGGAATCCCTTTCATGCATAGTGTGTTGAGGTTTTGAGAACAAATCACATTAAAACAAACCAAAAAAACCCCTCAGCTCCTTTCTGTGGCCTAGGTACAGATACAAAGGCATGAAAATACTCAGAATAGATCACTTATAGAGCAAGCAAAGGAGCATGGCCTCAGATGTTTTAGGAGCTGTCAGGCACATTACCTAGCAAAATCAGGAAAAGACTGATCAAGTTTTGGGGGTTGAGATGTTTCACTCCAGTATCTCGGTGCTCTCTCAAGTCACTTCTCAGCTCACACCCAGCACCTCATGTCCTCAAGGGCATTCTCATCATTTCCACTTGTGACCAGGAGAACAGACCACTGAAAAGGGTCTCCGTCTGGCACAATGACTCAGCGTCAGGAATCTCATGGGTGACTTATTCAATTGAGGATAGGCCCAGCTGGAGCTGGCAAAAGTCCCACCAGCCTTAGATAATTGCTCACATTTAAACAGCAGTGCTCATCCTAAGAGTACTTTCATAGCAAAGACATACTTCAAGTAAGTATATCCATATTGTTCCTGGATAAAAGTCCTCATTTAACATCTCTGTTTTCACCTTGGATTTTGGAATAGCTTTTGCTAGACTTAATATCAAATAAATAAATAAAATCTCTTCCATCCAAGCCCAACTTGCCTGGATTAAAGAAAATAAAAATAAAGTGTAAAGCAATGCAAACAGTTTATCCAATTCTGCTGAGTTACATTTTTGGTTGTTGTTTCCCAAATGAAAAAAATGACTACTTATTTCTTGAGAACAACATCTTTACTTATAAAAAAGGCAAATCAAGCTCTTAGTCAAACATTTTCATTGGAAGGACAGCAATCTGAGTAGAAATTTATGGCTATGAATGCAGATGACCGTAAAAGGCTACTAACATGAAGAATTTCTCACAATAGCCATCTTACTCCCTGTTAGCTTGATTCTTTTTTAATTGCTACAGAATTCTTATTGTAATCTTAACTCCCAACTCACTTGAAAGTAAACCCCCCCCAAATGACTGGGGGGGCAATGTCTGTTATTGGTTACCTAGGTCTTTGATTCAGGGTATGTTTCCACATGCAAATAAAACACTGCCAAAGTTAAATGCTTTGTGCTGAGCCCTATACCAGACTTTCTCAGGCCAGTTCCTGCTTTCTTCTTCACATTTTTGCTTTTCATCCTCAGAAGATTTCAGTCAAAACCATCTTACCTTTCAGAAAGTAAAGCAAAGGGAAAATGCCATTTTTCCCCAATATTAAGAAGCCTGAACCTTTTCTTTGAAGAGTTCAGGTGCTTCACTTGATTTTGGCTCAGGAACCCAATTGACAACATAAAAGAAAAATTTCTTTCATGGAGATGTCTCTTGCCAAAAATTCCAGTTGTATCTCCTCTGCATTAAGGAACTGCATTTGCCTATTTTCCAGGGCAAATACGTGGTCCAGTTATTATGTACACAGTGACAGTCACTTGTAAGCATCTGAGGTTGGGTACACATCTCAGTTCCTATCTTGAAGAAATACGTGAGAAGTGATCCATCTGAAGCACTGCCACAGCAGGCTGCTGGTGACCCATCTGATGAGGTCAGCCTCCAGGCTGAGCTGCCAGTTCTGTCATTAAAACAGTGTTCAGCATGGAGCCACACAGGAAGCAGTGCTGAGAGTCCCAGAGAGCATGGCCACCATGAATGTGAAAAACTCTCTTCTTGGTCCAGAGTGAATTAACGATTTGCATTTCCTTAAGAAACTATCCTGTCCTGAGCACTGGCTATTTGTGCTTTCTGGAATCAAGACAAGCACTGTTGCAGTCTCCTGCTTTTCTTCCTCTGCCCGGCTAGCATCTGCAGGAGAAACTGGCAACAAGGTCTTTCGGGTCTAGAAAGGGGGTGGGGTACAGAAGCCTTACCAGAGCTTCAGGGAGGATTCTTTCGGCAACATGTAGCAGGTAATGGCAGCACGCAGGCAGAAAAGACACCACTTAACTTTCGAGGGCGTTGATCAGACAGGGCTTATTTGGGGGTCCCACACCACGGGGGAGCAGCATGGGTCCCACAGGAGAGAGGGGGAGGGGAGAAGGGGGAAAGGAGAGAGAGAAGGCAAGAGTCCAAGACCCCAAGAGGGCAGGAAAAGAGAGCCTAACAGGCCTGCCCCCTAATCCCTTCAATTTAAATAGCTTTTCTCTAGCAAGGGGGCAGACTCGAGGCTTGGATCAATGGGATACTGAGGGTGGGAGGGGTCAGGCAACAATGGGGTTACAATGAATGACAGCTTAGGGGGTGGTTTACAACTTGGTAATGAACTATACATGTTGGGGGAGAACAGAACCATTTAGGAAAAGTGAATCACAACAAAGCACCACGTTTCTTGCTGGTGAAAATTTCCTATTACATAGGAAATTAAACATTCTACTATACACAATGTGCTGGGAAATCTGGAGTATCCAATTCCAGCTGCAGCAGATGACAATTCTCTATGTGACTGTATCTACCAGTCCCAAGAATCAGACATTGACTAGTTGGGATGCAGCTGTCCAGCGGAAAGGCTGCTACTGCAGACATTCATACACTATGGTGAGGGCATGTTTAGTTTCTTTCCTCTCAAGGCTGCACTTGGTATGGATTTAGCTGAGAAATCCTCTCCAAAAAGAACATAGAAGAAGTTTCAGCATGGTGGTACACAGACATGGTTATCCAGTACTACTTGCTGTAATAGTGAGCAATGTACTTTATTTGACTCTGAGCAATTTACTTTATTTTCTCAGAACAGTAAACATGGGAAGCAAGAAATTTAGCTCATTCATAGATACTATCAATAACACCATGATTTCAAATACTGGTCCTGATGGGAACTGTCTCTCTCCTGAGCAGCAGGAGAGAAGAGGGTTTGCAGAGATGCTGCTGGAATCCCAAAGGCTGGGACAAGGGGTCCCTTGAAAGGGGTAGAAGGTTGTCATGATCTACCTGTGACAAAAGGACCTGAGAACTCCTTTTAGACCAAGTTCCCACGTGCACTCTGGAGATGGAGAATCATATTTTTTTATCAGGCAACTGGGAAACCTTTCAAAAATATGTACTTTCTGTGTCTCATTCTACACTGCCAGATGGGGAATTTTAAAATTATATAGAATGAAAACTATCAAGAATAACTCTCAATTGGCCTATTCCAGAAGGAATTGATGGGTTAAAAAAGGATTATTTTTACTCTTTGGTTTGATTGCATGAAAGAGACTGTCTTTACTAAAGTCCCTGATGGATACTGAAGGGGATAGAACTAGTAATTGCTGGATGAAAACTTCCCAAATACAAGGGTGTGCTATAAGCAACAAAAGAAGGGTGTATTAATGAAAAAATAAATGCAGCAATAGCTATCAGAATGAGACAGAAAATAAATAGGTCTGATGCAGCCAGCTACAGGCTTATTTATGAGAATAATGCTTTTAAGTACTGAACCAAAAGCGTACGTGCAATTCCTTGAATATCAAATATTAAACATGCAGAACACATTCTAAGAGTGACAAGCATAGTAACAGAAAAGTGAAAGGAATAAAATTAAATATAGGAAAATAATAGTAATGCATCAATCAGTATTGACAGCAGAACTTTTCTTATTTTAAAATTATGTAGCAATTTAGTCATGGAAAGATGATGTCAAATATAAAGACTCTCCACATGAATCAGTAATCTTTAGTAAAAAACCCAAATAAGCAAAAAAATTAAAAAATAAAAACCAAAACAACCTAGAAAAGTCTATTGTATTGCACAACAGTGTCCACCTGGGTAAAAAGTTAATAAAGTGCCATGACAATTTTAAATGCATTTTTTCTTATAAATAATTTATAGATTTTCAGCATACTTAATATTTCTGCCACTTAGGCCACATATAGTTGAGTCTGTGTAAAAGCCTATTATTATAATCCATGCCAGCTAAGATTATTTTCACTTGATGAAAACATTTTGTGTTACCACACAGATTTCCTTTATCTTGTTAGCTGGAGAAACAGTAAATGTGCGTGCATATTTATTTCTCACTTGTCCCATAGCCTTCATAAACAAGAAAGGGAGTTTTCTTTGTTCAAGTGAGTCTATGAAAAGCAAATTCTTCATTTTTTTTTCAGTCCTGTCCAGCCTAAATAGGACATTTTAGACAGTTTGGCTACCCTACCTTATGGCCACTCTCACAGTTATAAACTCAGTCCTATGTGACATGGAAAACAGCAGAAAAGTTGGTTTTCCACTCACAAAATTTAGAAGAGCTGGTTTCTGCATTCCCATATGGAAGATCTCAGCCAGATAGCAATAAGCCTGCCTTACCCCACTGCACATAAGAAAGGCTGGTCAGGACACAAGCAGCTTGAACAACTACTCTGCTGTTACACAGCACCCAGAGAAGCGTGAAAGTTAGTAGGACAGCTACTTTTAATCTGCCTTTGCAATCCATCCTCTACTGTGCTCAAACGAGTCTATGATAAATTATTTACCACTGCAGTGACAGATGTAGTCTGTCACACAGCATGTGCCAGCCACATGAGATGGCTCAGAGACAAGCACATTCACACTGACCTGCTCAGATGAAGCTCACACAGCAGCCCCCCACTGTCCTGCACATCAGACTGGTGCTGAACAAGCCTTCCAGAGAGCATTCTCCAGTGAACTCAAAACCCTGAGCTCTCAGGTCAAGAAACAGAGGTGGTATTTCTGACAGGTCTAATGAAAAACCAGGGCATTTTTTACGCTCAGCCCTCTGGAATGACCAGAAACTCAACTTTCAGCATGAACAAGCAGAAATGCAGCTCATTTGCCCTTATCCTTTACAAATGCAAAACTTTCTAAAGAAAGCTGTTAAAAGGATGGTCTATCAGAATTGGTTAAACATCACCTGCAGTGCAGTACTTTTCCTTCCCACCACAGGAATCTGCCATTCATGTGTCAGTCAGGTCAGCTATGGTGCTTCTCCCAAAGGGCTCCTCATAGAGCCCATCATCTAAACCCAGACAACTGCAAGAAACTCTCACTAAGCTCATCATTAAGCTCATCATAAAACACACTCCACTTCCTTGGAAGCAAGAAGTTCAATGTGACATACTTCTGCCATTTCTACATTTGGTTGAAAGTCATCCTCTTGAAATGTAGTTCCTTAGTGTTGCTATATGTTCCTTGGCAAAAACGTGTCATATAAAGTCCATCACCCCAAGAGCATCTGTAATTAGTCAGTACAATACCATGACAGGTTTACTGCATGGCATTGTGTGAAGGAGAAAAACTGCAGCGTTTCTCACTTCCCTACCAACTGCCAATCAAGCCAGTGGTTCATCATAGGTATCAGTAATTCTTGGTGAGTAACATTCACCATCTCTAGTGACAAAATCAAAGATAAATCTATCCTTAGTGAGGAGCTTGGGCTTTGCCTGGAGGTAAGGCACTGCTAATATTCACTAGGAGTATGTCTCCTCTTCAAGGATGAACTCTCACTGACAGTCTGGTTGTGCGTTTTGCTTGTAAAGGAAAAAATACAGTTGGAGACTGTCTGCAAAAAAAATTTGTGGCCACACGATGAGAACTACTCAAGATCAAGAGAATTTCTACATTAGGCCTGTCAGTACTGCCTAGCTGGTCTGGGGTTGTTTCTGAAGATCATCAGCAGCAAATGCTCATGAATCAGTTTAACATCCAGGATAGGAGAGAAAATGCTTTATTAGGACCGTCATAAGAGAGAAGATGGAGGCTTTTCTGACACTGATGCAGTTAGAATTGGAGTTATATTCATAAAATTATTGACTCCAATTTTTCTCTTTTTTTCATATTGGAAACATTAGGCTTTTATTTTTAAATTCCAGAAGCACAAAACTTTATTTAATGATATTTGGCGGTTTTTCACCACAGCACTTCACAGTGCTTTAGAAACATTAATCGCATTTTAAAGGTACAGAATAGCAGCCAAATAAAATGATTGATGTATTTATAGTCATCAGCAGTTGGGAAGCAGGGTAACATGGGCATGTAACTGCAGTTCTTTATTCTGTGGTGAAACAGAAATCTCACCTCCATAAAAACCTCAGCAAGCAAGATGAACAAAACCAAAAGCTTTAGAAGCACAGTTTTAAAGCGAAAGCTTTGAAAGCAACATGTAAAAAATACAATTCATTTAACCATGTAGACATATTTTGAGACACTTTCTAGAACCAGTATTGCTTAACTTTGTTGATGACACAAGTAAAAGAGAGAAAATAGCCCAGGAATCTCTGGACCACATGAAATTGAAGGGAGTAATTCACATGCTAGAGGGCTGGATTGCCATTTTGAAAGCCCATAGGAGCCAGGGATGTGGGCCAATGAGAATCTGATGAAATCAAACAATGGGAATGCAAAACATACCAGAACAATCCCATGCACATGGATGTCCAGTACAGGCTGGACTCCAAACTGTGGTTTGTAGGAAAAGATCTGGAGGCCTGGCAGACATCAAGCTGAACATGAGCCATCAATATACACTTGCAGAATAGCAGACCAAAGACATCCTGGCCCGCATTAGGAAGACTACTGCTTAGCAGTCATGGGGTGTGATGTGTGACCTCACTTCAGCACTGGTGATGCTGTATCCACAGCCCTGTGCCCAGTTTTGGGCTTCCCAGTCCAAGAGAGACCATGCTAATCTGGAATGAGTGGGTCTCTATTCCATTCTTATTTCTGAAATAGACACTAGAAATTAAGACACTTGAAACAGCATGGAAAAGTTCCTTCAATTCCTTCCCTCTACATGAAGAAAAAAATTACTATGTCACATAATAGAATTAATAGTCTAAGGGAGAAAGCATAGAAGAAAGCATGCAATTTTAACTGGTGATCTCCAGAACCTTCTCTTTACATCCTCTGCTGTTTCTCAAACTCAAGTTGCTATAGAAAAGCTTTGACAAACCAATGACTGTCAAACAACATTCTGCTTACAGAGAGGATTAATCATTTCCTTCAGTAGCTCATTCCAGATACATCTGAGAGGCAGCAGCTCCCACCACTGACATTTAATTAGGTCAGCCTGGGGCTGATTCTTTCATGAGAACGCACTGAGAGAGGCAGGAGCAGTACATGGCCCTCAACAAGCTGAGAACAAGGACCAGGCTTAGAGAAATGGATCCTGTGCTGTCAGCCCTGCTGCATTCAGTTTGCTGCCAGACAGCCTGACTCTGACCCAGATTAATCATTGCACATGTGCATGTGGTCATACACAGCAAGTGTGAATATGGAGCAGCCATCTGATGACTCTTTGGCAGATGGTATTAGCCCTTACAGGCTGATGCATTACATTCCCGTATTTTTTGAAATATATTGCTTCCATAGATGTTGATGCCATTCAGTACAGACATACATTGAAATTCACAGGGTTAAAATTGCTTGTATAGCTATGACTTCTAAACTAGCCCATGAAAACTGCTTCTGTGCTGAACATAATCTCTCATTACAAATTACTTCAATATGCACAATGTAAAGTTCTCGTGTTTTCAAGAGCCACTGCGGCAAAGCTAAACCAGTCAACATAATCTAACACTGTATTTGTGCTCTTTTATAATAAAAATTTCCTTGACACAATTGATAAAGCTGAAGTGATGCCATTTGGCACCCATTAATATGGACATTCCTTTCTTCCATTATTAAACTTTTCTAATTAATTTCTACTGATGTATAAGGCTTATTATCCTTGCCATTCATCCATACAGTGAAAACCTTACCCTAAATGGGACCTCAAGCTTGTGTTCCAACATCTTTAAAATAACCTTCGGACAGTGATTCAGCAAGGCAATGTAACTTTCCAGATTTATTTGATCTGAATCTTTGGAGCAAACAGTTAAGCTGCCTGTCTCAGAAAGAAAATAAAGCACTTGAACTCTTGCCTTGGTCCTATTTTAGAGTTCTGTTTGCATGTTTGTTTTAGCATCTTCTGGGAACATTCTGTCTCCTCAAGGGCTATTCTACCAACATAGAAACACAATTTGATTGAGTTTTTTTTCCATCAGCTTTGTCAACTTGATTTTGTCTTAAATACACAAAGTGCAAGGATATAAATTATGCTTGGCATGATAAACATATATGGCCATAAATAGAAAATCTCAGCAACAGTTACACTGGCACTGTATGTGAATACAGTATTTGGCTGCAAAATAGAATATCAGCTAGATTTTTTTTTAGAAAAGCTGAAAGATGACCAGTTTCTGCCTCACAAATAACTTTCTCCAAACTACCTAAATACCTGCAAGACTTAATAGCTAAGCTCAAGATCACATTTTTGTGGACTTCTCACTTCTGTGTGTTTGAGTGTTAATCATGCCTCATTGAACTTAATGGTATTTTGCCTTCTTAAATTACTGCTACAGGAAAGCAAAGGGAGCAGTTCTTTGGGTTTTGATAATTTGATTGGTAGGCTAAAAGTCATTTTAAAGCAATTTCGGAGAGCTGTAGCATTATCAGAGTACTTTATAGCATGAAAGAAATTTGTCTTTATTGGCATGAGCACAGCAAATGTCTGCCAGAACTAGAATCATTGTTCTGCATACATTAACATATTTGTCACATTGCAAAATAATGTAAAACCTCACTGTAGAGTGAGTCAGTTGCACAAACACATGGGAGAAATTAATTTGTTACCAAAGGATTAAACTTCAGTCAAGAGGCTGCTTGTGACAACCAAAATGGGACAGAAGTACAATAGGATTGACTGAAGAATGGGGCAAGCCATAATTTAGACCACTGTAGCATGTTTACATTGGATGTTCTCAGCTGCCATCCTCAGGATAATCTCAGTCATAGCCAGTCTGTCAATATGAGACATTTGCTTTGCAGCTATGCCAGCCTAGGAGGCTGATCTTCTGCACCAGCCCAGAATATCAATACTGCACTGACACTACTGTACCAGAAGTTATCAAGTTTTAACCACTTGTTTTCTCATTGCTAAACAGCACTTACTAATGCTAATTCTAGAGTAATTAAAAAAAATAAAAAGGAGAAAACAGTTTATAGAATCATAGAATCACAGAATATCCTGAATTGGAAGGGACTCACAGGGATTATAAAAGTCCACCTCTTGACCCTGCACAGGACAGACACAAGAACCATTGTCCAAATGCTTCTTGAACTCTGACAGGCTTGGTGCAGTGACCACTTCCCTAGGGAGCCTGTTGCAGTGCCCAGGTACCCTCTGGGTGAAGAAGATTTTCCTAGAATCCAACCTAAACCTCCCCTGTCACAGCTTCAGGCTATTCCCTTGTGTCCTGTCACTGGTAACCAAAGAGAAGAGGTCAGTGCCTGCCCCTCCTTCCCAATATGAGGATTTTGAAAACTGCAGTGAGGTCTCCCCTCAGTCTCCTTTTCTCCAGGCTGAACAGACCAAGTGACCTCAGCTGCTCTTCATACAGCTTCTCCCCAGTTTAGCCACTCCCTTTCTACTGTGGTGAAGGAACTGGCTGAAGCAAGCTCAGCGTACAATGTCTTCCTTTGGGTGACAAAGAATACTCATGTGTGAGGTAATGGTAAATTAGGATGGGACAGAAAGCTGTAGTATTTCACAGGTGACAAATTGCCTTTGAGACAAAGCCCAGCTGGCTCCCAGGTGGTGATCCTTTGGCTCACACAACGTCACAAACCCGAACAGTATGACATAGCAAGAGCCAAGTGACAGCTATCCATGGCAGTAACAATGGGTGGAGTGGCAGTAAAAATGTGTACCCACGGAAAAAACAAGTCAGAGTAGCAGCTGCCATTGTAAGTTTTGGGGAAGAAGAGGAAAGGGAGGTTTGAAACATTAAGAGCTCTTTTAAACAGTCATCAAGCTCTAAATACAGTAAAAAAAATGTAAAGTAGAAGTAGCAAAAATGAGCACCCCAGAATTCAATGCATCTTAGGCCTGTATGAACAACAACAATAACAACATCCCAAATAATAAAAACCTATTTAGTAAATATATTTGCTTTAAGACATTTTATTTTAAAACAAATAATAAAAACCTACTTAGTAAATATATTTGTGTTGACATTTTATTTTAAAAATAAATGTCCTAGACATAGGAGAAATTCTGTGGTATTTGTTGATATAATAACATTGCAAGGGATTTAGATCCAGCATACGAGCTTCAATTTGGCTTACCAGCAAATAGGCTTGTCTTCCCTCCTGTTTTACTAGATAAGATAACATGAGTGAAAGACCCATGCTTGTTCACCTACTTACTCTCTTGGTGGAAATAAGCCAGTCACACTTCTCTTACCTTTGAAGGACTGAGGACTGAAGCATATGACAAAAACAGTTTCCATGTTCTCCATTCCTCCCTTCTCATAGTTTTTTCCTGGCACAACATCTAATTAAGTTTTGCTTGGATGCAGTTTATGTGGTATTGAGTAAACAAACTCCTGTATTTACTAAAGCAAAAGAAATTTCCCATTGTCTGGCTGGATCCTACTTAAACCACAGCCTGGAGCCACTGCTATTTCCCATGTAAAACTGCAGGGAAATAAACATCTGAGGCCTGGTGGACAGTGGAAGTAACACTAGGAAGCACCTATACTTAGCCAAAACCCCCACAATATACTGGAAAAGCAGATAAGAAAAATGGACTCTTGTTGGACCCAAGTACTCACTAAAGGGAAGGCAACTACATCATCCCCAAAATAAGTGTCCTGTGGCTAATCCCGTGTTTACCAGGATAGTTAAGTCCAGTGTCTCATTAAACCAATAGACTGGATGTTTTGAAAATAAAATGGCAGAAAATCTCTAAAGTAGGCAATAGAACATGCTCTAGCTGAAAGCCATGAGTTTATTGCTAATACAGTAGAAAAGGCCTTTTCTAGAGCCAATCTGACTCTCACATAATTTGGTATCTAGCAGTATGGCATTCTCATCAAAAAGAAGAAAGATTAACTAAAGAAAAAAAACCTGTTGCAGCGCAATGCAAAGGTATATTTATCTTAAAATCTGAGGTCTATGTTTTCCCCCTTCAAAGTCTCATGTAATTAAATTTTTTCCAGCATGCAGAGAAACAACAAAAACCCCCAAAATATCAGATAATTGTTACAATAAGAAAATAATAACAATTGGGAAATGGTGACTACTGTCTGAAAATAGTAAAGTAAGTTTAATACAATCAAGGAGAAAAAGGTATAAGACAAAAATAACCAAGCTCCAGGCAAGACTCACAGAGGCTACTGAAGTTCAGTTCACAGTAAAATTAATGAAAACCATTTTAAAGCCACTTAATCAAAGAATTTTACCTTTTAACCTACAATGACATTTCCCCTAATTTAATAAGGGAGTTCTATTAGAAAGTTCCTAATAAAAGATGCAACAAAATGCCATGATAAAAATGTATTTGAAATATACCTGAAATAAAATGAAAAATAATTCCTCATGTTCTTCTCTATGAGAACATTTGTTCCTATGAATGTTTCCAAGTTTCCTAATTGGATTCCAATTCTGGAGTGGGGACAATATCATTACAACCCATTTCCAAACACTATTAGTTTGAGACAAAAAAATGAGGCTTTTGCTGTCACCACTTTTCTAGGGAGATATCTAAATAGAACATAAAACCTTATTTCAGTCAAACAAGATATTCTGTACCTTATTCAGCTCTACTGAACAAATGCACATCCTTCCAGAATGTATAGGCTTCCTAAAACAGTCAGACAAATTGAAGAGCAATACAGCTGAATTATACCAAATGCAGCAGACTGCACTGGATGCTTTCATCCTAAAGCCTTGACTTCTCTGATTATCTACCAAAGTTCTCTGTCCCTCCTCCTCCGTCTTCCTCCAGCCTCAACTGAATGGCTCCCAGGTGTTCTTAAACTTCCTATGTCTTTCCATATTTAACAATACCTCCTTCTTCCTCCATCTTCTTGCAATACTCTCCAAGCCATGTAGAACCCAGCTTCCAAATGGGTGTTAAGAATCTTCAGAGTTACCTGAATCCAACACACATGAGGCATTCAGTTGCCAAATGGGTTTCTCTTTTAAACAGGCTATACAACAAGAAATCACATTGTGGAAGTTGGTTTGTAAAGGTGCATTGGTTTTCAAGCTCAGTGTTGTGAGTGACTGAGTGCTTAATAATTGTGTCTGATCATGGGGTTCTACTTCCCCACACTTCAGCTTTTCTCAAGAAATTTACTAGGATTCCAGGCAGGTTTGTGTACACACAAGTAATTTTAAAAGCAGATGAAAGGTTTTGGGGAAAGGAGTGAACTGCAGCCAGCTCTGACAGCAGAGGTTTCAAAATGCCTTTTTCCTCACTGATCTTCCTGTCAATTTGCCAAGGAACTTTAAAAAATACAAATCTTAGAAGTATGGTCAATGTCAAAGAGTCCAAAATTGTAGGACTTCAGTCATGAGATTAAAAAGAGTTAAAAACAACAGGAAGAACTAAAAGATCTTTTTGTTACTACCATAGCTTTTGTTAGTATTCAGCTTTCAAAGTCTCCAGTATTTGATTCCAGTTGGGAAGATACTTGTCTATAGCACAGAGAAACTAAAATGTGTCTTATCTTTTGTAAAATATCTGATATTATCACTGAATCAACAACAACAACAACAACAACGAAAATGGTTAATAAGGAAAAAATATACACCACAAGCCAGGTAGGAAAATGGAGAATTGTGGCAGTACCAATGCCATTTCTCTCATCCTTCCCAGAAAGGCATGTACACACTCACTATTTAGTTGACAGTGAAAAGACAAAAGGAAAGGACCAACAGCTGCAAAGAGCTGCTCCTTTTTAATTCCTCAGCAAGTCACACTTGTCAGAGCAAAAATGTCCCAACTTTTCGGTACTTATGTTTTTTGTTGTCCTCTGAGTATCAAGGCAACCTCCCTTGAGTTCTAGAAGGCTTTGAGCTGCTTTTTCTGACTTACAAATGGACAGCTATTCTTAGGGTGGCAGCTTCAGCAGAGTCACCCACCAGCCTTACACCCACCTGTCTTTGGAGTGCCAAGAGCAATCCAATATCCAGGCCGGGTGGCCTCATTAAAAGCGTCCTGGGATTCCTCTCCATGTTTGT